>CM048650.1:70497656-71697656 GCA_026413185.1 Pueraria montana var. lobata | reverse complement strand
GTATCCACTGTTGCACTCACTACTCACATCCCTAACTTATAATTTCTATTGTTTTATTTTTCTTTACTATATTTTTAAGTGTCCACCTTATTAGTTGATTACATGGAAATGGAAATAAATTAATATATGTTGGTTTCCTCATGATAACATGGTTTATGGCCTATCACAAAACAACTCTATTTTATAAACCAAATTGATTTTATTTTAAAGGGATTAAGTGTTTTATAAAGTCAATATTTATTGCCACCATGTATAGTTTTTTTCTTTTCCATGCACTCTTTGTGTAAATTCAATAATATATGTAAGGTTGATTAAATTTACAAAGCCATTGTGTACTGGTCAAATCAATGTATATTAGTATTAATTTTTAATTCTTTTTTATTTATATTCTTTATTTATTTAATAGAAAAAAGATTCAAAGGATGATAAATGGCCAGATGCTATGGAAGTTTGGAAGGCCACACGTATGAGATCTAATGGGACTTGGTGCATTCTAAATGGAGAACAAATTATGGTAAGTAAAGAAATATTTTTAAAGGCTTGATGTTGTTATTAATTAGATTTAAAAAATATAAATTATAATGTATGTGACATATTATAGAGTAGCAACTTTTCTTTATATATTTGTTGGTAGTTAGTAGAAATATACTTTTGTGACATGTTTTCCTTTCTATTTGTCAACTAGTACCATGAAAATTTTAATGTAATTATAAAAACTATATTTTCTTGAACTTTTTATAGGATGATTTGAAGAATGTGGGAGATACATATCAAGAGGAAATTTCAAAGGCTCCTATACCATTGGTTGAACACTTTGCTATGGTATTAGGAAGAAAACCAAACCATTCTCTAGGTGTTGGTAGTGCAGCAGTAACAAATTTTTTTTCTCACAAACAATATGTTCAAAATCAACTTGAGAATGCACAAAGTCAAGCAAATGATTTGGAGTTGGAAGTGCAAAAGCTGACTGATATTATAAAAAAGCAAGAGGAGGTCAATATCCAACTTCAAATTGAATTGCAATCCCAACGGGAATTGATTGATGCTCAACAAGAGCAAATGAAGCTAAATGTTGAAAATGAGGTGAAACGTCAAATGGTTGACCTATTAGGAGATTTATCATTCTGTGGACTATCTAGTGGCTCAAGTGCTCTAGTTAACAATGTAAGCTTTTATCTTTTAATTAACATTTTTATCATAACTTATTATATGTTTATGTTTCCAAAAAATTTTAATTACTTTATTTTAATAGTACTTATTGTTTTTTCTTGTATTTTATTTGCAGGACTGAAATTCATATGAAGATGATACTTTAATTTACTATCATTTTAGGAATAGTTTTTCATTTAAGAATTATGAAATGTTAGTTGTTTTATTAATGTATAATGTTTTGGATTCAGAATATTGTTGGAATTATTGTGTTTTAGTTTCTATCATTGAACATGTAATGGATTATTTATATTTTAATAGTATATTTGAATTATTTGAAAGTGTACTTATTTGAAATTATATTCATTTTAACATTTCAAAAATGATTGTGCTTGTATTACTGCAACATTTAAAAGTAATTTAGTAATAATTATTAGACAATCCTTATTATTTAAAAAAAATAGTAATTGAAAATAATTAGTCGTGACAAAAAGTTTTGACACTAAAAGTGATAGTTGTTACTATTATAAACTCTAAATAG
Organism: Pueraria montana var. lobata; assembly: GCA_026413185.1. Classification (NCBI taxonomy): domain Eukaryota; kingdom Viridiplantae; phylum Streptophyta; class Magnoliopsida; order Fabales; family Fabaceae; genus Pueraria; species Pueraria montana. The sequence goes on along the minus strand of CM048650.1, from coordinate 71,695,966 downwards.
TGACGATTAAATAATCACTATTGTCTAGTATATTTGTGACAACTTTATTTTGTCACTTTCATATAGAAATATTAGTGACGAGATGTTCATCACAAAAAATTTTAATTTTTTGTGACCCCTACAAATATCGTCACTATTTTAATAGTGACTCGCATATTAGTGACGACTGATGACCAAACAAATTTTCATCACTAAATATATCCAGTGACGATTTTTTAAGCTTTTAATGACGAATGTTGTCATCACAAAAAATATCTTTTCTTGTAGTGATACTCTCATTTTGTTTATTTATAATATTTTTACTATTATAAGCATATAAGAGCATCTACCATACATGATTGCTTAAATGAGTTACTTATGTTAAATTTGTGAGCCCTACAATGCTACATAGATTTAAGAACTTTACACAAAAAATTACTCCAATGATAAAGTTGCTAGAGTGAGTACTTAACTTGAGCACATTAAATTTCGTAATTAATAAATGGTTCTTTAATTGGTAGGAATGAATTAAGTAACGATTGCTTATATACGCAATTCACTTATGCAACGCATTGCCAAGTCATATGATCTAATTGCAAAAATTGGTTAAGCAACGTCGCCTAACTTTAAGCAATTATGTAAGCACCCACATTGGAGATGCTCTAAGTAAATATATCTCAATTTATATATTATATTAATTACATCAAAACATAAATTTTGTATAATTATTACTATTTATTTAAAATTTACTATTAATTATATTTTATAGGGATTTTTTATTTTTTTGTTGTAAAATTTTGAACAGAGTTATTTTCATATAATGTTAAGAATTGATTGTGTAATTAATAACTTCTATAACTCAAAATATTTTAAAATTATTTTTTATCATAATAATAATTAATAAATTTATTAGACACTACAAAACATTCATCTATAAAATATATTAATTATAAGATTTTATTTTATTTATTTATTTGAGATAATATTTAAATTTGTCTTCAAAACCAATCTCTCCGATGTATACGCTGAACAGGCTGTGAAGGTTAGTAGCTTCCCCAAATTTGTCACCTCATGCACAAAATACATATTTATCAGTGCCCTTGCATGCCCTCTCTATCCTAACATCCAGTTTTGAAAGTTGTTCCTATACATTAAAATAGTCCCACATCGCTTAGGAATAGTAGCTAAGGATAGTTTATATACACCCTCCTTCCTTGACCCTCTGAGGCGCTTTCTAAGAGCAAAACCGTGAGGCGCAGGCCAACGCCAAAGCGGACAATACCTCCGATGCTGTACCCTAATGATTAGCGGACTTTGAGGTTGGAACATTAACACCCTCCTCCTCCTCCCTTGACCCTCTGAGGCGCCTTTTAAGGGTTCAGACCAACGCCTTATAAATAAATAATTTTCATAATTATAGTCTCATTTTGTTTATTTATAATATTTTTGTTATTATAAGCATATAAGAGCATCTACAATACATGATTGCTTAAATGAGTTACTTATGTTAAATTTGTGAGCCCTACAATGCTACATAGATTTAAGAACTTTACACCAAAAATTACTCCAATGATAAAGTTGCTAGAGTGAGTACTTAACTTGAGCACATTAAATTTCGTAATTAATAAATGGTTCTTTAATTGGTAAGAATGAATTAACTAACGATTGCTTATATACGCAATTCACTTATGCAACGCATTGCCAAGTCATATGATCTAATGGCAAAAATTGGTTAAGCAACGTCGCCCAACTTTAAGCAATTATGTAAGCACCCGCATTGGAGATGCTCTAAGTCAATATATTTCAAAGTATATATTATATTAATTACATCAAAACATAAATTTTCTATAATTATTACTATTTATTTAAAATTTATTATCAATTATATTTTACGGGGATTTTTTTATTTTTTTCTTGTAAAATTTTGAACAGAGTTATTTTCATATAATGTTAAGAATTGATAGTGTAATTAATATCTTTTATAACTCAAAATATTTTAAAATTATTTTTTATCATAATAGTAATTAATAAATTTATTAGACACTACAAAACATTCATCTATAAAATATATTAATTATAAGATTTTATTTTATTTATTTATTTGAGATAATATTTAAATTTGTCTTCAAAACCAATCTCTCCGATGTATATGCTGAACAGGCTGTGAAGGTTAGTAGCTTCCCAAAATTTCTTTAGCTCATGCACAAAATACATATTTATCAGTGCCCTTGCATGCCCTCTCTATCCTAACATCCAGTTTTGAAAGTTGTTCCTATACATTAAAATAGTCCCACATCGCTTAGGAATAGTAGCTAAGGATAGTTTATATACACCCTCCTTCCTTGACCCTCTGCGGCGCTTTCTAAGAGCAAAACCGTGAGGCGCAGGCCAACGCCAAAGCGGACAATACCTCGGATGCGGTACCCTAATGATTAGCTGACTTTGAGGTTGGAACATTAACACCCTCCTCCTCCTCCCTTGACCCTTCGAGGCACCTTTTAAGGGTTCAGACCAACGCCTTATAAATAAATAATTTTCATAATTATAGTCTCATTTTGTTTATTTATAATATTTTTTTTATTATAAGCATATAAGAGCATCTACAATACATGATTGCTTAAATGAGTTACTTATGTTAAATTTGTGAGCCCTTCAATGCTACATAGATTTAAGAACTTTACACCAAAAATTACTCCAATGATAAAGTTGCTAGAGTGAGTACTTAACTTGAGCACATTAAATTTCGTAATTAATAAATGGTTCTTTAATTGGTAAGAATGAATTAAGTAATGATTGCTTATATACGCAATTCACTTATGCAACGCATTGCCAAGTCATATGATCTAATGGCAAAAATTGGTTAAGCAACGTCGCCCAACTTTAAGCAATTATGTAAGCACCCGCATTGGAGATGCTCTAAGTCAATATACTTCAAAGTATATATTATATTAATTACATCAAAACATAAATTTTCTATAATTATTACTATTTATTTAAAATTTATTATCAATTATATTTTACGGGGATTTTTTTATTTTTTTCTTGTAAAATTTTGAACAGAGTTATTTTCATATAATGTTAAGAATTGATAGTGTAATTAATATCTTTTATAACTCAAAATATTTTAAAATTATTTTTTATCATAATAGTAATTAATAAATTTATTAGACACTACAAAACATTCATCTATAAAATATATTAATTATAAGATTTTATTTTATTTATTTATTTGAGATAATATTTAAATTTGTCTTCAAAACCAATCTCTCCGATGTATATGCTGAACAGGCTGTGAAGGTTAGTAGCTTCCCCAAATTTCTTTAGCTCATGCATAAAATACATATTTATCAGTGCCCTTGCATGCCCTCTCTATCCTAACATCCAGTTTTGAAAGTTGTTCCTATACATTAAAATAGTCCCACATCGCTTAGGAATAGTAGCTAAGGATAGTTTATATACACCCTCCTTCCTTGACCCTCTGAGGCGCTTTCTAAGAGCAAAACCGTGAGGCGCAGGCCAACGCCAAAGCGGACAATACCTCGGATGCGGTACCATAATGATTAGCTGACTTTGAGGTTGGAACATTAACACCCTCCTCCTCCTCCCTTGACCCTCCGAGGCGCCTTTTAAGGGTTCAGACCAACGCCTTATAAAAAAATAATTTTCATAATTATAGTCTCATTTTGTTTATTTATAATATTTTTTTTATTATAAGCATATAAGAGCATCTACAATACATGATTGCTTAAATGAGTTGCTTATGTTAAATTTGTGAGCCCTTCATTGCTACATAGATTTAAGAACTTTACACCAAAAATTACTCCAATGATAAAGTTGCTAGAGTGAGTACTTAACTTGAGCACATTAAATTTCGTAATTAATAAATGGTTCTTTAATTGGTAAGAATGAATTAAGTAACGATAGCTTATATACGCAATTCACTTATGCAACGCATTGTCAAGTCATATGATCTAATGGCAAAAATTGGTTAAGCAACGTCGCCCAACTTTAAGCAATTATGTAAGCACCCGCATTGGAGATGCTCTAAGTCAATATATTTTAAAGTATATATTATATTAATTACATCAAAAAATAAATTTTCTATAATTGTTACTATTTATTTAAAATTTATTATCAATTATATTTTACAGGGATTTTTTTATTTTTTTCTTGTAAAATTTTGAACAGAGTTATTTTCATATAATGTTAAGAATTGATAGTCTAATTAATATCTTTTATAACTCAAAATATTTTAAAATTATTTTTTATCATAATAGTAATTAATAAATTTATTAGACACTACAAAACATTCATCTATAAAATATATTAATTATAAGATTTTATTTTATTTATTTATTTGAGATAATATTTAAATTTGTCTTCAAAACCAATCTCTCCGATGTATATGCTGAACAGGCTGTGAAGGTTAGTAGCTTCCCAAAATTTCTTTAGCTCATGCACAAAATACATATTTATCAGTGCAATTGCATGCCTTCTCTATCCTAACATCCAGTTTTGAAAGTTGTTCCTATACATTAAAATAGTCCCACATCGCTTAGGAATAGTAGCTAAGGATAGTTTATATACACCCTCCTTCCTTGACCCTCTGCGGCGCTTTCTAAGAGCAAAACCATGAGGCGCAGGCCAACGCCAAAGCGGACAATACCTCGGATGCGGTACCCTAATGATTAGCTGACTTTGAGGTTGGAACATTAACACCCTCCTCCTCTTCCCTTGACCCTCCGAGGCGCCTTTTAAGGGTTCAGACCAACGCCTTATAAATAAATAATTTTCATAATTATAGTCTCATTTTGTTTATTTATAATATTTTTTTTATTATAAGCATCTAAGAGCATCTACAATACATGATTGCTTAAATGAGTTACTTATGTTAAATTTGTGAGCCCTACAATGCCACATAGATTTAAGAACTTTACACCAAAAATTACTCCAATGATAAAGTTGCTAGAGTGAGCACTTAACTTGAGCACATTAAATTTCGTAATTAATAAATGGTTCTTTAATTGGTAAGAATGAATTAAGTAATGATTGGTTATATAAGCAATTCACTTATGCAACGCATTGCCTAGTCATATTATCTAATGGCAAAAATTTGTTAAGCAACGTCGCCTAACTTTAAGCAATTATGAAAGCACCCGCATTGGAGATGCTCGAAGTCAATATATTTCAATTTATATATTATATTAATTACATGAAAACATAAATTTTTTATAATTATTACTATTTATTTAAAATTTATTATAAATCATATTTTACAGGGATTTTTTATTTTTCTCTTGTAAAATTTTGAACAGAGTTATTTTCATATGATGTTAACAATTGATAGTGTAATTAATAACTTCTATAACTCAAAATATTTTAAAATTATATTTCATCATAATAATAATTAATAAATTTATTAGACACTACAAAACATTCATCTATAAGATATATTAATTATCATATTTTATTTTATTTATTTATTTATTTGAGATAGTATTTAAATTTGTCTTCAAAACCAATCTCTGCTATGTATATGCTGAACAGGCTGTGAAGGTTAATAGCTTCCCAAATTTGTTAGCTCATCCACAAAATACATATTTGTCAGTGCCCTAGCATGCCCTCTCTATCCAAACATCCAGTTTTGAAAGTTGGTCCAATACATTAAAATAGTCATACATCGCTTAGGAATAGTAGCCAAGGATAGTTTATATACACCCTCCTTCCTTGATCCTCTGAGGCGCTTTCTAAGAGCAAAACCGTGAGGCGTAGGCCAACGCCAAAGCGGACAATACCTCGGATGCGGAATTTGAGGTTGGAACATTAACACCCTCCTCCTCCTCCCTTGACCCTCCGAGGCGCCTTTTAAGGGTTCAAACCAACGCCTTATAAATAAATAATTTTCATAATTATAGTCTCATTTTGTTTATTTATAATATTTTTTTTATTATAAACATATAAGAGCATCTACAATACATGATTGCTTAAATGAGTTACTTATGTTAAATTTGTGAGCCCTACAATGCCACATAGATTTAAGAACTTTACACCCAAAATTACTCCAATGATAAAGTTGCTAGAGTGAGTACTTAACTTGAGCACATTAAATTTCGTAATTAATGAATAGTTCTTTAATTGGTAAGAATGAGTTAAGTAGCGATTGCTTATATAAACAATTCAGTTATGCAACGCATTGCCAAGTCAAATGATCTAAAGGCAATAATTTGTTAAGCAACGTTGCCTAACTTTAAGAAATTATGTAAGGAGATGCTCTCAGTCAGTATATTTCAATTTATATATTATATTAATTACATCAAAACATAAATTTTGTATAATTATTACTATTTATTTAAAATTTATTATAAATTATATTTTACATTGATTTTTTATTTTTCTCTTGTAAAATTTTGAACAGAGTTGTTTTCATATAATGTTAAGAACTGATAGTGTAATTAATAACTTCTGTAACTCAAAATATGTTAAAATTTTTTTTTATCATAATAATAATTAATAAATTTATTAGACACTACAAAACATTCATCCATAAGATATATTAATTATAAGATTTTATTTTATTTATTTATTTGAGATAATATTTAAATTTGTCTTCTAAACGAATTTCTCCGATGTATATGTTGAACAGGCTGTGAAAGTTAGTAGCTTCCCCAAATTTCTCAGCTCATGCAAAAAATACATATTTATCGGTGCCCTTGCATGCCCTCTCTATCCTAAAATCCAGTTTTGAAAGTTGTTCCTATACATTAAAATAGTCTCACATCGCTTAGGAATAGTAGCTAAGGATAGTTTATATACACCCTCCTTCCTTGACCCTCTGAGGCGCTTTCTAAGAGCAAAACTGTGAGGCGCAGGCCAATGCCAAAGCGAACAATACCTCGGATGCGGTACCCTAATGATTAGCGGACATTGAGGTTGGAACATTAACACCGTCCTCTTCCTCCCTTGACCCTCCGAGGCGCCTTTTAAGGGTTCAAACCAACGCCTTATAAATAAATAATTTTCATAATTATAGTCTCATTTTGTTTATATATAATATTTTTTTATTATAAGCATATAAGAGCATCTACAATACATGATTGCTTAAATGAGTTACTTATGTTAAATTTGTGAGCCCTACAATGCCACATAGATTTAAGAACTTTACACCAAAAATTACTCCAATGTTGCTAGAGTGAGTACTTAACTTGAGCACATTAAATTTGGTAATTAATAAATAGTTCTTTAATTGGTAAGAATGAATTAAGTAACGATTGTTTTTATAAACAATTCAGTTATGCAACGCATTGCCAAGTCATATGATCTAAAGGCAATAATTTGTTAAGCACCGTTGCCTAACTTTAAGAAATTATGTAAGCACCCGCGTTGGAGATGCTCTAAGTCAATATACTTCAATTTATATATTATATTAATTACATCAAAACATAAATTCTGCATAATTATTACTATTTACTTTAAATTTATTATAAATTATATTTTACATTGATTTTTTATTTTTTTCATTTAAAATTTTGAACAGAGTTATTTTTGTTAGGTTCTAAGACCTTGGACGATGTCCAACCCCTCGAATTTCGGTTTTGATGATAACAACTAAAGGATAAATTTTGAAGTATCTAATGATCTAGTTTGAGTGTTATAGGATTTACGTCGTCCAATTCCGCAATGGTATTGTATCTCTCAAACTTGGACTTTATGTTTTTAATAAGAAAAGCGTCCAAATGTGTTTTGCAAGAATTCTACAGGCAGCGTCCAATGCTCCTGTGAGAGCAAGCGTCCAACGATTGAATAACCCTCTCTGTAGTTTCTATCTTAAAATACGTTTTCAATGTTGATTCAATATAAGGCAACGATCACTCTCTCATATTTTAACATGTCATTCTATTTGATTTTTCGAATAGTACTGAACAGGAAAAGAAGAAGCTTCTCTCTGCAGAAAAAGTACAAGTAGGAGAAGCGCTACAAGTACGGCTGTCACTTCAATCTCTCCACCCTAAGTCAAAAACGTGACAACGGTCATATGCTACAGAAAGAACCGCTCTTGGAAAAGGAACAGATCCCTCAACGGATACCTTTCAACAAGCTACCTATATATAGAGGAATGAGCTCACATATCAGACTGACGAAAAATTCATAAAGAGCTGAATCTCTGTCAAAACGACTGGACTATCTATACTTAAGCAAAAAGAGCATTCTTCTTAGCTTTGCTAAGCGATTCTGTATATTCGTACTGACTGTAATATCCTCTCTGTGAGAGTTAAGTCTTACTTTCTATACTCAAACAATTCTGTTTGGAAAGCCAGGAGTGGCTTAGTGTTAAAGAATACTTGGGTTTGTGTTTAATCTCAAGGGGAGATTAAGGGTGTGCCAGAAGTGGCCTAGAGAATACCTGTAGCCAGAAGTGGCAAAGTTAGAATACTTGAGAGTAATCAGATCTTGATTAGTAGAACCCTTCAAAAGTTTTTGAAGGAGAACTGGACGTAGCTCAGTTGAGTGAACCAGTATAAAACTAAGTGTTCTATTCTCTCGCTTTCTAGCTTACTTGCATATCCATTAAACTATCTCTTCAACATACTACGAAAGTGATTCTTTACACATTTTATCTAAGATTATTTATTACGTGTGTTCTAACTAAAAGCAAGAAGAGTAGTTTCATTGGACTGTTGTTTTTAAACTGCTGGACGATAGCATAATCTTCTGTTTTACTAAGTTCTTGTAAAACTAAAAGATATACTATCTTCACATTAGTTAAAGTTTTCCAAAGAAATTTTAAATACACTATTCAACCCCCCTTCTAGTGTATTTCTCTATATTTCAGTTGGTATCAGAGCTCGACCTCTTGGGTTGAGTACTTAGCAGTACAGAGGAAAGATCCTAAGAAAGATGGAAAACGAAGGACAAGCTGTGAACAGACCACCACTCTTCAAGGGTGTCAAATATGATTACTGGAAACAAAGAATGATAGCATTCTTTGAATCTAGCCATATTGACATGTGGGAAGTTGTGGAGATGGGCGACTATATTCCACTTGATGCGAGCCTCAACGAAATCCCAAAGGCTAGATGGACGGAAGAGCAAAAACAAAGATTTTATCTCAACTCTAGAGCCAGAAACATCATCATGTGTGCACTGAGCGAACAAGAATACAACAAGGTGCACAGTCTCAAAAGCGCAAAACAAATGTGGGACACTCTTGCGTTAACATATGAGGGTTCCACTCAGGTAAAACGTAACAAACTCAGTCTCCTTACTCGTCAATATGAGTTGTTTAGTATGGAAGAAAACGAGGACATACAAAGTATGTTTGGACGGTTTCAAACCATACTAAATGAACTTAGAGCACATGGTAAAGATTACAATAACTATGAACATATTGACAAAATTCTAAGAAGTTTGCCTAGGAAATGGAGACCACAGGTTACAGCCTTGAGAACAAAAAAGGAACTGGACGATATGTCCCTAGAAGAACTCGTGGGAACTCTCAAGGTGCATGAACTAGAACTGCATCAAGATAGTGAAGGTAAAAAAAATAAGTCTCTGGCGCTCAAGGAAAGCATCATCGTCCAAAGCCATGCAAGCTGAAACATCATTAGACAAACAATATGAAGATGATGACTCAGACGAGAATGATGAACTATCCTTTATATCCAAAAGGATACATGCTATGTGGAAGAAGAAAGGTGGATCCAGATGGAGAAACCTAAAGAGGAAAGACTTCAAAGAAAAGAAGGAGAAGAGTCCAATTGTATGCTACGAATGCAAAAAGCCAGGACACTTCAAATCAGAATGCCCAGATCTCGACAAAAACAAGGACAAGAAGAAGAAATTCTTCAGCAAAGGAAAGAGCAAGAAAGTTCTGATGTCCACATGGGGAGACCTGGACGATGACTCATCATCGGACGATGGAGAAGAAGAGGAAGCACACATATGTCTGATGGCAGACACCTTAACTGATTCTTCTGAACCAGAAGAAGAAGATGAGGTAGATTTTAATGACATAGATTCAATTCAAGAAGCTTATCATGAACTACTTTCAAACTCTTCTATTTTGTCAAAGGCCTATAGAACTTTAAAGAAATCATCCAAATCACTTTCAAAAGAAAAAGAAGTTTTAGAAAAAAGAGTTAGACAACTAGAAAGTGAAAAGGAGGATTTACAGAAAAAGTTTACAGAGCTCTCAAGGCAAAATGAAACTACAAATATGGAGAGGCGAACTCTCTGGAATGATGCTGCTCAAGCCTATAAATCCTATGAGGATTCAAAGGCTAGAGAAAGAAATCTTTCCATAGAGATTCGAAATCTCAACGCAGAAAACAAAAGGCTAGTTGAGAAGCTTCTGAAAGTTGAAGCAGATACTTCCTTAAGAGGTCAACCACATGATGTTGTAAAACTTCATGAAGAAATTGACAACCTAAAGAAGGATCTGTCAAACTTTGTCAAGGGCTCTGACAACCTCAAAAATCTTTTAAAATATGAAGGTTGTAAGAGACCAAATGACAGGTCAGGACATGGATATAAGGGAAAGAAATATATTCATGATGAGGAAACAGACGTTTGCTACTTCTGTGGGAAACCTGGACATATAACGTCCAAATGCAGACACCTGCCTAAGAAGGGAGTATTCAATGCCCTTCGAGCTAACAAAAAAGGACCCAAGTCAATCTGGGTACCTAAGGATAAAATTGTTCCTGTTGCAGACATGCTTAACAGCAGGAAAGAAACTCCAATCATGGTACCTGGACAGTGGGTGCTCACATCACATGACAGGAGAAAGGTGTATGTTCCAAAGCCTCCTACCCAAGACTGGTGGGACAGTCACTTTTGGAGGGAATCAGAAAGGGATGATAGCTGGCATAGGTAAGATTGGTATACCACCCTATCCTTGTATTGATAAAGTTCTTTATGTTAAAGGTCTTAAACATAATCTACTTAGCATAAGCCAATTATGTGACAGTGGATATAATGTTGCCTTTAACAAAGGTGAATGTACAGTCAAAAACTCTGATGGGTCCCTTCTCTTTACCGCAAAGAGGCAAGGCAATCTGTATAAGATTAAACTTGGGGAACTATCAAGTCAAAATGTATCATGCCTAGTTTCTGTACAAGAAAATCATTGGTTATGGCATAAAAGACTTGGTCATGCAAGCTTGAGGTTGATCTGAAAGCTGAACAGGCACAACCTCGTAAGAGGACTACCAAGTATGTCATATAAAGATGATCTTCTTTGTGAAGCTTGTCAGAAAGGGAAACAAGTGAAAAGTTCTTTTCAAAGTAAAAACATTGTTTCCACTTCTAGACCTCTTGAGCTGTTACATATTGATCTGTTTGGACCCACAAGAACAGCCTCGGTAAGTGGTAAAAGATATGGATTAGTTATAGTGGACGACTATACTAGATGGACATGGGTCTTATTCCTATCCCACAAAGATGAGTCCTTTAAGGCTTTTTATAACCTCTGCAAAAGAGTTCAAAATGAAAGAGGAGTATGCATTACTTCTATCAGAAGTGATCACGGGGGTGAATTCGAAAACGAAAGTTTTCAAAGGTTCTGTGAGGATAACGATATCCTTCACAACTTCTCAACACCTAGAACACCACAACAAAATGGTGTAGTTGAGAGGAAAAACAGGTCGCTCCAGGAGATGGCCAGAACCATGTTGAATGATAATTCAACCCCTAAACACTTCTGGGCTGAAGCAGTGAATACTGCCTGCTATTTGCAAAACAGAATCTATATAAGGCCGATATTGAAAAAGACTCCATATGAATTGTGGAAGGGTAGAAGACCCAACATATCCTACTTCCATCCATTTGGATGTCAATGTTTCATTCTGAACACTAAGGATAACCTAGGAAAATTTGATTCTAAGTGTGATGAAGGAACACTGCTTGGATATTCTGAAACTTCAAAGGCATACAGAGTTTATAACTCTAGAACCTTAGTTGTTGAAGAAGCTACCCATGTGAAGTTTAATGACAACAAGCCTGATAAGGAATTATCAGAGCTGGACAAATCATTTGCAGATCTCAGATTGGATGATGCAAGTAAGTCATCAGATTCGTCCAACCATGATGTCTCAGTTGAAGAATCAAATGCACCACTGGACGGTTCAGTCGCAGAACAAAGAGAACCAAATGGACGTAACTGGCAAATGAAGAAACATCATCCACAGGAGCAAATTATTGGAGATCCAAAAGACAGAGTCAAAACCAGATCTTCACTTCAACGACAGCAAGGTCACACAGCATTCATATCTCAAATAGAACCTAAGACTGTGGACAATGCCTTAGAAGATGAAGGCTGGGTCAAAGCAATGCAAGAAGAACTTGACCAATTTCAAAATAACAATGTCTGGAAGCTAGTAGAACTCCCCAACTACAAAGAAGCGGTAGGAGCAAAGTGGGTGTTCAGAAACAAGCTGGACGAAGCAGGTAATGTTGTGAGAAACAAAGCAAGGTTGGTAGCAAAAGGTTACTCACAACAAGAAGGTATAGATTATACTGAAACTTATGCTCCCGTTGCACGTCTGGAGGCAATCCGCATTCTACTGTCATTTGCAGCTCATAGCAATATGAAGCTATATCAAATGGACGTAAAAAGTGCATTCCTCAATGGACTCATAAAGGAAGAAGTCTATGTGGAACAACCCCCAGGATTTGAAAGTGATGATTTTCCAAACCATGTTTTTAAACTTAACAAAGCCTTATATGGGTTGAAACAAGCCCCTAGAGCTTGGTATGAAAAACTCAGCACATTTCTGTCAGAAAATGGTTTTTCAAGAGGAAAAGTAGACACTACGTTATTTCGCAAAGACTACTCTTCTGATTTTATTATTGCACAAATATATGTTGATGATATCATATTTGGTGCCACTAATGAGTCTCTCTGTGAAGATTTTGCCAAATTAATGCAAACAGAGTTCGAGATGAGCATGATGGGTGAGCTGAAATTCTTCCTTGGACTTCAAATCAAACAAACTGAAAAGGGAATATATATACATCAGACTAAGTATGTCAAAGAGCTGCTAAAGAAGTACAAGATGGACGATGCAAAACCAATGAAAACTCCTATGCATCCAACAACAATACTTGGACTGGACGACAACTCAAAGAAAGTAGATAATACTTTATACAGAGGTATGATAGGATCACTCCTATACCTCACAGCGTCCAGACCTGACACCATGTTCAGCGTATGCTTATGTGGCAGATTTCAATCTGACCCAAGGGAAGTTCACTTAACTGCTGTTAAAAGAATCTTTCGATATCTTGCTGGAACCACTAACCTTGGGTTATATTTCAAAAGGCAGAAAAATTTCAGGCTAATAGGATACTGTGATGCTGATTATGCTGGAGATCGAATTGAAAGAAAAAGCACCAGTGGAGGGTGTCACTTCATCGGTGGTAATCTAGTCTCCTGGACATGCAAGAAGCAAGGAACCATTGCTCTGTCCACTGTTGAAGCAGAGTATATTTCAGCTGCAAAATGCTGTTCTCAAATCTTGTGGATCAAACATCAACTTGAGGACTACAACATATATGAGAGTAACATTCCTATCTTCTGTGATAGTAAAGCTGCCATAAATCTTTCTAAAAATCCCATATTGCATTCAAGGGCCAAACATATAGAGATTAAACATCACTTTATAAGAGACCATGTTCAAAAGGGTACTGTGGAATTACACTTTGTAACCACAGATAATCAGCTTGCTAATATATTCACCAAACCCCTTACTGAAGACAAGTTAATCCTTCTGAGGGACAAACTTGGCATGGACTCTGTAAAGGAATGATTAACATCTACATGATGCGTCCAATAAAACTATAGTGTCCAAAGGACATGTCGTCCAAGGAACACTAGAGTCATGCACATGCATTACATATATTTCACTTAAGTCCAATATGTGGACGATGCCTTTTTTTTTTATCTTAATCTTTTCTTTTGATTCAAATAATCAAAATGGATCGTTTTAAGAAGTAAGTATGAGCTAATACTCTATGCTGAGTCACCAAAATGCCTGTAACTGTACACAGTTATCCACATTCTTCGCACGTCTCATCATGGCGGGTTTTATGGCGTCAGTTACTTTTTCAAATATTCAAAAAGCCCAAAACCGTTTCATATCCTCCAAACAAAGCCCAAATATACTCTTATCAATTCATCACAGAAAAACACAACCATATCAACCTTCTCTGAGAATATCATCACCCTAAACACACTCTCTCTCTTTCTCTCAGAAACCCAAAACCCTCTCAGAAAACCTAAAAATCCAAACTTTACTAGCATGGCAAACTCTACAAACTCAAGCAACTCAGAACTCGACGTCCTCACCTACCCTGAAACCACTGTTGTGTGCCAAGGAGCTGCTACAGTGCACATTGAGCACTTCTTCGACATCGAAAAGCTTGAGAAGCTGGGACTGAACCTGAACGAGAGCCTTCTGAAGTGTGGAATCAGAGGCTACTTCAATGAAAACCAGAAGATATTCCCTGAGTTGATCAGAATGTTCTGGAGGAATGCCAAGTTCCAGAGCTCAAGGGAGCTCGTGGCCACGATTCTTGGACGAGAGGTGACTCTGTCCATCGAGACCATTGCAAAGGTGACTGGTTGCATTAGGGAGCAGAACCAGTACAGAACAGACTGGGCCAAGCAGTACGGCAATCACGTTGCGACTGTGCTTTGTAAGTCCAAATCCACCGAGTCAATAAAGATTGAATACAGGAACCTGTGTGAGGAAGCAAAAATCTGGCAGCAGGTGTGCAACAAGAGAATCCTACACAAAGCTGGGTCTAAGGACTCAGTCACAGACTTACACAAGTTTGTGATATTTCATCTTATGGAAGGCATTCCCTTCAATCTCCCTCACATCATCTACGTCAATATCGTGAGAATGATGAAGTCTGTGGGTGGCAATGATGACATTTTCTACGCCGCCCTGATGAATAAGATCTTCTGGGATCAGAAGGTCTATCAACGCTTCTTTGATGAACTGGAAGAAGAAGCATACGAAGCTATTGTGAAGAAAGGGCCAATGGTAGCAACACAACAGCTGTTTGGTGAGTCCAACATAAAACCTATGAAGATCAAGCTAACAGCCAAGGTCTTAAGGGACCTGGACGAGGACACCATCAACAAGCAACGACATGAACAGAGCAAGATCATCTCCAATGATGAAGAAGAAGAGATTGATCTTCTTGGTATTGGCAGAAAGATCAAAAGGCTGATGGAGGAACAGGAGGGCAGAAAGATCACACGCCAAATGTCTCAGAAGCATGAGGAAGATGCTGAAAAGGAGAGAAGAACCAAGAAAAGACATGCTGAGACATCTACTGCTCAGTCCCCAGCAGGGAAGCATCCAAGGACTGATACGTCCAAACCTGCTCAAGCTGAGAGGCGTCCAAAGGCAGAACCAGTAAAGCTTGCTCCAGAAAAGCAAAAGGTACGAAAGCTTCAACTACTGGACGACTCTGATGATGGTGACCAGATACCAATTGGTCAAATCATGAAGAAGGCAGAGGAGACAGAGGGTCCTCAGA
Organism: Pueraria montana var. lobata; assembly: GCA_026413185.1. Lineage (NCBI taxonomy): Eukaryota > Viridiplantae > Streptophyta > Magnoliopsida > Fabales > Fabaceae > Pueraria > Pueraria montana. The sequence goes on along the minus strand of CM048650.1, from coordinate 71,680,438 downwards.
AAAAGAAGCAGAAGGCACAACCTGCTAAACCAACTCCCTTTCCTACTAACGTGCCACGACGAGTAAAGACTCAGGCAGCAAGGCCAAAGAGAATTGCAGTTCTACTAACTTCCTCTCAAGACACCGACAACATATCCACCAGCAACCTACTACCAACAACACCCAGTGCTCCATCCACATCAACAACCCAGCATCCACCTCTTCGCTTGGACCTGTCCAAGTTTGTGCGTCCAAGGGATGCATGGAGGGATACATGGTCCCCATGGACTATACCCCCCAAGCAGAAAACCAAAGAAGAAAAAGACAGAGAACGTTTCCTGGTTTCATTCCTTACACGCAATGACCAGGATTACTGTAAGAAAGGTGATGTAATCCAGAGGCCTCTGCAAGAGCCTTTGAAGCGGCATTTTACTACTGCCTCAGCACCAGAGTGGACGAGGTATGTTTGCACTCAAGCTTTTTCAGCTGCTTATTATGCTATGCCAAAAGGAACGATCATCAGCAACCCTCTGCCCAATTGGACGAGAGAAGTGTACCCACACTTGATACGCATGCCTCATCCTTACTCCTGTCCAACTGGAACTCAGCAAAGAGTGCGTCCAGCAGCAGAAGATCTGCAGAAACCAGAGGTGGAAGTTGCCTCTCGATTCACCAAGACGGTTGCGGAGCAGAAAGGGAAGGCTCCAAGAAAGATGAAAGCACCGTCCAAGAAGTCCTCTGTTAACAAGGATATTGAACTGGCTGCAGAGTTGCAGTTGGCCATTAAAGAAAGCCTGGACCCTTCCATAACGAGGCAGCGTCCAGATGCAGGGTGGGTCAAGGATGTTCAAATCTAGACTCCAATCACAAAGTTCCTGCCTCTACCAGCTGGAACTCCAGTGCTAAACTTCCAGCCAGGCGACTATGATGAACTTGGAAAACTTCTGCAACAAATGTATATACCAAACCAAGCCATCGCCTACCCACCAAACCTTCACATAAGCCGCGCCACAGAAATAAAGTTTGTACCAGATAGGGTATGTCCTAGACTACCTGTATATGATGTTGGTCGCAAGAAAGGCTACAAGTTCTACGGCATTGAGATGCCCAGCAGGGAAGAGAAAGTTGAAACCCTGCAAAAATCCTCTCACACCTGGGGTCATCTATTCGACAAGACTGGTAAGCTTACGCGTTCACTCGGAACCTTTGATTCCATTACCTTTTGGCGCCAGATCTTATGGAACGATTCCCAGCAAGCCTCATCCTCAGGCAGCTCCAAGGATGACTTTGTTCATCCCCCTCATGGTATAGAGGTGCTGCGTCCAGTCAAGACTCACCACTTCTCAGACACCTTTGCCTGCTTTCTGAAAGATTCAGATGATTATCTGGAGTTAATAAAGACTTTGCCAAAAATCAGAAGCAACAAAGTGTTTGATCTTCGAACACTGGATCGCACAGAGTTTGTGGAGGAACTCCAAACTCTGCATGAGGAGTACAAAGCAGAAGAAGCCACAGCAGCAGAACAAGCTCGTCTAAAGCAGCTGGCTCTTGAGGAAGCTAAGACCGCAACCATAGAAAAGGAAGATACGGTTGCTAAGTCGAAAGCTACACAGGCAGAGCTGGATGAAGCATCTGCCAAAGTAACAAAGGTGCTAGCTCATCTTGACCTGGACTCATCTGTACCAGTGGACGTGGAACACTTTGTCACGTCACATGAAGAACCTACCGTCCAATCTGGTAAGTCCGAGGATGATAGAGAGCTCGTTGTTGAAGCATCCAAGCCAATGGAAGCAACTGCAGCACAGCCTATTGCTGGAGATATCACCAGCTTCTCCATTGTTGATGCATCTACTGAAGCACATTCGGGCACACGACAACTGGTTCCCACCGGATCTTCAAGTCCAAGGGGCATCCAACCCTTGCGATTTGCTGAACCTTAAGGAGTCTCAGAAGATCATGTTCACGAGATAGTGCAACAGGCTCTGAGGCAACAACAGCTGGAGACCGAAGCCACTTTTCAAGCTTTTCAGCAAAGGCAACAGGCTGAGGCTGATCAACATCGTCTGATGCTGCAAAATGCCATCACTGAGCAGTTCATGAGTCTCTCCCAGACGCTTGTGAACCAGATTCAAAATACAGCAGCCACTTTGCTTGGACAAGTTGCTCATGCAGTTCCACCCGTCCAACCACAACCTCCACAACCAGCACCACCAATACAAGCACCACCAGAACAACCACCACCACCACAAGAACCACCTCCACAGCCATAAGGTGACCATGATGGCCCAATCATTTTCCATCTTTCAAACCTTTTTGTTAATGACAAAGGGGGAGAAATTGGAATTTTGATGTCATAGAAGTAAATAGCTAAACACTCTGTATATAAAATATATTGGCATATATTGACTTCTTTATCAAAACATGAGGTGTTTATTTCATAGATTCCGCATCCATATCCTTGATATGTTTTTCACTCTGATATCTGTTATACATGATGTATACTTGCCTTTTATATTTCTCTGTTATCAGATGCATAAGAAATGTTGAACTCAGGGGGAGTACTTCATTTCAATTTTATACACTGGCATAACATAATCATCGCTAACTTGATTCATTGTATTCTAATATGATTATGTGTCTGTTAACATCAAAATTTACCATTATTTGTCATCATCAAAAAGGGGGAGATTGTTAGGTTCTAAGACCTTGGACGATGTCCAACCCCTCGAATTTCGGTTTTGATGATAACAACTAAAGGATAAATTTTGAAGTATCTAATGATCTAGTTTGAGTGTTATAGGATTTACGTCGTCCAATTCCGCAATGGTATTGTATCTCTCAAACTTGGACTTTATGTTTTTAATAAGAAAAGCGTCCAAATGTGTTTTGCAAGAATTCTACAGGCAGCGTCCAATGCTCCTGTGAGAGCAAGCGTCCAACGATTGAATAACCCTCTCTGTAGTTTCTATCTTAAAATACGTTTTCAATGTTGATTCAATATAAGGCAACGATCACTCTCTCATATTTTAACATGCCATTCTATTTGATTTTTCGAATAGTACTGAACAGGAAAAGAAGGAGCTTCTCTCTGCAGAAAAAGTACAAGTAGGAGAGGCGCTACAAGTACGGCTGTCACTTCAATCTCTCCACCCTAAGTCAAAAACGTGACAACGGTCATATGCTACAGAAAGAACCGCTCTTGGAAAAGGAACAGATCCCTCAACGGATACCTTTCAACAAGCTACCTATATATAGAGGAATGAGCTCACATATCAGACTGACGAAAAATTCATAAAGAGCTGAATCTCTGTCAAAACGACTGGACTATCTATACTTAAGCAAAAAGAGCATTCTTCTTAGCTTTGCTAAGCGATTCTGTATATTCGTACTGACTGTAATATCCTCTCTGTGAGAGTTAAGTCTTACTTTCTATACTCAAACAATTCTGTTTGGAAAGCCAGGAGTGGCTTAGTGTTAAAGAATACTTGGGTTTGTGTTTAATCTCAAGGGGAGATTAAGGGTGTGCCAGAAGTGGCCTAGAGAATACCTGTAGCCAGAAGTGGCAAAGTTAGAATACTTGAGAGTAATTAGATCTTGATTAGTAGAACCCTTCAAAAGTTTTTGAAGGAGAACTGGACGTAGCTCAGTTGAGTGAACCAGTATAAAACTAAGTGTTCTATTCTCTCGCTTTCTAGCTTACTTGCATATCCATTAAACTATCTCTTCAACATACTACGAAAGTGATTCTTTACACATTTTATCTAAGATTATTCTATACGTGTGTTCTAACTAAAAGCAAGAAGAGTAGTTTCATTGGACTGTTGTTTTTAAACTGCTGGACGATAGCATAATCTTCTGTTTTACTAAGTTCTTGTAAAACTAAAAGATATACTATCTTCACATTAGTTAAAGTTTTCCAAAGAAATTTTAAATACACTATTCAACCCCCCTTCTAGTGTATTTTAAAATTATTTTTTATCATAATAATAATTAATAAATAAATTAGACACTACAAAACATTCATCTATAAGATATATTAATTATCATATTTTATTTATTGAGATAATATTTATTTGTCTTCAAAACCAATCTCTCCGATGTATATGCTGAACAGGCTGTGAAGGTTAGTAGCTTCCCCAAATTTGTCAGCTCATGCACAAAATACATACTTATCAGTGCCCTTGCTTGCCCTCTCTATCCTAACATCCAGTTTTGAAAGTTGTTCCTATACATTAAAATAGTCCCACATCGCTTAGGAATAGTAGCTAAGAATAGTTTATATACACTCTCCTTCCTTGACCCTCTGAAGCGCTTTCTAAGAGCAAAACCGTGAGGTGCAGGCCAATGCCAAAGCAGACAATACCTCGGATGCGGTACCCTAATGATTAGCAGACATTGAGGTTGGAACATTAACACCGTCCTCCTCCTCCCTTGACCCTCCGAGGCGCCTTTTAAGGGTTCAAACCAACACCTTATAAATAAATAATTTTCATAATTATAGTCTCATTTTGTTTATTTATAATATTTTTTTTATTATAAGCATATAAGAGCATCTACAATACATGATTGCTTAAATGAGTTACTTATGTTAAATTTGTGAGCCCTACAATGCCACATAGATTTAAGAACTTTACACCAAAAATTACTCCAATGATAAAGTTGCTAGAGTGAGTACTTAACTTTAGCACATTAAATTTTGTAATTAATGAATAGTTCTTTAATTGGTAAGAATGAGTTAAGTAGCGATTGCTTATATAAACAATTCAGTTATGCAACGCATTGCCAAGTCATATGATCTAAAGGCAATAATTTGTTAAGCAACGTTGCCTAACTTTAAGAAATTATGTAAGCAGCCGCATTGGAGATGCTCTAAGTCAATATATTCCAATTTATATATTATATTAATTACATCAAAACATAAATTTTGTATAATTATCACTATATATTTAAAATTTATTATAAATTATATTTTACAGGGATTTTTTATTTTTTTCATTTAAAATTTTGAACAGAGTTATTTTCGTATAATGTTAAGAATTGATAGTGTAATTAATAACTTCTATAACTCAAAATATTTAAAATTATTTTTTATCGTAATAATAAGTAATAAATTTATTAGACACTACAAAACATTCATCTATAAGATATATTGTTCAGCATATACATCGGAGAGATCATATTTTGTATAATTATCACTATATATTTAAAATTTATTATAAATTATATTTTACAGGGGATTTTTTTTTCTTGTAAAATTTTGAACAGAGTTATTTTCATATAATGTTAAGAATTGATAGTGTAATTAATAACTTATATAACTCAAAATATTTTAAAATTATTTTTTTATCCTAATAATAATTAATAAATTTATTAGACACTACAAAACATTCATCTATAAAATATATTGTTTATAACATTTTATTTTATTTATTTATTTGAGATAATATTAAATTTGTCTTCAAAACCAATCTCTCCGATGTATATGCTGAACAACCTGTGAAGGTTAGTAGCTTCCCCAAATTTGTCAGGTCATGCACAAAATACATACTTATCAGTGCCCTTGCATGCCCTCTCTATCCAAACATCCAGTTTTGAATGTTGTTCCTATACATTAAAATAGTCCCACATCGCTTAGGAATTGTAGCTAAGGATAGTTTATATACACCCTTGTACCTTGACCCTCTTAGGCGCTTTCTAAGAGCAAAACCGTGAGGCGCAGGCCAACGCCAAAGCGGACAATACCTCGGATGCGGTACCCTAATGATTAGCAGACTTTGAGGTTGGAACATTAGCACCCTCCTCCTCCTCCCTTAACCCTCCGAGGCACCTTTTAAGGGTTCATACCAACGCCTTATAAACAAATAATTTTGAGAATTATAGTCTCATTTTGTTTAGTTATAATATTTTTTTTATTATAAGCATATAAGAGCATCTACAATACATGATTGCTTAAATAAATTACTTATGTTAAATTTGTGAGCCCTACAATGCCTCATAAATTTAAGAACTTTTCACCAAAAATTACTCCAATGATAAAGTTGCTAGAGTGAGTACTTAACTTGAGCACATTAAATTTTGTAATTAATAAATGGTTCTTTAATTGGTAAGAATGAATTAAGTAACGATTGCTTATATAAGCAATTCTCTTATGCAACGCATTGCCAAGTCATATGATCTAATGGCAAATTTTTTTAAGGAACGGTGCTTAACTTTAAGCAATTATGTAAACACCCGCATTGGAGATGCTCTAAGTCAATATATTTCAATTTACATATTATATTAAGTACATCAAAACATAAATTTTGTATAATTATTACTATTTATTTAAAATTTATTATAAATTATATTTTACAGGGGTTTTTTATTTTTTTCTTGTAAAATTTTGAACAAAGTTATTTTCATATAATGTTAAGAATTGATCGTGTAATTAATAACTTCTATAACTCAAAATATTTTAAAATTATTTTTTATCATAATAATAATTAATAAATTTATTAGACACTACAAAACATTCATCTATAAAATATATTAATTATAAGATTTTATTTTATTTATTTATTTATTTGAGATAATATTTAAATTGACTCCTTAGTCTTGTTTATTTAATTTAAATAAAATTTAAGGTTATTATTTTTCTTGACATATTAGAGAATTTTTTCATAATCTGAAAGTTATATATAATGTTACTTTATATTTTTGTTTCGAAAAAAGAAACATATTAGTTGAATAATTGTCTTAAAATGTGAAATAAAATTTTAGTAATTAAAGTTAGAGATGTTCATGGGGTAGTTTGATTCGACTTTAGGAGAGAATAAAAACTGAACCAATTAAAATTGTCAGGTTCGATTCTGTTCAATTTTAACAATTGTTTTCACCAAATCAACTGATCAAGGAATAATAAAATTTAAGAAAATGTTTTAAAAATGTTATAATAACATTTATTTTTTAAAAAAGTATGAAATTCCTATACTTTTTAATTTTTTCAATAATTCAAATCCAATATAGAACCAAATTTTAAAAATATTTAAAATATAAGTTTAGAGTTTATAGCAAATAAAAATAAAAGAAATAATAATAATAATAATAATAAAAAGGGGAAATAAAAATATGGATGACCAGGTCTAGCAACCGAGTTGTAAAACATAATTGTGATACTCGAATCATTGAAAGTCGGGTCTTATTGATTTGGTTCAGGTCAAATCATATATATAGGAGATCCACTTACTCTAAGAGTATATATAAGATATTTAGTCTTCATCCTTACCATTAATCTAATTATTAAGATTAGTTAGTCATTACAACCATTAGGGAAAATGAATGGTCAGGATGAAGAGTAAGTTACTCTTGGAGTAAATGGATCCCTCTTCTACATATATGTATATATAAACTGAACCACTTTAACTGATTTGGTTCTAATAGTTAGATTAGCCTGGTCAAACTAAACTAGTGAACACTTTTAATTAAAGTTGAATCAATTAAACTTCATTTGATATAAATTATTAATTATTTTAATAATTATTAGATAATGAAATTGTTAGATATATATCTCATGATAAATTTATACATAACTAGAATATGTAATTTTCGAATGAAATCTAATTCAAGTAAAGTCAATGTAATTTTATGCTTCATCGTATTTGACGCATCTATATTTTAAGCGTTGTTGTTCAAAATTTCACTTTTAAACTTTGATAGTTATTTTAATATCCATAAATATTACTATTAACTAATGATTAATACTTCCTTAAAAAACACTAATGATTAATACACATAATTTTCTATTTTAAGTTTTTCTAATAATTGTATAATTCTATCAAAAAAATAATCTATTATATGAAACTTAATAAATAAGTAAATAAAAAATTAATATACTTAATATCTTAGGTTACTCCAAGATTCAGTCATTTGGGTCAGCTATAATTATAACAAAAAATTACTTTATATTATAGTTCTATTATAGATACTACCTCTATTCCTATATAAGACCTTTTATCACTTTTTTGTTTATCCTTTTTATAAGACTCTTTTCTAATTGTTTGGTGCATTAATTATTTTTTTTTCTATAATACCCTTTATTAATTACAGTATTTCTATCCAAACATTAATTACTTCTATGCGAGAAGCAATTACTACCTCCATTCCTATTTATAAGACCCAAATTAGAAGTAGTATTTGTTCTTTTTTATAAGACCCAATCCATAATGTCCCTTACATTAATTATTTTTAGACTAAAGTACCCCTAATTAAATAAGAAAGAGATTGTATTGATAAACCTTTAGAAGAGAGAGAGAAATATTAATGACAATGGTATTTTTGGAAAAACATATAAACTTAGAACAAATTTATTGCTATCAACTAAATTAACCACTCTCCTTAATCCCGGTGAATTAGATAATTAGGTCTTATAAATAGGAACAGAAGTAGTAATTGGAAAGAGAAATGAAGGGTAATTTTAGAAGAGCAATATAAATAATTGACAAATTTAATGTGATTAACTAAATTAACCAATTTTCTTAAAGGGTGTGAATTAGTTAAAATGGTCTTATATATAGGGATGGAGATCGTAAATGCATATGGGTAAATTGATTAAAAATTTGGTGAAAAGTAAGGGTGTAATAGACAAAATAATAATTAATATTTTCTTGAACTTTGAAAAGGACAAATGAATAGAAACAAAAATTTTCTTAAAGGGTGAGAAGTAATTAAGTGGAGAGAGAAATGAAGGTTAATTTTGGAAGAGAAGTATAAATAACTGAGAAATTTAATTTGATTAACTAAATTAACCAATTTTCTTAAAGGGTGTAAATTAGTTGAAATAATCTTATATATAGGGACGGAAGTAGTAAATGCATATGGGTAAATTGATTAAAAATTTGTCCCTTTTTATAACACTAATTTCACTTTATTGTTTGTCCCTTTTTATAAGACAGTCTTTTAATTGTCTGTTACATTAATAATTTTTTTTAATAATATCCTTCATTGAGTACAGTATTCTCTCTCCAAGCATTAATTACTCTTAGGTGATAATTAATTGAGTGGAGAGAGAAATGAAGGTTAATTTTGGAAGAGCGGTATAAATAATTGAGAAATTTATTTTGATTAACTAAACTAGGCAATTTTCTTAAAGGGTGTAAATTAGTTGAAAGAATCTTATATATAGGGACGGAAGTAGTAAATGCATATGGGTAAATTGATTAAAAATTTGGTGAAAAGTAAGGGTGTAATAGACAAAATAATAATTAATATTTTCTTGAACTTTGAAAATAACAAATAAATAGAAACAAATGGATGGATCACGGATAAATGAATTAATGATATACTACCTCCATTTTTTTTAACTATCGACTTTTTGGAAAATTTGTTTCTATTAAAAAAAAGGAGGTAGTATATCATTAATTAAAAAGTTAAAAAAATTGTTTCTATTCATTTTTTGTTTTCAAAGTTCAAGATAATATTAATTATTATTTTGTCTATTACACCTTTACTTTTCACCGAATTTTTAATCAATTTACCCATATGCATTTACTACTTTTGTCCTTATATATAAGATTATTTCAACTAATTTACACCCTTTAAGAAAATTGGTTAATTTAGTTAATCAAATTAAATTTCTCAATTATTTATACTGTTCTTTCAAAATTAACCTTCATTTCTCTCTTCACTTAATTACTTCTCACCTAAGAGTAATTAATGCTTGAAGGGAGAATACTGTAGTTAATGAAGAATATTATAGGAAAAAAAAAATTAATGTATCAGACAATTAAAAGACTGTATTATAAAAAGGGACAAACAATAAAGTGAAAATAATGTTATATATAGGAACAAAGGTAGTATTGTGGAGTAAAAATGAAAAAGGATAAAATAGAAAATTTCACAACTATTTTATTAGAATAAAAAAAATTATTAATTTTTTTTTATTTTTACAGAATAATCTTAAAAGACAAATAAAAGGAATGGAGGGAGTAAAATGCAATATAACTTGTTACTTTTTAGCAATTTGATATGTGAAAGAAGTCAATATCACAAATATTAATGCTTATTTAATTTTTCCTAACAAAAAGCATATTTAATTCACTAAATCATTTTTCTATTAAAATATTTCCTTTTGTGCGAAACTATGAATATATGAACCTGGACGTAATAGTGCGCCATGTGTAACACCCTTCTACCCCGAGACACATACACTTGTAAAATTTTCTAAATACGTTCGCTGCAGAATTTAAATAGAAAGGATGCATTGACTTTTTCAAAACTTCCTTTGCGGTAAAAGAGCATTACATCTCATACCTTCACAAACTTAAAGAAAATAGTTCAATAAATAACAAAATTCTAAGTTAAACAACTTTGACACTCCAAAGGTCATACAAAACCGTATTAAATAAAAATATAAAGGAAAACTTAGATAAATGACTAAAACTCATGCCCCGATGTTACATTGTCTCAGAGCACCCAAAACCATAAAATTACAAATAATAAGGTGGAGGCCTAAGCCTTTCCTCCAGCACCATCATCATAACCGAGTAGAGACTCGCCTGTAAGGGTGGCATTCAGCCCAAACACAAACAAGACAAACATACGGGGAGTGAGAAACATCTCACCACATATAACAATCTAAGGATTAAAGGCAATTAAAAATATATATCATCATACGTGGCAAACATTTGGAACATAGTCACACAATCATATACATTCCCATGCATACACATGCATTATGATGCGAACTCAACTTCAGACTCTAGATGCATGTGGTACCAGTAAAACACTTGTGAAAGAAGCCCGGGAGTACGTGCAGTCGACGAATAGCCACACCATGGGCATCCGACACTAACAGTCTCAACCAGGATGATACCCCTAGCGGCTCGTCAGGGTTACCCAGCTTTGCAAGGATACTCCAACCCATGGGATCAGCATGAGCTTAAAGGAGATTCCAAACCAGATAACACCCTTAAGGTCAGAACTCAACGAGCTCTTTACGACCTTCCCAGTTAGGTTCATAAACAACTTTCAAAAAACATAACATGATATGATGTATGAGGCATACAAGACAATCATGGATTTACACACTTATCATAACAAGGTGGTCCCTGCCCCAAATGAACTCGGGCCACATATAAATCTCAATACATTACTATGATATCACTTGATCCACCTCATGCACATATATACCTCATCTTAACATTGTAATCTCAACACAAGCATACAAGGTAACCGTCACAACAATATCATAATACACGATTATAAATCATCACATTACATAAACATTACAATTAGGGAAGGAACTCATGTCTAAATTCCACATAAAGTACACCTATTTTGGTAACTATCTACTTGAGATTATGATTGGTATAACATTTCTTAAGTATTGGGTATTATATCTACTATGTCCTATTATGTGTCTATGACCTCCATAGGTTATAAATGTAATATCTAATGATGTAATAATCCTATAAATTTGATTCTTATCTTGTTAGAAAGCTAATACAATTATCTACAACTTTTACGTTTTCTTCAAGATCCAATTTTATATTCTATTATGCCTAAAACTGAGAAGAACATGAAATTATTTGCAAATCGTGACAGTTTGACCTTTACTCACTAAAATGGTAATATCTAGAGTTCTAGACATCTTTTCTGAGTGAAACTAAATCCATTGGTTAGCTAACATCTAGGTATACAACTTTCATGAATATTACTTTTCCTAATTACATCGTTATCCTACTCGTTTTAGCATCCGAAGTTTACAAATGCTGTCAGGAAAATCAGCATGATATTCACATGAAAGCATGAATTAACACATCTAACATCAAATCGCAGAATTCAATTTCAAGGATATCAGAAAGGGCAAAACGTCTAATCTAAATCATCAATTCATGCCAGCAATTAAAGTGCTTCGGGGTATTAACAACTCATCCAAGAAATAATAAACATAAACCTAAGGTCATACAATCATACAAGGAAGGTCATACAATCTATTCATGCAAGGGAAGAGAAAGAGAGAACCCACTCCCCCTAACCTCGAAAGAAGAAATTCCTTAGCAAGGAAGAGGAAGACGATCTCACGACCATCTCCAAGAATGCATGGATCCAATGGCGTCATCCACCATGATCTCCACGGCAACTATTACTATGGCAAATACTTGAGCGTGATTTAAAACACGATCCCAAGATTACTTTGTTTATCTTAAAATTTGTACTACTATGAGGGGTTCAGCGCTTAACGCTAAGCCCAATTTATTCTTTGGTGCTCCTAAGGCTTGGTGGTCTCCTCTCTATATATAGGAAGGAAGGGGTTTATGAGATTATTTTGCTCAATGTGGGACTTAAAGTGTTTTTCATTATCAAGTGGCCTATTTCGGAGTCGATTTCCTCTAAGATGGAAGCCAATTTTGGTTTCTAAGGTGTAGGAATGAGTTGTAGCTTTTTCAATAAGCTTTCCAACGATGCAAACTGTACCTTGATCGGATAGGTATAACTCAAGATAAGATGTTGTCTTTCTAGGGTGTCCCTCATAAAACTCTATACTAGACTTAAACATTTTTCTAAGCATTTTAACTATATAAACTCAATCTACATCCCTCTAGCACCAAATATAAAATAATAACTACAACACTAACATAATTATAATAACACTAGATATAATAGGATATACGCAATAACAATAACAATGCTAAATAACAACATTTATAATAATAATAATAATAATAATAATAATAATAATAATAATAACAACAACAACATCAGTAATACTTAAGGTATTTCTAATCAAATAATCTAATAAAATAAAATAACAAAATCCCTGAAAAGGGTCTCCTTATGACTTAGTTCTAATACTCAGAATTTGGGGTGTTACACCATGATCAAAGTACAATATGAAATTATGAATGAAGCTCATTCTTTGAACCAAAAGAACAACGAGTATTGCAATGGACAAGGAGTATTAGAAGCATAGTTTTAAAACCCGGACCGACCCGGCCGGTCGGACCGGTCGGACCGGGAACCGGTGGTCAGACCGGGTCGAGTCGGTCATCGGACCGGTCATGTTATCGACCCGGTCAAACCCGGTCAAACCCGGTGTGACCCGGTCAAACCCGGGATTGACCCGGTGACCCGACCCGGTCATCGACCCGGTCCGCCTTTTTTTTTTTTTTTTTTTTTTTAAATTTTTTAATTTTTTTTAAAAAAAAAATTAAATTTTTTTTTTTTTAAATTTTAATTTTAATTTTTTTTTAAATTTCTTGAAACGACGTTATTTGGATAAAAAATCAAAAGAAAGACATGATTCTATTTAATCCAACTTGAATGTTATTTTTAGTTAATTCTGTTTTTATTATTTATGAGTAGTGATTCTTAGGTAATTGATACTGTGATTCTATCACTGTGAATTTTGTTTGAAGAAGTGATGGTACAGTTGATAGTGCGATTCTATTATTTTAAATTCTGTTTAAACTTTAAAAAAGTTTAATAAGTAATTTATAATGTGATTTTATTACTATGAATATCAATAGATTTGAACTTGAAAAATGAGCTTGTGGAATTATATTAATTTGTTATGTGATTTTTTTTTTTTACTTTTTTAAGACAGGTATAAAATTTTCAAATTTTTTAATACAGACCGGGTCATGCGGGTCAATTAGTGACCCACCGGTTCGACCACTGACCCAGTGACCCAGTGCCCTGACCGGGTCGGTCACCGGGTCGGTTTTTAAAACTATGATTAGAAGGAATAAAGAGTATTTGATTCCTTTCTCATTTTTTTACTTTTTTGAAATAATTTAATATAAGAAATTTTAAGAACACTCTCTAACACTTTCATTGGTTTAAATATATTGAAAATGACAAAATTTGGTGAGTCTCACATTTTATTTAATGAATATCTCTTTTAATTTTGTAGCTTTTAATATATTTTAACTAATAAAATAGTGTGTTAGAAAGTGTATTCTTAACACTATTTATTTTATAGTATTATTGAGTAATTAATTTTTATCTAAAATATAGTATTAAATTTTGAAAAATATTTCAACTGCTTTTAAAAAACAAAAATAATTTAGAAATATTTTCTCTTTTTTTTTCTATTTTCTTTAAGTGCTTTGTTCAAGTGTTAAAGAACAAATTTCTAAACAACAAAAATATGTTCAAGAAATAAACACTTTTAAATACTATACTCAGAACATAAAAATTTTGAAACAGAAAAACTATTTTTAAAAACAGTAAACAAACAAAGCTAATTTAGAAATAATTTGTTTCTAAACTATTTTTAAAAACACTAAACAAACAAAAACAACTTTAGAAACAGCAAACAGTAAAAAAAAAGTTATTAAATTATTTGTTTCTTTTCCAGCCTCATTTAAAAAACAGAAAACAGTAAACAAAAAATTAGAATAAATATTCCTAAACTATTTTTAAAGCCAGTCAACAAAAAACTATTTTTAAAAACAGTAAACAAACGTAACTAGTTTTAAAGTATTTGTTTCTTTTCCAGCCTCATTTTCTGTCATTTTAATTTAGAAATAACATATCATGAAATGAAAAGTAACAAAAATATTTTCACCTAAACAAATGATTTTTTTTTTTTTGTCAAGTGTCATTGTTCTGTCACTTTATATTAATTTTTATGTAATTAAACGACGGTCACATACTACTTACTCAATTAAAATTATAGTAGTATAATATAGTAACTCTTCAATTATTATTCTTTAATTACTAGTAACTTTCTTAGAATATTCAGCAATTTTTTTTATTAGAATAGTAGTAGTAGTAAATAATAAATAAATAGACATTAGTATTTGTTTTCTCAAAATTCTGGAACGACATGGAATCAATAGTTGACTATATTGTATCAAGTGAAAGGAAGAGTAGATGGAAGAATGGATCTTAACAACAGTTTTCTTATACAAAGTTACAAATTGAACTGATGATTGCAGGGATAGAATTAATTCTTAATTAGTACAGAAATAGTGAAGGTAGACCTTGCTGCAAAATCGCTAATCAGTGCTGGAGGAGAAACATTCAGCTATCAGATTCTGATTATTGCAACTGGCTCAACAGTAAGGATGCTTGTGGATAGTAGACATGTTGCATTCATTGTCCCAATTTGCTTATACTAATAATATTATTTTGCAGGTTATAAGGCTGACAGATTTCGGTGTAGAAGGAGCTGATGCGAAAAACAACTTTTATGTGAGGGAGGTTGACGATGCTGACAAACTGTACGCGGCAATCAAGGCAAAGAAGAATGGGAAAGTTGTGGTTGTTGGGGGAGGATACATTGCTCTGGAGCTTAGTGCAGTGTTGAAACTCAACAATATTGATGTTACCATGGTCTACCCAGAGCCTTGGTGTAGTAAGTGGATGTTTCTTTTTACACCTCCCAATCTCATGTGTTGCCTGCATGTGTGTATTCTAATTTAAAAATGAAAATAAAATTATAAACTAACATTGTAAATTGATGTTGCAGCGCCACAACTTTTTACGGCTGGTATAGCTGAATTCTATGAGGGGTATTACGCAAATAAGGGTATCAATATCATTAAAGGAACTGTTGCTGTTGGATTCAATGCTAATTCTGATGGAGAGGTATGGTTTCATTTCATGTGATCTTGGAACCCTGTCACGGAGTGACATTTTAAAGTTGCTAATCAAACTCACCATGACTTTCATCCATCATTCAGGTAAAAGATGTCAAACTAAAGGATGGTAGGGTCCTGGAAGCTGATATCATTGTTGTTGGAGTTGGAGGAAGGCCTCAAACAGCCTTATTCAAAGGGCAGGTTGAAGAAGAGAAGGGTGGAATCAAGGTCAGTGATACCATATCCTGAGGCTTGGTGACAGGCTATACAATGTTATTATCCTGAGTGGTGAATAGTGATTCTTGTTATCAATATCAATGATGCCATTTGTTTCGGTTGCATACTGATGCTTTCTTCAAAACCAATCTCTCCGATGTATATGCTGTTGGTGATGTTGCTACTTTCCCTTTGAAATTATACGGTGAATTGAGAAGAGTGGAACATGTTGATCATTCTCGCAAATCAGCTGAACATGCTGTGAAGGTTAGTAACTTCCCCAAATTTGTAAGCTCATGCACAAAATACATATTTATCAGTGCCCTTGCATGCTCTCTCTATCCTAACATCCAGTTTTGAAAGTTGTTCCTACACATTAAAATAGTCCCACATCGCTTAGGAATAGTAGCTAAGGATAGTTTATATACACCCTCCTTCCTTGATCCTCTGAGGCGCTTTCTAAGAGCAAAACCGTGAAGCTCAGACCAACGCCAAAGCGGACAATACCTCGGATGTGGTACCCTAATGATTAGCTGACTTTGAGGTTGGAACATTAACACCCTCCTCCTCCTCCCTTGACCCTCCGAAGCGCCTTTTAAGGGTTTAGACCAACGCCTTATAAATAAATAATTTTCATAATTATAGTCTCATTTTGTTTATTTATAATATTTTTTTTATTATAATCATATAAGAGCATCTACAATACATGATTGCTTAAATGAGTTACTTATTTTAAATTTGTGAGCCCTACAATGTCACATAGATTTAAGAACTTTACACCAAAAATTACTCCAATGATAAAGTTGCTAGAGTGAGCACTTAACTTGAGCACATTAAATTTCGTAATTAATAAATGGTTCTTTAATTGGTAAGAATGAATTAAGTAATGATTGCTTATATAAGCAATTCACTTATGTAACGCATTGCCTAGTCATATTATCTAATGGAAAAAATTTGTTAAGCAACGTCGCCTAAAATTCAGTTTTGAAAGTTGTTCCTATACATTAAAATAGTCCCACATCGCTTAGGAATAGTAGCTAAGGATAGTTTATATACACCCTCCTTCCTTGACCCTCTGAGGCACTTTCTAAGAGCAAAACCATGAGGCGCAGGCCAACGCCAAAGCGGACAATACCTCGTATGCGGTACCCTAATGATTAGCGGACTTTGAGGTTGGAACATTAACACCCTCCTCCTCCTCCCTTGACCCTCCGAGGCGCCTTTTAAGGGTTCAGTCCAACGCCTTATAAATAAATAATTTTCATAATTATAGTCTCATTTTGTTTATTTATAATATTTTTTTATTATAAGCATATAAGAGCATCTACAATACATGATTGCATAAATGAGTTACTTATGTTAAATATGTGAGCCCTACAATGCCACATAGATTTAAGAACTTTACACCAAAAATTACTCCAATGATAAAGTTGCTAGAGTGAGCACTTAACTTGAGCACATTAAATTTCATAATTAATAAATGGTTCTTTAATTGGTAAGAATGAATTAAGTAATGATTGCTTATATAAGCAATTCACTTATGTAACGCATTGCCTAGTCATATTATCTAATGGCAAAAATTTGTTAAGCAACGTCGCCTAACTTTAAGCAATTATGAAAGCACCCGCATTGGAGATGCTCGAAGTCAATATATTTCAATTTATATATTATATTAATTACATGAAAACATAAATTTTTTATAATTATTACTATTTATTTAAAATTTATTATAAATTATATTTTACAGGGATTTTTTATTTTTCTCTTGTAAAATTTTGAAAAGAGTTATTTTCATATGATGTTAACAATTGATAGTGTAATTAATAACTTCTATAACTCAAAATATTTTAAAATTATATTTTATCATAATAATAATTAATAAATTTATTAGACACTACAAAACATTCATCTATAAGATATATTAATTATCAGATTTTATTTTATTTATTTATTTATTTGAGATAATATTTAAATTTGTCTTCAAAACCAATCTCTGCTATGTATATGCTGAACAGGCTGTGAAGGTTAATAGCTTCCCAAATTTGTCAGCTCATCCACAAAATACATATTTGTCAGTGCCCTTGCATGCCCTCTCTATCCAAACATCCAGTTTTGAAAGTTGGTCCAATACATTAAAATAGTCATACATCACTTAGGAATAGTAGCTAAGGATAGTTTATATACACCCTCCTTCCTTGACCCTCTGAGGCGCTTTCTAAGAGCAAAACCGTGAGGCGTAGGCCAATGCCAAAGCGGACAATACCTCGGATGCGGTACCCTAATGATTCGCGGAATTTCAGGTTGGAACATTAACACCCTCCTCCTCCTCCCTTGACCCTCCGAGGCGCCTTTTAAGGGTTCAAACCAACGCCTTATAAATAAATAATTTTCATAATTATAGTCTCATTTTGTTTATTTATAATATTTTTTTATTATAAACATATAAGACCATCTACAATACATGTTTGCTTAAATGAGTTACTTATGTTAAATTTCTGAGCCCTACAATGCCACATAGATTTAAGAACTTTACACCCAAAATTACTCCAATGATAAAGTTGCTAGAGTGAGTACTTAACTTGAGCACATTAAATTTCGTAATTAATGAATAGTTCTTTAATTGGTAAGAATGAGTCAAGTAGCGATTGCTTATATAAACAATTCAGTTATGCAACGCATTGCCAAGTCGTATGATCTAAAGGCAATAATTTGTTAAGCAACGTTGCCTAACTTTAAGAAATTATGTAAGGAGATGCTCTCAGTCAATATATTTCAATTTATATATTATATTAATTACATCAAAACATAAATTTTGTATAATTATTACTATTTATTTAAAATTTATTATAAATTATATTTTACATTGATTTTTTATTTTTCTCTTGTAAAATTTTGAACAGAGTTATTTTCATATAATGTTAAGAATTGATAGTGTAATTAATAACTTCTGTAACTCAAAATATGTTAAAATTATTTTTTATCATATTAATAATAATTAATAAATTTATTAGACACTACAAAACATTCATCCATAAGATATATTAATTATAAGATTTTATTTTATTTATTTATTTGAGATAATATTTAAATTTGTCTTCAAAACCAATCTCTCCGATGTATATGTTGAACAGGCTGTGAAATTAGTAGCTTCCCCAAATTTCTCAGCTCATGCAAAAAATACATATTTATCAGTGCCCTTGCATGCCCTCTCTGTCCTAAAATTCAGTTTTGAAAGTTGTTCCTATACATTAAAATAGTCTCACATTGCTTAGGAATAGTAGCTAAGGATAGTTTATATACACCCTCCTTCCTTGACCCTCTGAGGCGCTTTCTAAGAGCAAAAATGTGAGGCGCAGGCCAATGCCAAAGCGGACAATACCTCAGATGCGGTACCCTAATGATTAGAGGACATTGAGGTTGGAACATTAACACCGTCCTCTTCCTCCCTTGACCCTCCGAGGCGCCTTTTAAGGGTTCAAACCAACGCCTTATAAATAAATAATTTTCATAATTATAGTCTCATTTTGTTTATTTATAATATTTTTTTTATTATAAACATATAAGAGCATCTACAATACATGATTGCTTAAATAAGTTACTTATGTTAAATTTGTGAGCCCTACAATGCCACATAGATTTAAGAACTTTACACCCAAAATTACACCAATGATAAAGTTGCTAGAGTGAGTACTTAACTTGAGCACATTAAATTTCGTAATTAATGAATAGTTCTTTAATTGGTAAGAATGAGTTAAGTAGCGATTGCTTATATATACAATTCAGTTATGCAACGCAATGCCAAGTCATATGATCTAAAGGCAATAATTTGTTAAGCAACGTTGCCTAACTTTAAGAAATTATGTAAGGAGATGCTCTCAGTCAATATATTTCAATTTATATATTGTATTAATTACATGAAAACATAAATTTTGTATAATTATTACTATTTACTTAAAATTTATTATAAATTATATTTTACATTGATTTTTTATTTTTCTCTTGTAAAATTTTGAACAGAGTTATTTTCATATAATGTTAAGAATTGATAGTGTAATTAATAACTTCTGTAACTCAAAATATGTTAAAATTATTTTTTATCATATTAATAATAATTAATAAATTTATTAGACACTACAAAACATTCATCCATAAGATATATTAATTATAAGATTTTATTTTATTTATTTATTTGAGATAATATTTAAATTTGTCTTCAAAACCAATCTCTCCGATGTATATGTTGAACAGGCTGTGAAAGTTAGTAGCTTCACCAAATTTCTCAGCTCATGCAAAAAATACATATTTATCAGTGCCCTTGCATGCCCTCTCTATCCTAAAATCCAGTTTTGAAAGTTGTTCCTATACATTAAAATAGTCCCACATCGCTTAGGAATAGTAGCTAAGGATAGTTTATATACACCCTCCTTCCTTGACCCTCTGAGGCGCTTCCTAAGAGCAAAACTGTGAGGCGCAGGCCAATGCCAAAGCGGACAATACCTCGGATGCGGTACCCTAATGATTAGCGGACATTGAGGTTGGAACATTAACACCGTCCTCTTCCGCCCTTGACCTTCCGAGGCGCCTTTTATGGGTTCAAACCAACGCCTTATAAATAAATAATTTTCATAATTATAGTCTCATTTTGTTTATTTATAATATTTTTTATTATAAGCATATAAGAGCATCTACAAAACATGATTGCTTAAATGAGTTACTTATGTTAAATTTGTGAGCCCTACAATGCCACATAGATTTAAGAACTTTACACCCAAAATTACACCAATGATAAAGTTGCTAGAGTGAGTACTTAACTTGAGCACATTAAATTTCGTAATTAATGAATAGTTCTTTAATTGGTAAGAATGAGTTAAGTAGCGATTGCTTATATAAACAATTCAGTTATGCAACGCATTGCCAAGTCATGTGATCTAAAGGCAATAATTTGTTAAGCAACGTTGCCTAACTTTAAGAAATTATGTAAGGAGATGCTCTCAGTCAATATATTTCAATTTATATATTGTATTAATTACATCAAAACATAAATTTTGTATAATTATTACTATTTACTTAAAATTTAATATAAATTATATTTTACATTGATTTTTTATTTTTCTCTTGTAAAATTTTGAACTTGAGCACATTAAATTTGGTAATTAATAAATAGTTCTTTAATTGGTAACAATAAATTAAGTAACGATTGTTTTTTATAAACAATTCAGTTATGCAACGCATTGCCAAGTCATATGATCTAAAGGCAATAATTTGTTAAGCAACGTTGCCTAACTTTAAGAAATTATGTAAGCACCCGCGTTGGAGATGCTCTAAGTCAATATACTTCAATTTATATATTATATTAATTACATCAAAACATAAATTCTGCATAATTATTACTATTTATGTAAAATTTATTATAAATTATATTTTACAGGGATTTTTTATTTTTTTCATTTAAAATTTTGAACAGAGTTATTTTCATATAATGTTAAGAATTGATAGTGTAATTAATCACTTCTATAACACAAAATATTTAAAATTATTTTTTTATCATAATAATAATTAATAAATTTATTAGACACTACAAAACATTCATCTATAAGGGATATTAATTATCATATTTTATTTATTGAGATAATATTTAAATTTGTCTTCAAAACCAATCTCTCCGATGTATATGCTGAACAGGCTGTGAAGGTTAGTAGCTTCCCCAAATTTGTCAGCTCATGCACAAAATACATACTTATCAGTGTCCTTCCATGCCTTCTCTATCCTAACATCCAGTTTTGAAAGTTGTTCCTATACATTAAAATAGTCCCACATCGCTTAGGAATAGTAGCTAAGAATAGTTTATATACACCCTCCTTCCTTGACCCTCTGAGGCGCTTTCTAAGAGCAAAACCGTGAGGCGCAGGCCAACGCCAAAGCGGACAATACCTCGGATGCGGTACCCTAATGATTAGCGGATATTGAGGTTGGAACATTAACACCGTCCTCCTCCTCCCTTGACCCTCCGAGGTGCCTTTTAATGGTTCAAACCAACGCCTTATAAGTAAATAATTTTCATAATTATAGTCTCATTTTGTTTATTTATAATTTTTTTTTTATTATAAGCATATAAGAGCATCTACAATACATGATTGCTTAAATGAGTTACTTATGTTAAATTTGTGAGCCCTACAATGCCACATAGATTTAAGAACTTTACACCAAAAATTACTCCTATGATAAAGTTGCTAGAGTGAGTACTTAACTTGAGCACATTAAATTTTGTAATTAATGAATAGTTCTTTAATTGGTAAGAATGAGTTAAGTAGCTATTGCTTATATAAACAATTCAGTTATGCAACGCATTGCCAAGTCATATGATATAAAGGCAATAATTTGTTAAGCAACGTTGCCTAACTTTAAGAAATTATGTAAGCACCCGCGTTGGAGATGCTCTAAGTCAACATACTTCAATTTATATATTATATTAATTACATCAAAACATAAATTCTGCATAATTATTACTATTTACTTAAAATTCATTATAAATTATATTTTACAGGGATTTTTTATTTTTTTCATTTAAAATTTTGAACAGGGTTATTTTCATATAATGTTAAGAATTGATTGATAGTGTAATTAATAACTTCTATAACTCAAAATATTTAAAATTATTTTTTATCATAATAATAATTAATAAATTTATTAGACACTACAAAACATTCATCTATAAGATATATTAATTATCATATTTTATTTATTGAGATAATATTTAAATTTGTCTTCAAAACCAATCTCTCCGATGTATATGCTGAACAGGCTGTGAAGGTTAGTAGCTTCCCCAAATTTGCCAGCTCATGCACAAAATACATACTTATCAGTGCCCTTGCATGCCCTCTCTATCCTAACATCCAGTTTTGAAAGTTGTTCCTATACATTAAAATAGTCCCACATCGCTTAGGAATAGTAGCTAAGAATAGTTTATATACACCCTCCTTCCTTGACCCTCTGAGGCGCTTTCTAAGAGCAAAACCGTGAGGCGCAGGCCAACGCCAAAGCGGACAATACCTCGGATACGGTACCCTAATGATTAGCGGACATTGAGGTTGGAACATTAACATCGTCCTCCTCCTCCCTTGACCCTCCGAGGCGCCTTTTAAGGGTTCAAACCAACGCCTTATAAATAAATAATTTTCATAATTATAGTCTCATTTTGTTTATTTATAATATTTTTTTTATTATAAGCATATAAGAGCATCTACAATACATGATTGCTAAAATGAGTTACTTATGTTAAATTTGTGAGCCCTACAATGCCACATAGATTTAAGAACTTTACACCAAAAATTACTCCAATGGTAAAGTTGTTAGAGTGAGTACTTAACTTGAGCACATTAAATTTTGTAATTAATGAATAGTTCTTTAATTGGTAAGAATGAGTTAAGTAGCGATTGCTTATATAAACAATTCAGTTATGCAACGCATTGCCAAGTCATATGATCTTAAGGCAATAATTTGTTAAGCAACGTTGCCTAACTTTAAGAAATTATGTAAGCACTCGCGTTGGAGATGCTCTAAGTCAATATACTTCAATTTATATATTATATTAATTACATCAAAACATAAATTCTGCATAATTATTACTATTTACTTAAAATTCATTATAAATTATATTTTACAGGGATTTTTTATTTTTTTCATTTAAAATTTTGAACAGGGTTATTTTCATATAATGTTAAGAATTGATTGATAGTGTAATTAATAACTTCTATAACTCAAAATATTTAAAATTATTTTTTATCATAATAATAATTAATAAATTTATTAGACACTACAAAACATTCATCTATAAGATATATTAATTATCATATTTTACTTATTGAGATAATATTTAAATTTGTCTTCAAAACCAATCTCTCCGATGTATTTGCTGAACAGGCTGTGAAGGTTAGTAGCTTCCCCAAATTTGTCAGCTCATGCACAAAATACATACTTATCAGTGCCCTTGCATGCCCTCTCTATCCTAACATCCAGTTTTGAAAGTTGTTCCTATACATTAAAATAGTCCCACATCGCTTAGGAATAGTAGCTAAGAATAGTTTATATACACCCTCCTTCCTTGACCCTCTGAGGCGCTTTCTAAGAGCAAAACCGTGAGGCGCAGGCCAACGCCAAAGCGGACAATACCTCGGATGCGGTACCCTAATGATTAGCGGACATTGAGGTTGGAACATTAACACCGTCCTCCTCCTCCCTTGACCCTCCGAGGCGCCTTTTAAGGGTTCAAACCAACGCCTTATAAATAACTAATTTTCATAATTATAGTCTCATTTTGTTTATTTATAATATTTTTTTTATTATAAGCATATAAGAGCATCTACAATACATGATTGCTAAAATGAGTTACTTATGTTAAATTTGTGAGCCCTACAATGCCACATAGATTTAAGAACTTTACACCAAAAATTACTCCAATGGTAAAGTTGTTAGAGTGAGTACTTAACTTGAGCACATTAAATTTTGTAATTAATGAATAGTTCTTTAATTGGTAAGAATGAGTTAAGTAGCGATTGCTTATATAAACAATTCAGTTATGCAACGCATTGCCAAGTCATATGATCTTAAGGCAATAATTTGTTAAGCAACGTTGCCTAACTTTAAGAAATTATGTAAGCACTCGCGTTGCAGATGCTCTAAGTCAATATACTTCAATTTATATATTATATTAATTACATCAAAACATAAATTCTGCATAATTATTACTATTTACTTAAAATTCATTATAAATTATATTTTACAGGGATTTTTTATTTTTTTCATTTAAAATTTTGAACAGGGTTATTTTCATATAATGTTAAGAATTGATTGATAGTGTAATTAATAACTTCTATAACTCAAAATATTTAAAATTATTTTTTATCATAATAATAATTAATAAATTTATTAGACACTACAAAACATTCATCTATAAGATATATTAATTATCATATTTTACTTATTGAGATAATATTTAAATTTGTCTTCAAAACCAATCTCTCCGATGTATTTGCTGAACAGGCTGTGAAGGTTAGTAGCTTCCCCAAATTTGTCAGCTCATGCACAAAATACATACTTATCAGTGCCCTTGCATGCCCTCTCTATCCTATCATCCAGTTTTGAAAGTTGTTCCTATACATTAAAATAGTCCCACATCGCTTAGGAATAGTAGCTAAGAATAGTTTATATACACCCTCCTTCCTTGACCCTCTGAGGCGCTTTCTAAGAGCAAAACCGTGAGGCGCAGGCCAACGCCAAAGCGGACAATACCTCGGATGCGGTACCCTAATGATTAGCGGACATTGAGGTTGGAACATTAACACCGTCCTCCTCCTCCCTTGACCCTCCGAGGCGCCTTTTAAGGGTTCAAACCAACGCCTTATAAATAACTAATTTTCATAATTATAGTCTCATTTTGTTTATTTATAATATTTTTTTTATTATAAGCATATAAGAGCATCTACAATACATGATTGCTAAAATGAGTTACTTATGTTAAATTTGTGAGCCCTACAATGCCACATAGATTTAAGAACTTTACACCAAAAATTACTCCAATGGTAAAGTTGTTAGAGTGAGTACTTAACTTGAGCACATTAAATTTTGTAATTAATGAATAGTTCTTTAATTGGTAAGAATGAGTTAAGTAGCGATTGCTTATATAAACAATTCAGTTATGCAACGCATTGCCAAGTCATATGATCTTAAGGCAATAATTTGTTAAGCAACGTTGCCTAACTTTAAGAAATTATGTAAGCACTCGCGTTGGAGATGCTCTAAGTCAATATACTTCAATTTATATATTATATTAATTACATCAAAACATAAATTCTGCATAATTATTACTATTTACTTAAAATTCATTATAAATTATATTTTACAGGGATTTTTTATTTTTTTTCATTTAAAATTTTGAACAGGGTTATTTTCATATAATGTTAAGAATTGATTGATAGTGTAATTAATAACTTCTATAACTCAAAATATTTAAAATTATTTTTTATCATAATAATAATTAATAAATTTATTAGACACTACAAAACATTCATCTATAAGATATATTAATTATCATATTTTATTTATTGAGATAATGTTTAAATTTGTCTTCAAAACCAATCTCTCCGATGTATATGGTGAACAGGCTGTGAAGGTTAGTAGCTTCCCCAAATTTGTCAGCTCATGCACAAAATACATACTTATCAGTGCCCTTGCATGCCCTCTCTATCCTAACATCCAGTTTTGAATGTTGTTCCTATACATTAAAATAGTTCCACATCGCTTAGGAATAGTAGCTAAGAATAGTTTATATACACTCTCGTTCGTTGACCCTCTGAGGCGCTTTCTAAGAGCATAACCGTGAGGCGCAGGCCAACGCCAAAGCGGACAATACCTCGGATGCGGTACCCTAATGATTAGCGGACATTGAGGTTGGAACATTAACACCGTCCTCCTCCTCTCTTGACCCTTCGAGGCGCCTTTTAAGGGTTCAAACCAACGCCTTATAAATAAATAATTTTCATAATTATAGTCTCATTTTGTTTATTTATAATATTTTTTTTATTATAAGCATATAAGAGCATCTACAAAACATGATTGCTTAAATGAGTTACTTATGTTAAATTTGTGAGCCCTACAATGCCACATAGATTTAAGAACTTTACACCAAATATTACTCCAATGATAAATTTGCTAGAGTGAGTACTTAACTTGAGCACATTAAATTTTGTAATTAATGAATAGTTCTTTAATTGGTAAGAATGAGTTAAGTAGCGATTGCTCATATAAACAATTCAGTTATGCAACGCATTGCCAAGTCATATGATCTAAAGGCAGTAATTTGTTAAGCAACGTTGCCTAACTTTAAGAAATTATGTAAGCACCCGCGTTGGAGATGCTCTAAGTCAATATACTTCAATTTATTTATTATATTAATTACATCAAAACATAAATTCCACATAATTGTTACTATTTACTTAAAATTTATTATAAATTATATTTTACAGGGATTTTTTATTTTTTTCATTTAAAATTTTGAACAGAGTTATTTTCATATAATGTTCAGAATTGATAGTGTAATTAATAACTTCTATAACTCAAAATATTTAAAATTATTTTTTGTCGTAATAATAATTAATAAATTTATTAGACACTACAAAACATTCATCTATAAGATATATTAATTATCATATTTTATTTATTGAGATAATATTTAAATTTGTCTTCAAAACCAATCTCTCCGATGTATATGCTGAACAGGCTGTGAAGGTTAGTAGCTTCCCCAAATTTTGCAGCTCATGCACAAAATACATACTTATCAGTGCCCTTGCATGCCCTCTCTATCCTAACATCCAGTTTTGAAAGTTGTTCCTATACATTAAAATAGTCCCACATCGCTTAGGAATAGTAGCTAAGAATAGTTTATATACACCCTCCTTCCTTGACCCTCTGAGGCGCTTTCTAAGAGCAAAACCGTGAGGCGCAGGCCAACGCCAAAGCAGACAATACCTCGTATGTGGTACCCTAATGATTAGCGGACATTGAGGTTTGAACATTAACACCGTCCTCCTCCTCCCTTGACCCTCCGAGGTGCCTTTTAAGGGTTCAAACCAACGCCTTATAAATAAATAATTTTCATAATTATAGTCTCATTTTGTTTATTTATAATATATTGTTTTTTATTATAAGCATATAAGAGCATCTACAATACATGATTACTTAAATGAGTTACTTATGTTAAATTTGTGAGCCCTACAATGCCACATAGATTTAAGAACTTTACACCAAAAATTACTCCAATGATAAAGTTGCTAGAGTGAGTACTTAACTTGAGCAAATTAAATTTTGTAATTAATGAATAGTTCTTTAAGTGGTAAGAATGAGTTAAGTAGCGATTGCTTATATAAACAATTCAGTTATGCAACGCATTGCCAAGTCATATGATCTAAAGGCAATAATTTGTTAAGCAACGTTGCCTAACTTTAAGAAATTATGTAAGCACCCGCGTTGGAGATGCTCTAAGTCAATATACTTCAATTTATATATTATATTAATTACATCAAAACATAAATTCTGCATAATTATTACTATTTACTTAAAATTTTTTATAAATTATATTTTACAGGGATTTTTTATTTTTTTCATTGAAAATTTTGAACAGAGTTATTTTCATATAATGTTAAGAATTGATAGTGTAATTAATAACTTCTATAACTCAAAATATTTAAAATTATTTTTTATCATAATAATAATTAATAAATTTATTAGACACTACAAAACATTCATCTATAAGATATATTAATTATCATATTTTATTTATTGAGATAATATTTAAATTTTTCTTCAAAACCAATCTCTCCGATGTATATGCTGAACAGGCTGTGAAGGTTAGTAGCTTCCCCAAATTTGTCAGCTCATGCACAAAATACATACTTATCAGCGCCCTTGCATGCCCTCTCTATCCTAACATCCAGTTTTGAATGTTGTTCCTATACATTAAAATAGTTCCACATCGCTTAGGAATAGTAGCTAAGAATAGTTTATATACACTCTCGTTCCTTGACCCTCTGAGGCGCTTTCTAAGAGCATAACCGTGAGGCGCAGGCCAACGCCAAAGCGGACAATACCTCGGATGCGGTACCCTAATGATTAGCGGACATTGAGGTTGGAACATTAACACCGTCCTCCTCCTCCCTTGACCCTCCGAGGCGCCTTTTAAGGGTTCAAACCAACGCCTTATAAATAAATAATTTTCATAATTATAGTCTCATTTTGTTTATTTATAATATTTTTTTTATTATAAGCATATAAGAGCATCTACAAAACATGATTGCTTAAATGAGTTACTTATGTTAAATTTGTGAGCCCTACAATGCCACATAGATTTAAGAACTTTACACCAAAAATTACTCCAATGATAAAGTTGCTAGAGTGAGTACTTAACTTGAGCACATTAAATTTTGTAATTAATGAATAGTTCTTTAATTGGTAAGAATGAGTTAAGTAGCGATTGCTTATATAAACAATTCAGTTATGCAACGCATTGCCAAGTCATATGATCTAAAGGCAATAATTTGTTAAGCAACGTTGCCTAACCTTAAGAAATTATGTAAGCACCCGCGTTGGAGATGCTCTAAGTCAATATACTTCAATTTATATATTATATTAATTACATCAAAACATAAATTCTGCATAATTATTACTATTTACTTAAAATTTATTATAAATTATATTTTACAGGGATTTTTTATTTTTTTCATTTAAAATTTTGAACAGAGTTATTTTCATATAATGTTAAGAATTGATAGTGTAATTAATAACTTCTATAACTCAAAATATTTAAAATTATTTTTTATCATAATAATAATTAATAAATTTATTAGACACTACAAAACATTCATCTATAAGATATATTAATTATCATATTTTATTTATTGAGATAATATTTAAATTTGTCTTCAAAACCAATCTCTCCGATGTATATGGTGAACAGGCTGTGAAGGTTAGTAGCTTCCCCAAATTTGTCAGCTCATGCACAAAATACATACTTATCAGTGCCCTTGCATGCCCTCTCTATCCTAACATCCAGTTTTGAAAGTTGTTCCTAAACATTAAAATAGTCCCACATCGCTTAGGAATAGTAGCTAAGAATAGTTTATGTACACCCTCGTTCCTTGACCCTCTGAGGCGCTTTCTAAGAGCAAAACTGTAACCCCCCCTTTCATATAAAACATAATTTAACTATTTAATTTATATTATATATTTATTTCAAAGTTCTGATACATTCTCTTACAATCCAAAATATGTTCTGTAATTTACATCATTAAAATTTATATAAACACTGCTACAAAATAATTCTGAGTTCTACAAATTATTGTCTACCCAAAATAGTCCCATCTTATACTCTTTGGAATTTCTGCATCTTCATCTTTTAACTATATCTTCAGACACCTGCAAATCAAACTTCCCTAGAATCTAGGGACAAAATTTTACAGGATCAGGCATTTAATTTCTCATACAATTAGAATCAATATCAATCATGTACATTTCATATAACAATTAATCAATCACATACATAAACAAATGCAGTATGATTTATGCAAATGAAGTTTTGACTCAAATTCATTTTGACCCTGCTCCATGGAGACTTCCCCTTTGAGTGTTTAGTAAGAAACTGGCTTACCATTACGCACTGCAATTCAGCTATCAGCCCCTACTAAACGCGAATAAGCTAAACAGAATTAGGAGATCAGGATACCCGGAAGGCCACCACGACAGCATCCCGTTCCGGATTACGGCCACATGTGGAATTGCCAATATCCCTCACCCCACAGGTTATATAATCACAGACCATACAACCCTGCCTAGCTTATTTTGCTCCCCCAAATATTCATTTCTCAATCAATTTCAATTCCACATGACTACCGCAGTCCCGGTTAGTCAACAAAATCATTTCTCATATATCAACTCGTTTCTCATGACTACCGCAATCCCGGTTAGTCAACATTTATTCTTTCTTTTCTTTCTTTTCTTTTCTTCTTTTTCCTTTTCATGGCTACCGCAGTCCCGGTTAGCCAACATCAATTATTTTTCACTTCAATCTTTATAAATCCCCCAAAAAGACTCATGCATATTCAATATGTTAATAATCACAATTAAATAAGTAATTTTAAACAATCACCTACAAAAATATAAACATTCAACAATTTCCAACATCATTCACAACACAATCAAGCCAAATCAAGCAATCTCAATCCAACAACAAACCAACCAATCAATTTCAATCCATCACAACACATCATCCAATCAATCAAACATGGTTCCAAACAATTATTTCAAGCTTCTAATATCAATTATATAAAAATCCAAAATCATTCTCATCTTTTCATGGTTCTTGATCAAATCTTGAATCTAAACTTAACAACATGTTTTTCTACATTCCAAATGGTCTAAAATGAAATTAAATGCCATGATCCTTACCTAGAATCCTTAGTTTGATGGAGAAACCTTTGAATCCCTTTTCTCCCTTTCTCCTTTGTCTTCTTTGCAATTTTAGGATTTTTCTCCCAAATATTTCTCTTTGACAGTACTGAATATGAGCTCTTACTGATACAAGCAAATGATCTCGGAATTAAAATTTTTTTATATTAAATCGAAGCTCTTGAAATCTATTTTATAGAAAGGTAACCCAGTTCTAATATCGACATCCAGAAAATTTTATAAAAATTTTCTAAGTCAGCAGCCTTGAATTTTGAGTGCTCACTGAACATAGCTCAAAGAAATGTAAATTTCTCCCACTTCCCAAACTTGTTTTGAGCTTAACTTTTTACAGTAGAAAGGTAACATCTTTATCTTTCTCAAAAGATAACCCTTTCCCCCCAAATTATTTCCCTATTGTTCCCAGTAAATTTGTTTCTAACAGCCTATGTTTCAGACGTAAAACAGAGCTCAAAAACCCTTGCCCTGTTTCTTTTCAAAATGTTAATTTAGAAATTGGACATGATAATTTTTGTAATTTATATGGATAAAAATCTTGTTTTGTCTAGTTTCTAATTGTACAAAAACGAAAAAGAAACATTAAGCACACAAGTGGGAATTTGAGAAAAACCGAGACATGTTCCAGGGGAAACTCGAAAACAGAACAACCATTTTGGGAGTCATGGATGAACTTTAAAAAGAGGTATTCTCTCCATGGTGTCAAGATAAAAGTTGTTCCTTTTTGTGTCTGTTTTCATTTAAAACAAATTTAGTGAAAAACCAACGGTTAGATCTCCCAAAAATCACAAAATCGTGGAGGCTGTCCAGGGCTGGACGAACCAAACAGCCACTGCCACTTTGTTTTGTGGTTTGATTTTCACATGCAAAGCTTATCAAATAATTTCAAGAAAATTTGGACATGGTCTCCTTTGTTTTAGGAGTCTTTTCAATCAATTCCAAAGATTAAAACAATCCAAAGACAGCATATAAAAATCTCACACAGTCACAGGACACAAATCACAACTAGCTCATTTCGGGTTTTCAAAAGTTCTTGCAACAACCAAGGTATCTACTGACCATCAACAGCAGCCACAATCAATATTTAACAAGAAAACAGGGAAATAGCTTAGGGAAGAAGAAAACCCCTCCATACCTCCTAGTTTCTTCCACCAAATGCAACAAAAATAGGTTGGTTGAGTAGCTCTAGTCTCTCTCTATGATATATCCAAGATTAATCGGTAGAAACTTTGATTTGGAGGCTCAAATATTAGAGAGAAGATGCAGAATATTTAGAGAGAAGGAGGAGGGAGAAGAGAGCTTCGGGAGAGTGGAGGAAGAAAACAGAAATGAAGAGAATTGAGGGAAAGAAGAAGCTTGGGCACGTCTCTTATTTGGGATAAATTTGCAATTTTGCTATTTGTAGCCACCCTTCCCCTAAGGACACCCCCTTCTCTTATTTTTATTTTTTTATTTTTCTACAACTTACGAAATTCACGTAGAAATCCCAAAAATCTCAAAATAACACTATGAATTTCCTTTTTCGGTATTTATCAAGCACTTAATATACGTTATGAAAAATCACAGTGTTACAATTCTCCTCAACAAGAAAATTTTCTAATTAAATCTCTCACGTTCATACTTATTGGGTTGAAATTTTCGGGGTGTTACAATACTCCCCTCCTTTTAGGAATTTCGTCCCCGAAATTCACTGAGCGTAAGGTTAAATTAAGCTAGGGCCATAATCATCTTTGCCTACTCTCAGGCCAATCTATTTTTCTATAGCTAGTCTTAGACTTCTGCCATAAGGAAGTGTTCCTCTTAAGGGGCTCGTTTCTAACTTACTATCTCTTTCTCCAACACAAAGCATAGATAAGGTTCATTCTCAAAGGTTATATATGGTTTTCATCTAAGCAGATTCACTCTCAAGGCTATAGGCTCACTAACATAAAGTGGATTCGATAGAAATCTATCTAAGCTACTAGGTAGACAATATAACTATCTTCAAGGCAATACTTAAATCTACTCAACATTGAAGATTTAGAGTTAATGTATCCTATATAAGTTGTAGGTAAACTACTAGGTAGGCTTCTAGGTCAAGAACAAGTCTTTCACCTAAGGATTTCCTTTGAATTGAGCTTTCTAAGAGGTGATTTTGGGAAGCAACCCTATGATACAGTGATCTTTTCATTTTAGAACCCAAAAACAGATTTATTTCACTTAAAAACAAGATTGTGAGTTTTGGTTTCATCCAAATCGGAGTTAGTGCATTTTAAGTTTGCAGTTTTAAGGAATTATAGAAAATGGTTTTCTACGCCAATTGAGCTACAGAACTTGAAATTCTTTGGGACTTGAAAACAGATTTAATATGCATTTAATGTGACCTAATGGCTTTGGTTTGACTCAAAAACTCAAAGCGGTTTGGAAATGGCGCACATTATAAGTTTGCAAAATGCATGTTTCTAGAAAACGGGTTTTTCTACCAAATTCAGTGTATAATGCTTAAACTTATGTGGGACCTCAAAACAGATTTAGAGGGTACTAAAACAAAGTTTTGGGCTTTGGTTTCACTTGAAAAGCTCGAACAGTTTGAAAATGGCGTACGTTTCAAGTTTCAGGTCAAAAACGGCTTAGAAAAGAGGTGGTTTTCAAAGGTGAATTTAAAATTCATAGGGAGAAACTTTGTAAATCCTCTAAACAGATTTATAAACCTAAAAATAAGATTGTAGGAATTGGTCTCACCTCAAAATTCATCTAGGATCAAAATCTAGGCTTTTCGGGTCACTTAAGGAACTAGTTTTGGGTCAAAGTAAACCTAGGGATCCAAAATGAGCTATGGAAGTCTAATGGCTATGAAATTTTGTGGAGAACTAGACTTTGGTAATACAAAACTGTGGAAAAAAGTTTCGTTCCGAAACTCATTCTATACAAGGAGTTATGCAGTGCCAAAATTAGCCTTTTTACCATTTCGGGTCATTTCTAAGGTACCTAAAATGTGCAGTTTTGACTCTTATCATCTTGTTTTAGTTTTACTAACTAGCACTCACCAATTTGAGTATGGCATGATACTAAAACACAATGCTTAGCTATGGATTAAGGATATTGATGTTTTACTCCAATTATAGGCTTACCTAAGTAAGGTAATCTAGTGATTTTGGCTAAATCTTTAAACTATACTACTAAATTCATCTAGATGGGTTACTTGCTACTTTGTTTTTGAATAATGACTATAATTCTTAGCTCAACGACACTTCCAACACCCTTCATACATGTCTAGACCTCAACTTTCTATGTCTAAACACTACCAAAGACTTTTCCTATAATTTTCTCACATTTTTCTCTTCATAGAAGGTATTCTAAATATGATTTAAGTCTCCAACTTACAGCTACATCCTATTATCATAATTCCAACCACCAACTTACAGCTACATCCTATTATCATAATTCCAACCAAATCACCATTTGGATGTCTTCTAAATTGTCTCAAACCATTCCAATCTACTATCACCAATTTAATCACTTATTGAATTCTACTTCTAACATCCAAATCACACTCTCAAACTTTGCAATCACTTACTTCCCCATCTTAAATACTTTGCTATTATTCTAGCATTTGTAACTTATCCTACTCACTATATTATAATTTAACCATCAAGAACCCTCACATATACGTACCAATTCAATTCTACAACGTGGGTAATTGATAACCTCAATTATACAGGCCTTAAATCACCATATATTACTATGGTCCATAACGTGACCCCGTTACTAATATCATATATTTGAGTAGATAATTGGGAGCCAAGAATTCCATACCATAATACCTTCCTTTTGTATATAACTAAGTGCCTTATGCTCAATATCCGCTCAAAAGGAAGATGCTCAACCAATTGTAGTAATATTCAATAATCAATCCCCATACTAATAGCCTCATAATTATACATATATATAAATATATATTTATAAAATTCATATAATAACTAAGAGAATTTATCTAATCTCAAGTTTCATAATCCCTCCGGAAAATCCGGCAGAGTTTGCTCTATTTTTCAATACTTTCCCTCATACCCCTTTTTCAAAAGGTATGGAAACAAACCACAACAGAAACCTGGTAATCAATTCACAACATAATAATCCTCAACATCACCCATAATATCAAACATTCTAAATTTATTCATCATAACTTTTTGGTCAAATATAAGTAGCTTTCAAGCTCTCCGTCTATCAATCAATTCTCTTTACCAATTCAAAAACAATCAAGTAAATCTAAACTTGTAATTATAAATCAATTACATACAGATATATTCATTACATCACATGAAACATTAACTATTCTTTATTTACTCTTAAGCTTCAATTTCGGACCACTCATTTTATATATTAAAATATTTAGTTTTCATCAAGACGATGTATAAATTCATAATCACATATTATTTCCTAAGCCATTTAAATATCACTCGTAAACATCCAACCACACAAGATAATATGATTCATTTTTCACTTTCTATAAACATTTTCAAGTCACAAAACTTCACCAAACCTTGTCAAACTTTCACCAACCTTTCATACAACTTTGCTAAAGCTTAAAACATGATTTTTGTTCGTTAAAATTCTGCAATAACAGAATTATGCAGCAGCAGAGATACCCCCTGTTATAACAGCAAAATCATGATACAAAATGGCACTAGATCATCACCAAAATCTCTCTAATTAATGTCCAGACTTCCTTAAATTTTAACACAATTTTGCCAAGACCCAAACCATAAATTATAACACGTAAAAATGTATAAATTTTGCATTACGCAGGAACAGAGAGTCCCCTGCTGTCTGCTGCATATCTGTGACAGTAAAGGGCACAAAATATAGTGATTTTGGTCTTAATTCGTCGCACAAAGCTCATACCATCATAATACAACATTTTAGGGTTCAAATCACATTATTTTAATGAGCTAATTTTACAAAAATAAGGCTTAAGCGGTACATGGCAGCAGACTAATGTGAACAGTAATTAGATTCCCAAATCAACATTTAATCAAAGAAATATGGCAATAACATGCAATCCTATGGAGAGATAATGGAATTCTATCAATTCTAACATCAAAGGCAATATATCCATTAGAACAATAAGGCAATAACCATACTCTCAACATCTTATCATCTTCCAAACATCAAGGTACCATCAAAACTTTGTTTCCTTTCCTTTGTCAAACTCACCCTTATCCTATAACCTTAATTATTTGGACCTCTATTCTCAACCTTGATCTACGAATTCAGATCTTTGGATCTCCTTCCTCAACTAACTCAAGGTATAACTCGTAACTTCACAATATAAGGAACATGGAAAATAATACAACTTGAATAATATTAAATTTAGCATTAGGAGGGAAAAGTCATCTCGACTGAGTCCTGAGTGTGCACCCTCACAACTCTATCAAGATTTTCCTTTCTGCCATCTCAGCTATACTATTAGTTTCAACTCTAGGATTTATAACTAGCCTTCCTCTTCTCATTTCTACATGTCTTAAAATCTCAGATCTAGTTACTACCCTTTTTCCCATAATATTTTTAACAAACGAACAATTTTAATCAAGGTAATACAGGAGAACACCTAATAGACCCACTACTCATAAGTCCTAGAGATGCATAACCAGAACTCTGATACCACTAATGTAACCCCCCTTTCATATAAAACATAATTTAACTATTTAATTTATATTATATATTTATTTCAAAGTTCTGATACATTCTCTTACAATCCAAAATATGTTCTGTAATTTACATCATTAAAATTTATATAAACACTGCTACAAAATAATTCTGAGTGCTACAAATTATTGTCTACCCAAAATAGTCCCATCATATATGCTCTAGAATTTCTGCATCTTCATCTTTTAACTATATCTTCAGACACCTGCAAATCAAACTTCCCTAGAATCTAGGGACAAAATTTTACAGGATCAGGCATTTAATTTCTCATACAATTAGAATCAATATCAATCAAGTACATTTCATATAACAAATAATCAATCACATACATAAACAAATGCAGTATGATTTATGCAAATGAAGTTTTGACTCAAATTCATTTTGACCCTGCTCCATGGAGACTTCCCCTTTGAGTGTTTAGTAAGAAACTGGCCTACCATTACGCACTGCAATTCAGCTATCAGCCCCTACTAAACGCGAATAAGCTAAACAGAATTTGGAGATCAGGATACCCGGAAGGCCACCACGACAGCATCCCGTTCCGGATTACGGCCACATGTGGAATTGCCAATATCCCTCACCCCAGAGGTTATATAATCACAGACCATACAACCCTGCCTAACTTATTTTGCTCACCCAAATATTCATTTCTCAATCAATTTCAATTCCACATGACTACCGCAGTCCCGGTTAGTCAACAAAATCATTTCTCATATATCCACTCGTTTCTCATGACTACCGCAATCCCGGTTAGTCAACATTTATTCTTTCTTTTCTTTCTTTTCTTTTCTTCTTTTTCCTTTTCATGGCTACCGCAGTCCCGGTTAGCCAACATCAATTATTTTTCACTTCAATCTTTATAAATCCCCCAAAAAGACTCATGCATATTCAATATGTTAATAATCACAATTAAATAAGTAATTTTAAACAATCACCTACAAAAATATAAACATTCAACAATTTCCAACATCATTCACAACACAATCAAGCCAAATCAAGCAATCTCAATCCAACAACAAACCAACCAATCAATTTCAATCCATCACAACACATCATCCAATCAATCAAACATGGTTCCAAACAATTATTTCAAGCTTCTAATATCAATTATATAAAAATCCAAAATCATTTTCATCTTTTCATGGTTCTTGATCAAATCTTGAATCTAAACTTAACAACATGTTTTTCTACATTCCAAATGGTCTAAAATGAAATTAAATGCCATGATCCTTACCTAGAATCCTTAGTTTGATGGAGAAACCTTTGAATCCCTTTTCTCCCTTTCTCCTTTGTCTTCTTTGAAATTTTAGGATTTTTCTCCCAAATATTTCTCTTTGACAGTACTGAATATGAGCTCTTACTGATACAAGCAAATGATCTCGGAATTAAAATTTTTTTATATTAAATCGAAGCTCTTGAAATCTATTTTATAGACAGGTAACCCACTTCTAATATCAACATCCAGAAAATTTTATAAAATTTTTCTAAGTCAGCAGCCCTGAATTTTGAGTGCTCACTGAACATAGCTCAAAGAAATATAAATTTCTCCCACTTCCCAAACTTGTTTTGAGCTTAACTTTTTACAGTAGAAAGGTAACATCTTTATCTTTCTCAAAAGATAACCCTTTCCCCCCAAATTATTTCCCTATTGTTCCCAGTAAATTTGTTTCTAACAGCCTATGTTTCAGACTCAAAACAGAGCTCAAAAACCCTTGCCCTGTTTCTTTTCAAAATGTTAATTTAGAAATTGGACATGATAATTTTTGTAATTTATATGGATAAAAATATTGTTTTGTCTAGTTTCTAATTGTACAAAAACGAAAAAGAAACATTAAGCACACAAGTGGGAATTTGAGAAAAACCGAGACATGTTCCAGGGGAAACTCGAAAACAGAACAACCATTTTGGGAGTCATGGATGAACTTTAAAAAGAGGTATTCTCTCCATGGTGTCAAGATAAAAGTTGTTCCTTTTTGTGTCTGTTTTCATTTAAAACAAATTTAGTGAAAAACCAACGGTTAGATCTCCCAAAAATCACAAAATCGTGGAGGCTGTCCAGGGCTGGACGAACCAAACAGCCACTGCCACTTTGTTTTGTGGTTTGATTTTCACATGCAAAGCTTATCAAATAATTTCAAGAAAATTTGGACATGGTCTCCTTTGTTTTAGGAGTCTTTTCAATCAATTCCAAAGATTAAAACAATCCAAAGACAGCATATAAAAATCTCACACAGTCACAGGACACAAATCACAACTAGCTCATTTCGGGTTTTCAAAAGTTCTTGCAACAACCAAGGTATCTACTGACCATCAACAGCAGCCACAATCAATATTTAACAAGAAAACAGGGAAATAGCTTAGGGAAGAAGAAAACCCCTCCATACCTCCTAGTTTCTTCCACCAAATGCAACAAAAATAGGTTGGTTGAGTAGCTCTAGTCTCCCTCTATGATATCGGTAGAAACTTTGATTTGGAGGCTCAAATATTAGAGAGAAGATGCAGAATATTTAGAGAGAAGGAGGAGGGAGAAGAGAGCTTGGGAGAGTGGAGGAAGAAAACAGAAATGAAGAGAATTGAGGGAAAGAAGAAGCTTGGGCACGTCTCTTATTTGGGATAAATTTGTAATTTTGCTATTTGCAGCCACCCTTCCTCTAAGGACACCCCCTTCTCTTATTTTTATTTTTTTATTTTTCTACAACTTACAAAATTCACGTAAAAATCCCAAAAATCTCAAAATAACACTATGAATTTAAATTTAATTTCCTTTTTCGGTATTTATCAAGCACTTAATATACGTTACTAAAAATCACAGTGTTACAATTCTCTTCAACAAGAAAATTTTCTAATTAAATCTCTCACGTTCATACTTATTGGGTTGAAATTTTCGGGGTGTTACAATACTCCCCTCCTTTTAGGAATTTCGTCCCCGAAATTCACTGAGCGTAAGGTTAAATTAAGCTAGGGCCATAATCATCTTTGCCTACTCTCAGGCCAATCTTTGTCTTCAAAACCAATCTCTCCGATGTATATGCTGAACAGACTGTGAAGGTTAGTAGCTTCCCCAAATTTGTCTGCTCATGCACAAAATACATACTTATCAGTGCCCTTGCATGCCCTCTCTATCCTAACATCCAGTTTTGAAAGTTGTTCCTATACATTAAAATAGTCCCACATCGCTTAGGAATAGTAGCTAAGAATAGTTTATATACACCCTCCTTCCTTGACCCTCTGAGGCACTTTCTAAGAGCAAAACCGTGAGGCGCAGGCCAACGCCAAAGCGGACAATACCTCGGATGCGGTACCCTAATGATTAGCAGACATTGAGGTTGGAACATTAACACCGTCCTCCTCCTCCCTTGACCCTCCGAGGCGCCTTTTAAGGGTTCAAACCAACGCCTTATAAATAAATAATTTTCATAATTATAGTCTCATTTTGTTTATTTATAAATTTTTTTTATTATAAACATATAAGAGCATCTACAATACATGATTTCTTAAATGAGTTACTTATGTTAAATTTGTGAGCCCTACAATGCCACATAGATTTAAGAACTTTACACCAAAAATTACTCCAATGATAAAGTTGCTAGAGTGAGTACTTAACTTGAGCACATTAAATTTTGTAATTAATGAATAGTTCTTTAATTGGTAAGAATGAGTTAAGTAGCGATTACTTATATAAACAATTCAGTTATGCAACGCATTGCCAAGTCATATGATCTAAAGGCAGTAATTTGTTAAGCAACGTTGCCTAACTTTAAGAAATTATGTAAGCACCAGCGTTGGAGATGCTCTAAGTCAATATACTTCAACTTATATATTATATTAATTACATCAAAACATAAATTCTGCATAATTAATACTATTTACTTAAAATTTGTTATAAATTATATTTTACAGGGATTTTTTATTTTTTTCATTTAAAATTTTGAACAGAGTTATTTTCATATAATGTTAAGAATTGATAGTGTAATTAATAACTTCTATAACTCAAAATATTTAAAATTATTTTTTATCGTAATAATAATTAATAAATTTATTAGACACTACAAAACATTCATCTATAAGATATATTAATTATCATATTTTATTTATTGAGATAATATTTAAATTTGTCTTCAAAACCAATCTCTCCGATGTATATGCTGAACAGGCTGTGAAGGTTAGTAGCTTCCCCAAATTTGTCAGCTCATGCACAAAATACATACTTATCAGTGCCCTTGCATGCCCTCTCTATCCTAACATCCAGTTTTGAAAGATGTTCCTATACATTAAAATAGTCCCACATCGCTTAGGAATAGTAGCTAAGAATAGTTTATATACACACTCCTTCGTTGACCCTCTGAGGCGCTTTCGAAGAGCAAAACCGTGAGGCGCAGGCCAACGCCAATGCGGACAATACCTCGGATGCGGTACCCTAATGATTAGCGGACATTTATGTTGGAACATTAACACCGTCCTCCTCCTCCCTTGACCCTCCGAGGCGCCTTTTAAGGGTTCAAACCAACGCCTTATAAATAAATAATTTTCATAATTATAGTCTCATTTTGTTTATTTATAATATATTTTTTTAATTATAAGCATATAAGAGCATCTACAATACATGATTGCTTAAATGAGTTACTTATGTTAAATTTGTGAGCCCTACAATGCCACATAGATTTAAGAACTTTACACCAAAAATTACTCCAATGATAAAGTTGCTAGAGTGAGTACTTAACTTGAGCACATTAAATTTTGTAATTAATGAATAGTTCTTTAATTGGTAAGAATGAGTTAAGTAGCGATTGCTTATATAAACAATTCAGTTATGCAACGCATTGCCAAGTCATATGATCTAAAGGCAGTAATTTGTTAAGCAACGTTGCCTAACTTTAAGAAATTACGTAAGCACCCGCGTTGGAGATGCTCTAAGTCAATATACTTCAACTTATATATTATATTAATTACATCAAAACATAAATTCTGCATAATTAATACTATTTACTTAAAATTTGTTATAAATTATATTTTACAGGGATTTTTTATTTTTTTCATTTAAAATTTTGAACAGAGTTATTTTCATATAATGTTAAGAATTGATAGTGTAATTAATAACTTCTATAACTCAAAATATTTAAAATTATTTTTTATCGTAATAATAATTAATAAATTTATTAGACACTACAAAACATTCATCTATAAGATATATTAATTATCATATTTTATTTATTGAGATAATATTTAAATTTGTCTTCAAAACCAATCTCTCCGATGTATATGCTGAACAGGCTGTGAAGGTTAGTAGCTTCCCCAAATTTGTCAGCTCATGCACAAAATACATACTTATCAGTGCCCTTGCATGCCCTCTCTATCCTAACATCCAGTTTTGAAAGATGTTCCTATACATTAAAATAGTCCCACATCGCTTAGGAATAGTAGCTAAGAATAGTTTATATACACACTCCTTCGTTGACCCTCTGAGGCGCTTTCGAAGAGCAAAACCGTGAGGCGCAGGCCAACGCCAATGCGGACAATACCTCGGATGCGGTACCCTAATGATTAGCGGACATTTATGTTGGAACATTAACACCGTCCTCCTCCTCCCTTGACCCTCCGAGGCACCTTTTAAGGGTTCAAACCAACGCCTTATAAATAAATAATTTTCATAATTATAGTCTCATTTTGTTTATTTGTAATATATTTTTTTAATTATAAGCATATAAGAGCATCTACAATACATGATTGCTTAAATGAGTTACTTATGTTAAATTTGTGACCCCTACAATGCCACATAGATTTAAGAACTTTACACCAAAAATTACTCCAATGATAAAGTTGCTAGAGTGAGTAC
This sequence comes from Pueraria montana var. lobata, assembly GCA_026413185.1. NCBI lineage: Eukaryota > Viridiplantae > Streptophyta > Magnoliopsida > Fabales > Fabaceae > Pueraria > Pueraria montana. Next base: position 71,638,150 of record CM048650.1, on the reverse strand, counting down.
TTAACTTGAGCACATTAAATTTTGTAATTAATGAATAGTTCTTTAATTGGTAAGAATGAGTTAAGTAGCGATTGCTTATATAAACAATTCAGTTATGCAACGCATTGCCAAGTTGTAACATCCTCATTTTATTAATTGTACGCATTTATATATGTATATTATTAACATTTATGCACTGTATTTTATAGAAACCTTATGTACATATTCTCTTAATGAAATTAATACAGTTCTACTCAGAAGAATTTTCTGAATTTCCAAATGTCTTTATTTTTGCCGAAATTGATAGTTGACTGGACTGCTATGTCAGACAGCTGTCCAGGATAAATTTTCAAGTATAGAATTTTGAACTCATTTATAACTTAAAAGAAAGGTAATAGAATATAGATTAAAAATATATACAGATAAAGAATTAAAATGCTTATTCATAATTGTTAGGATTTTCTGAAAGTTAGAACTTTGAGGAATTATTACGGTAAAATTCTAAGACAGAAAATTTAGAGAAAATTCATAGGATATCTATAGAATTATCTAATAATTGTAATATACTTAGAATAATTATTAAAAATGTTTAACCAAGAAAATTTTAATTTAGAACCTTAACCAATCAAAAAGTGACAACTTAGGCTTTTCTAATGTCACTAAATTAAGCTAATTAGGCTTGGATTAAGAGATAAGTAAGACACTACCCCAAGGTTTTTGATAGTGAGGAATCCAATGGTGATGTTATTTTCTTCAAATTCTAATTAGTTTGTAAGATAATTAACAGCCCTAAATTATTCTAGAAAATTCCATTAAATTACCTACAAATGTTGACTTTTGACCTTTTGGAAGGCAAGTCACTTACTGCACTCCTTTGGCTGTCCAAGTGGATGGGAAAGCTTGGAGAACTGATCTCCCTTGGCCAATAGGGGCTGCTGGACGTGCAGGAGCTGCTGGATGTGAAGGAAACATTCATTTTGGTTAATTCTTGGTTAAATGAAGCAAATAACTTAAGTAAAAGGCAAAAAGTCACAAAAGCTATTTTTTCTCCAAAACAGAACCGTGAGCTCTCCAAACTCAGCAGCTGCAGTTTTTCATTCAATTTCATCTTAACTTCATCATCTCATCCCAAATTAAGAAACCAAACCATCCAAACTTCCAAAACCCTAAGCTAATTCGGCTAGTAGAGAAAGAATTGGAAGAAATCTCAAAAATTCCTACAAGACCAAGGAGTGAGGGAGAAGGGAATTCAAGGTTTTTTATTCAATTAAAGAGTTTAAGGTAAGGATCTAGGCATTTAATTTCAATTAGAACCCTTGGAATTAGAAGAAAACATGTTGTAGGGTTAAATTCAATTTGTGACCTAGAATCATGAAAACTTGAAATTGATTTAGGGGTTTTGTGTTTTTGATGCTTGTGATTGTAATTCATGGATTGGAATGATGTGTGATTGAATTTTAATGTGTTGTGATGGTTGAAATTTGAGTTGCTTGATTTTTAATTGAATTGAGATTTGGTTGAATTTTGGTTGGAATTGGAGTTTGTTGCTTTGGAAAATATGTTGAGAATGGTAGTGAGACCATTCGGCCAGCCCTAAATGCAAGGGATATTATGTGGAAATTTTTGTAAAACCAAGGGCAAAATGGTCATTTTACATGTAGGGACACATTGGGTATTTTGGAAAAAGATTGAGGGCATTTTCGGAAATTATTAAAATACTAATGTTATAAGGTAAATTGCTTATTTTTTTGTATTCTTGTATGTTAATGTGTACAAATTATTTTTTTAATTGTGATCATGAACATAATTCATTGCATGAGTCTTTTTGGGGGATTTATAAAGATTCAAGTGAAAAATAATTGATGTTGGCTAACCGGGATTGCGGTAGAAAAGAAAAGAAAAGAAAAGAAAAGAAAAGAAAAGAAAAGAAAGAATTATGTTGACTAGCCAGGATTGCGGTAGTCATGTGAAATGAAAATGATTGAGAAAGAATTATGTTGACTAACCGGGACTGCGGTAGTCATGAGAATTGAGTTGATCTATGAGAAATGACTTTTGTTGACTAGCCAGGATTGCGGTAGTCATGTGAAATGAAAATGATTGAGAAATGAATTGTTGACTAACCGAGACTGCGGTAGTCATGTGGAAATGGAAATGATTGAGAAATGAATATTTGGGTGAGCAGAATAAGTTAGGCAGGGTTGTATGGTCTGTGATTATATAACCTGTGGGGTGAGGGATATTGGCAATTCCACATGTGACAGTAATCCGGAACGGGATTGCTGTCATGGTGGCCTTCCTGGATATCCTGATCTCCTAATTCTGTTTAGTTTATTCGTGTTTAGTAGGGGCTGATAGCTGAATTGCAGTGCGTAATGGTAGGCCAGTTACTTACTAAATACTCAAAGGGGAAGTCTCCATGGAGCAGGGTCAAAATGAATTTGAGTCAAAAACTGCATTGCATAAATCATACTGCATTTAATTATGTGTGTAACTAATTAATTTGTTATGATATGTATTTGTTTGAAATTGTTTTAATTCTATGAGAAATTAAATGCCTGATCCGGTAATGTTGTCCCCAGATTCTAGGGGAGTGTGAATTGCAGGTATTTTGAAGATTAATTAGAAGTTAAAGATGCAGATATTTTCCAGAGCTATAGGAATGGGTGTTTTTGGCTTTAGATACTTTTGTATTAATTAGAAGAAAATTGGTAGTAGTATTTTCTATAAATTTTAATAATGTAAATTATAGTGACCAACTTTAAATTTTAATGGAATGTATTTATTTTAATGGTAAAATTCTTTTTATGGATTTAGATGGAAATTAATTAATTAGAAGGGGGGGTTACATTAGTGGTATCAGAGCTCTGGTTATGCATCTCTAGGACTTGCGAGTAGTGGGTCTATTAGGTGTTTTGCTGTGTTACCTTGATTAGAATTTTTTGTTTGTTAAGAATATTATGGGAAAAAGGGTAGTAACTAGATATGAAATTTTAAGACATGTAGAAATGAGAAGAGGAAGGCTAGTTATAAATCCTAGAGTTGAAACCAATAGTATAGCTAAGATGGCAGAAAGGAAGAAAGAAAATCTTGATAAAGTTGTGAGGGTGCACACTCAGGACTCAGTCGAGATGACTTTCTCTCCTAATGCTTAAAATTTTATTATTATTAGTATTGTTCAAGTTGGGTTATTTTCCATGTTTCTTATTTTGTGGATTTAAGAGTTATAATCTTGAGTTAGTTGAGGAAGGAGATCTATTTATAGATCAAGATTGAGAATAGAGGTCCAAATATTTGAGTTTATAGGATGAGTTTAACAAAGGAAAGAAAATAAAGTTTTGAAGGCTGAAACAGTGTATCGTAGTATAAATTTGTCACAGGATTGATATCTTAACTATTAGGACTTGAAATTTTGTGTTTTAGACATGAATTAGAACCAAAATAGTGCATTTTTCTGGTGCAGTAAAATAGCCTGCGGGTTTAATATGTTTAATTACATTCCCATGGTGTAAGTGATGATTTAAGACTTGTATAATTGAGGTTATCAAGGATCCATGTTGTAGGTCTTAGTTGGTAGGTATATATATATGAGAATTCTTGTTGGTCAAACCTTGATTAAGAGAGTAGAATAGGACCCAAATACTAAGTTAGTAGAAGTTGTCCTAAGAATATTTTTAGTTGAAAGAGTAAGTAATTGGAAGGCCTAAGGGTGTGTGTCTTGATGTTGGAAATTCAAGTAACAATTAAAATTGGTAGTAGTGAATTGGAGTAATTTGAGGTATTTTGAAAGTCTTTCTAATAGTGATTTGTTGGAATTAGGGTTCTAAAGTATAGCTGTAAGTTGAGGATGTTAATCATGTTTAAAATCCTAACCTCTAAAATACGTTTGAATTGTGTGATAACTATCCGAGATAGACAATTTGTTGTGAACTTGATTTGTTCGCCTTTGATTGACCTTGAAGTGATATTAGGAATGGATTGGTTAGCAACCAACCATATTCTAATAGATTGTGCCTCTAAATCTTTGATGTTCCCTGAACATGATGTTTCTAGACTTAAACCTGTCCAACCTAAAGAAATATCATTTAAAAGTGAAATTCAAAAATACATGTTATCATCTCTTGGAACTAATGAAGATAAAATTAAAATAGACTCTGTGCCAGTTGTAAATGAGTATCCTGAAGTTTTTCCTGATGATGTTTCTGGTTTGCCTCTTGAAAGAGAAATAGAATTTAGTATAGATTAGATGCTTGGTACTAGACCAATTTCTATGCAACCATATATAATGTCATTATTGAAATTAATTGAGTTAAAGAAACAATTGGAAGAATTATTAAAAATAGTTTGTAAGGCCTAATGTGTCCCTATGGTAAGTGTAACCCCCCTTCTAATTAATTAATCTACATCGAATATATATAAAATTTTTTTCCAAATACATTCTATTAAAGTTCAAGATATATCATTATAATTTACATCCTAAAAATTTACAGAAATACTACTACAAAATAATTCTAGTTATTACAAGCATTAAAATACCCCAAAAAGTCCCCATCCTATAGCTCTGGAAGTTGCTGCATCTTTTCCATCTAACTATTCTTTAAACACCTGCAAATCAAACTTCCCTAGAATCTAGGGACAGCATTACCGGATCAGGCATTTAATTTCTCATACAATAAAACAATTTCAAACAAATACATATCATAACAATTTAATTAGTTACACACATAATTAAATCCAATATGATTTATGCAAATGCAGTTTTTGACTCAAATTCATTTTTGACCCTGCTCCATGGAGACTTCCCCTTTGAGTGTTTAGTAAGAAACTGGCCTACCATTACACACTGCAATTCAGCAATCAGCCCCTACTAAACGCGAATAAACTAAACAGAATTAGGAGATCAGGATACCCAGGAAGGCCACCACGACCGCATCTCTGTCCAGATTACAGCCACATATGGAATTGCCAATATCCTTCTCCCCACAGACTATAACATCACAGATTTTACAGTCCTGTCTAACTTATTCTGCTCACCCAAAAACAAATCATTTCTCATCTTTCAAAACATTTCTCATGACTACCGCAGTCCCGGTTAGTCAACATCACTGATCTTTTAAAATCCATGGCTACCGCAGTCCCGGTTAGCCAACATAATTTAGTTTTCACTTGAAATCTTTTAAAAATCCCCCAAAAAGACTCATGCATATGCAATATGATGATAATCATAATTAAATAAGGAATTTTAAATAATCACATACAAATATATAAAAATTCAATAATTAACATTATAACATTGATATTTTAATAAATTATCAATTAAATCACTATTAGATAAAAATACTAAACTACCTTTAATTTTTCTAGAATTCCAATTATGTCCTCAATCTTTTTCCAAAATTCCCAATGTATCCCTACATGTGAAATGACCATTTTGCCCTTGGTTTTTCAAAAATTTCCACATAGTATCCCTTGTAAAATCAACATAACCGAATGGCCTACAAGCCATTTCCTACATCTTTTCCAAAGCAACAAAGCCAAATTCCAACCAAAAATCAACCAATTCACACTTCAATCAAAATCAACCAAACCAAAGTTCCAACCATCACAACACACCAAGAATTCAATCAAACATCATTCCAATCAATAATTTCCAATTACTAACATCAAATACCCAAAACCCCTAAATCAATTTCAACTTTTCATGGTTCTAGGTCACATCTTGAATTTAACCCTACAACATGTTTTCTCCTAATTCCAAGGGTTCTAAATTGAAATTAAATGCCAAGATCCTTACCTTGAATCCTTAATTTGATGAAAAACCCTTGAATCCTTTTACTCCCTTCCTCCTTGGTCTTCTTGTCTTTTGGAATTTTGAGCTTTTTCTCCTAATTCTCTTCTCTTTGGTTGAAGGTGGTTTAAATTTTGTGAGGTTTAGATTGGTTTCTCTCTTGATTTTTAGAAGAAAAGGTGAAAAGAAAATGAAGGGGCTGCTGGACAGAGAGCTCACGGGTGGAGAGTTTTTTTGAGAGCTAGCTTTGCTTGCTTTTTCCTTTGTGTTGATTTCTTATATTTTAATTAATTTTTCTGCACCCTATTTAATTTGTGTTTCACGTCCAGCTGCTGGCCAAAGGCAGTCACTTACGTGAGAATGGGGCAGCCAATTTAGCTAAGTCTCCAGCCCACTTGGACAGCCAAGAGAATTCCCTACGTGACTTGCCATTTGCTTGGCCAAAAGTCAATAATTGTAGGCAATTTTGTAGACTTTTCTTCTTCACTCAATTTAATTAAATCTTCCCATCCAGCTGCTGTCCAAGGGCAGTAATTCACATGAGAATGAGGCAGCCAATTTGGCTAAATTTCCAGCCCCACTTGAACGTCCCAAAATGGTGCCTTGTGTGACCTTCCAACTAGCTTGGTCAATTGGTCCAAGGTGTAGTATTTTCTAGAATATTTTTAGGGCTCTTAATTATCTTATAAACTAATTAGAATTTGAAGAAATTAACACCACCATTGGATTCCTCACTATCAAAAACCTTGGGGTAGTGTCTTACTTATCTCTTAATCCAAGTCTAATTAGCTTAATTTAGTGACATTAGAAACTTTGATTTGTCACCTTGTGATTGGTTAATACTCTAAATTTAATTTTTCTTGGTTAAACATTTTTAATAATTATTCTAAGTATATTACAATTATTAGATAATTCTATAGATGTCATACGAATTTTCTCTAAATTTTCTGCTTTAGAATTTTACCGTAATAATTTCACAGAGTTCTAACATTCAGAAAATTCTAACAATTCAGAATAAGCATTTTAATTCTTTATCTGTATATATTTTTAATCTATATTCAATTATCTTTTTATTAGGTTACAGATTTATCCAAAATGCTACACTGGAGAATTTATCCTGGACAGCTGTTTGACACACTGTCCAGTCAACAGTCAGTTTAACCAAAAACACAGATATCAGAAGATTCAGAAAGTTTTTCTGAATAGAAATGTATTAATTTTATTATGAAACTATGTATAGCAGGTTTTTATAAAATACAGTCCTGGACAGTTGTTTGACACAACTATCCGGTCAACAAGCAATTCAAAGAAAAACAAAGATATTAGAAGATTCAGAAAAATTTTCTGAGTAGAACTGTATTAATTTCATTAGGAAAATATGTACAGAAAGTTTCTATAAAATACAGTACATAATTGTTCATAATATTCATATATAAATACGTACAATTAGTAAAATAAAATGAGGATGTTACAATTCTCCCCTACTAATAAAATTTCGTCCTCGAAATTTCTAATACAACCATACAACCATACAACTATACAACTATAGAACTATACAACTATACAAACAAATGAGGATATGATCCCCTCATTTTCTCCTCTAACTCCCAAGTAGCATCACCTCTGATATCATCCCAAATAACCTTAACCAGAGGAATCTCTTTACCTCTCAGGTACTTAATCCTTCTGTCCTCAATCTTAACAGGCTTTGTTTCAAATGTTAGATTTTCCTTTACCTGTATTTGATCAGGTTCAATGACATGTGAAGGATCTGAGATATACTGCCTTAGTTGTGACACATGGAATACATCATGGAGGTTTGACAAAAAGGGTGGTAAGGCTATTTGATAGGCCATAGGTCCAATTTTTCTGAGAATTTGGTAAGGTCCAATAAATTTAGGAGTTAGTTTCTTAGACTTTATTGCTCTGCCAACCCCAGTTATTGGTGTGACTTTCAAAAAGACATGTTCACTTTCTTGAAATTCCAAGGGTTTCCTTCTTTTATCTGCATAGCTTTTCTGTCTACTCTGTGCAGTTTTCATTTTCTCCTGAATAAATTTTACTTTCTCAGTGGTTTGCTGAATAATGTCTGGTCCTATCAAAAGATTCTCACCATCCTGATACCATACCAAAGGTGTCCTACATTTTCTACCATACAATGCTTCATAGGGAGCCATACCTATACTAGAATTATTATATGTAAATTCTACTAAAGGTAATATATCTTCCCAGTTCCCTTTTTCTTCTAATGTACATGCTCTTAAAAGATCTTCTAATGACTGTATTGTTCTTTCTGTTTGGCCATCAGTTTGGGGGTGGTATGCTGAACTAAGATGTAATTTACTTCCTAAGGCTTTCTGAAATTCTCTCCAAAATTTAGAAACAAATCTAGGATCTCTATCTGACACTATACTAGTAGGTACTCCATGTAATTTAACTATTTCTTTTATGTACAATTGAGCTAGTCTTTCTAAAGAATATCTAATATTTATTGGAAGAAAATGTGCTGATTTAGTTAATCTATCTACAATTACCCAAATAGAATCGCAATTTTTATTAGTTCTAGGTAATCCTACCACAAAATCCAATGATATACTATCCCATTTCCACACAGGTATTTCTAAAGGTTGTAACATGCCAGATGGTTTCTGATGTTCAATCTTTGCTTTCTGACACGTTAAACATCTAGCTACATATTCTGCCACATCTTTCTTCATCCTAGGCCACCAAAACATCTCTTTTAAATCTTTATACATTTTTGTTGTTCCAGGGTGAATACTTAATTTACTTTTGTGTCCTTCTTCCAAAATTAATTCTTTTAACTCTTGATTATTAGGTACACAAATTCTATTTTTAAATCTAACAATTCCATCTGTTCCTAAATTAAATTCTTTTACTTTATCTGTCCCTATTAATCCTTTCTTTTCTTGAATAAATGTATCTACATCTTGTTTCTTCTTAATTTCTTCTAAAAAATCATTAGTAATAGTAATCATTCCTAATTGAATTTTATCTTTTTCCCTAACTGTACACAAATTCAAATCTCTAAATTGTTCTATTAATTCTAATTCTTTAATCATCATAGTTGACATATGTACAATTTTCCTACTTAAAGCATCTGCTACTACATTAGCTTTTCCTAGATGATACATTAATTGAAAATCATAATCTTTAATAAACTCCATCCATCTTCTTTGTCTCATGTTCAGTTCCTTTTGATCAAATAAATATTTTAAACTCTTATGGTCACTATATACATCAAATCTAGATCCATACAAATAATGTCTCCAAATTTTCAAAGCAAAAACTATAGCAGCTAATTCCAAATCATGTGTAGGATAATTTCTCTCATGTGGTCTCAACTGCCTAGACACATATGCTACCACTTTCCTGTTTTGCATCAACACACATCCTAACCCTTGATAAGAAGCATCACAATATACATCATAGGGTTCATTTGGGTCAGGTAGAATTAAAACTGGTGAGGTAGTCAATTTATCTTTCAACTCTTGAAAACTTTTCTCACAACTTTCACTCCACACAAAAGGTTGATTTTTCCTAGTTAATACTGTTAATGGTCCAGCTATCTTAGAAAACCCTTCAATAAATCTTCTATAATACCCAGCTAATCCTAAGAAACTCCTAATTTCAGTTACTGTTTTAGGTCTCTCCCATTCCAAAACCGCTTCTACCTTAGAAGGATCTACACTTATTCCATCTTTAGAAATTACATGCCCCAAAAATTTTACTTCCTCTAACCAAAATTCACATTTAGACATCTTTGCAAATAATTTTCTATCTTTTAAAGTTTCTAATATTATTCTGAGATGATTTTCATGTTCTTCTTTATTTTTAGAATATATTAATATGTCATCTATAAATACTACTACAAAATTATCTAAATATTGTCTAAACACCCTATTCATATAATCCATAAACACGGCTGGTGCATTAGTTACTCCAAATGGCATCACTTGATATTCATAATGTCCATATCTAGTCCGAAAAGCAGTCTTGGGTATGTCTTCCTTTTTAACTCTAATTTGATGGTACCCAGACCTTAAATCTATTTTAGAAAAAATTGTTGCTCCCCTAAGTTGATCCATTAAATCATCTATTCTAGGTAAAGGATATTTATTCTTTATAGTTACTTTATTTAATTGTCTATAATCTATACATAACCTAGATCCTCCATCTTTCTTTTTAACTAATAATACTGGGGTTCCCCATGGTGACACACTAGGTCTTATAAATTGTTTTTCTAGCAACTCTTCCAATTGTTTCTTTAATTCAGTTAATTCCAATGGTGCCATTCTATAGGGTTGCATAGAGATTGGTCTAGTACCAGGCATCAAGTCAATGCTAAATTCTATCTCTCTCTCAGGAGGTAAACCAGGAACATCATCAGGAAAAACTTCAGGATACTCATTTACAACTAGCACAGAGTCAATTTCAATTTTATCTTCTTTAGTTCCAAGAGATGATAACATGTATTTTTGAATTTCACTTTTAAATGATATTTCTTTGGGTTGGACAGGTTTAAGTCTAGAAACATCATGTTCAGGGAAAATCAAAGATTTAGAGGCACAATCTATTAGAATATGGTTGGCTGCTAACCAATCCATTCCTAATATCACATCAAGGTCAGTCAAAGGCAAACAAATCAAGTTCACAACAAATGGTCTATCTCTGATGGTTATCACACAATTCAAACATATTTTAGAGGTTAGGATTGGTTTGGATGTAGGCACATAAACAAGCAAGGTATAGGGTAATGGTGACACAACTAAACTCAAATTCTCAACACAGTCATCAGATATAAATGAATGGGTAGCACCTGAATCAAATAATACAGTCAAGGACTTACCTTTCATTTGACCCTTGTCCTGTATCAGATCTGCAGAACGTGAGGCCTCAGTACCACTCAAGGTAAATACTCTTCCACTAGCTGTAGGTCTCTGGGTCTGTACAGTTCTCCCAGTCTGATCCCTCCTAGGTGTAGAACATTCCCTAGCCATATGACCTAATTTCCCACAAATAAAACAAACTGGACCAGATATAGTGCAATCCTTGGCCAAATGTCCCTTTCCACATTTCCAACACCTGACTGCTAACTGGGATTTTTGAGAATTCCCAGCTCCACTTACTCCTCCCATAGGTCTAAACCCACCTGCTCCTCCTACTCCTCCAGGACGCCATTGTGGGGGTCTACTATATGGTTTCTGTGGCTGCATACTCTTTCCTTTTAGCATAGGACCTCCTCTTCCAAAATTATTCCTACCTGCATATCCAGCCATCTTGGATTTTTGCTCCCTTTTCATATCTTCAATTACCTTGCATTGATCCATTAACTCAGGAAATACAGAGATCCTCAATGGAACTATGGCTTCTTTAATTTCATATCTCAATCCTTTTTCATACCTTCTGCATTTCCATGGCTCATCTCCAGTAATTTGCAAATATTTAGAATACTTTGCCAAAGATTCAAATTTAGCAGTGTATTCAGGAATATTCATACCTCCTTGAGTTAAGCTGATAAATTCTTCCTCTTTAGCTTGCCTAACAGTCTTTGGAAAATATTTCTCAAGAAACAGGGTCTTGAAAATATCCCAGGTGATCACTTCTTCTCTATTCTCCAACATCCTCTGGGTAGCTTTCCACCATAACCTCGCATCACCAAGCAACTGGAAGGCTGCATGTGATACCCTCCTCTCATCTGGACACTCCATGGCCACAAAAATATCTTCCAAATTCTGAATCCACTCTTCAGCTTTCTCTGGATCATATTCTCCTTTAAAGTAAGGTGGATCATGCTTTTTAAAATCTGTCAAAGTGGTCCTGTCAACAGGGGGTAGCTGATGCTGAGCTAGTGCCTGATTAGTCAACATCTCAGTCTGCTGAGTCACTGCATTAGCCATATCCCTCATGGCTCTGGCCATCTCAGCTATACTATCATTCCCAACTGTGGGATTTGCAACTGGCCTTCCTCTTCCTCTTCCTCTTCCTGCCATCTCTACCTGTCTAAAAAAAATATCTTTGATCCAGTTACTACCCTTGTTCCTATAATATTCCTAACAAACAACTAAGCACCCAATTCATAGAAAACAACCAATTTCATACAAAACAAACAATTTCAATCAAAGTAACACAGCAAAATACATAATAGACCAATTACTCACAAGTCCTAGAGATGCATAACCAGAGCTCTGATACCACTAATGTAACCCCCCTTCTAATTAATTAATCTACATCGAATATATATAAAAAAATTTTCCAAATACATTCTATTAAAGTTCAAGATATATCATTATAATTTACATCCTAAAAATTTACAGAAATACTACTACAAAATAATTCTAGTTATTACAAGCATTAAAATACCCCAAAAAGTCCCCATCCTATAGCTCTGGAAGTTGCTGCATCTTTTCCATCTAACTATTCTTTAAACACCTGCAAATCAAACTTCCCTAGAATCTAGGGACAGCATTACCGGATCAGGCATTTAATTTCTCATACAATAAAACAATTTCAAACAAATACATATCATAACAATTTAATTAGTTACACACATAATTAAATGCAATATGATTTATGCAAATGCAGTTTTTGACTCAAATTCATTTTTGACCCTGCTCCATGGAGACTTCCCCTTTGAGTGTTTAGTAAGAAACTGGCCTACCATTACACACTGCAATTCAGCAATCAGCCCCTACTAAACGCGAATAAACTAAACAGAATTAGGAGATCAGGATACCCAGGAAGGCCACCACGACCGCATCTCTGTCCAGATTACAGCCACATATGGAATTGCCAATATCCTTCTCCCCACAGACTATAACATCACAGATTTTACAGTCCTGTCTAACTTATTCTGCTCACCCAAAAACAAATCATTTCTCATCTTTCAAAACATTTCTCATGACTACCGCAGTCCCTGTTAGTCAACATCACTGATCTTTTAAAATCCATGGCTACCGCAGTCCCGGTTAACCAACATAATTTAGTTTTCACTTGAAATCTTTTAAAAATCCCCCAAAAAGACTCATGCATATGCAATATGATGATAATCATAATTAAATAAGGAATTTTAAATAATCACATACAAATATATAAAAATTCAATAATTAACATTATAACATTGATATTTTAATAAATTATCAATTAAATCACTATTAGATAAAAATACTAAACTACCTTTAATTTTTCTAGAATTCCAATTATGTCCTCAATCTTTTTCCAAAATTCCCAATGTATCCCTACATGTGAAATGACCATTTTGCCCTTGGTTTTTCAAAAATTTCCACATAGTATCCCTTGTAAAATCAACATAACCGAATGGCCTACAAGCCATTTCCTACATCTTTTCCAAAGCAACAAAGCCAAATTCCAACCAAAAATCAACCAATTCACACTTCAATCAAAATCAACCAAACCAAAGTTCCAACCATCACAACACACCAAGAATTCAATCAAACATCATTCCAATCAATAATTTCCAATTACTAACATCAAATACCCAAAACCCCTAAATCAATTTCAACTTTTCATGGTTCTAGGTCACATCTTGAATTTAACCCTACAACATGTTTTCTCCTAATTCCAAGGGTTCTAAATTGAAATTAAATGCCAAGATCCTTACCTTGAATCCTTAATTTGATGAAAAACCCTTGAATCCTTTTACTCCCTTCCTCCTTGGTCTTCTTGTCTTTTGGAATTTTGAGCTTTTTCTCCTAATTCTCTTCTCTTTGGTTGAAGGTGGTTTAAATTTTGTGAGGTTTAGATTGGTTTCTCTCTTGATTTTTAGAAGAAAAGGTGAAAAGAAAATGAAGGGGCTGCTGGACAGAGAGCTCACGGGTGGAGAGTTTTTTTGAGAGCTAGCTTTGCTTGCTTTTTCCTTTGTGTTGATTTCTTATATTTTAATTAATTTTTCTGCACCCTATTTAATTTGTGTTTCACGTCCAGCTGCTGGCCAAAGGCAGTCACTTACGTGAGAATGGGGCAGCCAATTTAGCTAAGTCTCCAGCCCACTTGGACAGCCAAGAGAATTCCCTACGTGACTTGCCATTTGCTTGGCCAAAAGTCAATAATTGTAGGCAATTTTGTAGACTTTTCTTCTTCACTCAATTTAATTAAATCTTCCCATCCAGCTGCTGTCCAAGGGCAGTAATTCACATGAGAATGAGGCAGCCAATTTGGCTAAATTTCCAGCCCCACTTGAACGTCCCAAAATGGTGCCTTGTGTGACCTTCCAACTAGCTTGGTCAATTGGTCCAAGGTGTAGTATTTTCTAGAATATTTTTAGGGCTCTTAATTATCTTATAAACTAATTAGAATTTGAAGAAATTAACACCACCATTGGATTCCTCACTATCAAAAACCTTGGGGTAGTGTCTTACTTATCTCTTAATCCAAGTCTAATTAGCTTAATTTAGTGACATTAGAAACTTTGATTTGTCACCTTGTGATTGGTTAATACTCTAAATTTAATTTTTCTTGGTTAAACATTTTTAATAATTATTCTAAGTATATTACAATTATTAGATAATTCTATAGATGTCATACGAATTTTCTCTAAATTTTCTGCTTTAGAATTTTACCGTAATAATTTCACAGAGTTCTAACATTCAGAAAATTCTAACAATTCAGAATAAGCATTTTAATTCTTTATCTGTATATATTTTTAATCTATATTCAATTATCTTTTTATTAGGTTACAGATTTATCCAAAATGCTACACTGGAGAATTTATCCTGGACAGCTGTTTGACACACTGTCCAGTCAACAGTCAGTTTAACCAAAAACACATATATCAGAAGATTCAGAAAGTTTTTCTGAATAGAAATGTATTAATTTTATTATGAAACTATGTATAGTAGGTTTTTATAAAATACAGTCCTGGACAGTTGTTTGACACAACTATCCGGTCAACAAGCAATTCAAAGAAAAACAAAGATATTAGAAGATTCAGAAAATTTTTCTGAGTAGAACTGTATTAATTTCATTAGGAAAATATGTACAGAAAGTTTCTATAAAATACAGTACATAATTGTTCATAATATTCATATATAAATACGTACAATTAGTAAAATAAAATGAGGATGTTACAGTAAGCCCCAGTATTATTAGTTAAAAAGAAAGATGGAGGATCTAGGTTATGTATAGATTATAGACAATTAAATAAAGTAACTATAAAGAATAAATATCCTTGATCTAGAATAGATGATATATTAATATATTCTAAAAATAAAGAAGAACATGAAAATCATCTTAGAATAATATTAGAAATTTTAAAAGATAGAAAATTATATGCTAAATTGTCTAAGTGTGAATTTTGGTTGGAGGAAGTGAAAATTTTAGGACATTTAATTTCTAAAGATGAACTAAGTGTAGATTTTTCTAAGGTAGAAGCAGTTTTAGAATGGAAAGGCCTAAGACAGTAACTAAGATTAGTAGTTCTTAGGATTTGATGGATATTATAGAAGATTGATTGAAGGATTTTCTAAGATAGCTAGACCCTTAATAGAATTTTATTTGGAGTGAGAGTTGTGAGAAAATTTTCCAAGAATTGAGACATAAATTGACTACCTCACTAGTTTTAGTTTTACCCGACCCAAATGAATCCTATGAGGTATACTGTGATGTTTCATCTCTAAGGTTAAGATGAGTGTTGATATAAAATAGTTAAGTAGTAGCTTATGCATCTAGGCGGTTGAAATCACATGAGAGAAATTATCTTACTCATGATTTGGAGTTAGCAGCTATAGTTTTTGCTTTGAAGATTTGGAGACATTATTTATATGGATCAAGATTTGATGTATATAGTGATCATAAGAGTTTAAAATATTTGTTTGAAAAAAAAATTTTGGAAAGGAGACAAAGAAGATAGATGGAGTTTATTAAAGATTATGATTTTCAATTAAGGTATCATCCAAGAGAGGCTAATGTAGTAGAAGATGCTTTAAGTAGGAAAATTGTGCATATGTCAACTATGAGGATTAAAGAATTAGAATTAATAGAATAATTTAGAGATTTAAATTTGTGTACAGTTAGGGAAAAAGAAAAAAAAAATTCAATTAGGAAGGATTACTAAAATGATTTTTGGAAGAGATTAAGAAGAAACAAGATGTAGATATATTTATTCAAGAAAAGAAAGCATTAATAGGAACAAATAAAGTAAAAGAATTTAATTTAGGAACAGATGGAATTATTAGATTTAAAAATAGAATTTGTGTACCTAATAATCAAGAATTTAAGGAATTAATTTTGAAGGAAGGGCACAAAAGTAAACTTAGTATTCATCCTGGAACAACAAAATATATAAAGATTTAAAGGGAATGTTTAGTGGTCTAGAATGAAGAGAGATGTAGCAGAATATGTGGCTAGATGTTTAACATGTTAGAAAACAAAGATTGAATATCAGAAACTCTTTGATCTGTTACATCCTTTAGAGATACGTATATGGAAACGGAATAGTATATCAATGGATTTTGTGGTAGGATTACC
Source organism: Pueraria montana var. lobata (assembly GCA_026413185.1). Lineage (NCBI taxonomy): Eukaryota > Viridiplantae > Streptophyta > Magnoliopsida > Fabales > Fabaceae > Pueraria > Pueraria montana. The sequence continues at coordinate 71,621,880 of CM048650.1, read as the reverse complement.
TAGAACACATAGGAATTTTGATACCATTTGAGTAATTGTAGATAGATTAACTAAATTAGTACATTTTGCTTTCAATAAATATTAGGTATTCTTTAGAAAAATTAGCTTAATTGTACTTAAAGGAAATAATTAGATTATCTGGAGTACCTACTAGTATAGAGTCTAATAAAGACCCTAGCTTTGTTTTTAAATTTTTGGAAAGATTTTCAGAAAGCTTTAAGAAGTAAAATTTTATCTTAGTTTAGTATAACACCCTAAGATTGATGGTCAAACAGAAAGGACTATTCGGACATTAGAAGATCTCTTAAGAGCCTGTACATTAGAAGAGAAAGGAAAACCTAACATTTGAAACAAAGCCTATTAAGATTGAGGACAGAAGGATTAAGTACCTGAGAGGTAAAGAAATTTCTCTAGTTAAGGTTATTTGGGATGATATCAGAGGTGATGCTACATGGGAGTTAGAGGAAAAAAATGAAAGAAACATATCCTCATTTGTTTGTATAGTTATTTTGTTGTATAGTTGTATGGTTATATATTTGTATTAGAAATTTCGAGGACGAAATTTTTATTAGTAGGGGAGAATTGTAACATCCTCATTTTATTAATTGTACGCATTTATATATGTATATTATTAACATTTATGCACTGTATTTTATAGAAACCTTATGTACATATTCTCTTAATGAAATTAATATAGTTCTACTCAGAAGAATTTTCTGAATTTCCAAATGTCTTTATTTTTGCCGAAATTGATAGTTGACTGGACTGCTATGTCAAACAGCTGTCCAGGATAAATTTTCAAGTATAGAATTTTGAACTCATTTATAACTTAAAAGAAAGGTAATAGAATATAGATTAAAAACATATACAGATAAAGAATTAAAATGCTTATTCATAATTGTTAGGATTTTCTGAAAGTTAGAACTTTGAGGAATTATTACGGTAAAATTCTAAGACAGAAAATTTAGAGAAAATTCATAGGATATCTATAGAATTATCTAATAATTGTAATATACTTAGAATAATTATTAAAAATGTTTAACCAAGAAAATTTTAATTTAGAACCTTAACCAATCAAAAAGTGACAACTTAGGCTTTTCTAATGTCACTAAATTAAGCTAATTAGGCTTGGATTAAGAGATAAGTAAGACACTACCCCAAGGTTTTTGATAGTGAGGAATCCAATGGTGATGTTATTTTCTTCAAATTCTAAATAGTTTGTAAGATAATTAACAGCCCTAAATTATTCTAGAAAATTCCATTAAATTACCTACAAATGTTGACTTTTGACCTTTTGGAAGGCAAGTCACTTACTGCACTCCTTTGGCTGTCCAAGTGGATGGGAAAGCTTGGAGAACTGATCTCCCTTGGCCAATAGGGGCTGCTGGACGTGCAGGAGCTGCTGGATGTGAAGGAAACATTCATTTTGGTTAATTCTTGGTTAAATGAAGCAAATAACTTAAGTAAAAGGCAAAAAGTCACAAAAGCTATTTTTTCTCCAAAACAGAACCGTGAGCTCTCCAAACTCAGCAGCTGCAGTTTTTCATTCAATTTCATCTTAACTTCATCATCTCATCCCAAATTAAGAAACCAAACCATCCAAACTTCCAAAACCCTAAGCTAATTCGGCTAGTAGAGAAAGAATTGGAAGAAATCTCAAAAATTCCTACAAGACCAAGGAGTGAGGGAGAAGGGAATTCAAGGTTTTTTCTTCAATTAAAGAGTTTAAGGTAAGGATCTAGGCATTTAATTTCAATTAGAACCCTTGGAATTAGAAGAAAACATGTTGTAGGGTTAAATTCAATTTGTGACCTAGAATCATGAAAACTTGAAATTGATTTAGGGGTTTTGTGTTTTTGATGCTTGTGATTGTAATTCATGGATTGGAATGATGTGTGATTGAATTTTAATGTGTTGTGATGGTTGAAATTTGAGTTGCTTGATTTTTAATTGAATTGAGATTTGGTTGAATTTTGGTTGGAATTGGAGTTTGTTGCTTTGGAAAATATGTTGAGAATGGTAGTGAGACCATTCGGCCAGCCCTAAATGCAAGGGATATTATGTGGAAATTTTTGTAAAACCAAGGGCAAAATGGTCATTTTACATGTAGGGACACATTGGGTATTTTGGAAAAAGATTGAGGGCATTTTCGAAAATTATTAAAATACTAATGTTATAAGGTAAATTGCTTATTTTTTTGTATTCTTGTATGTTAATGTGTACAAATTATTTATTTAATTGTGATCATGAACATAATTCATTGCATGAGTCTTTTTGGGGGATTTATAAAGATTCAAGTGAAAAATAATTGATGTTGGCTAACCGGGATTGCGGTAGCCATGAAAAGAAAGAAAAGAAAAGAAAAGAAAAGAAAGAATGAAAAGAAAAGAAAAGAAAAGAAAAGAAAAGAAAAGAAAGAATTATGTTGACTAGCCAGGATTGCGGTAGTCATGTGAAATGAAAATGATTGAGAAAGAATTATGTTGACTAACCGGGACTGCGGTAGTCATGAGAATTGAGTTGATCTATGAGAAATGACTTTTGTTGACTAGCCAGGATTGCGGTAGTCATGTGAAATGAAAATGATTGAGAAATGAATTGTTGACTAACCGAGACTGCGGTAGTCATGTGGAAATGGAAATGATTGAGAAATGAATATTTGGGTGAGCAGAATAAGTTAGGCAGGGTTGTATGGTCTGTGATTATATAACCTGTGGGGTGAGGGATATTGGCAATTCCACATGTGACAGTAATCCGGAACGGGATTGCTGTTGTGGTGGTCTTCCTGGATATCCTGATCTCCTAATTCTGTTTAGTTTATTCGTGTTTAGTAGGGGCTGATAGCTGAATTGCAGTGCGTAATGGTAGGCCAGTTACTTACTAAATACTCAAAGGGGAAGTCTCCATGGAGCAGGGTCAAAATGAATTTGAGTCAAAAACTGCATTGCATAAATCATACTGCATTTAATTATGTGTGTAACTAATTAATTTGTTATGATATGTATTTGTTTGAAATTGTTTTAATTCTATGAGAAATTAAATGCCTGATCCGGTAATGTTGTCCCCAGATTCTAGGGGAGTGTGAATTGCAGGTATTTTGAAGATTAATTAGAAGTTAAAGATGCAGATATTTTCCAGAGCTATAGGAATGGGTGTTTTTGGCTTTAGATACTTTTGTATTAATTAGAAGAAAATTGGTAGTAGTATTTTCTATAAATTTTAATAATGTAAATTATAATGACCAACTTTAAATTTTAATGGAATGTATTTATTTTAATTGTAAAATTCTTTTTATGGATTTAGATGGAAATTAATTAATTAGAAGGGGGGGTTACATTAGTGGTATCAGAGCTCTGGTTATGCATCTCTAGGACTTGCGAGTAGTGGGTCTATTAGGTGTTTTGCTGTGTTACCTTGATTAGAATTTTTTGTTTGTTAAGAATATTATGGGAAAAAGGGTAGTAACTAGATATGAAATTTTAAGACATGTAGAAATGAGAAGAGGAAGGCTAGTTATAAATCCTAGAGTTGAAACCAATAGTATAGCTAAGATGGCAGAAAGGAAGAAAGAAAATCTTGATAAAGTTGTGAGGGTGCACACTCAGGACTCAGTCGAGATGACTTTCTCTCCTAATGCTTAAAATTTTATTATTATTAGTATTGTTCAAGTTGGGTTATTTTCCATGTTTCTTATTTTGTGGATTTAAGAGTTATAATCTTGAGTTAGTTGAGGAAGGAGATCTATTTATAGATCAAGATTGAGAATAGAGGTCCAAATATTTGAGTTTATAGGATGAGTTTAACAAAGGAAAGAAAATAAAGTTTTGAAGGCTGAAACAGTGTATCGTAGTATAAATTTGTCACAGGATTGATATCTTAACTATTAGGACTTGAAATTTTGTGTTTTAGACATGAATTAGAACCAAAATAGTGCATTTTTCTGGTGCAGTAAAATAGCCTGCGGGTTTAATATGTTTAATTACATTCCCATGGTGTAAGTGATGATTTAAGACTTGTATAATTGAGGTTATCAAGGATCCATGTTGTAGGTCTTAGTTGGTAGGTATATATATATGAGAATTCTTGTTGGTCAAACCTTGATTAAGAGAGTAGAATAGGACCCAAATACTAAGTTAGTAGAAGTTGTCCTAAGAATATTTTTAGTTGAAAGAGTAAGTAATTGGAAGGCCTAAGGGTGTGTGTCTTGATGTTGGAAATTCAAGTAACAATTAAAATTGGTAGTAGTGAATTGGAGTAATTTGAGGTATTTTGAAAGTCTTTCTAATAGTGATTTGTTGGAATTAGGGTTCTAAAGTATAGCTGTAAGTTGAGGATGTTAATCATGTTTAAAATCCTAACCTCTAAAATACGTTTGAATTGTGTGATAACTATCCGAGATAGACAATTTGTTGTGAACTTGATTTGTTCGCCTTTGATTGACCTTGAAGTGATATTAGGAATGGATTGGTTAGCAACCAACCATATTCTAATAGATTGTGCCTCTAAATCTTTGATGTTCCCTGAACATGATGTTTCTAGACTTAAACCTGTCCAACCTAAAGAAATATCATTTAAAAGTGAAATTCAAAAATACATGTTATCATCTCTTGGAACTAATGAAGATAAAATTAAAATAGACTCTGTGCCAGTTGTAAATGAGTATCCTGAAGTTTTTCCTGATGATGTTTCTGGTTTGCCTCCTGAAAGAGAAATAGAATTTAGTATAGATTGGATGCTTGGTACTAGACCAATTTCTATGCAACCATATATAATGTCATTATTGAAATTAATTGAGTTAAAGAAACAATTGGAAGAATTATTAAAAATAGTTTGTAAGGCCTAATGTGTCCCTATGGTAAGCCCCAGTATTATTAGTTAAAAAGAAAGATGGAGGATCTAGGTTATGTATAGATTATAGACAATTAAATAAAGTAACTATAAAGAATAAATATCCTTGATCTAGAATAGATGATATATTAATATATTCTAAAAATAAAGAAGAACATGAAAATCATCTTAGAATAATATTAGAAATTTTAAAAGATAGAAAATTATATGCTAAATTGTCTAAGTGTGAATTTTGGTTGGAGGAAGTGAAAATTTTAGGACATTTAATTTCTAAAGATGAACTAAGTGTAGATTTTTCTAAGGTAGAAGCAGTTTTAGAATGGGAAAGGCCTAAGACAGTAACTAAGATTAGTAGTTCTTAGGATTTGATGGATATTATAGAAGATTGATTGAAGGATTTTCTAAGATAGCTAGACCCTTAATAGAATTTTATTTGGAGTGAGAGTTGTGAGAAAATTTTCCAAGAATTGAGACATAAATTGACTACCTCACTAGTTTTAGTTTTACCCGACCCAAATGAATCCTATGAGGTATACTGTGATGTTTCATCTCTAAGGTTAAGATGAGTGTTGATATAAAATAGGTAAGTAGTAGCTTATGCATCTAGGCGGTTGAAATCACATGAGAGAAATTATCTTACTCATGATTTGGAGTTAGCAGCTATAGTTTTTGCTTTGAAGATTTGGAGACATTATTTATATGGATCAAGATTTGATGTATATAGTGATCATAAGAGTTTAAAATATTTGTTTGAAAAAAAAAATTTGGAAAGGAGACAAAGAAGATGGATGGAGTTTATTAAAGATTATGATTTTCAATTAAGGTATCATCCAAGAGAGGCTAATGTAGTAGAAGATGCTTTAAGTAGGAAAATTGTGCATATGTCAACTATGAGGATTAAAGAATTAGAATTAATAGAATAATTTAGAGATTTAAATTTGTGTACAGTTAGGGAAAAAGAAAAAAAAATTCAATTAGGAAGGATTACTAAAATGATTTTTGGAAGAGATTAAGAAGAAACAAGATGTAGATATATTTATTCAAGAAAAGAAAGCATTAATAGGAACAAATAAAGTAAAAGAATTTAATTTAGGAACAGATGGAATTATTAGATTTAAAAATAGAATTTGTGTACCTAATAATCAAGAATTTAAGGAATTAATTTTGAAGGAAGGGCACAAAAGTAAACTTAGTATTCATCCTGGAACAACAAAATATATAAAGATTTAAAGGGAATGTTTAGTGGTCTAGAATGAAGAGAGATGTAGCAGAATATGTGGCTAGATGTTTAACATGTTAGAAAACAAAGATTGAATATCAGAAACCCTTTGATCTGTTACATCCTTTAGAGATACGTATATGGAAACGGAATAGTATATCAATGGATTTTGTGGTAGGATTACCTAGAACACATAGGAATTTTGATACCATTTGAGTAATTGTAGATAGATTAACTAAATTAGTACATTTTGCTTTCAATAAATATTAGGTATTCTTTAGAAAAATTAGCTTAATTGTACTTAAAGGAAATAATTAGATTATCTGGAGTACCTACTAGTATAGAGTCTAATAAAGACCCTAGCTTTGTTTTTAAATTTTTGGAAAGATTTTCAGAAAGCTTTAAGAAGTAAAATTTTATCTTAGTTTAGTATAACACCCTAAGATTGATGGTCAAACAGAAAGGACTATTCGGACATTAGAAGATCTCTTAAGAGCCTGTACATTAGAAGAGAAAGGAAAACCTAACATTTGAAACAAAGCCTATTAAGATTGAGGACAGAAGGATTAAGTACCTGAGAGGTAAAGAAATTTCTCTAGTTAAGGTTATTTGGGATGATATCAGAGGTGATGCTACATGGGAGTTAGAGGAAAAAAATGAAAGAAACATATCCTCATTTGTTTGTATAGTTATTTTGTTGTATAGTTGTATGGTTATATATTTGTATTAGAAATTTCGAGGACGGAATTTTTATTAGTAGGGGAGAATTGTAACATCCTCATTTTATTAATTGTACGCATTTATATATGTATATTATTAACATTTATGCACTGTATTTTATAGAAACCTTATGTACATATTCTCTTAATGAAATTAATACAGTTCTACTCAGAAGAATTTTCTGAATTTCCAAATGTCTTTATTTTTGCCGAAATTGATAGTTGACTGGACTGCTATGTCAGACAGCTGTCCAGGATAAATTTTCAAGTATAGAATTTTGAACTCATTTATAACTTAAAAGAAAGGTAATAGAATATAGATTAAAAACATATACAGATAAAGAATTAAAATGCTTATTCATAATTGTTAGGATTTTCTGAAAGTTAGAACTTTGAGGAATTATTACGGTAAAATTCTAAGACAGAAAATTTAGAGAAAATTCATAGGATATCTATAGAATTATCTAATAATTGTAATATACTTAGAATAATTATTAAAAATGTTTAACCAAGAAAATTTTAATTTAGAACCTTAACCAATCAAAAAGTGACAACTTAGGCTTTTCTAATGTCACTAAATTAAGCTAATTAGGCTTGGATTAAGAGATAAGTAAGACACTACCCCAAGGTTTTTGATAGTGAGGAATCCAATGGTGATGTTATTTTCTTCAAATTCTAAATAGTTTGTAAGATAATTAACAGCCCTAAATTATTCTAGAAAATTCCATTAAATTACCTACAAATGTTGACTTTTGACCTTTTGGAAGGCAAGTCACTTACTGCACTCCTTTGGCTGTCCAAGTGGATGGGAAAGCTTGGAGAACTGATCTCCCTTGGCCAATAGGGGCTGCTGGACGTGCAGGAGCTGCTGGATGTGAAGGAAACATTCATTTTGGTTAATTCTTGGTTAAATGAAGCAAATAACTTAAGTAAAAGGCAAAAAGTCACAAAAGCTATTTTTTCTCCAAAACAGAACCGTGAGCTCTCCAAACTCAGCAGCTGCAGTTTTTCATTCAATTTCATCTTAACTTCATCATCTCATCCCAAATTAAGAAACCAAACCATCCAAACTTCCAAAACCCTAAGCTAATTCGGCTAGTAGAGAAAGAATTGGAAGAAATCTCAAAAATTCCTACAAGACCAAGGAGTGAGGGAGAAGGGAATTCAAGGTTTTTTCTTCAATTAAAGAGTTTAAGGTAAGGATCTAGGCATTTAATTTCAATTAGAACCCTTGGAATTAGAAGAAAACATGTTGTAGGGTTAAATTCAATTTGTGACCTAGAATCATGAAAACTTGAAATTGATTTAGGGGTTTTGTGTTTTTGATGCTTGTGATTGTAATTCATGGATTGGAATGATGTGTGATTGAATTTTAATGTGTTGTGATGGTTGAAATTTGAGTTGCTTGATTTTTAATTGAATTGAGATTTGGTTGAATTTTGGTTGGAATTGGAGTTTGTTGCTTTGGAAAATATGTTGAGAATGGTAGTGAGACCATTCGGCCAGCCCTAAATGCAAGGGATATTATGTGGAAATTTTTGTAAAACCAAGGGCAAAATGGTCATTTTACATGTAGGGACACATTGGGTATTTTGGAAAAAGATTGAGGGCATTTTCGAAAATTATTAAAATACTAATGTTATAAGGTAAATTGCTTATTTTTTTGTATTCTTGTATGTTAATGTGTACAAATTATTTATTTAATTGTGATCATGAACATAATTCATTGCATGAGTCTTTTTGGGGGATTTATAAAGATTCAAGTGAAAAATAATTGATGTTGGCTAACCGGGATTGCGGTAGCCATGAAAAGAAAGAAAAGAAAAGAAAAGAAAAGAAAGAAAGAAAAGAAAAGAAAAGAAAAGAAAAGAAAAGAAAAGAAAAGAAAGAATTATGTTGACTAGCCAGGATTGCGGTAGTCATGTGAAATGAAAATGATTGAGAAAGAATTATGTTGACTAACCGGGACTGCGGTAGTCATGAGAATTGAGTTGATCTATGAGAAATGACTTTTGTTGACTAGCCAGGATTGCGGTAGTCATGTGAAATGAAAATGATTGAGAAATGAATTGTTGACTAACCGAGACTGCGGTAGTCATGTGGAAATGGAAATGATTGAGAAATGAATATTTGGGTGAGCAGAATAAGTTAGGCAGGGTTGTATGGTCTGTGATTATATAACCTGTGGGGTGAGGGATATTGGCAATTCCACATGTGACAGTAATCCGGAATGGGATTGCTGTCGTGGTGGCCTTCCTGGATATCCTGATCTCCTAATTCTGTTTAGTTTATTCGTGTTTAGTAGGGGCTGATAGCTGAATTGCAGTGCGTAATGGTAGGCCAGTTACTTACTAAATACTCAAAGGGGAAGTCTCCATGGAGCAGGGTCAAAATGAATTTGAGTCAAAAACTGCATTGCATAAATCATACTGCATTTAATTATGTGTGTAACTAATTAATTTGTTATGATATGTATTTGTTTGAAATTGTTTTAATTCTATGAGAAATTAAATCCCTGATCCGGTAATGTTGTCCCCAGATTCTAGGGGAGTGTGAATTGCAGGTATTTTGAAGATTAATTAGAAGTTAAAGATGCAGATATTTTCCAGAGCTATAGGAATGGGTGTTTTTGGCTTTAGATACTTTTGTATTAATTAGAAGAAAATTGGCAGTAGTATTTTCTATAAATTTTAATAATGTAAATTATAATGACCAACTTTAAATTTTAATGGAATGTATTTATTTTAATGGTAAAATTCTTTTTATGGATTTAGATGGAAATTAATTAATTAGAAGGGGGGGTTACACAAGTCATATGATCTAAAGGCAGTAATTTGTTAAGCAACGTTGCCTAACTTTAAGAAATTATGTAAGCACCCGCGTTGGAGATGCTCTAAGTCAATATACTTCAATTTATATATTATATTAATTACATCAAAACATAAATTCTGCATAATTATTACTATTTACTTAAAATTTATTATAAATTATATTTTACAGGGATTTTTTATTTTTTTCATTTAAAATTTTGAACTGAGCTATTTTCATATAATGTTAAGAATTGATAGTGTAATTAATAACTTCTATAACTCAAAATATTTAAAATTATTTTTTATCGTAATAATAAATAGTAAATTTATTAGACACTACAAAACATTCATCTATAAGATATATTAATTATCATATTTTATTTATTGAGATAATATTTAAATTTGTCTTCAAAACCAATCTCTCCGATGTATATGTTGAACAGGCTGTGAAGGTTAGTAGCTTCCCCAAATTTGTCAACTCATGCACAAAATACATACTTATCAGTGCCCTTGCATGCCCTCTCTATCCTTACATCCAGTTTTGAAAGTTGTTCCTATACATTAAAATAGTCCCACATCGCTTAGGAATAGTAGCTAAGAATAGTTTATATACACCCTCCTTCCTTGACACTCTGAGGCGCTTCCTAAGAGCAAAACCGTGAGGCGCAGGCCAACGCCAAAGCGGACAATACCTCGGATGCGGTACCCTAATGATTAGCGGACATTTAGGTTGGAACATTAACACCGTCCTCCTCCTCCCTTGACCCTCCGAGGCGCCTTTTAAGGGTTCAAACCAACGCCTTATAAATAAATAATTTTCATAATTATAGTCTCATTTTGTTTATTTATAATATTTTTTTTATTATAAGCATATAAGAGCATCTACAATACATGATTTCTTAAATGAGTTACTTATGTTAAATTTGTGAGCCCTACAATGCCACATAGATTTAAGAACTTTACACAAAAAATTACTCCAATGATAAAGTTGCTAGAGTGAGTACTTAACTTGAGCACATTAAATTTTGTAATTAATGAATAGTTCTTTAATTGGTAAGCATGAGTTAAGTAGCGATTGCTTATATAAACAATTCAGTTATGCAACGCATTGCCAAGTCATATGATCTAAAGGCAGTAATTTGTTAAGCAAGGTTGCCTAACTTTAAGAAATTATGTAAGCACCCACGTTGGAGATGCTCTAAGTCAATATACTTCAAATTATATATTATATTAATTACATCAAAACATAAATTCTGCATAATTATTACTATTTACTTAAAATTTATTATAAATTATATTTTACAGGGATTTTTTATTTTTTCATTTAAAATTTTGAACAGAGTTATTTTCATATAATGTTAAGAATTGATAGTGTAATTAATAACTTCTATAACTCAAAATATTTAAAATTATTTTTTATCGAAATAATAATTAATAAATTTATTAGACACTACAAAACATTCATCTATAAGATATATTAATTATCATATTTTATTTATTGAGATAATATTTAAATTTGTCTTCAAAACCAATCTCTCCGATGTATATGCTGAACAGGCTGTGAAGGTTAGTAGCTTCCCCAAATTTGTCAGCTCATGCTCAAAATACATACTTATCAGTGCCCTTGCATGCCCTCTCTATCCTAACATCCAGTTTTGAAAGTTTTTCCTATATATTAAAATAGTCCCACATCGCTTAGGAGTAGTAGCTAAGAATAGTTTATATACACCCTCATTCCTTGACCCTCTGAGGCGCTTTCTAAGAGCAAAACCGTGAGGCGCAGGCCAACGCCAAAGCGGATAATACCTCGGATGCGGTAAACTAATGATTAGCAGACATTGAAGTTGGAACATTAACACCGTCCTCCTCCTCCCTTGACCCTCCGAGTCGCCTTTTAAGGGTTCAAACCAACGCCTTATAAATAAATAATTTTCATAATTATAGTCTCATTTTGTTTATTTATAATTATTTTTTTTATTATAAGCATATAAGAGCATCTACAATACATGATTGCTTAAATGAGTTACTTATGTTAAATTTGTGAGCCCTACAATGCCACATAGATTTAAGAAGTTTACACCAAAAATTACTCCAATGATAAAGTTGCTAGAGTGAGTACTTAACTTGAGCACATTAAATTTTGTAATTGATGAATAGTTCTTTAATTGGTAAGAATGAGTTAAGTAGCGATTGCTTATATAAACAATTCAGTTATGCAACGCATTGCCAAGTCATATGATCTAAAGGCAATAATTTGTTAAGCAACGTTGCCTAACTTTAAGAAATTATGTAAGCACCCGCGTTGGAGATGCTCTATGTCAATATACTTCAATTTATATATTATATTAATTACATCAAAACATAAATTCTGCATAATTATTACTATTTACTTAAAATTTATTATAAATTATATTTTACAGGGATTTTTTATTTTTTTCATTTAAAATTTTGAACAGAGTTATTTTCATATAATGTTAAGAATTGATAGTGTAATTAATAACTTCTATAACTCAAAATATTTAAAATTATTTTTTATCGTAATAATAATTAATAAATTTATTAGACACTACAAAACATTCATCTATAAGATATATTAATTATCATATTTTATTTACTGAGATAATATTTAAATTTGTCTTCAAAACCAATTTCTCCGATGTATATGCTGAACAGGCTGTGAAGGTCAGTAGCTTCCCCAAATTTGTCACCTCATGCACAAAATACATACTTATCAGTGCCCTTGCATGCCCTCTCTATCCTAACATCCAGTTTTGAAAGTTGTCCCTATACATTAAAATAGTCCCACATCGCTTAGGAATAGTAGCTAAGAATAGTTTATATACACCCTCCTTCCTTGACCCTCTGAGGCGCTTTCTAAGAGCAAAACCGTGTGGCGTAGGCCAACGCCAAAGCGGACAATACCTCGGATGCGGTACCCTAATGATTAGCGGACATTGAGGTTGGAACATTAACACCGTCCTCCTCCTCCCTTGACCCTCCGAGGCGTCTTTTAAGGGTTCAAACCAACGCCTTATAAATAAATAATTTTCATAATTATAGTCTTATTTTGTTTATTTATAATATTTTTTTTATTATAAGCATATAAGAGCATCTACAATACATGATTGCCTAAATGAGTTACTTATGTTAAATTTCTGAGCCCAACAATGCCACATAGATTTAAGAACTTTACACCAAAAATTACTCCAATGATAAAGTTGCTAGAGTGAGTACTTAACTTGAGCACATTAAATTTTGTAATTGATGAATAGTTCTTTAATTGGTAAGAATGAGGTAAGTAGCGATTGCTTATATAAACAATTCAGCTATGCAACGCATTGCCAAGTCATATGATCTAAAGGCAATAATTTGTTAAGCAACGTTGCCTAACTTTAAGAAATTATGTAAGCACCCGCGTTGGAGATGCTCTAAGTCAATATACTTCAATTTATATATTATATTAATTACATCAAAACATAAATTCTGCAGAATTATTACTATTTACTTAAAATTTATTATAAATTATATTTTACAGGGATTTTTTATTTTTTTCATTTAAAATTTTGAACAGTGTTATTTTCATATAATGTTAACAATTGATAGTGTAATTAATAGCCTCTATAACTCAAAATATTTAAAATTATTTTTTATCGTAATAATAATTAATAAATTTATTAGACACTACAAAACATTCATCTATAAGATATATTAATTATCATATTTTATTTATTGAGATAATATTTAACTTTGTCTTCAAAACCAATCTCTCCGATGGATATGCTGAACAGGCTGTGAAGGTTAGTAGGTTCCCCAAATTTGTCAGCTCATGCACAAAATACATACTTATCAGTGCCCTTGCATGCCCTCTCTATCCTAACATCCAGTTTTGAAAGTTGTTCCTATACATTAAAATAGTCCCACATCGCTTAGGAATAGTAGCTAAGAATAGTTTATATACACCCTCCTTCCTTGACCCTCTGAGGCGCTTTCTAAGAGCAAAACCGTGAGGCGCAGGCCAACGGCAAAGTGGACAATACTTCGGATGCGGTACCCTAATGATTAGCGGACATTGAGGTTGGAACATTAACACCGTCCTCCTCCTCCCTTGACCCTCCGAGGCGCCTTTTAAGGGTTCAAACCAACGCCTTATAAATAAATAATTTTCATAATTATAGTCTCATTTTGTTTATTTATAATATTTTTTTTATTATAAGCATATAAGAGCATCTACAATACATGATTGCTTAAATGAGTTACTTATGTTAAATTTCTGAGCCCTACAATGCCACATAGATTTAAGAACTTTACACCAAAAATTACTCCAATGATAAAGTTGCTAGAGTGAGTACTTAACTTGAGCACATTAAATTTTGTAATTGATGAATAGTTCTTTAATTGGTAAGAATGAGTTAAGTAGCGATTGCTTATATAAACAATTCAGTTATGCAACGCATTGCCAAGTCATATGATCTAAAGGCAATAATTTGTTAAGCAACGTTGCCTAACTTTAAGAAATTATGTAAGCACACGCGTTGGAGATGCTCTAAGCCAATATACTTCAATTTATATATTATATTAATTACATCAAAACATAAATTCTGCATAATTATTACTATTTACTTAAAATTTATTATAAATTATATTTTACAGGGATTTTTTATTTTTTTCATTTAAAATTTTGAACAGAGTTATTTTCATATAATGTTAAGAATTGATAGTGTAATTAATAACTTCTATAACTCAAAATATTTAAAATTATTTTTTATCGTAATAATAATTAATAAATTTATTAGACACTACAAAACATTCATGTATAAGATATATTAATTATCATATTTTATTTATTGAGATAATATTTAAATTTGTCTTCAAAAGCAATTTCTCCGATGTATATGCTGAACAGGCTGTGAAGGTTAGTAGCTTCCCCAAATTTGTCAGCTCATGCACAAAATACATACTTATCAGTGCCCTTGCATGCCCTCTCTATCCTAACATCCAGTTTTGAAAGTTGTTCCTATACATTAAAATAGTCCCACATCGCTTAGGAATAGTAGATAAGAATAGTTTATATACACCCTCCTTCCTTGACCCTCTGAGGCGCTTTCTAAGAGCAAAACGGTGAGGCGCAGGCCAACGCCAAAGTGGACCATACCTCGGATGCGGTACCCTAATGATTAGCGAACATTGAGGTTGGAACATTAACACCGTCCTCCTCCTCCCTTGACCCTCCGAGGCGCCTTTTAAGGGTTCAAACCAACGCCTTATAAATAAATAATTTTCATAATTATAGTCTCATTTTGTTTATTTATAATATATTTTTTTATTATAAGCATATAAGAGCATCTACAATACATGATTGCTTAAATGAGTTACTTATGTTAAATTTCTGAGCCCTACAATGCCACATAGATTTAAGAACTTTACACCAAAAATTACTCCAATGATAAAGTTGCTAGAGTGAGTACTTGAGCACATTAAATTTTGTAATTGATGAATAGTTCTTTAATTGGTAAGAATGAGTTAAGTAGCGATTGCTTATATAAACAATTCAGTTATGCAACGCATTGCCAAGTCATATGATCTAAAGGCAATAATTTGTTAAGCAACGTTGCCTAACTTTAAGAAATTATGTAAGCACACGCGTTGGAGATGCTCTAAGCCAATATACTTCAATTTATATATTATATTAATTACATCAAAACATAAATTCTGCATAATTATTACTATTTACTTAAAATTTATTATAAATTATATTTTACAGGGATTTTTTATTTTTTTCATTTAAAATTTTGAACAGAGTTATTTTCATATAATGTTAAGAATTGATAGTGTAATTAATAACTTCTATAACTCAAAATATTTAAAATTATTTTTTATCGTAATAATAATTAATAAATTTATTAGACACTACAAAACATTCATGTATAAGATATATTAATTATCATATTTTATTTATTGAGATAATATTTAAATTTGTCTTCAAAACCAATTTCTCCGATGTATATGCTGAACAGGCTGTGAAGGTTAGTAGCTTCCCCAAATTTGTCAGCTCATGCACAAAATACATACTTATCAGTGCCCTTGCATGCCCTCTCTATCCTAACATCCAGTTTTCAAAGTTGTTCCTATACATTAAAATAGTCCCACATCGCTTAGGAATAGTAGCTAAGAATAGTTTATATACACCCTCCTTCCTTGACCCTCTGAGGCGCTTTCTAAGAGCAAAACGGTGAGGCGCAGGCTGTAACGACCCAACCTCGTTACAGATATGTTATACTAAACTCTCTATTTAATTATTATTATGTGAAAGAACGTATAAATTTTCCTTTTTTTTTTTTAAATACATACATATGTACCTATATAAAACGTTCATCACCGCATCGTCCAAATGTAATATACCGATTTACATCTTAAAATACGATACGAGGATACATATAACATCAGAAGAAAGATTCCCTTGTAGAGAATGTTCACACTAATCTTAATATTTATACAAAATCCTAAGTTGGTCCCCCTAATATGTACATACATACTAGAACAAAATTAGCAAAACAGGAGGATCGTCCAATCTTAGGATCGTCCAATCAACATAGCAGGAGAATCGTCCAATCTTCAATCGTGACTAGCATGAGAGCCAGCACCATCACTGCTACCTGCTCCCGTGTTAACCACACGATCATTGCAGTAAAACAATACAAACACAAATTGCAAGGGTAAGCTTACTTATAAAAAGAATGATATAATATACACAATTTCAATCAACATCATTCACAATAAACATTCAGTTCACTTCAGGTATCATTCCATACATCAATATCATCATGCAACATTATGCTGACTCGACTCCATGGAGATTTCAACAACTTTCGGGCGGTTCCCATAGGCCCCATCCCCTACCATTAGTCTCGCCTTAGACCATTCAGGGAGTCCCTTGAGCCACCATGTGGAGGAAGTGTGAATTTAATCCAATATAGACAAGTGTTGGTATTGGCTTACCTTTGTCAGGTTTGCAAAACCTTCCATCTTTAGGAATTCGCCCACTTGTCTATTCTATATGCCCGCCATTGGCCATCACGAAATCCTCCAGCACTAGGTTGAGAGCCCACCTAGCACCCTCAACTTATGTGCCTACCCTTATGCAATATCATGCACAACTCAACAACTTTGATTGCCACACATTCTCTCTATGTTATAAATTCACCATTTTTCTCAAATCAAGCTTATGAACCCATCCAGCAGTTCAATAAGCACAAGTAAGGCATTCTCAACACTTGAATCCTTACTCACAACTCAACATCAACGTTAATCAAAAGTGTGAATTTCCTAACATAGCTCTAGAACCAAAATAGTGGCATATCAAACATCCTCGTTCGTAACAAGACTAGGTTCTGATTCTCTGTTAAACACACTCTCAAAATTTCACAACCACCATCGTTGGACGTCAGACTTTACTGAACATAAGGCCCCACTGGACGCGGGTCATTATACACTGAATCATTGGACATTGGTCTCTAGACACTGGGTCATTGGACGCTGGTCTTTAGGCACTGGGTCATTGGACGCTGGTCTCTAGTATTCACTGGACGTTGTTTTTAGTTGTAGTATAGATAGATGGACGATGGTTTTCTCTGGACGAGTGGTTTTCTGCAGAGTCCAGAACCTTTCAAAAACCCATTACGAACACATGTTTCAAAGATTTGGAAACCATTTCCAACACTTACAATATCATTCCAAAGCACAACAACATTTTATCACAACAAACTCAGCTTAAATCATCAAAACATACAGAGAGAAAAATCATCACATCATCATAACCAATCTTTAAAGCATACAAACAGAAACAGAATTCCAAACATATCACCACCAGATCATTTCAAACAGTTATGAAGCTTCCCTTACCTACAGCTCTTGACTCAAACCGTGAAGAAGAAAAAGCTAGAGAGGATAACTTTGAGGTTCTCGAGTGATCTGCCCTCAAGTTTTGTTACAGAATCAACTAGGAGACACCTAAAACAACATCAAAGTAAACTCAAAATCACGATTTCTCTCATCTCTTAAAATCTAACCAAGACCTATTTCTCATGTTCTTGGGAAGAGATGAATAAGTTACTTAGAAATCAAGAATAAGAAGGAACCGGACTTACCAACTTAAAATCAGCTAAGAAATCTCTAGGAAAGAAGAAATCAAGCCTCAAGCTAAGGTAGAAAATAATCTCTCACTCACGGTAAAGAAACTTATAGAAAAAGAAAGATAAGGATGAAGGAGAATGGAAGAAACAGGAAGCTTTGCACGTTTAATAAGAAGATTTGCATGGAATTTTGCTATTTGTCCCCACCTTTCCTCTAAAGACACTTCCTTCTCTTATTATTTTCTTCTACAACTTACGGAACTTACGTAAAAATCCTGAAAATCTCCCAACACACACTCTGAGCCTAACACCTCATTAAATTCCAAGAGTAATACCACATCACATAGCACAACGTATAACTTAAGTTAATTATTATATTATTTCAACATAAATTAATTTTAATTTTTCTCTTGCATTATTAGTCAAACACTTAATCATACAATTAGGAAAACTACAACGCTACAATTCTCCCCAACAATAAAATTTTTGTCCTCGAAAATTCGCTTACCTGGAAAGAGATAAGGGTATTGTTCACGCATTTTATCTTCAAGTTCCCATGTAACATCACCCGTAGTATCACTCCATATAACTTTAACCAAACTAATAGCTTTGCCCCTAAGCTGTTTAGTCTCTTGATCCTCAATCCTGACTGGACGAGTCTCAAGCGTCCAGTCCTCTCGTACTTGTATCATATCCGGCTCAAGGATATGAGTAGGATCAGAAACATATTTCCTCAATTGAGACACATGTAATACATTGTGCAAGTTGGCTAGAGTAGGTGGTAAAGCCATTTCATAAGCCACTGGACCTATGCGTCTAAGGATTTGATAGGGTCCAATGAACTTAGGTGTAAGCTTCTTCGTCTTAATTGATCGTCCAATACCCGTGGTTGGTGTAACCTTTAGAAACACATGATCGCCCGCTTCAAACTCAAGTGGCCTTCTACGTTTGTCCGCATAAGATTTCTGTCTACTTTGTGAGGCCTTCATCCTTTCTTGAATTAACTTAATCTTTTCTGTAGTCTGTTGTAACATCTCTGGCCCTACTACCATATTCGTTCCATCTTGGTACCAACAAAGAGGTGTTCTACACCTTCTACCATACAAAGCTTCAAATGGTGCCATACCAATACTAGCATGAAAACTGTTGTTGTAGGTGAATTCTACCAAAGGTAAAACTTCATCCCAACTTCCAAGATGATCCAAAATACATGCCCGCAACAGATCTTCTAGTGATTGGATCGTTCTCTCAGATTGTCCATCAGTCTGTGGGTGATAAGCAGAACTAAATCTCAACTTAGTTCCTAAGGCTTTTTGCAAACTTTGCCAAAATCTTGAAGTAAATCTTGGGTCTCTGTCAGAAATGATACTAGATGGCACTCCATGCAATCTTACTATCTCTCTGATATACAATTGAGTGAACTTCTCTAAAGAATACTTCATGTTAACAGGTAAGAAATGAGCACACTTTGTTAATCTGTCAACTATCACCCATATGGCATCACAACCTCTAGTTGTCCTAGGCAAACTGGATACAAAATCCATGGTAATACTATCCCATTTCCACTTTGGAATCTCCATTGCTTGCAACAAACCACCGGGCCTCTGATGTTCTACTTTAGCCTTCTGACAAGTTAAACATGCTGCCACATATTGTACTACATCTCTCTTCATACCGGACCACCAAAACATCTTCTTCAAATCTTGATACATCTTAGTCATACCGGGATGTAGACTAAGTTTACTTTTATGACCTTCGTCCAATATGAGTCTTTTTAACTCAATGTCTTGTGGTACACAAATTCTACCTTTGAATCTCAAAATTCCATCATCACCCAAACTAAAGTCTATTGCTTTATCCGTACCCAACAACTCCATTGTTCTACTCAAGCTAGGATCCAATAGCTGTTTCTCCTTAATCAATCCCAGAAAATTATTAGTCACAGTTAACATACCACAACTAAGGTGATCGTAGGTCACTTCAACATACAAGTTCAAATCTCTAAACTTCTCCACTAATTCTAACTCTTTCACCATCAAAGTGGACATCTGGACGGTCCTTCTGCTAAGGGCATCAGCTACCACGTTAGCTTTACCCGGATGGTACATCAATTGAAAATCATAATCCTTCAAAAACTCCATCCATCGCCTTTGTCTCATATTGAGCTCCTTCTGATCAAACAAGTATTTTAAACTCTTGTGATCGCTAAATACATCGAATTTAGCTCCATAAAGATAATGTCTCCATATTTTCAAGGCAAACACCACTGCTGCTAACTCCAAATCATGAGTGGGATAGTTCCTCTCATGAGTCTTCAACTGTCTTGAGGCATAAGCCACAACTTTCCTTCCTTGCATCAACACACAACCCAATCCTTGATGAGATGCATCACAGTAAACTTCAAAAGGTTCACTAGTATCAGGTATTACAAGGACAGGAGAAGAAGTCAACCTTTGCTTCAATTCGAGAAAACTCTGTTCACAAGCTTCAGTCCATGCAAATGGTTGGTCCTTGCGAGTAAGTTGGGTCAATGGTGTTACTATCTTAGAGAATCCTTCTATGAATCTCCGATAGTATCCAGCTAATCCAACAAAACTTCTAATCTCTGTGGCTGTCTTTGGACGTTCCCATTGCAAAACTGCTTCTACTTTTGAAGGATCCACTGCAATCCCTTCAGCTGAGATTACATGACCCAAGAACTTCACTTCTTCTAGCCAAAACTCACACTTGGAGAGTCTTGCATACAATTGCTTTTCTCTCAAAATCTCCAATACAACTCTTAAATGGTCTTCATGCTCTTCACGAGTACGGGAATAGATAAGAATGTCGTCGATGAACACCACAACAAACTTATCCAAGAATGGACGGAAGATCCTATTCATGTAATCCATGAATATAGCAGGAGCATTCGTCACTCCAAAAGGCATGACCACATACTCATAATGTCCATACCGAGTCCGAAAAGCTGTTTTCGGTATGTCCTCATCTTTCACCCTTATCTGATGATACCCCGACTTCAAATCAATTTTCGAGAAAATCTTTGCTCCACGCAACTGGTCCATCAAATCATCTATCCTTGGCAAAGGATATTTATTCTTGATAGTGAGCTTATTCAATTAACGATAGTCAACACATAGCCTAGAACCACCATCTTTCTTCTTGACCAGTAATACAAGTGCTCCCCAAGGAGAAACACTAGGTCTGATCATTTCCTTCTCCAACAAATCTTCAATTTGTTTCTTCAGTTCAGCTAATTCAGCGGGTGCCATCCTATAAGGAGTTATTGACACTGGTCCCACACCTGGAACTAGTTCGATAGTAAACTCAACCTCTCTTTGTGGAGGCAAGCCAGGTACTTCTTCTGGAAAGACTTCAGAAAATTCTCTAACAACTGCTATAGAATTCAAGTCAAGATCACCCTTGACTTCCAAGAAAGAAAATACCACAAAACACGAAGCTCCTTCCTTCAAAGAAACTTGTGCTTGCTTTGCAGAAATAATTTCAAGATCTTCGTGATCAGGGAATACAAGAGTCTTTTGAGCACAATCTATAAGAATACGATTGGAAGACAACCAATCCATTCCTAAGATTATGTCCAAATCCATCAAAGGGAGGCAAATCAAGTTAACCTTGTACTTGCGTCCATTGACTAAAACAGGACACCCCACGCATACTAAAGAAGTCACCACTGGGGTGGCTGTAGGAGTAGAGACATGCAAATCAAACAACAAAGGACACGTAGACAATTTCAATCTTTTCACACAATCATAAGAAATGAAGGAATGTGTAGCTCCAAAATCAAACAAAATAGATAAGGAGTTACCGTCCACTTCACACACACCTTGCACAAGATCGTCTGATTTGGACGCTTCCGCTCCATTCATAGCAAAAACCCTTCCAGCTACCTTAGGCTTCTCAACCTTTGGTGCATTTCTTGCTGGTGCAGCTCTATCATTAACTTGGCAATCTCTTGCTATATGCCCGGGCTTCTAACATTTGAAACAAATTATCTCCTTATAAGCACATTGAGTGCTGTAATGTGGACCACCACACCTGAAGCATCTAATTCCTTGAGCTCCTGCTTGAGCTACAACTCGACTTCCCCGAGGCTGTTGGGGTCTAAAATAAGGTTTCTTCTGAAAATTTCCCTTTTTACTGCCTGAGGATCCATCACCATGAGTCCTTATTACTCTACTACCACCCTCTAGGCGTTCCACAGTCTTCGCCTTCTCTACTAATGCAGGAAACTCCCTAATAGCCATAGGGACAATCATCCGCTTCACCTCTTGCTTCAAGCCTTCTTCAAATTTTCTACACCTCCAAGCTTCAGTAGTAGCTTGAGTATAAAAACGAGCTAAGTGTTCAAACTTAGTCGCATATTCATGAACTGTTAGGTTGCCTTGCTCTAACTTCATGAATTCAGCTTCCTTGGCATATTTAGCACTATCTGGAAAATACCTCTCCAGAAAGCGCTCCCTGAAATTTCCCCAAGTAAGGGGTTCTCCACGTGCTTCCATCATTTGTAGAGTTCCATGCCACCAGAACTCTGCTTCATCCGTTAACATATATGTGGCATAAGTATATGTGGCATAAGTAACCTTTCTATCTTCAGGACATGCCATTGCCCTAAAGATCTTTTCTAAAACTCTTATCCAGTTATCAGCTACATCCGGATCAGAGTTTCCTTTAAAGGGTGGTGGATCATTCTTCCTAAATTCAGCCAATCCTTGATATTCAGGTGGGATTACTGTTCTTGCTGCTTGGGCAGCAATCTGAGTGGCCTCTAACTGTGCCAAAGCTGCTTGATGCTGATGAGCCATAGTAGCACTCTGTTGTTGCATCGCGGCTGCCATTACTTCCATGGCATGGGCCATTTGGGCCATATCAGAGGGAGGAGGAGGAACAGGAGGTCTAGGTGGTCTCACCATCCTAACAGAAGACCAAACCAAGTTAGAGAATAACATTGGTTAAAGCCTTCTACTCATCATGTCAATCACACACAGCAAAAACATAATAGACCTATCCCCATAGGTTCATCCAAAAGATACTAACAGGAAATTTCGAGAGAAACTATCCTTGGTCTCGGTTTTCGCCTGCCATAATGTCCTATTCGTCGCTCAAAGTATTGAGATGGCCAGTCTCAATATTTTACGACAATGCAACTAGGATTTATGGTATAACGAACAACTAAAACATTCAACATCCTTAAATAACTTCACAACAATCACATAAGAAACATAGAAGACACATAACGCACAGTCCGATTTGAATCGAACTGCTCTGATACCACTATTGTAACGACCCAACTTCGTTATAGATATGTTATACTAAACTCTCTATTTAATTATTATTATGTGAAAGAACGTATAAATTTTCCTTTTTTTTTTTTTAAAATACATACATATGTACCTATATAAAATGTTCATCACCGCATCGTCCAAATGTAATATACCGATTTACATCTTAAAATACGAGGATACATATAACATCAGAAAAAATATTCCCTTGTAGAGAATGTTCACACTAATCTTAATATTTATACAAAATCCTAAGTTGGTCCCCCTAATATGTACATACATACTAGAACAAAATTAGCAAAACAGGAGGATCGTCCAATCTTAGGATCGTCCAATCAACATAGCAGGAGAATCGTCCAATCTTCAATCGTGACTAGCATGAGAGCCAGCACCATCACTGCTACCTGCTCCCGTGTTAACCACACGATCATTGCAGTAAAACAATACAAACACAAATTGCAAGGGTAAGCTTACTTATAAAAAGAATGATATAATATACACAATTTCAATCAACATCATTCACAATAAACATTCAGTTCACTTCAGGTATCATTCCATACATCAATATCATCATGCAACATTATGCTGACTCGACTCCATGGAGATTTCAACAACTTTCGGGCGGTTCCCATAGGCCCCATCCCCTACCATTAGTCTCGCCTTAGACCATTCAGGGAGTCCCTTGAGCCACCATGTGGAGGAAGTGTGAATTTAATCCAATATAGACAAGTGTTGGTATTGGCTTACCTTTGTCAGGTTTGCAAAACCTTCCATCTTTAGGAATTCGCCCACTTGTCTATTCTATATGCCCGCCATTGGCCATCACGAAATCCTCCAGCACTAGGTTGAGAGCCCACCTAGCACCCTCAACTTACGTGCCTACCCTTATGCAATATCATGCACAACTCAACAACTTTGATTGCCACACGTTCTCTCTATGTTATAAATTCACCATTTTTCTCAAATCAAGCTTATGAACCCATCCAGCAGTTCAATAAGCACAAGTAAGGCATTCTCAACACTTGAATCCTTACTCACAACTCAACATCAACGTTAATCAAAAGTGTGAATTTCCTAACATAGCTCTAGAACCAAAATAGTGGCATATCAAACATCCTCGTTCGTAACAAGACTAGGTTCTGATTCTCTGTTAAACACACCCTCAAAATTTCACAACCACCATCGTTGGACGTCAGACTTTACTGAACATAAGGCCCCACTGGACGCGGGTCATTATACACTGAATCATTGGACATTGGTCTCTAGACACTGGGTCATTGGACGCTGGTCTTTAGGCACTGGGTCATTGGACGCTGGTCTCTAGTATTCACTGGACGTTGTTTTTAGTTGTAGTATAGATAGATGGATGATGGTTTTCTTTGGACGAGTGGTTTTCTGCAGAGTCCAGAACCTTTCAAAAACCCATTACGAACACATGTTTCAAAGATTTGGAAACCATTTCCAACACTTACAATATCATTCCAAAGCACAACAACATTTTATCACAACAAACTCAGCTTAAATCATCAAAACATACAGAGAGAAAAACCATCACATCATCATAACCAATCTTTAAAGCATACAAACAGAAACAGAATTCCAAACATATCACCACCAGATCATTTCAAACAGTTATGAAGCTTCCCTTACCTACAGCTCTTGACTCAAACCGTGAAGAAGAAAAAGCTAGAGAGGATAACTTTGAGGTTCTCGAGTGATCTGCCCTCAAGTTTTGTTACAGAATCAACTAGGAGACACCTAAAACAACATCAAAGTAAACTCAAAATCACGATTTCTCTCATCTCTTAAAATCTAACCAAGACCTATTTCTCATGTTCTTGGGAAGAGATGAATAAGTTACTTAGAAATC
The DNA here is from genome assembly GCA_026413185.1 of Pueraria montana var. lobata. Lineage (NCBI taxonomy): Eukaryota > Viridiplantae > Streptophyta > Magnoliopsida > Fabales > Fabaceae > Pueraria > Pueraria montana. The sequence continues at coordinate 71,596,988 of CM048650.1, read as the reverse complement.
AAGAATAAGAAGGAACCGGACTTACCAACTTAAAATCAGCTAAGAAATCTCTAGGAAAGAAGAAATCAAGCCTCAAGCTAAGGTAGAAAATAATCTCTCACTCACGGTAAAGAAACTTATAGAAAAAGAAAGATAAGGATGAAGGAGAATGGAAGAAACAGGAAGCTTTGCACGTTTAATAAGAAGATTTGCATGGAATTTTGCTATTTGTCCCCACCTTTCCTCTAAAGACACTTCCTTCTCTTATTATTTTCTTCTACAACTTACGGAACTTACGTAAAAATCCTGAAAATCTCCCAACACACACTCTGAGCCTAACACCTCATTCAATTCCAAGAGTAATACCACATCACATAGCACAACGTATAACTTAAGTTAATTATTATATTATTTCAACATAAATTAATTTTAATTTTTCTCTTGCATTATTAGTCAAACACTTAATCATACAATTAGGAAAACTACAACGCTACACAGGCCAACGCCAAAGTGGACAATACCTCGGATGCGGTACCCTAATGATTAGCGAACATTGAGGTTGGAACATTAACACCGTCCTCCTCCTCCCTTGACCCTCCGAGGCGCCTTTTAAGGGTTCAAACCAACGCCTTATAAATAAATAATTTTCATAATTATAGTCTCATTTTGTTTATTTATAATATTTTTTTTATTATAAGCATATAAGAGCATCTACAATACATGATTGCTTAAATGAGTTACTTATGTTAAATTTCTGAGCCCTACAATGCCACATAGATTTAAGAACTTTACACCAAAAATTACTCCAATGATAAAGTTGCTAGAGTGAGTACTTGAGCACATTAAATTTTGTAATTGATGAATAGTTCTTTAATTGGTAAGAATGAGTTAAGTAGCGATTGCTTATATAAACAATTCAGTTATGCAACGCTTTGCCAAGTCATATGATCTAAAGGCAATAATTTGTTAAGCAACGTTGCCTAACTTTAAGAAATTATGTAAGCACCCGCGTTGGATATGCTCTAAGTCAATATACTTCGATTTATATATTATATTAATGACATCAAAACATAAATTCTGCATAATTATTACTATTTACTTAAAATTTATTATAAATTATATTTTACAGGGATTTTTTATTTTTTTCATTTAAAATTTTGAACAGAGTTATTTTCATATAATGTTAAGAATTGATAGTGTAATTAATAACTTCTATAACTCAAAATATTTAAAATTATTTTTTATCGTAATAATAATTAATAAATTTTTTAGACACTACAAAACATTCATCTATAAGATATATTAATCATCATACTTTATTTATTGAGATAATATTTAAATTTGTCTTCAAAACCAATCTCTCCGATGTATATGCTGAACAGGCTGTGAAGGTTAATAGCTTCCCCAAATTTGTCAGCTCATGCACAAAATACATACTTATCAGTCCCTTGCATGCCCTCTCTATCCTAACATCCAGTTTTCAAAGTTGTTCCTATACATTAAAATAGTCCCACATCGCTTAGGAATAGTAGCTAAGAATAGTTTATATACACCCTCCTTCCTTAACCCTCTGAGGCGCTTTCTCAGATGCGGTACCCTAATGATTAGCGGACATTGAGGTTGGAACATTAACACCGTCCTCCTCCTCCCTTGACCCTCCGAGGCGCCTTTTAAGGGTTCAAACCAACGCCTTATAAATAAATAATTTTCATAATTATAGTCTCATTTTGTTTATTTATAATAGTTTTTTTATTATAAGCATATAAGAGCATCTACAACACATGATTTCTTAAATGAGTTACTTATGTTAAATTTGTGAGCCCTACAATTCCACATAGATTTAAGAACTTTACACCAAAAATTACTCTAATGATAAAGTTGCTAGAGTGAGTACTTAACTTGAGCACATTAAATTTTGTAATTAATGAATAGTTCTTTAATTGGTAAGAATGAGTTAAGTAGCGATTGCTTATATAAACAATTCAGTTATGCAACGCATTGCCAAGTCATATGATCTAAAGGCAACAATTTGTTAAGCAACGTTGCCTAACTTTAACAAATTATGTAAGCACCCGCGTTGGAGATGCTCTAAGTCAATATACTTCAATTTATATATTATATTAATTACATCAAAACATAAATTCTGCATAATTATTACTATTTACTTAAAATTTATTATAAATTATATTTTACAGGGGTTTTTTATTTTTTTCATTTAAAATTTGGAACAGAGTTATTTTCATATAATGTTAAGAATTGATAGTGTAATTAATAACTTCTATAACTCAAAATATTTAAAATTATTTTTTATCGTAATAATAATTAATAAATTTATTAGACACTACAAAACATTCATCTATAAGATATATTAATCATCATATTTTATTTATTGAGATAATATTTAAATTTGTCTTCAAAACCAATCTCTCCGATGTATATGATGAACAGGCTGTGAAGGTTGGTAGCTTCCCCAAATTTGTCAGCTCATGCACAAAATACATACTTATCAGTCCCTTGCATGCCCTCTCTATCCTAACGTCCAGTTTTCAAAGTTGTTCCTATACATTAAAATAGTCCCACATCGCTTAGGAATAGTAGCTAAGAAGAGTTTATATACACCCTCCTTCCTTAACCTTCTGAGGCGCTTTCTAAGAGCAAAACCGTGAGGCACAGGCCAACGTCAAAGCGGACAATACCTCGGATGCGGTACCCTAATGATTAGCGGACATTGAGGTTGGAACATTAACACCGTCCTCCTCCTCCCTTGACCCTCCGAGGCGCCTTTTAAGGGTTCAAACCAACGCCTTATAAATAAATAATTTTCATAATTATAGTCTCATTTTGTTTATTTATAATATTTTTTTTATTATAAGCATATAAGAGCATCTACAATACATGATTGCTTAAATGAGTTACTTATGTTAAATTTCTGAGCCCTACAATGCCACATAGATTTAAGAACTTTACACCAAAAATTACTCCAATGATAAAGTTGCTAGAGTGAGTACTTAACTTGAGCACATTAAATTTTGTAATTAATGAATAGTTCTTTAATTGGTAAGAATGAGTTAAGTTGCGATTGCTTATATAAACAATTCAGTTATGCAACGCATTGCCAAGTCATATGATCTAAAGGCAATAATTTGTTAAGCAACGTTGCCTAACTTTAAGAAATTATGTAAGCACCCGCGTTGGAGATGCTCTAAGTCAATATACTTCAATTTATATATTATATTAATTACATTAAAACATAAATTCTGCATAATTATTACTATTTACTTAAAATTTATTATAAATTATGTTTTACAGGGATTTTTTATTTTTTTCATTTAAAATTTTGAACAGAGTTATTTTCATATAATGTTAAGAAATGATAGTGTAATTAATAACTTCTATAACTCAAAATATGTAAAAAAAAAATTTATCGTAATAATAATTAATAAATTTATTAGACACTACAAAACATTCATCTATAAGATATATTAATAATCATATTTTATTTATTGAGATAACATTTAAATTTGTCTTCAAAACCAATCTCTCCGATGTATATGCTGAACAGGCTGTGAAGGTTAGTAGCTTCCCCAAATTTGTCAGCTCATGCACAAAATACATACTTATCAGTGCCCTTGCATGCCCTCTCTATCTTGACATCCAGTTTTGAAAGTTGTTCCTATACATTAAAATAGTCCCACATCGCTTAGGAATAGTAGCTAAGAATAGTTTATATACACCCTCCTTCCTTGACCCTCTGAGGCGCTTTCTAAGAGCAAAACCGTGAGGCGCAGGCCAACGCCAAAGTGGACAATACCTCGGATGCGGTACCCTAATGATTAGCGGACACTGAGGTTGGAACATTAACACCGTCCTCCTCCTCCCTTGACCCTCCGAGGCGCCTTTTAAGGGTTCAAACCAACGCCTTATAAATAAATAATTTTCATAATTATAGTCTCATTTTGTTTATTTATAATACTTTTTTTATTATAAGCATATAAGAGCATCTACAATACATGATTGCTTAAATGAGTTACTTATGTTAAATTTGTGAGCCCTACAATGCCACATAGATTTAAGAACTTTACACCAAAAATTACTCCAATGATAAAGTTGCTAGAGTGAGTACTTAACTTGAGCACATTAAATTTTGTAATTAATGAATAGTTCTTTAATTGGTAAGAATGAGTTAAGTAGCGATTGCTTATATAAACAATTCAGTTATGCAACGTATTGCCAAGTCATATGATCTAAAGCCAATAATTTGTTAAGCAACATTGCCTAACTTTAAGAAATTATGTAAGCACCCGCGTTGGAGATGCTCTAAGGCAATATACTTCAATTTATATATTACATTAATTACATCAAAACATAAATTCTGCATAATTATTACTATTTACTTAAAATTTATTATAAATTATATTTTACAGGGATTTTTTAATTTTTTCATTTAAAATTTTGAACAGAGTTATTTTCATATAATGTTAAGAATTGATAGTGTAATTAGTAACTTCTATAACTCAAAATATTTAAAATTATTTTTTATCGTAATAATAATTATTAAAGACACTACAAAACATTCATCTATAAGATATATTAATTATCATATTTTATTTATTGAGATAATATTTAAATTTGTCTTCAAAACCAATCGATCCGATGTATATGCTGAACAGGTTGTGAAGGTTAGTAGCTTCCCCAAATTTGTCAGCTCATGCACAAAATACATACTTATCAGTGCCCTTGCATGCCCTCTCTATCCTAACATCCAGTTTTGAAAGTTGTTCCTATACATTAAAATAGTCCCACATCGCTTAGGAATAGTAGCTAAGAATAGTTTATATACACCCTCCTTCCTTGACCCTCTGAGGCGCTTTCTAAGAGCAAAATCGTGAGGCGCAGGCCGACGCCAAAGCGGACAATACCTCGGATGCGGTACCCTAATGATTAGCGGACATTGAGGTTGGAACATTAACACCGTCCTCCTCCTCCCTTGACCCTCCGAGGCACCTTTTAAGGGTTCAAACCAACCCCTTATAAATAAATAATTTTCATAATTATAGTCATAGTCTCATTTTGTTTATTTTTAATATTTTGTTTATTATAAGCATATAAGGCCATCTACAATAGATGATTGCTTGAATGAGTTACTTATGTTAAATTTGTGAGTCCTACAATGCCACATAGATTTAAGAACTTTACACCAAAAATTATTCCAATGATAAAGTTGCTAGAGTGAGTACTTAACTTGAGCACAATAAATTTTGTAATTAATAAATGGTTCTTTAATTGGTAAGAATGAATTTAGTAACGATTGCTTATATAAGCAATTCACTTATGCAACGCATTGCCAAGTCATATGATCTAATGGCAAAAATTTGTTAAGCAGCGTTGCCTAACTTTAAGCAATTATGTAACACCCGAATTGGAGATGGTCAAAGTCAATATATTTCAATTTATAAATTATATTAATTACATCAAAAATAAATTTTGTATAATTAGTACGATTTATTTAAAATTTATTATAAATTATATTTTACAGGGATTTTTTGTTTTTTTGTTGTAAAATTTTGAACAGAGTTTTTTTTCATATAATGTTAAGAATTGATAGTGTAATTAATAACTTCTATAACTCAAAATATTTTAAAATTATTTTTATCATAATAATAATTAATAAATTTATTAGACACTACCAAACATTCATCTGTAAGATATATTAATTATAAGATTTTATTTATTTATTTATTTATTTGTTTGAGATAATATTTAAATTTGTCTTCAAAACCAATCTCTCCGATGTATACGCTGAACAGGCTGTGAAGGTTAGTAGCTTCCCCAAATTTGTCATCTCATGCACAAAATACATATTTATCACTGCCCTTGCATGCCCTCTCTATCCAAACATCCAGTTTTGAAAGTTGTTCCTATACATTAAAATAGTCCCACATCGCTTAGGAATAGTAGCTAAGGATAGTTTATATACACCCTCGTACCTTGACCCTCTGAGGCGCTTTCTAAGAGCAAAACCGTGAGGCGCAGGCCAACGCCAAAGCAGACAATACCTCGGATGCGGTACCCTAATGATTAGCGGACTTTGAGGTTGGAACATTAGCACCCTCCTCCTCCTCCCTTAACCCTCCGAGGCACCTTTTAAGGGTTCAGACCAACGCCTTATAAACAAATAATTTTCAGAATTATAGTCTCATTTTGTTTAGTTATAATATATTTTTTATTATAAGCATATAAGAGCATCTACAATACATGATTGCTTAAATAAGTCACTTATGTTAAATTTGTGAGCCCTACAATGCCTCATAAATTTAAGAACTTTTCACCAAAAATTACTCCAATGATAAAGTTGCTAGAGTGAGTTCTTAACTTGAGCACATTAAATTTTGTAATTAATAAATGGTTCTTTAATTGGTAAGAATGAATTAAGTAACGATTGCTTATATAAGCAATTCACTTATGCAATGCATTGCCAAGTCATATGATCTAATGGCAAAATTTTGTTAAGGAACGGTGCTTAACTTTAAGCAATTATGTAAACACCCGCATTGGAGATGCTCTAAGTCAATATATTTCAATTTATATATTATATTAATTACATCAAAACATAAATTTTGTATAATTATTACTATTTATTTAAAATTTATTATAAATTATATTTTACAGGGTTTTTTTATTTTTTTCTTGTAAAATTTTGAACAAAGTTATTTTCATATAATGTTAAGAATTGATAGTGTAATTAACAACTTCTATAACTCAAAATATTTTAAAATTATTTTTTATCATAATAATAATTAATAAATTTATTAGACACTACAAAACATTCATCTATAAAATATATTAATTGTAAGATTTTATTTTATTTATTTATTTGAGATAATATTTAAATTGACTCCTTAGTCTTGTTTATTTAATTTAAATAAAATTTAAGGTTATTATTTTTCTTGACATATTACAGAATTTTTTCATAATCTGAAAGTTATATATAATTTTACTTTATATTTTTGTTTCGAAAAAAGAAACATATTAGTTGAATAATTGTCTTAAAATTTGAAATAAAATTTTAGTAATTAAAGTTAGAGATGTTCATGGGGTAGTTTGATTCGACTTTAGGAGAGAATAAAAACTGAACCAATTAAAATTGTCAGGTTCGATTCTGTTCAATTTTAACAATTGTTTTCACCAAATCAACTGATCAAGGAATAATAAAATTTAAGAAAATGTTTTAAAAATGTTATAATAACATTTATTTCTTAAAAAAGTATGAAATTCCTATACTTTTTAATTTTTTCAATAATTCAAATCCAATATAGAACAAAATTTTAAAAATATTTAAAATATAAGTTTAGAGTTTATAGAAAATAAAAATAAAAGAAATAATAATAATAATAATAAAAAGGGGAAATAAAAATATGGATGACCAGGTCTAGCAACCGAGTTGTAAAACATAATTGTGATACTCGAATCATTGAAAGTCGGGTCTTATTGATTTGGTTCGGGTCAAATCATATATATAGGAGATCCACTTACTCTAAGAGTATATATAAGAGATTTAGTCTTCATCCTTACCATTAATCTAATTACTAAGATTAGTTAGTCATTACAACCATTACGAAAAATGAATGCTAAGGATGAAGAGTAAGTTACTCTGGGAGTAAATGGATCCCTCTTCTACATATATGTATAAACTGAACCACTTTAACTGATTTGGTTATAATAGTTAGATTAGCCTGGTCAAACTAAACTAGTGAACACTTTTAATTAAAGTTGAATCAATTAAACTTCATTTGATATAAATTATTAATTATTTTAATAATTATTAGATAATGAAATTGTTAGATATATATCTCATGATAAATTTATACATAACTAGAATATGTAATTTTCGAATGAAATCTAATTCAAGTAAAGTCAATGTAATTTTATGCTTCATCGTATTTGACGCATCTATATTTTAAGCGTTGTTGTTCAAAATTTCACTTTTAAACTTTGATAGTTATTTTAATATCCATAAATATTACTATTAACTAATGATTAATACTTCCTTAAAAAACACTAATTATTAATACACATAATTTTCTATTTTAAGTTTTTCTAATAATTGTATAATTCTATCAAAAAAATAATCTATTATATGAAACTTAATAAATAAGTAAATAGAAAATTAATATACTTAATATCTTAGGTTACTCCAAGATTCAGTCATTTGGGTCAGCTATAATTATAACAAAAAATTACTTTTATATTATAGTTCTATTATAGATACTACCTCTATTCCTATATAAGACCTTTTATCACTTTTTTGTTTATCCTTTTTATAAGACTCTTTTCTAATTGTTTGGTGCATTAATTATTTTTTTCTATAATACCCTTTATTAATTACAGTATTTCTATCCAAACATTAATTACTTCTATGCGAGAAGCAATTACTACCTTCGTTCCTATTTATAAGACCCAAATTAGAAGTAGTATTTGTTCTTTTTTATAAGACCCAATCCATAATGTCCCTTACATTAATTATTTTTAGACTAAAGTACCCCTAATTAAATAAGAAAGAGATTGTATTGATAAACCTTTAGAAGAGAGAGAGAAATATTAATGACAATGGTATTTTTGGAAAAATATATTGTCGCAACCAAGGTCGCGGCGGGATGGCGAAAAAGAAGGATTTTAAAGTAAACAGAGGAGTCGCCACCAATATTTATTAAGGAAAACATTGAAAAAACCTTTAAAGTAAAAAAAAATGGTCTTTGGAACCAAATATGAATTCGGGAGTCGATTACGCGTAGGGAAGGTATTAGCACCCTACGACGTCCGTCCTAAAACGGTTACCTCTAATTGATTAAGCAAATTATTTATAACTTTTAAAATATTTATCTCACCACGAACTAATTAAAAAATGAAGGTTTATTTTATTATTTTTTATGAAGATTAATTTTATTATTATTATTACTATTATGAAAAAAAGAAAAGTTAGTATTTATTAAATTTTTTTTTTAGCTCGACAGGAGTGGTCCCCTGCTCCTACGTATCCCCAGGTGCAATGGAGAATTCAGAGTTACGTAGTTCTTTGGTAGAAAATATTTGCGTGTTGATATATTTTTTTATTTTTATTCTTATATTTTTTATTTAGGATTTCTGAACTGTCACAACTCATACGTCCTAAAAAGATAAGACTGACAGAGGTGTACACCCAAGTCAATCTATTTAAAAAATTTAATTCTCAATTGAAGCAAACAAATTTCGTGTTAATATTTTATTTTGGAGAAGAATTTTAAGATATCAAGCTGTCACAACTTGTACCTCAAAATCTTAAGATTAAGAGGATGTCACATCCAATTAACCATTTTTCTATTAAATTCTACTTTATTAATAAGAATAATAATAATAATAATAATAATAATAGTAATTATTATTATTATTATTATTATTATTATTATTTTGAAAACGTGAATTCTCATTACTCACAGACAAATGATTTCCATAGGAATTTAAATGAAAGTTTTGTTTCCAGTGAGCTGTTCATATTTTCATATATTGCTTGAAATTCAAACTAAAGGGTGGAAAAGCATTACGTTAACTAAACTTGGCTAAAAAGCAAATAATTCAGAACCAAAGATGAAAACGCATTCTGAGGGAAGTATTTTATTTATTTGAGTTACTAGTTACCCTTCTACTTTATTTTGTCACTACTTCTCATTTATTCACTTAATCCTAGAGTAGAATAAAATAAAACCGAATCTCACTGTTCAAGCCCAAATAAACACAACATTAACGTATTGGACCTATGTGCATGGCAGGCCCAAAAAACGGAATAGCCAGCATTTGAGTAATTCCCCAAATTGAGAATCTGAGGCATACGCGTATCAGAAGGGGGACCGCGCACGAAAGAGGGAAAAAGGGTTCAAGACTCGCGGCGGAGATAGCTACGGCGCGATTTCGACCCCGTCGCGGTTGCAGACGACAGCGCCGTGGTTGCGCGTGCGACAAAGGGCGAAGATCATGCGATGGTGATTCGCGCAGACGGCGGTGCCGTGGCTGGGTTCTGCGTGCGACAGAGGGCGAAGATCACACGACGGTGATTCGCACGACTAGGTTCCGTAGCGGTGACGGGGTATTTCGGGGTTCCGATTTTCTATTTGGTCTTGTGATTTTTGGTTTGGTTTTGTTGCAGATCTTGCTGAAAGGTCTCTGGATTTGGGATTTGTGAGTAGATAGGCTTGAGTTTGTGGTGTTGGGTTCATGGCTGCAGTAACGAGTACAAGTTGCGGGGCTTGGTTTAGTGGTTCGACGGGTCTAGGATGGCCAAGGGAACCTTGTGGTGCTGTCCCTGTGGTGGGTCATTCTTTTCATTTTGTTTGTCTTTCTTCATTGTTATGTGATGATTTTGAACTCGAAAATAAAACTCATATGCACATATAAAATCAGTTCACTAACGATTCATTTACATCTGATTGACTAACACTTTGTTTCATCACATGATCACAACAGGTACAGAGCAAGAGGCAAATATAGCATGAACTATGAACGAAAATGCACAACAGAGGGAAAAAGAAACAGACATTGACAATGCTAGCATCAACAGAGCATCAAAGCCAGAAGAATGTATTAGACAAAAAAGTTACCCGCTTGTGGCAATGGAGCCACTCTGCTTAAAAGCTCCAGGTATTGAATTCTCAGCTCCTCACTTTGCCCTCTCCCTTCTCCGTAGAATTTTGGAATAGAGCCCCCCTCTTTTCATTCACAGTAGCAATATTTATAAGCTTATTCCTTTGCATTTTTTAATCACACTAGCCCAACCTACTGTGAAGCAGGTTTGTGCCTTTTGGGAACAAAATCCAGCAGATGCAAGATTTGTTGTTGGCTGTAGCTTAGAACTAGCTAGAGGAGGAGGACTGTGGTGCTTCAGCAGAGCTAGCAGCTTCAGAGCTAGCTGGGAAGAGCTCAATCGAGGCTGCCCTTCCCCTTTGCTTTTGTTTGTGTTTTTTATTTCATTTTCTTTTTCTGCTTTTTCTTTGTTCTGTTTGTTTTTTTTTGTTTTTGTTATGGTAGAGGCTGATTGTAGACATTTTGACATTTGGGTTGTATTATTTTATATGGACATTGTGGACTTAAGCTGTTGGCCCAAACCATTTTTTTTTGTTGTGCATCTGAAGTGATCCAAATTTGGAAGTAAACAATAATTTTATTTATTTTTATTAAAACAGAAATAATTAGAGAGATGGGACAAAATTGGGTGTTGACACATATAAACTTAGAACAAATTTATTGCTATCAACTAAATTAACCACTCTCCTTAATCCCGATGAATTAGATAATTAGGTCTTATAAATAGGAACAGAAGTAGTAATTGGAAAGAGAAATGAAGGGTAATTTTAGAAGAGCAATATAAATAATTGACAAATTTAATGTGATTAACTAAATTAACCAATTTTCTTAAAGGGTGTGAATTAGTTAAAATGGTCTTATATATAGGGATGGAGATCGTAAATGCATATGGGTAAATTGATTAAAAATTTGGTGAAAAGTAAGGGTGTAATAGACAAAATAATAATTAATATTATCTTGAACTTTGAAAAGAACAAATGAATAGAAACAAAAATTTTCTTAAAGGGTGAGAAGTAATTAAGTGGAGAGAGAAATGAAGGTTAATTTTGGAAGAGAAGTATAAATAATTGAGAAATTTAATTTGATTAACTAAATTAACCAATTTTCTTAAAGGTGTAAATTAGTTGAAAGAATCTTATATATAGGGACGGAAGTAGTAAATGCATATGGGTAAATTGATTAAAAATTTGTCCCTTTTTATAACACTAATTTCACTTTATTGTTTGTCCCTTTTTATAAGACAGTCTTTTAATTGTCTGTTACGTTAATAATTTTTTTTAATAATATCCTTCATTGAGTACAGTATTCTCTCTCCAAGCATTAATTACTCTTAGGTGAGAATTAATTAAGTGGAGAGAGAAATGAAGGTTAATTTTGGAAGAGCGGTGTAAATAATTGAGAAATTTATTTTGATTAACTAAACTAGCCAATTTTCTTAAAGGGTGTAAATTAGTTGAAAGAATCTTATATATAGGGACGGAAGTAGTAAATGCATATGGGTAAATTGATTAAAAATTTGGTGAAAAGTAAGGGTGTAATAGACAAAATAATAATTAATATTTTCTTGAACTTTGAAAATAAAAAATGAATAGAAACAAATGGATGGATCACGGACAAATGAATTAATGATATACTACCTCCGTTTTTTTTAACTATCGACTTTTTGGAAAATTTGTTTCTATTAAAAAAAAGGAGGTAGTATATCATTAATTAAAAATTTTAAAAATATTGTTTCTAGTCATTTGTCGTTTTCAAAGTTCAAGATAATATTAATTATTATTTTGTCTATTACACCTTTATTTTCACCAAATTTTTAATCAATTTACCCATATGCATTTACTACTTTTGTCCTTATATATAAGATTATTTCAACTAATTTACACCCTTTAAGAAAATTGGTTAATTTAGTTAATCAAATTAAATTTCTCAATTATTTATACTGTTCTTTCAAAATTAACCTTCATTTCTCTCTTCACTTAATTACTTCTCACCTAAGAGTAATTAATGCTTGAAGACAGAATACTGTAGTTAATGAAGAATATTATAGGAAAAAAATAATTAATGTATCAGACAATTAAAAGTCTGTATTATAAAAAGCGACAAACAATAAAGTGAAAATAATGTTATATATAGGGACAAAGGTAGTATTGTGGAGTAAAAATGAAAAAGGATAAAATAGAAATTTTCACAACTATTTTATTAGAATAAAAAAATTTATTAATTTTTTTATTTTTACATAATAATCTTAAAAGACAAATAAAAGGAACGGAGGGAGTAAAATGCAATATAACTTGTTACTTTTTAGCAATTTGATATGTGAAAGAAGTCAATATCACAAATATTAATGCTTATTTAATTTTTCCTAACAAAAAGCATATTTAATTCACTAAATCATTTTTCTATTAAAATATTTCCTTTTGTGCGAAACTATGAATATATGAACCTGGACGTAATAGTGCGCCATGTGTAACACCCTTCTACCCCGAGACACATACACTTGTAAAATTTTCTAAATACGTTCGCTGCAGAATTTAAATAGAAAGGATGCATTGACTTTTTCAAAACTTCCTTTGCGGTAAAAGAGCATTACATCTCATACCTTCACAAACTTAAAGAAAATAGTTCAATAAATAACAAAATTCTAAGTTAAACAACTTTGACACTCCAAAGGTCATACAAAACCGTATTAAATAAAAATATAAAGGAAAACTTAGATAAATGACTAAAACTCATGCCCCGATATTACATTGTCTCAGAGCACCCAAAACCATAAAATTACAAATAATAAGGTGGAGGCCTAAGCCTTTCCTCCAGCACCATCATCATAACCGAGTAGAGACTCGCCTGTAAGGGTGGCATTCAGCCCAAACACAAACAAGACAAACATACGGGGAGTGAGAAACATCTCACCACATATAACAATCTAAGGATTAAAGGCAATTAAAAATATATATCATCATACGTGGCAAACATTTGGAACATAGTCACACAATCATATACATTCCCATGCACACACATGCATTATGATACGAACTCAACTTCAGACTCTAGATGCATGTGGTACCAATAAAACACTTGTGAAAGAAGCCCGGGAGTATGTGCAGTCGACGAATAGCCACACCATGGGCATCCGACACTAACAGTCTCAACCAGGATGATACCCTTAGCGGCTCGTCAGGGTTACCCAGCTTTGCAAGGATCCTCCAACCCATGGGATCAGCATGAGCTTAAAGGAGATTCCAAACCAGATAACACCCTTAAGGTCAGAACTCAACGAGCTCTTTACGACCTTCCCAGTTAGGTTCATAAACAACTTTCAAAAAACATAACATGATATGATGTATGAGGCATACAAGACAATCATGGATTTACACACTTATCATAACAAGGTGGTCCCTGCCCCAAATGAACTCGGGCCACATATAAATCTCAATACATTACCATGATATCACTTGATCCACCTCATGCACATATATACCTCATCTTAACATTGTAATCTCAACACAAGCATACAAGGTAACCGTCACAACAATATCATAATACACGATTGTAAATCATCGCATTACATAAACATTACAATTAGGGAAGGAACTCTGTCTAAATTCCACATAAAGTACACCTATTTTGGTAACTATCTACTTGAGATTATGATTGGTATAACATTTCTTAAGTATTGGGTATTATATCTACTATGTCCTATTATGCGTCTATGACCTCCATGGGTTATAAATGTAATATCTAATGATGTACTAATCCTATCAATTTGATTCTTATATTGTTAGAAAGCTAATACAATTATCTAAAACTTTTATGTTTTCCTCAAGATCCAATTTTATATTCTATTATGCCTAAAACTGAGAAGAACATGAAATTATTTGCAAATCGTGACAGTTTGACCTTTACTCACTAAAATGGTAATATCTAGAGTTCTAGACATCTTTTCTGAGTGAAACTAAATCCATTGGTTAGCTAACATCTAGGTATACAACTTTCATGAAGATTACTTTTCCTAATTACATAGTTATCCTACTCGTTTTAGCATCCGAAGTTTACAAATGCTGTCAGGAAAATCAGCGTGATATTCACATGAAAGCATGAATTAGCACATCTAACATCAAATCGCAGAATTCAATTTCAAGGATATCAGAAAGGGAAAAACGTCTAATCTAAATCATCAATTCATGGCAGCAATTAAAGTGCTTCGGGGTATTAACAACTCGTCCAAGAAATAATAAACATAAACCTAAGGTCATACAATCTACCCATGGCTTATTATTATTCATGCAAGGGAAGAGAAAGAGAGAACCCACTCCCCCTAACCTAGAAAGAAGAAATTCCTCAGCAAGGAAGAGGAAGACGATCTCACGACCATCTCCAAGAATGCATGGATCCAATGGCGTCATCCACCATGATCTCCACGGCAACTATTACTATGGCAAATACTTGAGCGTGATTTAAAACACGATCCCAAGATTACTTTGTTTATCTTAAAATTTGTACTACTATGAGGGGCTCAGCGCTTAACGCTAAGCCCAATTCATTCTTTGGTGCTCCTAAGGCTTGGTGGTCTCCTCTCTATATATAGGAAGGAAGGGGTTTATGAGATTATTTTGCTCAATGTGGGACTTAAAGTGTTTTTCATTATCAAGTGGCCTATTTTGGAGACGATTTCCTCTAAGATGGAAGCCGATTTTGTTTCTAAGGTGTAGGAATGAGTTGTAGCTTTTTCAATAAGCTTTCCAACGATGCAAACTGTACCTTGATCGGATAGGTATAACTCAAGATAAGATGTTGTCTTTCTAGGGTGTCCCTCATAAAACTCTATACTAGACTTAAACATTTTTCTAAGCATTTTAACTATAAAACTCAATCTACATCCCTCTAGCACCAAATATAAAATAATAACTACAACACTAACATAATTATAATAACACTAGATATAATAGAATATACGCAATAACAATAACAATGCTAAATAACAACATTTATAATAATAATAATAATAATAATATTAATATTAATAATAATAATAATAATAATAATAATAATAATAATAACAACAACAACAACATCAGTAATACTTAAGGTATTTCTAATCAAATAATCTAATAAAATAAAATAACAAAATCCCTGAAAAGGGTCTCCTTATGACTTAGTTCTAATACTCAGAATTTGGGGTGTTACACCATGATCAAAGTACAATATGAAATTATGAATGAAGCTCATTCTTTGAACCAAAAGAACAACGAGTATTGCAATGGACAAGGAGTATTAGAAGGAATAAAGAGTATTTGATTCCTTTCTCATTTTTTTACTTTTTTGAAATAATTTAATATAAGAAATTTTAAGAACACTCTCTAACACTTTCATTGGTTTAAATATATTGAAAATGACAAAATTTGGTGAGTCTCACATTTTATTTAATGAATATCTCTTTTAATTTTGTAGCTTTTAATATATTTTAACTAATAAAAGAGTGTGTTAGAAAGTGTATTCTTAACACTATTTATTTTATAGTATTATTGAGTAATTAATTTTTATCTAAAATATAGTATTAAATTTTGAAAAATATTTCAACTGCTTTTAAAAAACAAAAATAATTTAGAAATATTTTCTCTTTTTTTTTCTATTTTCTTTAAGTGCTTTGTTCAAGTGTTAAAGAACAAATTTCTAAACAACAAAAATATGTTCAAGGAATAAACACTTTTAAATACTATATTCAGAACATAAAAATTTGAAACAAAAAAACTATTTTTAAAAACAGTAAACAAACAAAGCTAATTTAGAAATAATTTGTTTC
This sequence comes from Pueraria montana var. lobata, assembly GCA_026413185.1. Classification (NCBI taxonomy): domain Eukaryota; kingdom Viridiplantae; phylum Streptophyta; class Magnoliopsida; order Fabales; family Fabaceae; genus Pueraria; species Pueraria montana. The sequence continues at coordinate 71,580,598 of CM048650.1, read as the reverse complement.
TAAACTATTTTTAAAAACACTAAACAAACAAAAACAACTTTAGAAACAGCAAACAGTAAAAAAAGTTATTAAATTATTTGTTTCTTTTCCAGCCTCATTTAAAAAATAGAAAACAGTAAACAAGAAATTAGAATAAATATTCCTAAACTATTTTTAAAGCCAGTCAACAAAAAACTATTTTTAAAAACAGTAAACAAACGTAACTAGTTTTAAAGTATTTGTTTCTTTTCCAGCCTCATTTTCTGTCATTTTAATTTAGAAATAACATATCATGAAATGAAAAGTAACAAAAATATTTTCACCTAAACAAATGAATTTTTTTTTTTGTCAAGTGTCATTGTTCTGTCACTTTATATTAATTTTTATATAATTAAACGACGGTCACATACTACTTACTCAATTAAAATTATATTAGTATAATATAGTAACTCTTCAATTATTATTCTTTAATTACTAGTAACTTTCTTAGAATATTCAGCAATTTTTTTTATTAGAATAGTAGTAGTAGTAAATAATAAATAAATAGACATTAGTATTTGTTTTCTCAAAATTCTGGAACGACATGGAATCAATAGTTGACTATATTGTATCAAGTAAAAGGAAGAGTAGATGGAAGAATGGATCTTAACGACAGTTTTCTTATACAAAGTTACAAATTGAACTGATGATTGCAGGGATAGAATTAATTCTTAATTAGTACAGAAATAGTGAAGGTAGACCTTGCTGCAAAATCTCTAATCAGTGCTGGAGGAGAAACATTCAGCTATCAGATTCTGATTATTGCAACTGGCTCAACAGTAAGGATGCTTGAGGATAGTAGACATGTTGCATTCATTGTCCCAATTTGCTTATACTAATAATATTATTTTGCAGGTTATAAGGCTGACAGATTTCGGTGTAGAAGGAGTTGATGCGAAAAACATCTTTTATGTGAGGGAGGTTGACGATGCTGACAAACTATACACGGCAATCAAGGCAAAGAAGAATGGGAAAGTTGTGGTTGTTGGGGGAGGATACATTGGTCTGGAGCTTAGTGCAGTGTTGAAACTCAACAATATTGATGTTACCATGGTCTACCCGGAGCCTTGGTGTAGTAAGTGGATGTTTCTTTTTACACCTCCCAATCTCATGTGTTGCCTGCATGTGTGTATTCTAATTTAAAAATGAAAATAAAATTATAAACTAACATTGTAAATTGATGTTGCAGCGCCACAACTTTTTACGGCTGGTATAGCTGAATTCTATGAGGGGTATTACGCAAATAAGGGTATCAAAATCATTAAAGGAACTGTTGCTGTTGGATTTAATGCTAATTATGATGGAGAGGTATGGTTTCATTTCATCTGATCTTGGAACCCTGTCATGGAGTGACATTTTAAAGTTGCTAATCAAACTCAACATGACTTTCATCCATCATTCAGGTAAAAGATGTCAAACTAAAGGATGGTAGGGTCCTGGAAGCTGATATCGTTGTTGTTGGAGTTGGAGGAAGGCCTCAAACAGCCTTATTCAAAGGGCAGGTTGAAGAAGAGAAGGGTGGAATCAAGGTCAGTGATACCATATCCTGAGGCTTGTTGACAGGCTATACAATGTTATTATCCTAAGTGGTGAATAGTGATTCTTGTTATCAATATCAATGATGCCACTTGTTTCGGTTGCATACTGATGCTTTCTTCAAAATCAATCTCTCCGATGTATATGCTGTTGGTGATGTTGCTACTTTCCCTTTGAAATTATATGGTGAATTGAGAAGAGTGGAACATGTTGATCATTCTCGCAAATCAGCTGAACAGGCTGTGAAGGTTAGTAACTTCCCCAAATTTGTAAGCTCATGCACAAAATACATATTTATTAGTGCCCTTGCATGCCCTCTCTATCCTAACATCCAGTTTTGAAAGTTGTTCCTACACATTAAAATAGTCCCACATCACTTAGGAATAGTAGCTAAGGATAGTTTATATACACCCTCCTTCCTTGATCCTCTGAGGCGCTTTCTAAGAGCAAAACCGTGAGGCGCAGGCCAATGCCAAAGCGGACAATATGTCGGATGCGGTACCCTAATGATTAGCGGACATTGAGGTTGGAACAATAACACCGTCCTCCTCCTCCCTTGACCCTCCGAGGCGCCTTTTAAGGGTTCAAACCAACGCCTTATAAATAAATAATTTTCATAATTATAGTCTCATTTTGTTTATTTATAATATTTTTTTTATTATAAGCATATAAGAGCATCTACAATACATGAATGCTTAAATGAGTTACTTATGTTAAATTTGTGAGCCCTACAATGCCACATAGGTTTAAGAACTTTACACCAAAAATTACTCCAACGATAAAGTTGCTAGAGTGAGTACTTAACTTGAGCACATTAAATTTTGTAATTAATGAATAGTTCTTTAATTGGTAAGAATGAGTTAAGTAGCGATTGCTTATATAAACAATTCAGTTATGCCGTGCATTGCCAAGTCATATGATGTAAAGGCAACAATTTGTTAAGCAACGTTGCCTAACTTTAAGAAATTATGTAAGCACCCGCGTTGGAGATGCTCTCAGTCAATATACTTCAATTTATATATTATATTAATTACATCAAAACATAAATTCTGCATAATTATTACTATTTACATAAAATTTATTATAAATTATATTTTACAGGGATTTTTTATTTTTTTCATTTAAAAATTTGAACAGAGTTATTTTCATATAATGTTAAGAATTGATAGTGTAATTAATAACTTCTATAACTCAAAATATTTAAAATTATTTTTTATCATAATAATTAATAAATTTATTAGACACTACAAAACATTCATCTATAAGATATGTTAATTATCATATTTTATTTATTGAGATAATATTTAAATTTGTCTTCAAAACCAATCTAATCCGATGTATATGCTGAACAGGCTGTGAAGGTTAGTAGCTTCCCCAAATTTGTCAGCTCATGCACAAAATACATACTTATCAATTCCCTTGCATGCCCTCTCTATCCTAACATCCAGTTCTGAATGTTGTTCCTATACATTAAAATAGTCCCACATCGCTTAGGAATAGTAGCTAAGAATAGTTTATATACACCCTCCTTCCTTGACCCTTTGAGGCGCTTTCTAAGAGCAAAACCGTGAGGCGCAGGCCAACGCCAAAGCGGACAATACCTTGGATGCGGTACCCTAATGATTAGCGGACATTGAGGTTGGAACATTAACACTGTCCTCCTCCTCCCTTGACCCTCCAAGGCGCCTTTTAAGGGTTCAAACCAACACCTTATAAATAAATAATTTTCATAATTATAGTCTCATTTTGTTTATTTATAATATTTTTTTTATTATAAGCATATAAGAGCATCTACAATACATGATTGCTTAAATGAGTTACTTATGTTAAATTTGTGAGCCCTACAATGCCTCATAGATTTAAGAACTTTACACCAAAAATTACTCCAACGATAAAGTTGCTAGAGTGAGTACTTAACTTGAGCACACTAAATTTTGTAATTAATGAATAGTTCTTTAATTGGTAAGAATGAGTTAAGTAGCGATTGCTTATATAAACAATTCAGTTATGCAACGCATTGCCAAGTCATATGATCTAAAGGCAATAATTTGTTAAGCAACGTTGCCTAACTTTAAGAAATTATGTAAGCACCCGCGTTGGAGATGCTCTAAGTCAATATACTTCAATTTATATATTATATTAATTACATCAAAACATAAATTCTGCATAATTATTACTATTTACTTAAAATTTATTATAAATTATATTTTACAGGGATTTTTTATTTTTTTCATTTAAAATTTTGAACAGAGTTATTTTCATGTAATGTTAAGAATTGATAGTGTAATTAATAACTTCTATAACTCAAAATATTTAAAATTATTTTTTATCATAATAATAATTAATAAATTTATTAGACACTACAAAACATTCATCTATAAGATATATTAAATTTAAATAATTTATTTATTGAGATAATATTTAAATTTGTCTTCAAAACCAATCTCTCCGATGTATATGCTGAACAGGCTGTGAAGGTTAGTAGCTTCCCCAAATTTGTCAGCTCATGCACAAAATACATACTTATCAGTGCCCTTGCATGCCCTCTCTATCCTAACATCCAGTTTTGAAAGTTGTTCCTATTCATTAAAATAGTCCCACATCGCTTAGGAATAGTAGCTAAGAATAGTTTATATACACCCTCCTTCCTTGACCCTCTGAAGCGCTTTCTAAGAGGAAAATCGTGAGGCGCAGGCCATCGCCAAAGCGGACCATACCTCGGATGCAGTACCCTAATGATTAGCGGACATTGAGGTTGGAACATTAACACCGTCCATCTCCTCCCTTGACCCTCCGAGGCGCCTTTTAAGGGTTCAAACCAACGCCTTATAAATAAATAATTTTCATAATTATAGTCTCATTTTGTTTATTTATAATATTTTTTTTTATTATAAGCATATAAGAGCATCTACAATACATGATTGCTTAAATGAGTTACTTATGTTAAATTTGTGAGCCCAACAATGCCACATAGACTTAAGAACTTTACACCAAAAATTACTCCAATGATAAAGTTGCTAGAGTGAGTACTTAACTTGAGCACATTAAATTTTGTAATTAATGAATAGTTCTTTAATTGGTAAGAATGAGTTAAGTAGCGATTGCTTATGTAAACAATTCAGTTATGTAACGCATTGCCAAGTCATATGATCTAAAGGCAATAATTTGTTAAGCAACGTTGCCTAACTTTAAGAAATTATGTAAGCACCCGCGTTGGAGATGCTCTAAGTCAATATACTTCAATTTATATATTATATTAATTACATCAAAACATAAATTCTGCATAATTATTACTTTTTACTTAAAATTTATTATAAATTATATTTTACAGGGATTTTTTATTTTTTTCATTTAAAATTTTGAACAGAGTTATTTTCATATAATGTTAAGAATTGATAGTGTAATTAAAAACTTCTATAACTCAAAATATTTAAAATTATTTTTTATCAAAATAATAATTAATAAATTAATTAGACACTACAAAACATTCATCTATAAGATATATTAATTATCATATTTTATTTATTGAGATAATATTTAAATTTGTCTTCAAAACCAATCTCTCCGATGTATATGCTGAACAGGCTGTGAAGGTTAGTAGCTTCCCCAAATTTGTCAGCTCATGCACAAAATACATACTTATCTGTGCCCTTGCATGCCCTCTCTATCCTGACATCCAGTTTTGAAAGTTGTTCCTATACATTAAAATAGTCCCACATCGCTTAGGAATAGTAGCTAAGAATAGTTTATATACACACTCCTTCCTTGACCCTCTGAGGCGCTTTCTAAGAGCAAAACCGTGAGGCGCAGGCCAACGCCAAAGCGGACAATACCTCGGATGCGGTACCCTAATGATTAGCGGACATTGAGGTTGGAACATTAACACCGTCCTCCTCCTCCCTTGACCCTTCGAGCCTCCTTTTAAGGGTTCAAACCAACGCCTTATAAATAAATAATTTTCATAATTATAGTCTCATTTTGTTTATTTATAATATTCTTTTTATTATAAGCATATAAGAGCATCTACAATACATGAATGCTTAAATGAGTTACTTATGTTAAATTTGTGAGCCCTACAATGCCACATAGATTTAAGAACTTTACACCAAAAAATACTCCAATGATAAAGTTGCTAGAGTGAGTACTTAACTTGAGCACATTAAATTTTGTAATTAATGAATAGTTCTATAATTGGTAAGAATGAGTTAAGTAGCGATTGCTTATATAAACAATTCAGTTATGCAACGCATTGCCAAGTCATATGATCTAAAGGCAATAATTTGTTAAGCAACGTTGCCTAACTTTAAGAAATTATGTAAGCACCCGCGTTGGAGATGCTCTAAGTCAATATACTTCAATAATATACTTCAATTTATATATTATATTAATTACATCAAAACATAAATTCGGCATAATTATTACTATTTACTAAAATTTTATTATAAATTATATTTTCCAGGGATTTTTTATTTTTTTCATTTAAAATTTTGAACAGAGTTATTTTCATATAATGTTAAGAATTAATAGTGTAATTAATAACTTCTATAACTCAAAATATTTAAATTTATTTTTTATCATAATAATAATTAATAAATTTATTAGACACTACAAAACATTCATCTATAAGATATATTAATTATCATATTTTATTTATTGAGATAATATTTAAATTTGTCTTCAAAACCAATCTCTCCGATGTATATGCTGAACAGGCTGTGAAGGTTAGTAGCTTCCCCAAATTTGTCAGCTCATGCACAAAATACATACTTATCAGTTCCCTTGCATGCCCTCTCTATCTTAACATCCAGTTTTGAAAGTTGTTCCTATACATTAAAATAGTCCCACATCGCTTAGGAATAGTAGCTAAGAATAGTTTATATACACCCTCCTTCCTTGACCCTCTGAGGCGCTTTCTAAGAGCAAAACCGTGAGGCGAAGGCCAACGCCAAAGCGGACAATACCTCGGATGCGGTACCCTAATGATTAGCGGACATTGAGGTTGGAACATTAACACCGTCCTCCTCCTCCCTTGACCCTTCGAGGCGCCTTTTAAGGGTTCAAACCAACGCCTTATAAATAAATAACTTTCATAATTATAGTCTCATTTTGTTTATTTATAATATTTTTTTTCTTATAAGCATATAAGAGAATCTACAATACATGATTGCTTAAATGAGTTACTTATGTTAAATTTGTGAGCCCTACAATGCCACATAGATTTAAGAACTTTACACCAAAAATTACTCCAATGATAAAGTTGCTAGAGTGAGTACTTAACTTGAGCACATTAAATTTTGTAATTAATGAATAGTTCTTTAATTGGTAAGAATGAGTTAAGTAGCGATTGCTTATATAAACAATTCAGTTATGCAACGCATTGCCAAGTCATATGATCTAAAGGCAATAATTTGTTAAGCAACGTTGCCTAACTTTAAGAAATTATGTAAGCACCCGCGTTGGAGATGCTCTAAGTCAATATACTTCAATTTATATATTATATTAATTACATCAAAACATAAATTCTGCATAATTATTACTATTTACTTAAAATTGATTATAAATTATATTTTACAGGGATTTTTATTTTTTTCATTTAAAATTTTGAACAAAGTTATTTTCATATAATGTTAAGAATTGATAGTGTAATTAATAACTTCTATAACTCAAAATATTTAAAATTATTTTTTATCATAATAATAATTAATAAATTTATTAGACACTACGAAACATTCAACTATAAGATATATTAATTATCATATTTTATTTATTGAGATAATATTTAAATTTGTCTTCAAAACCAATCTCTCTGATGTATATGCTGAACAGGCTGTCAAGGTTAGTAGCTTCCCCAAATTTGTCAGCTCATGCCCAAAATACATACTTATCAGTGCCATTGCATGCCCTCTCTATCCTAACATCCAGTTTTGAAAGTTGTTCCTATACATTAAAATAGTCCCACATCGCTGAGGAATAGTAGCTAAGAATAGTTTATATACACCCTCCTTCCTTGACCCTCTGAGGCGCTTTCTAAGAACAAAACCGTGAGGCGCAGGCCAACGCCAAAGTGGACAATACCTCGAATGTGGTACCCTAACGATTAGCGGACATTGAGGTTGGAACATTAACATCGTCCTCCTCCTCCCTTGACCCTCCGAGGCGCCTTTGAAGGGTTCAAACCAACGCCTTATAAATAAATAATTTTCATAATTATAGTCTCATTTTGTTTATTTATAATATTTTTTTTATTATAAGCATATAAGAGCATCTACAATACATGATTGCTTAAATGAGTTACTTATGTTAAATTTGTGAGCCCTACAATGCCACATAGATTTAAGAACTTTACACCAAAAATTACTCCAATGATAAAGTTGCTAGAGTGAGTACTTAACTTGAGCACATTAAATTTCGTAATTAATGAATAGTTCTTTAATTGGTAAGAATGAGTTAACTAGCGATTGCTTATATAAACAATTCAGTTATGCAACACATAGCCAAGTCATATGATCAAAAGGCAATAATTTGTTAAGCAACGTTGCCTAACTTTAAGAAATTATGTAAGCACCCGCGTTGGAGATGCTCTAAGTCAATATACTTCAATTTATATATTATATTAATTACATCAAAACATAAATTCTGCATAATTATTACTATTTACTTAAAATTTATTATAAATTATATTTTACAGGGATTTTTTATTTTTTTCATTTAAAATTTTGAATAGAGTTATTTTCATATAATGTTAAGAATTGATAGTGTTATTAATAACTTCTATAACTCAAAATATTTAAAATTATTTTTTATCGTAATAATAATTAATAAATTTATTAGACACTACAAAACATTCATCTATAAGATATATTAATTATCATATTTTATTTGTTGAGATAATATTTAAATTTGTCTTCAAAACCAATCTCTCCGATGTATATGCTGAACAGGCTGTGAAGGTTAGTAGCTTCCCCAAATTTGTCAGCTCATGCACAAAATACATACTTATCAGTGCCCTTGCATGCCCTCTCTATCCTAACATCCAGTTTTGAAAGTTGTTCCTATACATTAAAATAGTCCCACATCGCTGAGGAATAGTAGCTAAGAATAGTTTATATACGCCCTCCTTCCTTGACCCTCTGAAGCGCTTTCTAAGAGCAAATCCGTGTGCCACAGGCCAACGCCAAAGCGGACAATACCTCGGATGCGGTACCCTAATGATTAGCGGACATTGAGGTTGGAACATTAACACCGTCCTCCTCCTCCCTTGACCATCCGAGGCGCCTTTTAAGGGTTCAAACCAATGCCTTATAAATAAATAATTTTCATAATTATAGTCTCATTTTGTTTATTTATAATATTTTTTTATTATAAGCATATAAGAGCATCTACAATACATGATTGCTTAAATGAGTTACTTATGTTAAATTTGTGAGCCCTACAATGCCACATAGATTTAAGAACTTTACACCAAAAATTACTCCAATGATAAAGTTGCTAGAGTGAGTACTTAACTTGAGCACATTAAATTTTGTAATTAATGAATAGTTCTTTAATTGGTAAGAATGAGTTAAGTAGCGATTGCTTATATAAACAATTCAGTTACGCAACGCATTGCCAAGTCATATGATCTAAAGGCAATAATTTGTTAAGCAACGTTGCCTAACTTTAACAAATTATGTAAGCACCCACGTTGGAGATGCTCTAAGTCAATATACTTCAATTTATATATTATATTAATTACATCAAAACATAAATTCTGCATAATTATTACTATTTACTTAAAATTTATTATAAATTATATTTTACAGGGATTTTTATTTTTTTCATTTAAAATTTTGAACAAAGTTATTTTCATATAATGTTAAGAATTGATAGTGTAATTAATAACTTCTATAACTCAAAATATTTAAAATTATTTTTTATCATAATAATAATTAATAAATTTATTAGACACTATGAAACATTCATCTATAAGATATATTAATTATCATATTTTATTTATTGAGATAATATTTAAATTTGTCTTCAAAACCAATCTCTCCGATGTATATGCTGAACAGGCTGTGAAGGTTAGTAGCTTCCCCAAATTTGTCAGCTCACGCACAAAATACATACTTATCAGTACCCTTGCATGCCCTCTCTATCCTAACATCCAGTTTTGAAAGTTGTTCCTATACATTAGAATAGTCCCACATCGCTGAGGAATAGTAGCTAAGAATAGTTTATATACACCCTCCTTCCTTGACCCTCTGAGGCGCTTTCTAAGAGCATAACCGTGAGGCCCAGGGCAACGCCAAAGCGGACAATACCTCTGATGCGGTACCCTAATGATTAGCGGACATTGAGGTTGGAACATTAACACCGTCCTCCTCCTCCCTTGACCCTCCAAGGCGCCTTTTAAGGGTTCAAACCAACGCCTTATAAATAAATAATTTTCATAATTATAGTCATAGTCTCATTTTGTTTATTTGTAATATATTTTTTATTATAAGCATATAAGAGCATCTACAATACATGATTGCTTGAATGAGTTACTTATGTTAAATTTGTGAGCCCTACAATGCCACATAGATTTAAGAACTTTACACTAAAAATTACTTTAATGATAAAGTTGCTAGAGTGAGTACTTAACTTGAGCACATTAAATTTTGTAATTAATAAATGGTTCTTTAATTGGTAAGAATGAATTAAGTAACGATTGCTTATATAAGCAATTCAGTTATGCAACGCATTGCCAAGTCATATGATCTAATGGCAAAAATTTGTTAAGCAACGTTGCCTAACTTTAAGTAAGACCCGAATTGGAGATGCTCTAAGTCAATATATTTCAATTTATAAATTATATTAATTACATCAAAAATAAATTTTGTATAATTAGTACGATTTATTTAAAATTTATTATAAATTATATTTTACAGGGATTTTTTATTTTTTTCTTGTAAAATTTTGAACAGAGTTTTTTTCATATAATGTTAAGAATTGATAGTGTAATTAATAACTTCTATAACTCAAAATATTTTAAAATTATTTTTTATCATAATAATAATTAATAAACTTATTAGACACTACCAAACATTCATCTATAAGATATATTAATTATAAGATTTTATTTTATTTATTTCATTATTTGTTTGAGATAATATTTAAATTTGTCTTCAAAACCAATCTCTCCTATGTATACGCTGAACAGGCTATGAAGGTTAGTAGCTTCCCCAAATTTGTCAGCTCATGCACAAAATACATATTTATCAGTGCCCTTGGATGCCCTCTCTATCCTAACATCCAGTTTTGAAAGTTGTTCCTATACATTAAAATAGTTCCACATCGCTTAGGAATTCTAAGAGCAAAACCGTGAGGTGCAGGCCAACACCAAAGCGGACAATACCTCGGATGCAGTACCCTAATGATTAGCGGACTTTGAGGTTGGAACATTAACACCCTCCTCCTCCTCCCTTGACCCTCCGAGGCGCCTTTTAAGGGTTCAGACCAACGCCTTATGAATAAATAATTTTTATAATTATAGTCTCATTTTGTTTTTTTTATAATTTTTTTTATTATAAGCATATAAGAGCATCTACAATTCATGATTCCTTAAATGAGTTACTTATGTTAAATTTGTGAGCCCTACAATGCCACATAGATTTAAGAACTTTACACCAAAAATTACTCCAATGATAAAGTTGCTAGAGTGAGTACTTAACTTGAGCACATTAAATTTTGTAATTAATAAATGGTTCTTTAATTGGTAAGAATGAATTAAGTAACAATTGCTTATATAAGCAATTCACTTATGCAACGCATTGCCAAGTCATATGATCTAATGGCAAAAATTTGTTAAGTAACGTTGCTTATCTTTAAGCAATTATGTAAGCACCCGCATTGGAGAGTCTCTAAGTCAATATATTTCAATTTATATATTAAATTAATTACATCAAAACATAAGTTTTGTATAATTATTACGATTTATTTAAAATTTATTATCAATAATATTTTACAGGGATTTTTTATTTTTTTCTTGTAAAACTTTGAACAAAGTTATTTTCATATAATGTAAAAATTGATAGTGTAATTAATAACTTCTATAACTCAAAATATTTTAAAATTATTTTTTATCATAATAATAATTAATAAATTCATTAGACACTACAAAACATTCATCTATAAAATATATTAATTATAAGATTTTATTTTATTTATTTATTTGAGATAATATTTAAATTTGTCTTCAAAACCAATCTCTCCGATGTATATGCTGAACAGGCTGTGATGGTTAGTAGCTTCCCCAAATTTGTCAGCTCATGCACAAAATACATATTTATCAGTGCCCTTGCATGCCCTCTCTATCCTAACATCCAGTTTTGAAAGTTGTTCCTATACATTAAAATAGTCCCACATCGCTTAGGAATAGTAGCTACAGATAGTTTATATACACCCTCCTTCCTTGACCCTCTGAGGCGCTTTCTAAGAGCAAAACCGTGAGGCTCGACCAACGCCAAAGCGGATAGTACCTCGGATGCGGTACCCTAATTATTAGCCGACTTTGAGGTTGGAACATTAACACCCTCCTCCTCGTCCCTTGACCCTCCGAGGCCCCTTTTAAGTGTTCAGACCAATGCCTTATAAATAAATAATTTTCATAATTATAGTCTCATTTTGTTTATTTATAATATTTTTTTATTATATGCATATAAGAGCATCTACAATACATAATTGCTTAAATGAGTTACTTATGGTAAATTTGTTAGCCCTACAATGGCACATAGATTTAAGAACTTTACAAAAAAAATTACTCCAATGATAAAGTTGCTAGAGTGAGTACTTAACGTGAGCACATTAAATTTTGTAATTAATAAATGGTTCTTTAATTGGTAAGATTGAATTAAGTAACGATTGCTTATATAAGCAATTCACTTATGCAACACATTGATAAGTCATATGATCTAATGGCAAAAATTTGTTAAGTAACGTTGCTTAACTTTAAGCAATTATGTAAGCACCCGCATTGGAGTTGCTCTAAGTCAATATATTCCAATTTATATATTATATTAATTACATCAAAACATAAATTTTGTATAATTATCACTATATATTTAAAATTTATTATAAATTATATTTTACAGGGGATTTTTATTTTTTTCTTGTAAAATTTTGAACAGAGTTATTTTCATATAATGTTAAGAATTGATAGTGTAATTAATAACTTCTATAACTCAAAATATTTTAAAATTATTTTTTATCATAATAATAATTAATAAATTTATTAGACACTACAAAACATTCATCTATAAAATATATTGTTTATAAGATTTTATTTTATTTATTATTTGTGATAATATTAAATTTGTCTTCAAAACCAATCTCTCCGATGTATATGCTGTACAGGCTGTGAAGGTTAGTACCTTCCCCAAATTTGTCAGCTCATGCACAAAATACATATTTATCAGTGCCCTTGCATGCCCTCTCTATCCAAACATCTAGTTTTGAAAGTTGTTCCTATACATTAAAATAGTCCCACATCGCTTAGGAATAGTAGCTAATGATAGTTTATATACACCCTCGTACCTTGACCCTCTGAGGCGCTTTCTAAGAGCAAAACTGTGAGGCGCAGGCCAACGCCAAAGCGGACAATACCTCGGATGCGGTTCCCTAATGATTAGCGGACTTTGAGGTTGGAACATTAGCACCCTCCTCCTCCTCCCTTAACCCTCCGAGGCACCTTTTAAGGGTTCAGACTAACGCCTTATAAATAAATAATTTTCAGAATTATAGTCTCATTTTGTTTAGTTATAATATTTTTTTATTATAAGCATATAAGAGCATCTACAATACATGATTGCTTAAATGAGTTACTTATGTTAAATTTGTGAGCCCTACAATGCCTTATAAATTTAAGAACTTTTCACCAAAAATTACTCCAATGATAAAGTTGCTAGAGTGAGTACTTAACTGGAGCACATTAAATTTTGTAATTAATAAATGGTTCTTTAATTGGTAAGAATGAATTAAGTAACGATTGCTTATATAAGCAATTCACTTATGCAACGCATTGCCAAGTCATATGATCTAATGGCAAAATTTTGTTACGGAACGGTGCTTAACTTTAAGCAATTATGTAAACACCCGCATTGGAGATGCTCTAAGTCAATATATTTCAATTTATATATTATATTAATTACATCAAAACATAAATTTTGTATAATTATTACTATTTATTTAAAATTTATTATAAATTATATTTTACAGGGGTTTTTTATTTTTTTCTTGTAAAATTTTGAACAAAGTTATTTTCATATAATGTTAAGAATTGATAGTGTAATTAATAACTTCTATAACTCAAAATATTTAAAAATTATTTTTTATCGTAATAATAATTAATAAATTTATTAGACACTACAAAACATTCATCTATAAAATATATTAATTATAAGATTTTATTTTATTTATTTATTTGAGATAATATTTAAATTGACTCCTTAGTCTTGTTTATTTAATTTAAATAAAATTTAAGGTTATTATTTTTCTTGACATATTAGAGATTTTTTTCATAATCTGAAAGTTATATATAATTTTACTTTATATTTTTGTTTCGAAAAAAGAAACATATTAGTTGAATAATTGTCTTAAAATTTGAAATAAAATTTTAGTAATTGAAGTTAGAGATGTTCATGGGGTAGTTTGATTCGACTTTAGGAGAGAATAAAAACTGAACCAATTAAAATTGTCAGGTTCGATTCTGTTCAATTTTAACAATTGTTTTCACCAAATCAACTGATCAAGGAATAATAAAATTTAAGAAAATGTTTTAAAAATGTTATGATAACATTTATTTTTTAAAAAAGTATGAAATTCGTATACTTTTTAATTTTTTCAATAATTCAAATCCAATATAGAACCAAATTTTAAAAATATTTAAAATATAAGTTTAGAGTTTATAGCAAATAAAAATAAAAGAAATAATAATAATAATAATAATAATAATAATAATAATAATAATAATAATAATAAAAAGGGGAAATAAAAATATGGATGACCAGGTCTAGCAACCGAGTTGTAAAACATAATTGTGATGCTCGAATCATTGAAAGTCGGGTCTTATTGATTTGGTTCGGGTCAAATCATATATATAGGAGATCCACTTACTCTAAGAGTATATATAAGAGATTTAGTCTTCATCCTTACCATTAATCTAATTATTAAGATTAGTTAGTGATTACAACCATTAGGGAAAATGAATGCTAAGGATGAAGAGTAAGTTACTCTGGGAGTAAATGGATCCCTCTTCTACATATATGTATATATAAACTGAACCACTTTAACTGATTTGGTTCTAATAGTTAGATTAGCCTGGTCAAACTAAACTAGTGAACACTTTTAATTAAAGTTGAATCAATTAAACTTCATTTGATATAAATTATTAATTATTTTAATAATTATTAGATAATGAAATTGTTAGATATATATCTCATGATAAATTTATACATAACTAGAATATGTAATTTTCGAATGAAATCTAATTCAAGTAAAGTCAATGTAATTTTATGCTTCATCGTATTTGACGCATCTATATTTTAAGCGTTGTTGTTCAAAATTTCACTTTTAAACTTTGATAGTTATTTTAATATCCATAAATATTACTATTAACTAATGATTAATACTTCCTAAAAAACACTAATTATTAATACACATAATTTTCTATTTTAAGTTTTTCTAATAATTGTATAATTCTATCAAAAAAAATTCTATTATATGAAACTTAATAAATAAGTAAATAAAAAATTAATATACTTAATATCTTAGGTTACTCCAAGATTCAGTCATTTGGGTCAGCTATAATTATAACAAAAAATTACTTTTTATATTATAGTTCTATTATAGATACTACCTCTATTCCTATATAAGACCTTTTATCACTTTTTTGTTTATCCTTTTTATAAGACTCTTTTCTAATTGTTTGGTGCATTAATTATTTTTTTTTCTATAATACCCTTTATTAATTACAATATTTCTATCCAAACATTAATTACTTCTATGCGAGAAGCAATTACTACCTTCGTTCCTATTTATAAGACCCAAATTAGAAGTAGTATTTGTTCTTTTTTATAAGACCCAATCCATAATGTCCCTTACATTAATTATTTTTAGACTAAAGTACCCCTAATTAAATAAGAAAGAGATTGTATTGATAAACCTTTAGAAGAAAGAGAGAAATATTAATGACAATGGTATTTTTGGAAAAACATATAAACTTAGAACAAATTTATTGCTATCAACTAAATTAACCACTCTCCTTAATCCCGGTGAATTAGATAATTAGGTCTTATAAGTAGGAACAGAAGTAGTAATTGGAAAGAGAAATGAAGGGTAATTTTAGAAGAGCAATATAAATAATTGACAAATTTAATGTGATTAACTAAATTAACCAATTTTCTTAAAGGGTGTGAATTAGTTAAAATGGTCTTATATATAGGGATGGAGATCGTAAATGCATATGGGTAAATTGATTAAAAATTTGGTGAAAAGTAAGGGTGTAATAGACAAAATAATAATTAATATTATCTTGAACTTTGAAAAGGACAAATGAATAGAAACAAAAATTTTCTTAAAGGGTGAGAAGTAATTAAGTAGAGAGAGAAATGAAGGTTAATTTTGGAAGAGAAGTATAAATAATTGAGAAATTTAATTTGATTAACTAAATTAACCAATTTTCTTAAAGGGTGTAAATTAGTTGAAAGAATCTTATATATAGGGACGAAAGTAGTAAATGCATATGGGTAAATTGATTAAAAATTTGTCCCTTTTTATAACACTAATTTCACTTTATTGTTTGTCCCTTTTTATAAGACAGTCTTTTAATTGTCTGTTACATTAATAATTTTTTTTAATAATATCCTTCATTGAGTACAGTATTCTCTCTCCAAGCATTAATTACTCTTAGGTGAGAATTAATTAAGTGGAGAGAGAAATGAAGGTTAATTTTGGAAGAGCGGTATAAATAATTGAGAAAATTATTTTGATTAACTAAACTAGCCAATTTTCTTAAAGGGTGTAAATTAGTTGAAAGAATCTTATATATAGGGACGGAAGTAGTAAATGCATATGGGTAAATTGATTAAAAATTTGGTGAAAAGTAAGGGTGTAATAGACAAAATAATAATTAATATTTTCTTGAACTTCGAAAATAAAAAATGAATAGAAACAAATGGATGGATCACGGACAAATGAATTAATGATATACTACCTCCGTTTTTTTTAACTATCGACTTTTTAGAAAATTTGTTTCTATTAAAAAAAAGGAGGTAGTATATCATTAATTAAAAATTTTAAAAAAATTGTTTCTAGTCATTTGTCGTTTTCAAAGTTCAAGATAATATTAATTATTATTTTGTCTATTACACCTTTACTTTTCACCAAATTTTTAATCAATTTACCCATATGCATTTACTACTTTTGTCCTTATATATAAGATTATTTCAACTAATTTACACCCTTTAAGAAAATTGGTTAATTTAGTTAATCAAATTAAATTTCTCAATTATTTATACTGTTCTTTCAAAATTAACCTTCATTTCTCTCTTCACTTAATTACTTCTCACCTAAGAGTAATTAATGCTTAAAGACAGAATACTGTAGTTAATGAAGAATATTATAGGAAAAAAATAATTAATGTATCAGACAATTAAAAGACTGTATTATAAAAAGCGACAAACATTAAAGTGAAAATAATGTCATATATAGGGACAAAGGTAGTATTGTGGAGTAAAAATGAAAAAGGATAAAATAGAAAATTTCACATACACTTGTAAAATTTTCTAAATACGTTCGCTGTAGAATTTAAATAGAAAGGATGCATTGACTTTTTCAAAACTTCCTTTGCAGTAAAAGAGCATTACATCTCATACCTTCACAAACTTAAAGAAAATAGTTCAATAAATAACAAAATTCTAAGTTAAACAACTTTGACACTCCAAAGGTCATACAAAACCGTATTAAATAAAAATATAAAGGAAAACTTAGATAAATGACTAAAACTCATGCCCTGATGTTACATTGTCTCAGAGCACCCAAAACCATAAAATTACAAATAATAAGGTGGAGGCCTAAGCCTTTCCTCCAGCACCATCATCATAACCAAGTAGAGACTCGCCTGTAAGGGTGGCATTCAGCCCAAACACAAACAAGACAAACATATGGGGAGTGAGAAACATCTCACCACATATAACAATCTAAGGATTAAAGGCAATTAAAAATATATATCATCATACGTGGCAAACATTTGGAACATAGTCACACAATCATATACATTCCCATGCACACACATGCATTATGATGCGAACTCAACTTCAGACTCTAAATGCATGTGGTACCAGTAAAACACTTGTGAAAGAAGCCCGGGAGTACGTGCAGTCAACAAATAGCCACACCATGGGCATCCGACACTAACAATCTCAACCAGGATGATACCCCTAGCGGCTCGTCAGGGTTACCCAGCTTTGCAAGGATACTCCAACCCATGGGATCAGCATGAGCTTAAAGGAGATTCCAAACCAGATAACACCCTTAAGGTCAGAACTCAACGAGCTCTTTACGACCTTCCCAGTTAGGTTCATAAACAACTTTCAAAAAACATAACATGATATGATGTATGAGGCATACAAGACAATCATGGATTTACACACTTATCATAACAAGGTGGTCCCTGCCCCAAATGAACTCGGGCCACATATAAATCTCAATACATTACCATGATATCACTTGATCCACCTCATGCACATATATACCTCATCTTAACATTGTAATCTCAACACAAGCATACAAGGTAACCGTCACAACAATATCATAATACACGATTGTAAATCATCGCATTACATAAACATTACAATTAGGGAAGGAACTCTGTCTAAATTCCACATAAAGTACACCTATTTTGGTAACTATCTACTTGAGATTATGATTGGTATAACATTTCTTAAGTATTGGGTATTATATCTACTATGTCCTATTATGCGTCTATGACCTCCATGGGTTATAAATGTAATATCTAATGATGTACTAATCCTATCAATTTGATTCTTATATTGTTAGAAAGCTAATACAATTATCTAAAACTTTTATGTTTTCCTCAAGATCCAATTTTATATTCTATTATGCCTAAAACTGAGAAGAACATGAAATTATTTGCAAATTGTAACCCCCTTCTAATAAACTTTAATTAGCTATCTAATTTATAGTATACATAATTGTTCTAATTATATTAAAATCTAAAATACATTCAAATTTACATCACTAATTTTTGCAGAAACAATTTTTTTTTTTTAATAAGTCTAAGTATTACAAGTATTGTCTACCCAAAATATTTTCCCATCCTATAGCTCTGGAAGTTGCTGCATCTTTTCCATCTAACTATTCTTTAAAGACCTGCAAATCAAACTTCCCTAGAATCTAGGGACAGCATTACCGGATCAGGCATTTAATTTCTAATACATAGAAAAACAACCACAATCAATGACATTTTATTTCATAATTAAGAATTCACATAAATAATGCAAATGTAGTATGCTTTATGAAAATGCAAGTTTATAAAGCAGATGCAGTTTTGACTCAAAATCCTTTTGACTCAAAATCATTTTGACCCGTGCTCCATGGAGACTTCCCTTTTGAGTGTTTAGTAAGTAACTGGCCTACCATTACCTCATGTAATTCAGCTATCAGCCCCTACTAAACGCGAATAAACTAGACAGAATTAGGAGGTCAGGATACCCAGGAAGGCCACCACGACAGTATCTGCGCTCCAGATTACGGTCCTCTGTGGAATTGCCAATATCCTTCACCCCACAGACTATATAATCACAGACTATACGGTCCTGTCTAACTTACTCTGCTCACCCATTTCTCAGGACTATCATATTCTCTGTTCATAATCTCAATCATCTTTTCAAATACATGACTACCGCAGTCCGGTCAGTCAACACAGTTCTCTGTTCATAATCTCAATCATATTTTCAAATACATGACTACCGCAGTCCGGTCAGTCAACACAGTCCTGGAAATCAATTCCCCCAAACATACTCATTTTTCATGACTACCGCAGTCCCGGTTAGTCAACAAAATCATTTCTCATTTGAAAACTCATTTCTCATTTGAAATGTTTGTATTTTCCAAGAACTCAGGCTTATGCAATATGATAATGATGCTAATTAACAAATAATTAATATTAATCAATCACATTAAAATTATAAAATTCACTAATTAACATTATAACATCAATACCTTAATAACTTACTAACTAGTCATTTACTAGGTAAAATTACTAAACTTTTACTAAAATAATAATTATGTATTTACTATGAAAATTACTAAACTTTTACTAAAATACCAATTAATTCTTTAATATGGAAAATTACTAAAATACCCCTATCTTTTTATAAATTTCCAATTTTGCCCTCAAAGGTGAAATTACTAAATTACCCTTACTATTTTCTAAAATTTCCCATTTTACCCTTGATCTTTTTATAAATTTCCGAATGTGTCCCTAATTCTTCTAGAATCTATGAAATTACCTAATTATCCTCAATCTTTTTATAAATTTCCAATTGTGTCCTCAAAATGTGAAATTACCTAATTACCCTTATACTTTTTAATTATTGCCGAAAATGCCCTTAAACTTTTTCTAAAATTCCCAATGTGTCCCTACATGTGAAATGACTATTTTGTCCTTGGTCTTTTAAAAAAATTCCACATGATATCCTTCCAAACCCACCATGGCCGTGAGTCATTTCTACCAATTTCCAACATCTTCACAAAATCAATCAAGCCAATTTCCAATCAATAATCAACCAAATCAACCAATTCAAGATTCAATCAAGATCAAACAAGGTTCAATCCATCAATTTACATCATGAAATCATCAAAACATTGTTCCAAACAATTATTTCAAACTTCAAACATCAATTTAACAAAAGCCCTAAATCAATTTCATCTTTTCATGTTTCTTAATCAAACTTGAAAATTTAACCTAACAACATGTTTTTCTACATTTCAAGTGGTTTAAATTGAAATTAAATGCCATGATCCTTACCTAAAATCCTTAGTTTGATGAAGAAATCCTTGAATCCCTTTTCTCCCTTTCTCCTTGTCTTCTTGAAATTTTTGGGGTTTTCCTCCTAAATCTTTCTCTTTGGCTTAAGGCATATTGAAATTTGGGAGGATTTGGTTGGTTTATTTCTTGAAATTGGAAGAAAGGATGAAGAGAAATGGAGAGGGCAGCAGCTGCAGAATTCACGGTTTTGGGTTGGTGAGGAAAGCTAGCTTATTTGTTTCTCTTTTGGCTTTTGTGTCTTAAGTTAAAAAAATTCTCCACCAAATTGAATTAAACTTACACGTCCAACCTTGGTCTATGGGCAGCCACTTTAGTCAAGGATTTCAGCCCACTTGGACGGCTCCTACAATGCCTTACGTGAGTTGCCAATTACTTTGTTAATTGGTCAAAGTTTGTAGAAAAGTGTGGACTTTTCTAGAATAATGTAGGGCTTTTTAATTATCTTACAAACTAATTAGAATTTTAAGAAATTAACACCACCATTGAATTCCTCACTATCAAAAACCTTGGGGTAGTGTCTTAATTATCTCTTACTCAAGGTCTAATTAGCTTAATTTAATTAGATTAGAAATAGTGTGTTGTCAAATTTTGATTGGCTAACACTTGTATTTTTCTTTTACTTAGTTAAACAATTTTAATAATTATTCTAAGTATATTACAATTATTAGATAATTCCATAGATGTCATACAAATTTTCTCTTAATTTTTCACCTTAGAATTTTATCGTAAGAATTTCTCAAAGTTCTAACTTTCAAAAAATTCTAACAATTCGGAATTAGCATTTTAATTCTTTAACTGTATATATTTTTAATCTATATTCAATTACCTTTTTATTAAGTTACAGATTAGTCCAAAATTTTACACTTGAAAATTTATCCTGGACAGCTGTCTGACACACTGTCCAGTCAACAAGTAATTTCATTTCTCAACTGTATATATTTTAAATCTACATTAAATTCTTGATTTATTAGAGTATAGTTTAATCCAAAATGTTATACTGGAAAATCTTATCCTAGATAGCTGTCTGACACAACTGACAGGTCAACAAGAAATTTAGGTATAAACAAAAGTATTAAAAGACTCGGAAAATTTTACTGAATAGAACTATATTAATTTTATTATGAAAATATGTACAGAAAGTTTTTATAAAATACAGTACATCATTTCTCATAATATTTATATAAAATATTTACAAATGGTAAAATAATAAAATTGAGGGTGTTACAATTCTCCCCCTCTAATAAAAATTTCGTCCTCGAAATTTCTAATATAACTATATAAACAATTGAAGATATTTTTCTCTCATTTTCTCTTCTAATTCCTAAGTGTCATTACCTCTGATGTCCTTCCAGATAACTTTAACCAAAGGAATATTTTTACCTCTCAAGTATTTAATCCTTTTGTCCTTAATCTTAACAGGATTTGTTTTTATAGTTAGGTTTTCCTTTACCAGTTATTGATGTTGCTTTTAAAAATACCTTATCATCTTCTTGAGATTTTTAAAGATTTTATTCTTTTATCTATATAACTTTTCTGTCTCCTCTGTGCAGTTTTCATTTTCTCCTGAATAAATTTTACTTTTTCAATTGTCTGCTGGATGATGTCTGGCTCTATCAATAAATTTTCACCTTCCTGATACCATACCAGTGGTGTCCTACATTTGCTACCATACAAAGCTTCATAGAGATCCATACTTATACTAGAATGGTAACTATTATTATATGTAAATTCTACTAAAGGTAATATATATTCCCTATTTCCTTTCTCTTCTAATGTACAAGACCTTAAGAGATCTTCTAATGACTGAATAGTCCTTTATGTTTGACCATCAATCTTAGGATGTCATACTAAACTAAGATATCATTTACTTCCTAAAGCTTTCTGACACGTTAAACATCTAGCTACATATTCTGCCACATCTTTCTTCATCCTAGGCCACCAAAACATTTCCTTTAAATTTTATATATTTTTGTAGTTCCAAGGTGAATACTTAATTTACTTTTGTGTCCTTCTTCCAAAATTAATTCCTTTAATTCTTGATTATTAGGTATACAAGTTCTATTTTTAAATCTAATAATTCCATCCATTCCTAAATTAAATTCTTCTACTTTATCTGTTCCTATTAATCCTTTTACTTTTCTTGAATAAATGTATCTACATCTTGTTTCTTCCTAATTTCTTCCAAAAATTCATTTGTAATAGTAATCATTCCTAATTGAATTTTATCCCTTTTCCTAACTGTACACAAATTCAAATCTCTAAATTGTTCTACTAAATCTAATTCTTTAATCATCATGGTTGACCTATGTACAATTTTCCTAGTTATAGCATCTGCTACTACATTAGCTTTTCCTGAATGATACATTACTGAAAATCATAATCCTTAATAAACTCCATCCATATTCTTTGTCTCATATTCAATTCCTTTTAATCAAACAAATATTTTAAACTCTTATGGTCACTATATACATTAAATCTAGATCCATATAAATAATGTCTCCAAATCTTCAAAGTAAAAACTATAGCTGCTAACTCCAAATCATGAGTAGGATAATTTCTCTCATATGATTTCAACCGCCTAGATGCATAAGCTACCCCTTTCCTATTTTACATCAACACACATCCTAACCCTAGAGATGAAACATCACAATATACCTCTTAGGATTCATTTGGGTCGGGTAAAACTAAAACTAGTGAGGTAGTCAATTTATGTTTCAATTCTTGGAAAATTTTCTCACAACTCTCACTCCAAATAAAATTCTATTAAGGGTCCAGCTATCTTAGAAAATCCTTGAATCAATCTTCTATAATATCCATCAAATCCTAAGAACTCCTAATTTCAGTTACTGTTTTAGGTCTCTCCCATTCCAAAACCGCTTCTACCTTAGAAGGGTCTACACTTATTCCATCTTTAGAAATTACATGTCCAAAAAATTTTACTTCCTCCAACCAAAATTCACACTTAGACAATTTAGCATATAATTTTCTATCTTTTAAAGTTTCTAGTGTTATTCTAAGATGATTTTCATGTTCTTCTTTATTTTTAGAATATATTAATATGTCATCTATAAATACTACTACAAAATTATCTAAATATGGTCTAAACACTCTATTCATACAATCCATAAACACGGCTGGTGCATTAGTCACTCCAAATAGCATCACTTGATATTTATAATGTCCATATCTAGTCCTAAAAGCAGTCTTGGGCATATCTTCCTTTTTAGCTCTAATTTGATGGTACCCAGATCTTAAATCTATTTTAGATAAAATTGTTGCTCCTCTGAGTTGGTTCATTAAATCATCTATCCTAGGTAAAGGATATTTATTCTTTATAGTTACTTTAATTGTCTATAATCTACACATAACTTAGATCCTCCATCTTTCTTTTTAACTAATAATACTAGGGCTCACCATGGTGACACACTAGGTCTTATAAACTGTTTTTCTAATAATTCTTCCAATTATTTCTTTAACTCAGTTAATTCCAATGGTGACATCCTATATGGTTGCATAGAAATTGGTCTAGTACCAGGCATCAAATCTATACTAAATTCTATTTCTCTTTCAGGAGGCAAACCAGAAACATCATCAGGAAAAATTTAAGGATATTCATTTACAACTAGCACAGAGTCTATTTCAATTTTATCTTCCTTAGTTCCAAGAGATGATAACTTGTATTTTTGAATTTCACTTTTAAATGATATTTTCTTAGGTTGGATAGGCTTAAGTCTAGAAACATCAAGTTTAGGAAAAATTAAAGTTTTAGAAGCACAATCTATTAGAATACGGTTGGCTGCTAACCAATCCATTCCTAATATCACACCAAGGTCAATCAAAGGCGAACAAATCAAGTTCACAACAAATTGTCTATCTCGGATAGTTATCACACAATTCAAACGTATTTTAGAGGTTAGGATTTTAAACATGATTAACATCCTCAACTTTTTTTTTTTTTTTTTTTTTTAAAAATTTCTTAGGACAACTGCTACTAACTTAGCATTTGGGTCCTATTCTACTCTCTTAGTCAAGGTTTAACCATCAAGAACCCTCACTAATACCTACCCACTAAGTCCTATAACATGGATCATTAATAACCTCAATTATACAAGCCTTAAATCACCACTTACACCATGGAATGTAATTTAACAGTGTTACACCCGCAGGCTATTTTACTGCACCAGAAAAATGCACTATTTTGGTTCTAAATCATGTCTAAAACACAAAATTTCAAGTCCTAATAGTTAAGATATCAATCCCGTGACAAATTTATACTACGATACACTGTTTCAGCCTTCAAAACACATGAAAACATCCATTAGAACAATATGGCAATAACCATACTTTCAACATCTCATCATATTCCAAACATCAAGGTACCTTCAAAACTTTGTTTTCTTTCCATTGTCAAACTCAACTATTATCCTATAAACTCAAATATTTGGACCTCTATTCTCAACCTTGATCTACGAATTCAGGTCTTTAGATCTCCTTTCTCAACTAACTCAAGATTATAACTCTTAAATTCACAATATAAGTAACATGGAAAATAACCCAACTTGGTCAATATTTCAATTTAGCATTAGGAGGGAAAAGTCATCTCGACTGAGTCCTGAGTGTGCACCCTCACAACTCTATCAAGATTTCCTTTCTTCCTTTCTGCCATCTCAGCTATACTATTAGTTTCAACTCTAGGATTTATAACTAGCATTCCTCTTCTCATTTCTACATGTCTTAAAATTTCAGATCTAGTTACTACCCTTTTCCCCCATAATATTCTTAACAAACAAACAATTCTAATCAGGGTAACACAGCAAAACACCTAATAGACCCACTACTCGCAAGTCCTAGAGATGCATAACCAGAGCTCTGATACCACTAATGTAACCCCCTTCTAATAAACTTTAATTAGCTATCTAATTTATAGTATACATAATTGTTCTAATTATATTAAAATCTAAAATACATTCAAATTTACATCACTAATTTTTGCAGAAACAATTTTTTTTTTTTAATAAGTCTAAGTATTACAAGTATTGTCTACCCAAAATATTTTCCCATCCTATAGCTCTGGAAGTTGCTGCATCTTTTCCATCTAACTATTCTTTAAAGACCTGCAAATCAAACTTCCCTAGAATCTAGGGACAGCATTACCGGATCAGGCATTTAATTTCTAATACATAGAAAAACAACCACAATCAATGACATTTTATTTCATAATTAAGAATTCACATAAATAATGCAAATGTAGTATGCTTTATGAAAATGCAAGTTTATAAAGCAGATGCAGTTTTGACTCAAAATCCTTTTGACTCAAAATCATTTTGACCCGTGCTCCATGGAGACTTCCCTTTTGAGTGTTTAGTAAGTAACTGGCCTACCATTACCTCATGTAATTCAGCTATCAGCCCCTACTAAACGCGAATAAACTAGACAGAATTAGGAGGTCAGGATACCCAGGAAGGCCACCACGACAGTATCTGCGCTCCAGATTACGGTCCTCTGTGGAATTGCCAATATCCTTCACCCCACAGACTATATAATCACAGACTATACGGTCCTGTCTAACTTACTCTGCTCACCCATTTCTCAGGACTATCATATTCTCTGTTCATAATCTCAATCATCTTTTCAAATACATGACTACCGCAGTCCGGTCAGTCAACACAGTTCTCTGTTC
The DNA here is from genome assembly GCA_026413185.1 of Pueraria montana var. lobata. Lineage (NCBI taxonomy): Eukaryota > Viridiplantae > Streptophyta > Magnoliopsida > Fabales > Fabaceae > Pueraria > Pueraria montana. Next base: position 71,554,274 of record CM048650.1, on the reverse strand, counting down.
ATAATCTCAATCATATTTTCAAATACATGACTACCGCAGTCCGGTCAGTCAACACAGTCCTGGAAATCAATTCCCCCAAACATACTCATTTTTCATGACTACCGCAGTCCCGGTTAGTCAACAAAATCATTTCTCATTTGAAAACTCATTTCTCATTTGAAATGTTTGTATTTTCCAAGAACTCAGGCTTATGCAATATGATAATGATGCTAATTAACAAATAATTAATATTAATCAATCACATTAAAATTATAAAATTCACTAATTAACATTATAACATCAATACCTTAATAACTTACTAACTAGTCATTTACTAGGTAAAATTACTAAACTTTTACTAAAATAATAATTATGTATTTACTATGAAAATTACTAAACTTTTACTAAAATACCAATTAATTCTTTAATATGGAAAATTACTAAAATACCCCTATCTTTTTATAAATTTCCAATTTTGCCCTCAAAGGTGAAATTACTAAATTACCCTTACTATTTTCTAAAATTTCCCATTTTACCCTTGATCTTTTTATAAATTTCCGAATGTGTCCCTAATTCTTCTAGAATCTATGAAATTACCTAATTATCCTCAATCTTTTTATAAATTTCCAATTGTGTCCTCAAAATGTGAAATTACCTAATTACCCTTATACTTTTTAATTATTGCCGAAAATGCCCTTAAACTTTTTCTAAAATTCCCAATGTGTCCCTACATGTGAAATGACTATTTTGTCCTTGGTCTTTTAAAAAAATTCCACATGATATCCTTCCAAACCCACCATGGCCGTGAGTCATTTCTACCAATTTCCAACATCTTCACAAAATCAATCAAGCCAATTTCCAATCAATAATCAACCAAATCAACCAATTCAAGATTCAATCAAGATCAAACAAGGTTCAATCCATCAATTTACATCATGAAATCATCAAAACATTGTTCCAAACAATTATTTCAAACTTCAAACATCAATTTAACAAAAGCCCTAAATCAATTTCATCTTTTCATGTTTCTTAATCAAACTTGAAAATTTAACCTAACAACATGTTTTTCTACATTTCAAGTGGTTTAAATTGAAATTAAATGCCATGATCCTTACCTAAAATCCTTAGTTTGATGAAGAAATCCTTGAATCCCTTTTCTCCCTTTCTCCTTGTCTTCTTGAAATTTTTGGGGTTTTCCTCCTAAATCTTTCTCTTTGGCTTAAGGCATATTGAAATTTGGGAGGATTTGGTTGGTTTATTTCTTGAAATTGGAAGAAAGGATGAAGAGAAATGGAGAGGGCAGCAGCTGCAGAATTCACGGTTTTGGGTTGGTGAGGAAAGCTAGCTTATTTGTTTCTCTTTTGGCTTTTGTGTCTTAAGTTAAAAAAATTCTCCACCAAATTGAATTAAACTTACACGTCCAACCTTGGTCTATGGGCAGCCACTTTAGTCAAGGATTTCAGCCCACTTGGACGGCTCCTACAATGCCTTACGTGAGTTGCCAATTACTTTGTTAATTGGTCAAAGTTTGTAGAAAAGTGTGGACTTTTCTAGAATAATGTAGGGCTTTTTAATTATCTTACAAACTAATTAGAATTTTAAGAAATTAACACCACCATTGAATTCCTCACTATCAAAAACCTTGGGGTAGTGTCTTAATTATCTCTTACTCAAGGTCTAATTAGCTTAATTTAATTAGATTAGAAATAGTGTGTTGTCAAATTTTGATTGGCTAACACTTGTATTTTTCTTTTACTTAGTTAAACAATTTTAATAATTATTCTAAGTATATTACAATTATTAGATAATTCCATAGATGTCATACAAATTTTCTCTTAATTTTTCACCTTAGAATTTTATCGTAAGAATTTCTCAAAGTTCTAACTTTCAAAAAATTCTAACAATTCGGAATTAGCATTTTAATTCTTTAACTGTATATATTTTTAATCTATATTCAATTACCTTTTTATTAAGTTACAGATTAGTCCAAAATTTTACACTTGAAAATTTATCCTGGACAGCTGTCTGACACACTGTCCAGTCAACAAGTAATTTCATTTCTCAACTGTATATATTTTAAATCTACATTAAATTCTTGATTTATTAGAGTATAGTTTAATCCAAAATGTTATACTGGAAAATCTTATCCTAGATAGCTGTCTGACACAACTGACAGGTCAACAAGAAATTTAGGTATAAACAAAAGTATTAAAAGACTCGGAAAATTTTACTGAATAGAACTATATTAATTTTATTATGAAAATATGTACAGAAAGTTTTTATAAAATACAGTACATCATTTCTCATAATATTTATATAAAATATTTACAAATGGTAAAATAATAAAATTGAGGGTGTTACACAAATCGTGACAGTTTGACCTTTACTCACTAAAATGGTAATATCTAGAGTTCTAGACATCTTTTCTGAGTGAAACTAAATCCATTGGTTAGCTAAAATCTAGGTATACAACTTTCATGAAGATTACTTTTCCTAATTACATAGTTATCCTACTCGTTTTAGCATCCGAAGTTTACAAATGCTGTCAGGAAAATCAGCGTGATATTCACATGAAAGCATGAATTAACACATCTAACATCAAATCGCAGAATTCAATTTCAAGGATATCAGAAAGGGAAAAACGTCTAATCTAAATCATCAATTCATGGCAGCAATTAAAGTGCTTCGGGGTATTAACAACTCGTCCAAGAAATAATAAACATAAACCTAAGGTCATACAATCTACCCATGGCTTATTATTATTCATGCAAGGGAAGAGAAAGAGAGAACCCACACCCCCTAACCTAGAAAGAAGAAATTCCTCAGCAAGGAAGAGGAAGACGATCTCACGACCATCTCCAAGAATGCATGGATCCAATGGCGTCATCCACCATGATCTCCACGGCAACTATTACTATGGCAAATACTTGAGCGTGATTTAAAACACGATCCCAAGATTACTTTGTTTATCTTAAAATTTGTACTACTATGAGGGGCTCAGCGCTTAACGCTAAGCCCAATTCATTCTTTGGTGCTCCTAAGGCTTGGTGGTCTCCTCTCTATATATAGGAAGGAAGGGGTTTATGAGATTATTTTGCTCAATGTGGGACTTAAAGTGTTTTTCATTATCAAGTGGCCTATTTTGGAGTCGATTTCCTCTAAGATGGAAGCCGATTTTGGTTTCTAAGGTGTAGGAATGAGTTGTAGCTTTTTCAATAAGCTTTCCAACGATGCAAACTGTACCTTGATCGGATAGGTATAACTCAAGATAAGATGTTGTCTTTCTAGGGTGTCCCTCATAAAACTCTATACTAGACTTAAACATTTTTCTAAGCATTTTAACTATATAAACTCAATCTACATCCCTCTAGCACCAAATATAAAATAATAACTACAACACTAACATAATTATAATAACACTAGATATAATAGAATATACGCAATAACAATAACAATGCTAAATAACAACATTTATAATAATAATAATAATAATAATAATAATAATAATAATAACAACAACATCAGTAATACTTAAGGTATTTCTAATCAAATAATCTAATAAAATAAAATAACAAAATCCCTGAAAAGGGTCTCCTTATGACTTAGTTCTAATACTCAGAATTTGGGGTGTTACACCATGATCAAAGTACAATATGAAATTATGAATGAAGCTCATTCTTTGAACCAAAAGAACAATGAGTATTGCAATGGACAAGGAGCATTAGAAGGAATAAAGAGTATTTGATTCCTTTCTCATTTTTTTACTTTTTTGAAATAATTTAATATAAGAAATTTTAAGAACACTCTCTAACACTTTCATTGGTTTAAATATATTGAAAATGACAAAATTTGGTGAGTCTCACATTTTATTTAATGAATATCTCTTTTAATTTTGTAGCTTTTAATATATTTTAACTAATAAAAGAGTGTGTTAGAAAGTGTATTCTTAACACTATTTATTTTATAGTATTATTGAGTAATTAATTTTTATCTAAAATATAGTATTAAATTTTGAAAAATATTTCAACTGCTTTTAAAAAACAAAAATAACTTAGAAATATTTTCTCTTTTTTTTTTTCTATTTTCTTTAAGTGCTTTGTTCAAGTGTTAAAGAACAAATTTCTAAACAACAAAAATATGTTCAAGGAATAAACACTTTTAAATACTATATTCAGAACATAAAAATTTGATAAACAAAAAAACTATTTTTAAAAACAGTAAACAAACAAAGCTAATTTAGAAATAATTTGTTTCTAAACTTTTTTTAAAAACACTAAACAAACAAAAACAACTTTAGAAACAGCAAACAGTAAAAAAAAAGTTATTAAATTATTTGTTTCTTTTCCAGCCTCATTTAAAAAACAGAAAACAGTAAATAAAAAATTAGAATAAATATTCCTAAACTATTTTTAAAGCCAGTCAACAAAAAACTATTTTTAAAAACAGTAAACAAACGTAACTAGTTTTAAAGTATTTGTTTCTTTTCCAGCCTCATTTTCTGTCATTTTAATTTAGAAATAACATATCATGAAATGAAAAGTAACAAAAATATTTTCACCTAAACAAATGAATTTTTTTTTTGTCAAGTGTCATTGTTCTGTCACTTTATATTAATTTTTATATAATTAAACGACGGTCACATACTACTTACTCAATTAAAATTATAGTAGTATAATATAGTAACTCTTCAATTATTATTCTTTAATTACTGGTAACTTTCTTAGAATATTCAGCAATTTTTTTTATTAGAATAGTAGTAGTAGTAAATAATAAATAAATAGACATTAGTATTTGTTTTCTCAAAATTCTGGAACGACATGGAATCAATAGTTGACTATATTATATCAAGTGAAAGGAAGAGTAGATGGAAGAATGGATCTTAACAACAGTTTTCTTATACAAAGTTACAAATTGAACTGATGATTGCAGGGATAGAATTAATTCTTAATTAGTACAGAAATAGTGAAGGTAGACCTTGCTGCAAAATCTCTAATCAGTGCTGGAGGAGAAACATTCAGCTATCAGATTCTGATTATTGCAACTGGCTCAATAGTAAGGATGCTTGTGGATAGTAGACATGTTGCATTCATTGTCCCAATTTGCTTATACTAATAATATTATTTTGCAGGTTATAAGGCTGACAGATTTCGGTGTAGAAGGAGCTGATGCGAAAAACATCTTTTATGTGAGGGAGGTTGACGATGCTGACAAACTGTACGCAGCAATCAAGGCAAAGAAGAATGGGAAAGTTGTGGTTGTTGGGGGAGGATACATTGGTCTGGAGCTTAGTGCAGTGTTGAAACTCAACAATATTGATGTTACCATGGTCTACCCGGAGCCTTGGTGTAGTAAGTGGATGTTTCTTTTTACACCTCCCAATCTCATGTGTTGCCTGCATGGGTGTATTCTAATTTAAAAATGAAAATAAAATTATAAACTAACATTGTAAATTGATGATGCAGCGCCACAACTTTTTACGGCTGGTATAGCTGAATTCTATGAGGGGTATTACGTAAATAAGGGTATCAATATCATTAAAGGAACTGTTGCTGTTGGATTCAATGCTAATTCTGATGGAGAGGTATGATTTCATTTCATGTGATCTTGGAACCCTGTCATGGAGTGACATTTTAAAGTTGCTAATCAAACTCACCATGACTTTCATCCATCATTCAGGTAAAAGATGTCAAACTAAAGGATGGTAGGGTCCTGGAAGCTGATATCGTTGTTGTTGGAGTTGGAGGAAGGCCTCAAACAGCCTTATTCAAAGGGCAGGTTGAAGAAGAGAAGGGTGGAATCAAGGTCAGTGATACCATATCCTGAGGCTTGTTGACAGGCTATACAATGTTATTATCCTGAGTGGTGAATAGTGATTCTTGTTATCAATATCAATGATGCCATTTGTTTTGGTTGCATACTGATGCTTTCTTCAAAACCAATCTCTCCGATGTATATGCTGTTGGTGATGTTGCTACTTTCCCTTTCAAATTATACGGTGAATTGAGAAGAGTGGAACATGTTGATCATTCTCGCAAATCAGCTGAACAGGCTGTGAAGGTTAGTAACTTCCCCAAATTTGTAAGCTCATGCACAAAATACATATTTATCAGTGCCCTTGCATGCTCTCTCTATCCTAACATCCAGTTTTGAAAGTTGTTCCTACACATTAAAATAGTCCCACATCGCTTAGGAATAGTAGCTAAGGATAGTTTATATACACCCTCCTTCCATGACCCTCTGAGGCACTTTCTAAGAGCAAAACCGTGAGGCGCAGGCCAACGCCAAAGCGGACAATACCTCGTATGCGGTACCCTAATGATTAGTGGAATTTGAGGTTGGAACATTAACACCCTCCTCCTCCTCCCTTGACCCTCCGAGGCGCCTTTTAAGGGTTCAGACCAATGCCTTATAAATAAATAATTTTGATAATTATAGTCTCATTTTGTATATTTATAATATTTTTTTTATTATAAGCATATAAGAGCATCTACAATACATGATTGCTTAAATGAGTTACTTATGTTAAATTTGTGAGCCCTACAATGCCACATAGATTTAAGAACTTTATACCAAAAATTACTCCAATGATAAAGTTGCTATAGTGAGTACTTAAATTGAGCACATTAAATTTCGTAATCAATAAATGATTCTTTAATTGGTAAGAATGAATTAAGTAACGATTTCTTATATAAGCAAGTCACTTATGCAACGCATTGCCAAGTCATATGATCTAATGGCAAAAATTTGTTAAGCAATGTCGTATAATTTTAAGCAATTATGTAAGCACCCGCATTGGAGATGCTCTCAGTCAATATATTTCAATTTATATTATATTAATTGCATCAAAACATAAATTTTGTATAATTATTACTATTTATTTAAAATTTATTATAAATTATATTTTACATTGATTTTTTATTTTTCTCTTGTAAAATTTTGAACAGAGTTATTTTCATATAATGTTAAGAATTGATAGTGTAATTAATAACTTCTATAACTCAAAATATTTTAAAATTATTTTTTATCATAATAATAATTAATAAATTTATTAGACACTACAAAACATTCATCCATAAGATATAATAATTATAAGATTTTATTTTATTTATTTATTTGAGATAATATTTAAATTTGTCTTCAAAACCAATCTCCCCGATGTATATGTTGAACAGGCTGTGAAAGTTAGTAGCTTCCCCAAATTTCTCAGCTCATGCAAACAATACATATTTATCAGTGCCCTTGCATGGCCTCTCTATCCTAACATCCAGTTTTGAAAGTTGTTCCTATACATTAAAATAGTCTCACATCGCTTAGGAATAGTAGCTAAGGATAGTTTATATACACCCTCCTTCCTTGACCCTCTGAGGCGCTTTCTAAGAGCAAAACTGTGAGGCGCAGGCCAACGCCAAAGCGGACAATACCTCGGATGCGGTACCCTAATGATTAGCAGACTTTGAGGTTGGAACATTAACACCCTCCTCCTCCTCCCTTGACCCTCCGAGGCGCCTTTTAAGGGTTCAGACCAACACCTTATAAATAAATAATTTTGAAAATTATAGTCTCATTTTGTTTATTTATAATATTTTTTTTATTATAAGCATATAAGAGCATCTACAATACATGATTGCTTAAATGAGTTACTTATGTTAAATTTGTGAGCCCTACAATGTCACATAGATTTAAGAACTTTACACCAAAAATTACTCCAATGATAAAGTTGCTAGAGTGAGTACTTAACTTGAGCACATTAAATTTTGTAATTAATAAATGGTTCTTTAATTGGTAAGAATGAATTAAGTAACGATTGCTTATATAAGCAATTCACTTATGCAACGCATTGCCAAGTCATATCATCTAATGGCAAAAATTTGTTAAGCAACGTTGCCTAACTTTAAGCAATTATGTAAGCACCCGCATTGGAGATGCTCTAGTCAATATATTTCAATTTATATATTATATTAATTACATCAAAACATAAATTTTGTATAATTATTACTATTTAGTTAAAATTTATTATAAATTATATTTTACAGGGATTTTTTATTTTTTTCTTGTAAAATTTTGAACAGAGTTATTTTCATATAATGTTAAGAATTGATAGTGTAATTAATAACTTCTATAACTCAAAATATTTTAAAATTATTTTTTATCATAATAATAATTAATAAATTTATTAGACACTACAAAACATTCATCTATAAAATATATTAATTATAAGATTTTATTTTATTTATTTATTTGAGATAATATTTAAATTTGTCTTCAAAACCAATCACTCCGATGTATATGCTGAACAGGCTGTGAAGGTTAGTAGCTTCCCCAAATTTGTCAGCTCATGCACAAAATACATATTTATTTATCAGTGCCCTTGCATGCCCTCTCTATCCTAACATCCAGTTTTGAAAGTTGTTCCTATACATTGAAATAGTCCCACATCGCTTAGGAATAGTAGCTAAGGATAGTTTATATACACCCTCCTTCCTTGACCCTCTGAGGCGCTGTCTAAGAGCAAAACCGTGAGGCGCAGGCCAACGCCAAAGCGGACAATACCTCGGATGCGGTACCCTAATGATTAGCGAACTTTGAGGTGGGAACATTAACACCCTCTTCCTCCTCCCTTTACCCTCCGAGGCACCTTTTAAGGGTTCAGACCAACGCCTTATAAATAAATAATTTTCATAATTATACTCTCATTTTGTTTATTTATAATATTTTTATTATTATAAGCATATAAGAGCATCTACAATACATGATTGCTTAATTGAGTTACTTATGTTAAATTTGTGAGCCCTACAATGCCACATAGATTTAAGAACTTTACACCAAAAATTACTCCAATGATAAAGTTGCTAGAGTGAGTACTTAACTTGAGCACATTAAATTTTGTAATTAATAAATGGTTCTTTAATTGGTAAGAATGAATTAAGTAACGATTGCTTATATAAGCAATTCACTTATGCAACGCATTGCCAAGTCATATCATCTAATGGCAAAAATTTGTTAAGCAACGTTGCCTAACTTTAAGCAATTATGTAAGCACCCGCATTGGAGATGCTCTAGTCAATATATTTCAATTTATATATTATATTAATTACATCAAAACATAAATTTTGTATAATTATTACTATTTAGTTAAAATTTATTATAAATTATATTTTACAGGGATTTTTTATTTTTTTCTTGTAAAATTTTGAACAGAGTTATTTTCATATAATGTTAAGAATTGATAGTGTAATTAATAACTTCTATAACTCAAAATATTTTAAAATTATTTTTTATCATAATAATAATTAATAAATTTATTAGACACTACAAAACATTCATCTATAAAATATATTAATTATAAGATTTTTTTTTATTTATTTATTTGAGATAATATTTAAATTTGTCTTCAAGACCAATCTCTCCGATGTATATGCTGAACAGGCTGTGAAGGTTAGTAGCTTCCCCAAATTTGTCAGCTCATGCACAAAATACATATTTATCAGTGCCCTTGCATGCCCTCTCTATCCTAACATCCAGTTTTGAAAGTTGTTCCTATACATTGAAATAGTCCCACATCGCTTAGGAATAGTAGCTAAGGATAGTTTATATACACCCTACTTCCTTGACCCTCTGAGGCGCTGTCTAAGAGCAAAATCGTGAGGCGCAGGCCAACGCCAAAGCGGACAATACCTCGGATGCGGTACCCTAATGATTAGCGAACTTTGAGGTGGGAGCATTAACACCCTCTTCCTCCTCCCTTGACCCTCCGAGGCACCTTTTAAGGGTTCAGACCAACGCCTTATAAATAATTAATTTTCATAATTATACTCTCATTTTGTTTATTTATAATATTTTTATTATTATAAGCATATAAGAGCATCTACCATACATGACTGCTTAAATGAGTTACTTATGTTAAATTTGTGAGCCCTACAATGCTACATAGATTTAAGAACTTTACACCAAAAATTACTCCAATGATAAAGTTGCTAGAGTGAGTACTTAACTTGAGCACATTAAATTTCGTAATTAATAAATGGTTCTTTAATTGGTAAGAATGAATTAGGTAACGATTGCTTATATATGCAATTCACTTATGCAACGCATTGCCAAGTCATATGATCTAATGGCAAAAATTGGTTAAGCAACGTCGCCTAACTTTAAGCAATTATGTAAGCACCTGCATTGTAGATGCTCTAAGTCAATATATTTCAATTTATATATTATATTAATTAATCAAAGCATAAATTTTGTATAATTATTACTATTTATTTAAAATTTATTATAAATTATATTTTACAGGGATTTTTTTATTTTTTTCTTGTAAAATTTTGAACAAAGTTATTTTATATAATGTTAAGAATTGATAGTGTAATTAATAACTTCTATAAGTCAAAATATTTTAAAATTATTTTTTATCATAATAATAATTAATAAATTTATTAGACACTACAAAACATTCTTCTATAAGATATATTAATTATAAGATTTTATTTTATTAATTTATTTATTTATTTATTTGAGATAATATTTAAATTTGTCTTCAAAACCAATCTCTCCGATGTATATGCTGAACAGGCTGTGAAGGTTAGTAGCTTCCCCAAATTTGTCAGCTCATGCACAAAATACATATTTATCAGTGCCCTTGCATGCCCTCTCTATCCTAACATCCAATTTTGAAAGTTGTTCCTATACATTAAAATAGTCCCACATCGCTTAGGAATAGTAGCTAAGGATAGTTTATAGACACCCTCCTTCCTTGACCCTCTGAGGCGCTTTCTAAGAGCAAAACTGTGAGGCGCAGGCCAATGCCAAAGCGGACAATACCTCGGATGCGGTACCCTAATGATTAGCGGACTTTGAGGTGGGAACATTAACACCCTCTTCCTCCTCCCTTGACCCTCCGAGGCGCCTTTTAAGGGTTCAGACCAACGCCTTATAAATAAATAATTTTCATAATTATACACTACAAGAAATGTGATTTTTAGTGACTAAAAAATAGTGACGAAAATAAAACATGTCACTAATAATATATCATTAGTGACTAAATGTTATTTTGTCACTAGTATTATTCATAATAGTGACAAAAAACAAGTTGTCACTATAATGCTATCAATAGTGACCAAAATATGTTTGTCACAAAAAAGAAATGACACTAATATCTAAAAATTTTACTTTCTAATTTTTAAATCGTCACAAATATTAATTTTACAAAACATAAAAAAGTATTTGTGACAAAAAAAAAAGTTGAGTTTGTCATAGATATTACAATTCAAGAGTGGTTATTATGGAAATTATCATTTAATTTTAATTTCAAGTGACAAATTATGCATCATTAAAAATTTGAAGTATTTATATGTTCATAATTTATAATAAATATTTAATATTGATATATTAGCATAGTTATTAAAATAAAATTGGACTAGTTGGTTTGACAGTGCTACACTCATTTCAGTAAAAAAAAAATACTGAAAAAATGCCCCATCATACCTTGAACCCATAACCCACCCTATAGGAACCAATACACCTTACCACTTCATTAGAGGCTATTTTTTGATATATTATTAACAAATGTAATATTTATAATATATAACAAATTTAATATTAACAAAAATAAGACCCAACATGGTTCAAACCCAAGACCTACAACAAACACAAATGAACTCTACCACTAAACTAGAAACTATTAGTCAATATAATATTAACAAATGTAATATTTATAATATATATACTATATAATTTATATATAATTATTTATAACATCATAATACCGGGTTATGCGGTTCAATTAGTGACCCACTAGTTCGACCATTGACCCAGTACCTTGACCAGTCGATCAACGGTTCGATTTTTAAGACTATACTCAATCGTCTTCATCCCCCCTTGTAGTTATCTATGTATTTAATTTTTTAACCGACTATATTATTTCAATTTAAAAGATGTGAAAAGGGTTATGTACCAACAATGTAAAATAATTTTACATTGTCATCCAATCATAAACCACCATTTATGATAAGTTTGTTGACTTTTGCAAAATTATCTTAAAAATCATACCAACCATGATTTGTGATTGGATGATAAGTGCATCACCATTAAACTCTTAAAAGATAATCTTATATCACAATTTAAATTAGGATTTAATTGATAAGCACTTACTATCAATCAATCACAAAATGTCACATCTTTAAAAAGTTTGAGTCTTATTTAAAAGCCACACATGTCATTATGATTGGTTGACAGTGTAAAAAACTTTACAATAACAATTAAACTTTGTAAATTATTTATTATAAGTTAAAAATATAGTTTTTATATTTAAAAATATTTATTTATTGTAAATTTTTAATTGATATCTTTAAAAATATTGATTTATCGTGAATTATAATTATAATTATAATGTTAATTATAATTATAATTATATTATAATTATATACAAATGAATATTTATTATGTTCAATGCACATACTAAATAAAACACTAGTTAAATAATAATGAATAAATTTTCAATTTTATTTCAATAATTAAGATTAAAATAATTTTGTATTTAGGTTAATTTGATTATTGTGTTATTCTTTCATCTATACTATAATGCAATAGTATTAATTAAATTTTGCAAAATATTTTAATAGATAATTTTAAAATAATATTATATTATTTTTCATAACTGAAATTGTACAACTCTTCGTTGATACTAAATAAACAGCTATCATTAATTTAAATAAATGTGAATTTAATTTTTTTAAATACATAATATTGAATTGATTTTCTTTTATCTTTTACTAAAAGGTAGTTTCAATTTAAATTTAAATTTAAAGAGCAAATTACAGTAACACCCCCTGAACTTTTATCAAATTACACATAACTTCGCTCTTTTTTATTTCCCTACACTAACCCCCTTTAAGTTTGAAAACATTACACTAACACCCCCTTATATATTTGAAAACATTACACTGACACACTCTCAAACCTTACACTAACACCTCCTATAAGGGAGACGAAAGTAATGGTTAAAAAAGCAGGGGGTGCTTATTTAATTACACAAAACCTCAAGGGGTGTTGCTGTAATTTACTTAAATTTAAAAGAGTATTTATTTCAATTCTTTTCCCTAATATCCGCTAACATTAACATATTAACTTTAAATTTATACTAATTTTGTCATAATATTATCATTTTAAATTTAAAATCAACTGTTAGTTATAAAAAAGATATTAATATCATACAATAATTATTTGTTAAGATTCTAGATATATAATTAAAAATACTTACTTAATTAAAATATATTTATCAGATAATTTGTTCAAGGGTTGATTATCTTTTCCTCTACATTTTTTTTAAAGCATATATTAATTATTACTAATTTTTAAATTCTTTATTATCCTTTACATTATTTATTTAAATAAGTATTTTTATTAGCCAAGTGAGGTGCTAGAACTTCGGCTGTTCTTAGTGGTGGAAGAAGCCACTATCTTTTGTTATGGAAGTGGTAGCTTGTGACGTGTAGACTGTAGTGTAATATGTTGCTTGTTTTTTTTTTCTTTTTTTCTTCCTATACAAAATAAAGATTATTCATTTAATTTTTAATGTATATTTTTTATACTTAATCCACTTTTTTAGTTATCTTAAAATGTCAATTAAATCTTTCATTTATTATCTCCATTAATTCATTAATTACTATAAACACAGATTAAACTATTAAATTCAATTTTATTTGCATATTTAAAAAAAATGTCAAGAGACAAAGTAAGAATTTATAATATTTAAATCTAATTTATACACATAATGATAGAAAGATTGAACTTTAATGTTAGACTTTTATGCAGTAACATAATATGTAATTAAAAAGATACTAAACAAGCAGTCAAAAAAAAAAAGATACTAAACAAAGCTGCTAATAAAGTTTGTTCTACAAAATATATACAAATATTAATAACCATCATCAGTATCATCTTCATAAATATTGTTACATTCTTCATCATCTGTTGAATCAAACTTGTAATCACTTGATTCACTTTCTTCTTCACTATCAACAACTTCTGTAGGCACCACTGGATTTCCTTTAGCTATGGATCGGGCTAAGTCATTCCTATCTAAAGAAAACCCTTCTTCATTATCTAGGGCATTAGATGCAAAGGGGATCGAGCCAATCATATCATTTTCTTGACAAACCTCATTTGTAGCTTCCTCCGGCATATCATACAAGTCCCGAGGCTTTGTTTTCACAACAACTAACCAATTAGGATCTTTGGTGTCTTTAACATAATACACTTGTCGAGCTTGACTTGCTAAGACATATGGCTCATTAGTCCTCAATTTATGATTACTATTAATAAGAATGAATCCATATTTATCTTCCTTATAGCCTTTTCCTTTGGAAGACATGTCCCACCAATCACACTTAAATAAAATAACATTATTCCCACCAGTGTATCTCAATTCAATAATATTTGTTAAGACACCAAAGTAATCTAAATTACCTGCATTCTCATCACCTCTAACTAAAACTCCAATATTTTGTGATTTCAAGTGCATATCACGATCCTTTATATTAAACCTCCAACCATTTATAAGAAAACTTGTATATCGAAAAACACGTGCATCAGGTCCACTAGCCAAGTCAAACAATGACTTATTTATACTTTCTTCCCCATCCCTTTTCAAAAGTGCAACCTTTTGAAAAAACATTGTAAGTTGCCATGTGCTTCATTTAAATAATAATAGACATATAATAAATTCATACTTACATGATTTTTAAACCATCGGAAAAATTCCTTTTCATGCTTTTGTTCCACATATTGTGACTTTGCTTTCTCTAATTCTTCTTTGTGTAGTCTGGTAATGTGAACATATATAATAAATATAATGAATTATATATATTACAATAAATATAAACATGTATTTAAGAAAATCACTTACTTAATAAATGGTGAGACTTTGTCACAATTTTTAAGAACATAATTTCTTGCTTGCTCCCATTCTTCTAAACTCAACTCAACATATGTTTTTCCATGCAATGGTTTGCCAAGTTGTGAAAAAATTTTCAACTTTGATTTGTTCAAATCTAGACCACCTTCATAATTTCTTCCAGGTCTATTTAGTCTTGTTTCAACTCCATGCAAGTACCTGGAACAAAAATGCAAACATTCTTGTGCAATATAAGCTTCAGCAATACATCCTTCTGGACGGGCCTTATTTCTCACATATGATTTAAGCCTACGCAAGTATCTTTCAATAGGATACATCCAACGATATTGCATTGGCCCAGCAATCTTTGCCTCATCTGCTAAGTGAATGGGTAAATGGACCATTATGTCAAAAAAAGAAGGAGGAAATATTTTCTCCAACTTACATAATGTTAGAACTATTGTTCTTTCAAGCAAGTCCAAGTTCTCCAAACTCAATGTCTTTGAGCATAACTCTCTAAAAAAGAAACTAATTTCAATTAGTGCCTCACAAACTTCCTTATGCAAAACACCACGTATTGAAAGTGGGAGATAGCAATGTAAAAATATGTGGCAATCATGAGATTTCATCCTGTATATTTTTCCCTCATTGACATCAATGCATCGAGAAATATTGGATGAATAACCATCAGGAACCTTTAAATCAGCTAGAAATTGACAAAAGGCATGTTTTTCCTTAGATGACATAGTGAAACATGCATGTTGGAATGTATATTTACCTTCTTCAATCATGGTTGCATGAAGTTCAGGTCGTATACCCAAGCACTCTAGATCAAAACGAGAGTTTATATTATCTTTTGTCTTCCGATCAAGATTCATCAATGTTCCTATTATACTGTCACACACATTTTTCTCAATATGCATTACGTCTAAATTGTGTCGTAATTTTAGACATCTCCAATAAGGCAATTCAAAGAAAATGCTTTTCTTGTTCCAATTCCCAGGTAATTGAATCTTTGCTCGCTTTCTTTTCTTTTCAAATTTACCAAACTTCACCTGAAAATAGAAAAAAAAAGTTATTATAATTCAATATTATATAAAAATAAAAACTCTATGTTCAATTGTAGTCTTTTAGTTATTTTAATGTTTTAAATTGAAAAAATTACTAAACTTGTGTATAGGTAAAGTTATCATCTAATAAAAATATAAATTTACAATTCTATTTAAATAATTAATATTATAATAATTTTTTATTATCTTTTAAATCGGTTCATCTTATTAGTGTTAATTTGATATATATATATATAATATGAAAGTTAAAAAATTAGAATTTGAATGAAGCTGAATTGATATAACTAACATGCGCAGTAGAAATAATCAAATTTAAAAATTTAATTTAATAGATAATTTCAAATAATTTTATGTTATCTTTTAAACCTACATGTGCAGTATAAAGGAACGAAACCTATTTAGTTAATAGAGGAGTGTACTTATTTAGATAATAGATAAGTTTTGTTTAATAGATAGATACCCAAACTTAATTAGTTAATTGTCGTCATAATTTAAATGTATAATTTTATATTAAATTTTAAAACTTTGTTTTAATTGATAAGTTATAAAAGATAATATAATATATTAATAATTTTTTTTATTGGATATACTAATGATCTCTAGAGCAACTAATTAGCTTGGTACTTGGATAGTTGGATACAACTAATTTGTACGTGGTTCTAGGATAGTTGGTGGAGAAGTAGTGCTGAGGAGTGGGGATTATGGTTATTCATAGTTGGTGAAGATTTTACACGTGGGTTGTAGAAGTATGCACACTTTTTTTTTTTTTTTTTTATATTTTGGGGTCTCTTTTATTAATTAATAAGTAGATAAGTTTAATACATAACTAAACCTACATATTAATTTCATATGACTAAACTGTTGTTAATTTCAATGTATAATATTTTATTAGATTTTACAATTTTATTTTAATAGATAACTAAACCTAGTTTTTAATTTCATATGACTAAGTTGTTGTCATCAATTTAATTAAAAATGTAAATTTCAAATTTAAGTAGACAAGTTTAAATTAATTTTATTTGAATGAACATGAACTGATATAAAGGAACTATTAAAAATAGTAATGATTAAATTTTAAACAATTTTTAAATAGATATCATAAAACTAAAATAATTTTGTGTTATCTTCTAGGTGTTTATTTTGATTTTATATTATCCTTTAATTTTATATCTAAAAAATAAATATTTTTAAAATTAAATTGGTTAAAATAATTAGTTGTCAATTATGGAGAAAAATGATTGAAATGTACACTATAACTAGTTGCTAATTGAAATTCTAGATAAGCAATTAAAAATACTAACCTGGTCAAACTGTCGATATTGTTCAACTATTTCATCTCCAGATAATGGTTTAGGGCCCAGTGCTTTTTCTTTGTGACCGTCAAAGGCTTTTGCATTCTTTCTCCAAGAGTGATTTTGTGGCAAATATCGACGACTTCCCATATAAGCAAATTTTCCTCCATTTAGTAGCCATAAAGACCATGTATCCATGTTACAACAAGGACAAGCAAATCTTCCTTTAGTGCTCCATCCCGAGAGATTTCCATATGCAGGAAAATCATTAATCGTCCATAAAATAGATGCATATAATCTGAATGTTTCTTTGGTTGCCGCATCATATGTCTCTACACCTTTTTCCCATAATTCTTTCAATTCATCAATTAAAGGTTGCAAATACACATCAATATCATTTCCAGGAGCTTTAGGACCTGGGATAAGTAGTGACATCATGAAATAAGGATCTTTCATGCACATCCAAGGTGGCAAGTTATAAGGAACTAAAACCACTAGCCAAACACTATGTTGAGTGCCCATATTTCCAAATGGATTAAAACCATCACTAGCTAATCCGAGCCTTACATTTCGTGGATCTGCTGCAAAGGATGGAAATTTAGAGTCAAAACTCTTCCATGCAATTGAATCAGCTGGATGTCTCAATTGCCCATCTTCAAATCGCTTATCTTTATGCCACCTCATTTTTGTAGCAATATGTGATGACATGTATAACCGTTGTAACCGTGGTACTAAAGGAAAATAACGCAGAACCTTGTGGGGCAATTTTTTATTTGGATCTTTATATCGAGGAGTACTACAAGTTGGGCATGATGTATAATTCAAATAATCACCTCAATAAAGGATGCAATCCTTCAAGCAAGCATCTATTTTCTTGTAATTAAGCCCAAGTTCACGAATAACTTTTCGAGCTTCAACATAAGACATAGGAACTTTATTTCCTTGTGGAAACTCTTTTGCCAATAAAGAAAGTAAAGCATCAATTGCTTTTGCACTCAAGCCAAACAGACATTTGATATTCAATAGTTGAACAATAAATGATAATGTAGTGAAGTTTTCACAACCAGGATATAATTCTTGTTCAACATCCTCCAACAATTTAAGAAACTTAGTTGCTTCTTTGGCCACTCTATTGGTATCTGTGCTAGTTGTATGATTTGCATTCTTACTTTCTGTGGCTGTTTCAATGTCATCTAACATATCACGAAGCCCATCATTACAATTGTTCTGATCATCATCGTTGTCATCATCATACTCATCAGATTCACTCACCATTTCTCCATGATGCACCCATATAACATAATCCTTTTTTATTCCAATTATGATCAAGTGATCTTTTATAATGTTTCTAGACAAAAATATATCATTCTTGCATTTTTTGCATGGACAACGAAGCAACTTTCCATCCTCACAACCACTAAATGCAAAATCAAGAAATTCACAAACTCCTCTCTCATATAGAGGGTTTGTCCGATCAGTAATCTGCATCCAACTTTTATCTAATTCCATATCTATCAAAGAAAAATAATATATTATCACTTAATCAAAACTAATAAAGAATAAAAAATAAACGTGTTAATAAATTATCAACCAAATTCTTATTAAAATCTGTCAAATCATATAAATAACTATTAGATCAAATAAAATTTTAATCAAGAGATACAAATTTATTTTTTTATTTTTTACATTTTTATTTTTATCACCTAATATTTAAAATCAAATTCAAATAAAAAAATGTTTTTAATTCAAAATATTTTATTTTTTTATTCTTTATCGTCTAATTCTACAATTCAAATTCAAATTGACAAAAAGAAATCTTTTTAAAGAAATCTATCTTCTTACTTTTATTTTTTTAACCTTATCCTAATAGTTTTAACTAATTATATAAGATAACAATAATCTTTAAAGCTTTTATTTTATTATCTAAAACTACAAAATTTAAAAATCTTAACGTGAAGAGTACTTTTAGGTGAACTAAAAGATTTTTTCATCTGTCAAAAAAAATATATTTTTTCATTTAAGATTAAAAACTTATTTTTATCTTTTCATCATTTCCTTTTTATTTTGTAAGTTTGACAATTGAATCCTAAAGAAAATAAATTCAAACGAAAGTAAATTATTTTATTATCTAAAAATAAATTAAAATAAAGCCAAAATAAATATCTTTTTGCTTTTATTATTATTATCTAATCCAAAAATAAATCAAATTCAAATCAAGTTAAAGGATTTTCTAAAATTGAGATTTTTGTTTTTTTTAAATATCAGATCATATCCTAGGTCTTATGAAGTAAAAATTTAACTATTTTTCTTTTTTTAAATTGTTATCATTTTATTTATTGTTTGGCCCTATACCTAATGCTAAAATAAATTCAAATCATTAGATATAAATTATTTTTTAATTTTTTTAAATTTTTTTTACTAACTAATGATACAAAGACACACAAATAAAGAACGGAGGAAAATAAATATCAAGTAAAAATAGCAAATCCAAAGATAAAAGAAAATGTGCTTTAGTCATGTAATCATTAAACATCATGTCAAAAGAAGGACACATATATCAGATCATCTGCTTCTACGTTTCAAATATGTTGGCGAAATCAAGATCAAGAGAACATACCTTAAATCCAAAATTTACTTGAAAATTATTTCTTTATGACGATATGCGTTGTTCACTTGAATCTCTCTAGGTATCTTTAAATTTTCACCAAAGAGACAAATAATGAACAAAAAGTTACTCAATTAAAAAACATATATAATCAATTTAAAGAATGAATTTTAATAAAAATTACCTGGTAATGTAATTACATGAGCGATTAAAAACCAAAAAATGGTAGAGAAATGAACTCAATTCAATATGTTGCTGTGGAAGGATAAGCCTTATCGTGTTGCAGTGGTGTTTTCTCCATAATAAAAATCATTTTTTTATTGATCAGAGGAATAAGAATTAAGAGGTACATGTGCCTCTATATATAGGCATTACAAGAATTAAAATTGTGGGGCCTTATCAGTAAAAGAAATCGTAACAGACTACAACAACTAGTTCTTATAACAACCTGATCTATCTTAATCTATAATTAACAAACCATATATTTTTTTAATTTAAAATACCACAGCAACACGATATGCCTTATCCTTCTATTAAAATGCTAATTAAATTTTAATTTTTTTTTTAAATTATCCGTTTTACTAACTAAATTATCTCTTCCATACTTGAGGCTATCATAAAAATTAACATTTAATTTATTTATTTTTAAAATATTCTATTTCATTTATTTATATTAAAAAAAAGTGGAGAAGTTACACACAAAAAAAATGGAGAAGCAAGTGCCCACGTTTCACGACCAGTTCAAAGAAGAAAGACACTTTTCTCTTTTTCACATGGAACGTGAGCAACTGTGTAGGGAGAAAATTTTCAAATTGCTGGAAACGGGAGTCTCACCCTCTGTTAACACTCCAAAATTGAGACAAGACAAAAAAGGAGAAAAATGTCGAGCGAAGCTTCCAAGTATGAGGAAATGAGAATGCAAAAGATTGCCCTAAATAGAGCGAGAATGGAGGCTCTAGGATTGCCCCAAATGGCTTCTCTTTTGAAGGGTGTGATTCAAAATGCTAAGAATAAGGATAAAAGGAAGGTTAAAGAAGATGGTGAAGACCGCAGACATGAAGATGAAGGAGAATTGCCCGAAGATGAAGGAGAAATTGGATAAATAGTTAAACTAAACAAGATGGACATGAAAAAGGTGATGACGATTCTGCTGTTGAGAATGCTTTTGGGTCTCGGAAAAGAAAGGTTAGTCTTGAAAAATTTTCAATATGATGCTCTTTTTCTAAACTGTCTATTATGAGATAAAACACTGATACTATTCTAAATTTTAGGAGTCTTAGGTTAGAGAATTGTGCTTAGGCAGTAACAAGACGTCATGTACCCATATATTGTTTCTAAATTTTCATGTCTAGTATAGTAGTATTCTTTTCCTTTCTTCGCATTCTTTTTTTGAAAGTCAAATAAAGCTTTATTGCTCATATAATCAGACCCAACACAATTCATAATGTCAGGAATTGAATACAGTGAATAAAAAAACATTTCAAAACTCCACCCAAATCTAACATCTATTCCCAGTGTGTTTATTTGTGACCCCTATTAAAATGAAAAGATTTAACTTACATTAATAGCATGAAACCACAATAACAGATACTGTCAATAGTCATAAACACCATCATTCACCTTGACATGAATATGATTTTTTAATCTTTCTCCACTACTTATATGGCTGCATTGCCAATTCTCTGTCATTGTGCATCCTTTCATCACATTCTTATTATAGTTTCTTTGATCCAGGGTTAAAAATTTCAAGTGTTGTTTTAAAAGGCAATTTCTGGCGTGTGGTTATACCTGTTAGGTCCTTGGTATTGTTAACTACTCATGTAATTTCATCCCACTCATGATTTATAAAAAAAGAAACATGGTTTTGTATAATTGTTTATCTACTTGACTTAGCGTTTTCAAAGTTCTAACTTGTGCTGAGATTGGAATCCTTTTTAATAATATATTTTGATTTATTAAAAAAAAGAAGAAGAAATAAGTCTATTCCGTGCTTCAAAAATTAGAGTGGTGGTACTAATTATTTGAATTTTTAAAGCTTACAATTAAATTTGGTTTGAATATGATAAGCATCTTGCCAGTGCTAATAAAGTAATAAACAATCTATCTAGAGTTCTTTTCTTCATCTCAATTGTAAATCTAATCATAATAAGTTATAAGGAGTTGTTTATAGTAATAAATAGTTGTGAGCAGTAAACATTAGAATGTCTCCTAAAGGAAAAACTCTATTACTCTGCAGTGCCCTTGCTAATTTGCATGTCTCCTAAAATAGGCATATGTTTGCATTAGAATAAACCTGACACCATGGAGCAAATATGATACAATTTAATTAAAGAGGATCAAAATTGAGTTACATCTCATTAATTTCTTTCATGACTTGTTCAGCTCAATTCATGAAAGAAAAAGTTACAATTTCATAATCTTTTAGTTTACTTCAGTTTTTATTTTAAGTTTTTAAGCTATAAACAATTATAGGATCTATATTTTATTGTATCTTTAATTTATTTCATTAAGCTATGTTCTTTCTATTTGAGAATTTCTTGTGTTATCACTTAGTCATTTAATATAATCTTTGACTTATGTATCTTGATGACTATGATTGCATAGTCAACATGAAAATTTTGTTCTCTTTTGTTCCTAGTCAAGTATGCTAATTTTGTTTTCTTCTGTTGTAGTTTGATTCATCTCTAGTAAGTACGGTTATGTTTATGTCAATAATGTAGAATTTTGGCCATTTTAACTTCTTGATGGGTATAGTAGTTTATATATTTCATGCTTTAATACTTGTTGTTATGGTTGAAACTCTCCTTGCATATGTGTCTGTGTCTTTTCTTCTGTGGCCTATCAATATTTTTTTTTTCTTGTGACTCTTTGATTTCGTGGAGAACTATGAATTGTGAGTTATGTGTTGGCATAGTTTTCCTCTACCTATTATGTCAATTAATGTCAATTGTTGAGATGGTGGGTTGGAGTGTTTTTCATTGTAAGCTAATAATGTTTTCATTTTATTTGTATATTCTTCTCTTGACATTTCTTGCGCTAAGGTTATTAATGAATTATTTTGCCACTTCAAAAAAAAAATGTTACATTATTTTTGTCGCTTTCGTTATCTCTATATTTCATCATTTTGATTTTCTTCTATCTAAATTAGTAGGAAATTTCTCATAACATTCCATTATTTGTGTCATTTATTATTTTTGTAGAATTTTTTGTATTTATTTAATTATTTTATTTATTTATTAAAATTATCTTTTTATTCTTGTTTTTTTAATTGGTACATAGGCAGTGAAATCAATGAGACTGAACTCCAAAAGGGTCATTAATGATCCATTGACTCACCATTTTCATGAGAAGCAACTAAATGAGTCTCAACCTGAAAGTGCAACTCATGTCTCGAAATTCACCAACATAGAAAAAATTAAAATTTTATTATTAGAAATGTTACTAATTTATCTTATTTATTTTAGGCAAATGTGTCAGTAGGAAGGGACGTGGTCCTACAATAAATGCAAAATTGCAAAAGGAAAAGGAAAAGCTTGTGGCAAAAGGAAAAAATCTTGACATCCAATTTCCTCCACCATTTTATAAGATATGTGGAAAGCATGCAAAATATTTTAAGTCTGAGGCACAGGTTTGTATACGTCAGAAAGCTCCTCTACAAGTTAATAGTTGGAGCGCAATATCTAAAGATGATGTAGATGAAATGTGGAAACATATGAAGGTTAGTATAACTATCAATTTCATTGTACTAAGATTTTATTTATATATTGGAATATTAATTATATTTTCAAAATTGGTTCGATAATGTATCTTAATAATATTTTTTATATTTACTTTTCCTTATGAATACATGTGACGTTAGGATGCATTAGCTTTATTTGATGAGGTCAAAGAATATGCAATGAAGCAAATCCAATCTCAGTACAAGACTAAGCTTTATAATTTGCATCAAGCTTATCTTAAAAAGAAGGGTAGGCCAAAAAATGTTTCTCCAGAAGATTGGAATTGGCTAATCAATAATAAGTGGAATGATTCAAATTTTCAGGTAAAATTACTTTACTATTTCTGAATATAAATTAATTTTTTTTTATACTTTTATACGTATAATATTAAATCATTTTCACTGTTATGTAGGAATAGAGCTTGACAAGCAAAGCTAACCGAAGTAAGCAAGAAATGAAATCAATTACTGGCACAAAATCAATTGTGCAAAAAGCATTTGAGATGGTAAGATTTTTAATGCTTTATATAGATTTTCTTATACACTATATAAAATGTGCTCATTTTTATTTTGCGATTGTTTTTATATAGGACTTGATATTAATATATGTAAGGTTGGTGCACTTTATTTTGGTTATAGTAAATTGAAGGCATCTTATATTGCACAAGGTCATGATTTTTTGCAAACACATTATGTGCATTGGCCTACAAGAAATGAGATGTTAGATGTTACACATTGTGTGCATCTTATAAAGTTGCCATGTATTATTCTTTTCTTTTTATATTCAATGTATATCAATATTAATTTATAAAGACAATATATAAAGTCAAACATTTTTAAAAGTGGGTATATATGCTCTCTACGTTATTTTCCCGACCTTTTGTTTTCCTATAGGTAATGTTGGTGAACAAGGTCCAAAGGTCTCATGTTGCCTTATATTAGTACAATCTTATTTTCTTATGATTCTTGGTTAGTATCCACTGTTGCACTCACTACTCACATCCCTAACTTATAATTTCTATTGTTTTATTTTTCTTTACTATATTTTTAAGTGCCCACCTTATTAGTTGATTACATGGAAATGGAAATAAATTAATATATGTTGGTTTCCTCATGATAACATGGTTTATGGCGTATCACAAAACAACTCTATTTTATAAACCAAATTGATTTTATTTTAAAGGGATTAAGTGTTTTATAAAGTCAATATTTATTGCCACCATGTATAGTTTTTTTCTTTTCCATGCACTCTTTGTGTAAATTCAATAATATATGTAAGGTTGATTAAATTTACAAAGCCATTGTGTACTGGTCAAATCAATGTATATTAGTATTAATTTTTAATTCTTTTTTATTTATATTCTTTATTTATTTTAATAGAAAAAAGATTCAAAGGATGATAAATGGCCAGATGCTATGGAAGTTTGGAAGGCCACACGTATGAGATCTAATGGGACTTGGTGCATTCTAAATGGAGAACAAATTATGGTAAGTAAAGAAATATTTTTAAAGGCTTGATGTTGTTATTAATTAGATTTAAAAAATATAAATTATAATGTATGTGACATATTATAGAGTAGCAACTTTTCTTTATATATTTGTTGGTAGTTAGTAGAAATATACTTTTGTGACATGTTTTCCTTTCTATTTGTCAACTAGTACCATGAAAATTTTAATGTAATTATAAAAACTATATTTTCTTGAACTTTTTATAGGATGATTTGAAGAATGTGGGAGATACTTATCAAGAGGAAATTTCAAAGGCTCCTATACCATTTTTTTTTTAATAAGAATTTGTAGCAAGCAAACCTCACAGTTGGACAAGGACATCCCAACAACGTTGGCACCCCCTCACCAACTAATCATCGGTAGCAAACCACATTTTATTAATAAAAAGAAAAAAGACCAACAAAAAGCATGGGGGGACTAGACCAAAACCCATGATAACAATCAACAAAAGCGGAAATAAGGCAATCCACAATGATTGCGAGCAAAACTATCCCTAACAAACAAGGGAATATAATCCCACCAAGTTAAATCAACCCTATGATCAACCCCATAGTTAGCTAATCTATCTGCACAATGATTACCTTCTCTATAAATATGAGAATACAAGAAATGCATTTGAGAGCATAATTTAAGGCAACGAATCCAACGGCTTCTGAGGTCCCAAGGAACTATATCAACCTTATCAAAAGCAGCAAGCACCAACATGGAGTCACACTCCAACCACAGCTTATCCCAACCAACAGAATGAGCATATTCAATAGCTAAAATAGCAGCAAAAAGCTCAGCATGCAGCGCTGATTTAATACCAATATAAGCTGCAAAACAGCCACGAAAAACCCCAAAGCTGTCTCGAAAGATACCACCACCCGCAGCATGCCCAGGAGAGCCTCTAGATGCACCATCAGTGTTACATTTGATGTAACCACAAGCAGGGGGGAACCAAGTCACTTGCTTAATCTGAACAGGCTTAGGAGGCTTAGCTGAGACTAAGAACTTCTGAAGAAAAGTAAATTCGGAGATAGAATTTGAAGCATGGCCCTTAGAAAAAAACGGGAAAGAGAGACAGCAGAGATCACCATAGAAGAAGCTTGCCTCAGAGTAAGATGAACATTTCTGAACCTGATGCTGTTCCTGCACCACCAAATAACCCAAAAAACATGCACAACTACAGAAATCAGCACATCCTTCACTTGTGAACTGCATGGCTTATTCACGGATAACAGCACATTGATACAAGAAGAAAAATCCAACGTGCAAGGAAGAAAAGACTGCATCCACTGCCATAACTCAGTAGCAAAACTGCATGTCAGAAAAAGATGATCCGTAGATTCATACGCTTTACCACATAAAGCACACATGGAAACAACAACACAACCCCGAGACCGAAGCCTATCATCAGTAGGCATCTTGCCATGAGCAATGCGCCATAAAATAAAACTTCTAGAGGGCGGGACCGAATTAATCCATAACAGCTTGGACCAAGGGAGACTTTGTCCCGGAGAGGAAAAATGATTAAAAGCAGCTTTAAAGGTTAGTAGCCCATCCGTAGAGGATCTCCAGATTGGTTGATCAGGCTCCTGATTATCAAGCAAGGGAGCTGGAATAGAAGAAAGCGTTGCACGTAGCTGAGGGAGACGTTGCAGCAAAGACTCAGGCATATTCCAATGCTGATTCAGCACAAAGCAGCTGACTGAAGATTTTAAAGCTCGTCTATGCAGTTCAGGAATATTTAAAACATCAGCCAAAGAAGAATCAAGGCACCAAGTGTCGAGCCAAAAGTTTACACAATCACCTCTATTAACAACCCAACCAGCATTATCCAAAATCGTATGCCACTGACTTTTCACAGAAGTCCAAATAGAGGACGTCTTAAAGCTCAATAAAGGTTTGCCATGGTATTAGGAAGAAAACCAAACCATTCTCTAGGTGTTGGTAGTGCAGCAGTAACAAAAAAAATTTCTCACAAACAATATGTTCAAAATCAACTTGAGAATGCACAAAGTCAAGCAAATGATTTGGAGTTGGAAGTGCAAAAGCTGACTGATATTATAAAAAAGCAAGAGGAGGTCAATATCCAACTTCAAATTGAATTGCAATCCCAACGGGAATTGATTGATGCTCAACAAGAGCAAATGAAGCTAAATGTTGAAAATGAGGTGAAACGTCAAATGGTTGACCTATTAGGAGATTTATCATTCTGTGGACTATCTAGTGGCTCAAGTGCTCTAGTTAACAATGTAAGCTTTTATCTTTTAATTAACATTTTTATCATAACTTATTATATGTTTATGTTTCCAAAAAATTTTAATTACTTTATTTTAATAGTACTTATTGTTTTTTCTTGTATTTTATTTGCAGGACTGAAATTCATATGAAGATGATACTTTAATTTACTATCATTTTACGAATAGTTTTTCATTTAAGAATTATGAAATGTTAGTTGTTTTATTAATGTATAATGTTTTGGATTCAGAATATTGTTGGAATTATTGTGTTTTAGTT
This sequence comes from Pueraria montana var. lobata, assembly GCA_026413185.1. NCBI lineage: Eukaryota > Viridiplantae > Streptophyta > Magnoliopsida > Fabales > Fabaceae > Pueraria > Pueraria montana. Next base: position 71,526,715 of record CM048650.1, on the reverse strand, counting down.
TCTATCATTGAACATGTAATGGATTATTTATATTTTAATAGTATATTTGAATTATTTGAAAGTGTACTTATTTGAAATTATATTCATTTTAACATTTCAAAAATGATTGTGCTTGTATTACTGCAACATTTAAAAGTAATTCAGTAATAATTATTAGACAATCCTTATTATTTAAAAAAAATAGTAATTGAAAATAATTAGTCGTGACAAAAAGTTTTGACACTAAAAGTGATAGTTGTTACTATTATAAACTCTAAATAGTGACGATTAAATAATCACTATTGTCTAGTATATTTGTGACAACTTTATTTTGTCACTTTCATATAGAAATATTAGTGACGACATGTTCATCACAATAAATTTTAATTTTTTGTGACCCCTACAAATATCGTCACTATTTTAATAGTGACTCGCATATTAGTGACGACTGCTGACCAACCAAATTTTCATCACTAAATATATCCAGTGACGATTTTTTAAGCTTTTAATGACGAATGTTGTCATCACAAAAAATATCTTTTCTTGTAGTGATACTCTCATTTTGTTTATTTATAATATTTTTACTATTATAAGCATATAAGAGCATCTACCATACATGATTGCTTAAATGAGTTACTTATGTTAAATTTGTGAGCCCTACAATGCTACATAGATTTAAGAACTTTACACCAAAAATTACTCCAATGATAAAGTTGCTAGAGTGAGTACTTAACTTGAGCACATTAAATTTCGTAATTAATAAATGGTTCTTTAATTGGTAGGAATGAATTAAGTAACGATTGCTTATATACGCAATTCACTTATGCAACGCATCGCCAAGTCATATGATCTAATTGCAAAAATTGGTTAAGCAACGTCGCCTAACTTTAAGCAATTATGTAAGCACCCACATTGGAGATGCTCTAAGTCAATATATTTCAATTTATATATTATATTAATTACATCAAAACATAAATTTTGTATAATTATTACTATTTATTTAAAATTTACTATTAATTATATTTTACAGGGATTTTTTATTTTTTTGTTGTAAAATTTTGAACAGAGTTATTTTCATATAATGTTAAGAATTGATAGTGTAATTAATAACTTCTATAACTCAAAATATTTTCAAATTATTTTTTATCATAATAATAATTAATAAATTTATTAGACACTACAAAACATTCATCTATAAAATATATTAATTATAAGATTTTATTTTATTTATTTATTTGAGATAATATTTAAATTTGTCTTCAAAACCAATCTCTCCGATGTATACGCTGAACAGGCTGTGAAGGTTAGTAGCTTCCCCAAATTTGTCAGCTCATGCACAAAATACATATTTATCAGTGCCCTTGCATGCCCTCTCTATCCTAACATCCAGTTTTTAAAGTTGTTCCTATACATTAAAATAGTCCCACATCGCTTAGGAATAGTAGCTAAGGATAGTTTATATACACCCTCCTTCCTTGACCCTCTGAGGTGCTTTCTAAGAGCAAAACCGTGAGGCGCAGGCCAACACCAAAGCGGACAATACCTCCGATGCTGTACCCTAATGATTAGCGGACTTTGAGGTTGGAACATTAACACCCTCCTCCTCCTCCCTTGACCCTCTGAGGTGCCTTTTAAGGGTTCAGACCAACGCCTTATAAATAAATAATTTTCATAATTATAGTCTCATTTTGTTTATTTATAATATTTTTGTTATTATAAGCATATAAGACCATCTACAATACATGATTGCTTAAATGAGTTACTTATGTTAAATTTGTGAGCCCTACAATGCTACATAGATTTAAGAACTTTACACCAAAAATTACTCCAATGATAAAGTTGCTAGAGTGAGTACTTAACTTGAGCACATTAAATTTCGTAATTAGTAAATGGTTCTTTAATTGGTAAGAATGAATTAAGTAACGATTGCTTATATACGCAATTCACTTATGCAACGCATTGCCAAGTCATATGATCTAATGGCAAAAATTGGTTAAGCAACGTCGTCCAACTTTAAGCAATTATGTAAGCACCCGCATTGGAGATGCTCTAAGTCAATATATTTCAAAGTATATATTATATTAATTACATCAAAACATAAATTTTCTATAATTATTACTATTTATTTAAAATTTATTATCAATTATATTTTACAGGGATTTTTTTATTTTTTTCTTGTAAAATTTTGAACAGAGTTATTTTCATATAATGTTAAGAATTGATAGTGTAATTAATATCTTTTATAACTCAAAATATTTTAAAATTATTTTTTATCATAATAGTAATTAATGAATTTATTAGACACTACAAAACATTCATCTATAAAATATGTTAATTATAAGATTTTATTTTATTTATTTATTTGAGATAATATTTAAATTTGTCTTCAAAACCAATCTCTCCGATGTATATGCTGAACAGGCTGTGAAGGTTAGTAGCTTCCCAAAATTTCTTTAGCTCATGCACAAAATACATATTTATTAGTGCCCTTGCATGCGCTCTCTATCCTAACATCCAGTTTTGAAAGTTGTTCCTATACATTAAAATAGTCCCACATCGCTTAGGAATAGTAGCTAAGGATAGTTTATATACACCCTCCTTCCTTGACCCTCTGCGGCGCTTTCTAAGAGCAAAACCGTGAGGCGCAGGCCAACGCCAAAGCGAACAATACCTCGGATGCGGTACCCTAATGATTAGCTGACTTTGAGGTTGGAACATTAACACCCTCCTCCTCCTCCCTTGACCCTCCGAGGCGCCTTTTAAGGGTTTAGACCAACGCCTTATAAATAAATAATTTTCATAATTATAGTCTCATTTTGTTTATTTATAATATTTTTTTTATTATAAGCATATAAGAGCATCTACAATACATGATTGCTTAAATGAGTTACTTATGTTAAATTTGTGAGCCCTACAATGCCACATAGATTTAAGAACTTTACACCAAAAATTACTCCAATGATAAAGTTGCTAGAGTGAGTACTTAACTTGAGCACATTAAATTTCGTAATTAATAAATGGTTCTTTAATTGGTAAGAATGAATTAAGTAACGATTGCTTATATACGCAATTCACTTATGCAACGCATTGCCAAGTCATATGATCTAATGGCAAAAATTGGTTAAGCAACGTCGCCCAACTTTAAGCAATTATGTAAGCACCCGCATTGGAGATGCTCTAAGTCAATATATTTCAAAGTATATATTATATTAATTACATCAAAACATAAATTTTCTATAATTATTACTATTTATTTAAAATTTATTATCAATTATATTTTACGGGGATTTTTTTATTTTTTTCTTGTAAAATTTTGAACAGAGTTATTTTCATATAATGTTAAGAATTGATAGTGTAATTAATATCTTTTATAACTCAAAATATTTTAAAATTATTTTTTATCATAATAGTAATTAATAAATTTATTAGACACTACAAAACATTCATCTATAAAATATATTAATTATAGGATTTTATTTTATTTATTTATTTGAGATAATATTTAAATTTGTCTTCAAAACCAATCTCTCCGATGTATATGCTGAACAGGCTGTGAAGGTTAGTAGCTTCCCAAAATTTCTTTTGCTCATGCACAAAATACATATTTATCAGTGCCCTTGCATGCGCTCTCTATCCTAACATCCAGTTTTGAAAGTTGTTCCTATACATTAAAATAGTCCCACATCGCTTAGGAATAGTAGCTAAGGATAGTTTATATACACCCTCCTTCCTTGACCCTCTGCGGCGCTTTCTAAGAGCAAAACCGTGAGGCGCAGGCCAACGCCAAAGCGGACAATACCTAGGATGCGGTACCCTAATGATTAGCTGACTTTGAGGTTGGAACATTAACACCCTTCTCCTCCTCCCTTGACCCTCCGAGGCGCCTTTTAAGGGTTCAGACCAACGCCTTATAAATAAATAATTTTCATAATTATAGTCTCATTTTGTTTATTTATAATATTTTTTTTATTATAAGCATATAAGAGCATCTACAATACATGATTGCTTAAATGAGTTACTTATGTTAAATTTGTGAGCCCTACAATGCCACATAGATTTAAGAACTTTACACCAAAAATTACTCCAATGATAAAGTTGCTAGAGTGAGTACTTAACTTGAGCACATTAAATTTCGTAATTAATAAATGGTTCTTTAATTGGTAAGAATGAATTAAGTAACGATTGCTTATATACGCAATTCACTTATGCAACGCATTGCCAAGTCATATGATCTAATGGCAAAAATTGGTTAAGCAACGTCGCCCAACTTTAAGCAATTATGTAAGCACCCGCATTGGAGATGCTCTAAGTCAATATATTTCAAAGTATATATTATATTAATTACATCAAAACATAAATTTTCTATAATTATTACTATTTATTTAAAATTTATTATCAATTATATTTTACGGGGATTTTTTTATTTTTTTCTTGTAAAATTTTGAACAGAGTTATTTTCATATAATGTTAAGAATTGATAGTGTAATTAATATCTTTTATAACTCAAAATATTTTAAAATTATTTTTTATCATAATAGTAATTAATAAATTTATTAGACACTACAAAACATTCATCTATAAAATATATTAATTATAAGATTTTATTTTATTTATTTATTTGAGATAATATTTAAATTTGTCTTCAAAACCAATCTCTCCGATGTATATGCTGAACAGGCTGTGAAGGTTAGTAGCTTCCCCTAATTTCTTTAGCTCATGCACAAAATACATATTTATCAGTGCCCTTGCATGCCCTCTCTATCCTAACATCCAGTTTTGAAAGTTGTTCCTATACATTAAAATAGTCCCACATCGCTTAGGAATAGTAGCTAAGGATAGTTTATATACACCCTCCTTCCTTGACCCTCTGAGGCGCTTTCTAAGAGCAAAATCGTGAGGCGCAGGCCAACGCCAAAGCGGACAATACCTCGGATGCGGTACCCTAATGATTAGCTGACTTTGAGGTTGGAACATTAACACCCTCCTCCTCCTCCCTTCACCCTCCGAGGCGCCTTTTAAGGGTTCAAACCAACGCCTTATAAATAAATAATTTTCATAATTATAGTCTCATTTTGTTTATTTATAATATTTTTTTATTATAAACGTATAAGAGCATCTACAATACATGATTGCTTAAATGAGTTACTTATGTTAAATTTGTGAGCCCTACAATGCCACATAGATTTAAGAACTTTACACCCAAAATTACTCCAATGATAAAGTTGCTAGAGTGAGTACTTAACTTGAGCACATTAAATTTCGTAATTAATGAATAGTTCTTTAATTGGTAAGAATGAGTTAAGTAGCGATTGCTTATATAAACAATTCAGTTATGCAACGCATTGCCAAGTCATATGATCTAAAGGCAATAATTTGTTAAGCAACGTTGCCTAACTTTAAGAAATTATGTAAGGAGATGCTCTCAGTCAATATATTTCAATTTATATATTATATTAATTACATCAAAACATAAATTTTGTATAATTATTACTATTTATTTAAAATTTATTATAAATTATATTTTACATTGATTTTTTATTTTTCTATTGTAAAATTTTGAACAGAGTTATTTTCATATAATGTTAAGAATTGATAGTGTAATTAATAACTTCTGTAACTCAAAATATGTTAAATTTTTTTTTATCATAATAATAATTAATAAATTTATTAGACACTACAAAACATTCATCCATAAGATATATTAATTATAAGATTTTATTTTATTTATTTATTTGAGATAATATTTAAATTTGTCTTCAAAACCAATCTCTGCTATGTATATGCTGAACAGGCTGTGAAGGTTAATAGCTTCCCAAATTTGTCAGCTCATCCACAAAATACATATTTGTCAGTGCCCTTGCATGCCCTCTCTATCCAAACATCCAGTTTTGAAAGTTGGTCCAATACATTAAAATAGTCATACATCGCTTAGGAATAGTAGCTAAGGATAGTTTATATACACCCTCCTTCCTTGACCCTCTGAGGCGCTTTCTAAGAGCAAAACCGTGAGGCGTAGGCCAACGCCAAAGCGGACAATACCTCGGATGCGGTACCCTAATGATTAGCGAACATTGAGGTTGGAACATTAACACCGTCCTCTTCCTCCCTTGACCCTCCGAGGCGCCTTTTAAGGGTTCAAACCAACGCCTTATAAATAAATAATTTTCATAATTATAGTCTCATTTTGTTTATATATAATATTTTTTTATTATAAGCATATAAGAGCATCTACAATACATGATTGCTTAAATGAGTTACTTATGTTAAATTTGTGAGCCCTACAATGCCACATAGATTTAAGAACTTTACACCAAAAATTACTCCAATGTTGCTAGAGTGAGTACTTAACTTGAGCACATTAAATTTGGTAATTAATAAATAGTTCTTTAATTGGTAAGAATAAATTAAGTAACGATTGTTTTTATAAACAATTCAGTTATGCAACGCATTGCCAAGTCATATGATCTAAAGGCAATAATTTGTTAAGCAACGTTGCCTAACTTTAAGAAATTATGTAAGCACCCGCGTTGGAGATGCTCTAAGTCAATATACTTCAATTTATATATTATATTAATTACATCAAAACATAAATTCTGCATAATTATTACTATTTACTTTAAATTTATTATAAATTATATTTTACATTGATTTTTTATTTTTTTCATTTAAAATTTTGAACAGAGTTATTTTTGTTAGGTTCTAAGACCTTGGACGATGTCCAACCCCTCGAATTTCGGTTTTGATGATAACAACTAAAGGATAAATTTTGAAGTATCTAATGATCTAGTTTGAGTGTTATAGGATTTACGTCGTCCAATTCCGCAATGGTATTGTATCTCTCAAACTTGGACTTTATGTTTTTAATAAGAAAAGCGTCCAAATGTGTTTTGCAAGAATTCTACAGGCAGCGTCCAATGCTCCTGTGAGAGCAAGCGTCCAACGATTGAATAACCCTCTCTGTAGTTTCTATCTTAAAATACGTTTTCAATGTTGATTCAATATAAGGCAACGATCACTCTCTCATATTTTAACATGCCATTCTATTTGATTTTTCGAATAGTACTGAACAGGAAAAGAAGAAGCTTCTCTCTGCAGAAAAAGTACAAGTAGGAGAGGCGCTACAAGTACGGCTGTCACTTCAATCTCTCCACCCTAACTCAAAAACGTGACAACGGTCATATGCTACAGAAAGAACCGCTCTTGGAAAAGGAACAGATCCCTCAACGGATACCTTTCAACAAGCTACCTATATATAGAGGAATGAGCTCACATATCAGACTGACGAAAAATTCATAAAGAGCTGAATCTCTGTCAAAACGACTGGACTATCTATACTTAAGCAAAAAGAGCATTCTTCTTAGCTTTGCTAAGCGATTCTGTATATTCGTACTGACTGTAATATCCTCTCTGTGAGAGTTAAGTCTTACTTTCTATACTCAAACAATTCTGTTTGGAAAGCCAGGAGTGGCTTAGTGTTAAAGAATACTTGGGTTTGTGTTTAATCTCAAGGGGAGATTAAGGGTGTGCCAAAAGTGGCCTAGAGAATACCTGTAGCCAGAAGTGGCAAAGTTAGAATACTTGAGAGTAATCAGATCTTGATTAGTAGAACCCTTCAAAAGTTTTTGAAGGAGAACTGGACGTAGCTCAGTTGAGTGAACCAGTATAAAACTAAGTGTTCTATTCTCTCGCTTTCTAGCTTACTTGAATATCCATTAAACTATCTCTTCAACATACTACGAAAGTGATTCTTTACACATTTTATCTAATATTATTTATTACGTGTGTTCTAACTGAAAGCAAGAAGAGTAGTTTCATTGGACTGTTGTTTTTAAACTGCTGGACGATAGCATAATCTTCTGTTTTACTAAGTTCTTGTAAAACTAAAAGATATACTATCTTCACATTAGTTAAAGTTTTCCAAAGAAATTTTAAATACACTATTCAACCCCCCTTCTAGTGTATTTCTCTATATTTCAGTTGGTATCAGAGCTCGACCTCTTGGGTTGAGTACTTAGCAGTACAGAGGAAAGATCCTAAGAAAGATGGAAAACGAAGGACAAGCTGTGAACAGACCACCACTCTTCAAGGGTGTCAAATATGATTACTGGAAACAAAGAATGATAGCATTCTTTGAATCTAGCCATATTGACATGTGGGAAGTTGTGGAGATGGGCGACTATATTCCACTTGATGCGAGCCTCAACGAAATCCCAAAGGCTAGATGGACGGAAGAGCAAAAAGAAAGATTTTATCTCAACTCCAGAGCCAGAAACATCATCATGTGTGCACTGAGCGAACAAGAATACAACAAGGTGCACAGTCTCAAAAGCGCAAAACAAATGTGGGACACTCTTGCGTTAACATATGAGGGTTCCACTCAGGTAAAACGTAACAAACTCAGTCTCCTTACTCGTCAATATGAGTTGTTTAGTATGGAAGAAAACGAGGACATACAAAGTATGTTTGGACGGTTTCAAACCATACTAAATGAACTTAGAGCACATGGTAAAGATTACAATAACTATGAACATATTGACAAAATTCTAAGAAGTTTGCCTAGGAAATGGAGACCACAGGTTACAGCCTTGAGAACAAAAAAGGAACTGGACGATATGTCCCTAGAAGAACTCGTGGGAACTCTCAAGGTGCATGAACTAGAACTGCATCAAGATAGTGATGGTAAAAAAAATAAGTCTCTGGCGCTCAGCGTCCAGAAGCCAAGGAAAGCATCATCGTCCAAAGCCATGCAAGCTGAAACATCATCAGACGAACAATATGAAGATGATGACTCAGACGAGAATGATGAACTATCCTTTATATCCAAAAGGATACATGCTATGTGGAAGAAGAAAGGTGGATCCAGATGGAGAAACCTAAAGAGGAAAGACTTCAAAGAAAAGAAGGAGAAGAGTCCAATTGTATGCTACGAATGCAAAAAGCCAGGACACTTCAAATCAGAATGCCCAGATCTCGACAAAAACAAGGACAAGAAGAAGAAATTCTTCAGCAAAGGAAAGGGCAAGAAAGTTCTGATGTCCACATGGGAAGACCTGGACGATGACTCATCATCGGACGATGGAGAAGAAGAGGAAGCACACATATGTCTGATGGCAGACACCTTAACTGATTCTTCTGAACCAGAAGAAGAAGATGAGGTAGATTTTAATGACATAGATTCAATTCAAGAAGCTTATCATGAACTACTTTCAAACTCTTCTATTTTGGCAAAGGCCTATAGAACTTTAAAGAAATCATCCAAATCACTTTCAAAAGAAAAAGAAGTTTTAGAAAAAAGAGTTAGACAACTGGAAAGTGAAAAGGAGGATTTACAGAAAAAGTTTACAGAGCTCTCAAGGCAAAATGAAACTACAAATATGGAGAGGCGAACTCTCTGGAATGATGCTGCTCAAGCCTATAAATCCTATGAGGATTCAAAGGCTAGAGAAAGAAATCTTTCCATAGAGATTCGAAATCTTAACGCAGAAAACAAAAGGCTAGTTGAGAAGCTTCTGAAAGTTGAAGCAGATACTTCCTTAAGAGGTCAACCACATGATGTTGTAAAACTTCATGAAGAAATTGACAACCTAAAGAAGGATCTGTCAAACTTTGTCAAGGGCTCTGACAACCTCAAAAATCTTTTAAAATATGAAGGTTGTAAGAGACCAAATGACAGGTCAGGACATGGATATAAGGGAAAGAAATATATTCATGATGAGGAAACAGACGTTTGCTACTTCTGTGGGAAACCTGGACATATAACGTCCAAATGCAGACACCTGCCTAAGAAGGGAGTATTCAATGCCCTTCGAGCTAACAAAAAAGGACCCAAGTCAATCTGGGTACCTAAGGATAAAATTGTTCCTGTTGCAGACATGCTTAACAGCAGGAAAGAAACTCCAATCATGGTACCTGGACAGTGGGTGCTCACATCACATGACAGGAGAAAGGTGTATGTTCCAAAGCCTCCTACCCAAGACTGGTGGGACAGTCACTTTTGGAGGGAATCAGAAAGGGATGATAGCTGGCGTAGGTAAGATTGGTATACCACCCTATCCTTGTATTGATAAAGTTCTTTATGTTAAAGGTCTTAAACATAATCTACTTAGCATAAGCCAATTATGTGACAGTGGATATAATGTTGCCTTTAACAAAGGTGACTGTACAGTCGAAAACTCTGATGGGTCCCTTCTCTTTACCGCAAAGAGGCAAGGCAATCTGTATAAGATTAAACTTGGGGAACTATCAAGTCAAAATGTATCATGCCTAGTTTCTGTACAAGAAAATCATTGGTTATGGCATAAAAGACTTGGTCATGCAAGCTTGAGGTTGATCTCAAAGCTGAACAGGCACAACCTCGTAAGAGGACTACCAAGTATGTCATATAAAGATGATCTTCTTTGTGAAGCTTGTCAGAAAGGGAAACAAGTGAAAAGTTCTTTTCAAAGTAAAAACATTGTTTCCACTTCTAGACCTCTTGAGCTGTTACATATTAATCTGTTTGGACCCACAAGAACAGCCTCGGTAAGTGGTAAAAGATATGGATTAGTTATAGTGGATGACTATACTAGATGGATATGGGTCTTATTCCTATCCCACAAAGATGAGTCCTTTAAGGCTTTTTATAACCTCTGCAAAAGAGTTCAAAATGAAAGAGGAGTATGCATTACTTCTATCAGAAGTGATCACGGGGGTGAATTCGAAAACGAAAGTTTTCAAAGGTTTTGTGAGGATAACGGTATCCTTCACAACTTCTCAACACCTAGAACACCACAACAAAATGGTGTAGTTGAGAGGAAAAACAGGTCGCTCCAGGAGATGGCCAGAACCATATTGAATGATAATTCAACCCCTAAACACTTCTGGGCTGAAGCAGTGAATACTGCCTGCTATTTGCAAAACAGAATCTATATAAGACCGATATTGAAAAAGACTCCATATGAATTGTGGAAGGGTAGAAGACCCAACATATCCTACTTCCATCCATTTGGATGTCAATGTTTCATTCTGAACACTAAGGATAACCTAGGAAATTTTGATTCTAAGTGTGATGAAGGAACACTGCTTGGATATTCTGAAACTTCAAAGGCATACAGAGTTTATAACTCTAGAATCTTAGTTGTTGAAGAAGCTATCCATGTGAAGTTTAATGACAACAAGCCTGATAAGGAATTATCAGAGCTGGACAAATCATTTGCAGATCTCAGATTGGATGATGCAAGTAAGTCATCAGATTCGTCCAACCATGATGTCTCAGTTGAAGAATCAAATGCACCACTGGACGGTTCAGTCGCAGAACAAAGAGAACCAAATGGACGTAACTGGCAAATGAAGAAACATCATCCACAGGAGCAAATCATTGGAGATCCAAAAGACAGAGTCAAAACCAGATCTTCACTTCAACGACAGTAAGGTCACACAGCATTCATATCTCAAATAGAACCTAAGACTGTGGACGATGCCTTAGAAGATGAAGGCTGGGTCAAAGCAATGCAAGAAGAACTTGACCAATTTCAAAAGAACAATGTCTGGAAGCTAGTAGAACTCCCCAACTACAAAGAAGCGGTAGGAGCAAAGTGGGTGTTCAGAAACAAGCTGGACGAAGCAGGTAATGTTGTGAGAAACAAAGCAAGGTTGGTAGCAAAAGGTTACTCACAACAAGAAGGTATAGATTATACTGAAACTTACGCTCCCGTTGCATGTCTGGAGGCAATCCGCATTCTACTGTCATTTGCAGCTCATAGCAATATGAAGCTATATCAAATGGACGTAAAAAGTGCATTCCTCAATGGACTCATAAAGGAAGAAGTCTATGTGGAACAACCCCCAGGATTTGAAAGTGATGATTTTCCAAACCATGTTTTTAAACTTAACAAAGCCTTATATGGGTTGAAACAAGCCCCTAGAGCTTGGTATGAAAAACTCAGCACATTTCTGTCAGAAAATGGTTTTTCAAGAGGAAAAGTAGACACTATGTTATTTCGCAAAGACTACTCTTCTGATTTTATTATTGCACAAATATATGTTGATGCTATCATATTTGGTGCCACTAATGAGTCTCTCTGTGAAGATTTTGCCAAATTAATGCAAACAGAGTTCGAGATGAGCATGATGGGTGAGCTGAAATTCTTCCTTGGACTTCAAATCAAACAAACTGAAAAGGGAATATATATACATCAGACTAAGTATGTCAAAGAGCTGCTAAAGAAGTACAAGATGGACGATGCAAAACCAATGAAAACTCCTATGCATCCAACAACAATACTTGGACTGGACGACAACTCAAAGAAAGTAGATAATACTTTATACAGAGGTATGATAGGATCACTCCTATACCTCACAGCGTCCAGACCTGACACCATGTTCAGCGTATGCTTATGTGGCAGATTTCAATCTGACCCAAGGGAAGTTCACTTAACTGCTGTTAAAAGAATCTTTCGATATCTTGCTGGAACCACTAACCTTGGGTTATATTTCAAAAGGCAGAAAAATTTCAGGCTAATAGGATACTGTGATGCTGATTATGCTGGAGATCGAATTGAAAGAAAAAGCACCAGTGGAGGGTGTCACTTCATCGGTGGTAATCTAGTCTCCTGGACATGCAAGAAGCAAGGAACCATTACTTTGTCCACTGCTGAAGCAGAGTATATTTCAGCTGCAAAATGCTGTTCTCAAATCTTGTGGATCAAACATCAACTTGAGGACTACAACATATATGAGAGTAACATTCCTATCTTCTGTGATAGTAAAGCTGCCATAAATCTTTCTAAAAATCCCATATTGCATTCAAGGGCCAAACATATAGAGATTAAACATCACTTTATAAGAGACCATGTTCAAAAGGGTACTGTGGAATTACACTTTGTAACCACAGATAATCAGCTTGCTAATATATTCACCAAACCCCTTACTGAAGACAAGTTAATCCTTCTGAGGGACAAACTTGGCATGGACTCTGTAAAGGAATGATTAACATCTACATGATGCGTCCAATAAAACCATAGTGTCCAAAGGACATGTCGTCCAAGGAACACTAGAGTCATGCACATGCATTACATATATTTCACTTAAGTCCAATATGTGGACGATGCCTTTTTTTTTTTTATCTTAATCTTTTCTTTTGATTCAAATAATCAAAACGGATCGTTTTAAGAAGTAAGTATGAGCTAATACTCTATGCTGAGTCACCAAAATGCCTGTAACCGTACACAGTTATCCACATTCTTCGCACGTCTCATCATGGCGGGTTTTATGGCGTCAGTTACTTTTTCAAATATTCAAAAAGCCCAAAACCGTTTCATATCCTCCAAACAAAGCCCAAATATACTCTTATCAATTCATCACAGAAAAACACAACCATATCAACCTTCTCTGAGAATATCATCACCCTAAACACACTCTCTCTCTTTCTCTCAGAAACCCAAAACCCTCTCAGAAAACCTAAAAATCCAAACTTTACTAGCATGGCAAACTCTGCAAACTCAAGCAACTCAGAACTCGACGTCCTCACCTACCCTGAAACCACTGTTGTGTGCCAAGGAGCTGCTACAGTGCACATTGAGCACTTCTTCGACATCGAAAAGCTTGAGAAGCTGGGACTGAACCTGAACGAGAGCCTTCTGAAGTGTGGAATCAGAGGCTACTTCAATGAAAACCAGAAGATATTCCCTGAGTTGATCAGAATGTTCTGGAGGAATGCCAAGTTCCAGAGCTCAAGGGAGCTCGTGGCCACGATTCTTGGACGAGAGGTGACTCTGTCCATCGAGACCATTGCAAAGGTGACTGGTTGCATTAGGGAGCAGAACCAGTACAGAACAGACTGGGCCAAGCAGTACGGCAATCACGTTGCGACCGTGCTTTGTAAGTCCAAATCCACCGAGTCAATAAAGATTGAATACAGGAACTTGTGTGAGGAAGCAAAAATCTGGCAGCAGGTGTGCAACAAGAGTATCCTGCACAAAGTTGGGTCTAAGGACTCAGTCACAGACTTACACAAGTTTGTGATATTTCATCTTATGGAAGGCATTCCCTTCAATCTCCCTCACATCATCTACGTCAATATCGTGAGAATGATGAAGTCTGTGGGTGGCAATGATGACATTTTCTACGCCGCCCTGATGAATAAGATCTTCTGGGATCAGAAGGTCTATCAACGCTTCTTTGATGAACTGGAAGAAGAAGCATACGAAGCTATTGTGAAGAAAGGGCCAATGGTAACAACACAACAGCTGTTTGGTGAGTCCAACATAAAACCTATGAAGATCAAGCTAACAGCCAAGGTCTTAAGGGACCTGGACGAGGACACCATCAACAAGCAACGACATGAACAGAGCAAGATCATCTCCAATGATGAAGAAGAAGAGATTGATCTTCTTGGTATTGGCAGAAAGATCAAAAGGCTGATAGAGGAACAGGAGGGCAGAAAGATCACACGCCAAATGTCTCAGAAGCATGAGGAAGATGCTGAAAAGGAGAGAAGAACCAAGAAAAGACATGCTGAGACATCTACTGCTCAGCCCCCAGCAGGGAAGCGTCCAAGGACTGATACGTCCAAACCTGCTCAAGCTGAGAGGCGTCCAAAGGCAGAACCAGTAAAGCTTGCTCCAGAAAAGCAAAAGGTACGAAAGCTTCAACTACTGGACGACTCTGATGATGATGACCAGATACCAATTGGTCAAATCATGAAGAAGGCAGAGGAGACAGAGGGTCCTCAGAAACAGAAGCAGAAGGCACAACCTGCTAAACCAACTCCCTTTCCTACTAACGTGCCACGACGAGTAAAGACTCAGGCAGTAAGGCCAAAGAGAATTGCAGTTCTACCAACTTCCTCTCAAGACACCGACAACATATCCACCAGCAACCTACTACCAACAACACCCAGTGCTCCATCCACATCAACAACCCAGCATCCACCTCTTCGCTTGGACCTGTCCAAGTTTGTGCGTCCAAGGGATGCATGGAGGGATACATGGTTGATCAGTGCATCTTCATGCATATTCTTCTACTGTTATTCTTAGGCATTTCCTTAGTTTATTTCATTAGTTTCACCATTTTAGTGTGTTTTCTTATTTAAGTTTGTTTCTAGCTTTATTTAATTTTCGTATTTTATTTTCAGCATTAGCAGCTTTCAATGGAAAATTCATAACTGGAGCTACAGGAATCGGATTAAGGCGTTCTAATATTCGTTGGAAACCTTTGTCTGGAATACCACGACCGTGGTAGCCTAAGCACGGCCGTGCTAAGCCACCACAGCCACGGTGAAATAACCACGGCCAAGCAGAAATCACTGAAAGTTTTGCATCAGCGTCAACTTTCCGAGCACAGCCGTGGTTAATTTACCACGACCGTGCTCGTAATGCACGCAGATTGGACCTCCAGACTATGCAAGGACCACGGCCGTGGTCATCTGATCAGCACGGCCGTGGTGATCCGCGTCAGCAGTTTAAAACTTTATAAAATAAGTGCTGAAAACCCTTATAAAAGGGGAGAACCAGAGGGCCGCGGACTGTTGACTCATTCACTGTTCACGAAATTATTTTGAAAGGTTTTGAACAATTGTAATGGAGAACTAATTTCTGAAGAATCGATCTACTGTAATCGGATTCCACTTTGAGGTTCTTTTATAAATTCCATATCAATCTGTTTCCTTTGATTTATTCCAATAATCTCAATTAATTGCTTAATTTGATTGTTGTTATAGGATATAATTCTTAAATTCGATTGGTTATTTGATCTTGAATCAATTTCGCGTTAACGTAGCTTTTGCATTATCGCGTTTGATCAGATTGCGTTTGCTTAATCCGGAATTCAGGAACATACGCCGTATAATTTCTATTGCGCTTGTCAGTAGTTATTATAGTCGAATAGGATCAGATCCGTTTAGGGAATTGGAATTTATAGGGATCAATGATAAGTCGGAAGTCGATACAGTAGGTTGATTCGCTTTAGCTTATTCGATAATCACAATTTATTTTAATCCCTTTTTCTTGAAATCGTAATCGAAACCCCCATTAATCGTTACTGTATTGATTGATAATAATACAAGAATCCTTGAGAACGATACTCGAGTTGTCGTTACCGTAACTATATTTTCAAAATCACTCGTTTTGATCCGTGCGCGACAGCGGATCAAATTGGCGCCGTTGCCGGGGATTCTTGTCGTTATTAATCGATATTAGAGTCATAGGTTTAGTGTTCTCGCGTTTAGGCCCTAGTTTCCCCACGGTTTTGGCCAATTCGCACTTAGAGTCGAAAAAATCGGTTTTTGGAAAAATTGTGTCCGATTGCAAAAAAAATTTCCCTGCTGGGACCAGAAAAATCGTGCGATCATAGTGTCAAAAAAATCCAAAAAAATTCTCAAAATTCTAATTTCACTTCATTAGATTAATTTTGGTGTTTTTATATTTTTTTGAATTTATTTTAATCATTTTCCTTCATTCTGTTTGTTTTTGCATTTTAGGGACATTGTTGGCATTTTGACAATTGTTGCTGCATTGCTGCATTAGTCCTGGCTACTAGGTCTTCTTGCTCTGATCTTTTTGATTTTGATCCTGAGGTAGAAAGAACTTTGCACACACGACGTAGAGCAGTCCAGGCTAGCAATAGTTTACCACCTGTAATTGATTCTGACACTGATTCCGATTACTTGCATAACTTGTTTGATTCAGATTCTGAAATTGTTTTTCATATGGCTGACCAAAGAACTTTGAGGCAGTTGGCTGCCCCTGATGTGAATTACAATGGTTTATGCATTGAGTATCCTGAAGCTGTTGCACCTTTTGAATTAAAATCTGGTTTGATACACTTGTTGCCAAAGTTTAATGGTCTTGCAGGTGAGGATCCGCATAAGCATCTGAAAGAATTCCAGGTTGTGTGTTCTACACCTTTGAGGCCTGAAGGAATCACTGAAGACCATATCAAGCTGAGAGCCTTTCCGTTTTCACTACAGGGTGCTGCCAAGGATTGGTTATACGATCTTGAACCGAATTCTATCACAACTTGGAATGATTTGAAAAAAGTCTTCCTAGAGAGATACTTTCCTGCCTCCAGACCTGCATCAATCAGAAAGGATATATGTGGTATTAGACAAGGTAATGAGACATTGGCTGAGTATTGGGAAAGATTCAAACAGTTGGTATCCAGTTGTCCTCAGCATCAGATTACCGAGCAGTTACTTATCCAATACTTTTATGAAGGATTGCTACCTATGGATAGAAACATCCTTGATGCTGCTAGTGGTGGAGCACTTGTTGATAAGACTCCAGAAGATGCCAAAACCTTAATTCAGAACATGTCACTCAACTCCCAACAATTCACAACCAGAAATAATTCTGCTGTCCAAACAAAGAGTGTGAACGAAATTCAGGTTTCCTCCAACAAAGCTTTAGAAACCAGAATTGACGAGCTCACTTCCTTAGTGAAACAGTTGGCAGTTGTAACACCCTGAAAAATGTGCAACTGGTATTTTAATTATTTTGCCTGTGCAATGTATAGTATAATGTCAGGTGTGTGTGTCTAATGCCATTGGGACAGTAAACCTTAATTAACTAAGTAGAAAAAAAAAATTAAAGTTTTAACCATGATTTGACCAAAAGTCAACTCTGGTCAAAGCTGGTCAAAGGAAGGAATATTCTCATTAATGGCATTTTCGTAATTATGTGTTTTTAAGCTAAAAATATTATTTTGGACACAAATAAAATTCTAATAATTATAATTAAGCATGAAAGTGATCTAAGTTCAGCAAAAATAATTAAAATGAATTAATTATTAATTTTGGCAATTTATTTAGTATTTTGGACTTAGAAAATTCATTTTAAGTCCAAATTGAGTGATTCCAAAGGCATTATCTTTGGAAAATTAAATGCTACATTCTAAGAATATTTTAGAGCTAAAAAAATTCGAAACCCAGATCAGCTAATCCCTTGAACACATTTCGGTTTAGAAAAATCCTTTTTTTTTATTTGGTGGGACTTACCATTAGGGTTTTGGGGTCCCCTATATAAGCTAAGAGAGACCCCTTCCCCCACATGTGCAGCAGCCAGCCTCAACAGCCAAGGAGGAGAGAGAAATTTCACTCTCTCTTGTGGTGAGAGTCCTCATTCTCTCCATGTTCTTCTTCCCTTCTCTCTAGCTTTTCCCCCACTAACTCTCTTCCTTTTTCTTTGCATTTTTGATATGTTGTAGAGCTCACCAAGCTCTAGCTTTGGGTGGTAGGAAAGTTTGTTTTGAACACTTGAGCTTAGAGAACCAAGGTATGGGAGGGATTTTCTACTCTCTTTGAGCCTAAAATTGTTTGTGTTGGACCCCATTTATGATGGGTCAAGTTTGATTGCAAAATATGTGAGTTTGAACCATGTATGTACAGTGCGTTTTCTGCTACTGTTTCGTGATCTGGAAAAATGGGTATACTTTTTGGTATTTTTGACCTCAAAAATGAGTTCCTTGGGTCCAAAAACCTAGGGTTACATGTAAAGAATGCTATTTTTGAGCACTTGAGCTATTTGTTATGAATTTATTAAGTTTTGAGCCATTTATTTAAATATTCTTGTTCTGTTTTGTGAGACAAGTGTGTGGCTGTCCTTGACTATTTGTAGCACCAAAAATGGTCTTTTTATGTCCTGAAATATAGAAATGTATATGTGGAATACTTGGAAATGGATTGTGAATCTTTAGAAATTTTCTTGTTTGGTGAAATTGTGGATTTTTGGGCACTGTTCCTCTGCTTCGAAATTCTGTAATTATGGGGCTGGAACTGGCTGTAATGGACCTCAAAATCAGTTTTCTCATGCTTTAAAACCTAGGGTTGCATATAAATTTCGTTGAAAACCGATTTTTATAGCAATGGGAAATTTATTTTTGAGTTTAAAGCCCTTTTTACATTGTTCTGCATCTGTTTCGAAAATCTGTAAATATGGAGCTAAGATTGGCTGGAATGGACCTCAAAATTAGATTCCTCATGCTTTAAAACCTAGGGTTGCATATAAATTTTGAAAAAAATTGATTTCTATAGCAACGGGAAATTTATATTTCAGTTTAAGGCCTTTTTGCCCTGTTTTGCCTCTGTTTCGAAAACTGGTACTGATGGGGCTGGAATTGGCTGTAATGGACCTCAAAATTAGCTTTCTCATGCTTTAAAACCTAGGGTTGCATATAAAATCTGTTGAAAACCGATTCCTATAGCATTGGGAAATTTATTTTTAAGTTTTGTGCCATTTCCGTTGAATCTGCCACTGTTTTGAAATTAATAATTTTTGGAGTTGGAATTTACTCTTTTAGACCAGAAAAATGAGTTCTTTACATCCTAAAACCTAGGAATGCATATTTGGTTCGTCAAAATCCGATTTCTACATCAATGGGAACTAAATTTTGAAGTTTTAAACCCTTTTTCTTGAATTTGTGAACCCATTTCGGGCTGGGTGTCTAACCACTTGAAATTCAAGCTTTAAAAGCCTAAAATATGTAATTTGTGGTGGAATATGATAGTTAACATGTACATAGGGGTTGTGACTTAAATTCTGAGCATTTGGAACCCAAAATAAAAAGTTATGGTACTTGAAAATTTGGATGTTGTGGTGGCTGCGGGTTTGGCCCAAATGTTTGTATAAGTGTATAAATGTATTCTCATTGTGAAATTATTAGCAAAGACCGAAAGGGTGTGACCTTCGGCACTTGGTTGTTGAAAATGTGCATGACCAATTATTTATTGTTAAGACCGAGAGGATGTGGCCTCCGACGTTGATATGAATTGTTAGAAATTTTTTGTGTGGATATATCGCTTGTGGTGATCTGAGTCCGAGGGGTGTTGTCCCTCGGCAATGCATGTTGGTTTTGCTTGTGCATGATAGGATAGATGAGTTGGAGTGCCCAAGGCACCCATGTGTGTGCAAGTGGATATATCCACTTTGAAAGGTCATTTGTTCATGACGCTGAGAGGTTAGGAGGGATGGGATCCTTCCCCTCATGTTGTATGAAGAAGAACGGTGGACGTTCGTGTTATTCACCTTGCATGGGACGACGCGCGCTTCGGGGAAGTGGATGATGTAAAGTGGGCGTTGGTGACAAAGACGGAATGGATGTAGAAAGACGGGGTCTTTGATTTAGAGATGGGGCTTGCCTCCATGCTCGGTGGGGAGGGTCCCCATAATATCCTTCTGTCAGTACCATTGGAACCGTTTTGCCCTGTGGAACACATCTCGCGGCGTGGAGAACGTGTGAGGAAATGTTTTGAGAAGTGGATGACCACGACGGGTACACCGGGGGATAGTTCGTTGTCTCAAAGGAGGCTTGGGGAAATGGTGTCAGGTTGTGACAACCCGACTAAGGGTTAGTGCGGGGGACTCACGTAACCGGCTTGGCATTCTCGACGAAGACGAAGCTATATCCATGATTGGTGAGGTCGACATGTCGCTGTACCGGACATGCGTCGAGTGCTCCCAATCGTTGTCCACAAAGTTGCGTAAGACCATTATAACCTGGGAGGTTTAATGGCAGTGGGGCCCATAGGGATAGATATTGTGAGATAGGTATTCGACATAGGATTATCGTGAGTGTGATCTCTAGAGTACCATACGCAGTGGTCGTATAGGTTGTTTGGGACTGAAAGTCCGTTTGTTTGTGGCGACCAAGGAGGTAGAGAATTCACTCCCATGCTCACCATTTTGCAGGTACCGATGGCGTGGCAGTTTCCCACGATTCGCTTCTGGATTAGCACTCTTGAGGGTCGTTGGACGCACGACTCGCTGATGGAGGAAGATCACTTCATCGGTCATATGCGTCTGCACACAGCGAGGGTGGGTGACCCATATACAGCACCCCGGACTTTTGACTTCTACTTATGGTGGACTCAGCCTATGCCGCCCTACTATCGGCATGCGACCTCAGTAGAGATTGTTGAGTTGTCAGACTCTTCATCATCCTCTTCGTCTTCATCATCTTCCTCCGATGGGGATGACATCGACGTCACGGATTCCGAGACCACACTCTCTGTTCCGGCATCTCCTCGGTCAGTGCTACCTGGGGCGCGTATGTTCCCGCTGGGAACCGGTCGACTGTCCTTGGTTGGGATGAGCGCACAGAGGTTGGCACCACCGGTTGTGGACTTGGACGATCAGACATCTGAGGAGGATGAGGATGTAGAGGAGGAGCCAGCAGAGATGGAGGAGGGACTTCCAGAGGAGGATGACGAGCCCGAGGAAGACCCCGAGATGCTTGTGGAGTTTGCTGCTGAGGAGGACACTGACTCTCCTGAGGAGGATCCCAGTGAGGATCCCATGGAGGTTGCTTCTGTATGCTCCTCTCAGGGTTCTTGCTAGGGAGCCCTCTGACAGTGATACCATCTTTTTTGGGGTACAGCTAACTATAGGTTGGGTAGATAACTGCTCTGAAATCCTAGGATTTTCCCTTTTTGTGTATTCTGACCGGGTAGATCTAGGTTTCAGATATTTTGTATGTATTCAGTTATCTCTCACATATATTCATACCTTACTTGTTACTTGAGCTGTATATGTGACTTATTCACCTGCTGATACGCTTACAGTTATCACTTGACACATTTCACTATATTTATATATATATATATATATATTTGTGACCATGGAGGTCTTTTCAGTTATTTGAACATGTATGGCTATACTAAATGATGCATGAGAAGTTTTACTTGACGTTATGCAATTTTGAAATGGCGCATTTAATTTAATAACTACACACGAGATGATGTAAGTGTAATGATCATAATTTCTGTGAAGGAACGAATTATGATTTGCGTGATTTGGAATTTAACCTTTTCTTAATCAAACTGAGACTTTAAACTGCAAATCAAAAGTTTTAAATTTTCCGCAATTTTTAACTATGTGAGTTCTTTTCAACTAAGAGTTTTTCACAAAGTCACATAGTTAACTCACACATTAAGAATTAAATAATTAATCAATGTATATTTTCGTAAACCTCGAATTAAGGGTGTTACATTAGTGGTATCAGAGCAGTTCGTCCTACCAAGACTGGGGTATGGACTTAACCATGTTTGTAGTGTGTTCTTGCATTCACTTATGGTAGATAAGGATGTGAGATTGAAATTGTGGTGTGACTTACTTGAATCCAAGTAAGGACTTGTTTGATTTGTGTGATTTTGCATTGACTAGTGTTCTAGTAATGTGAAATGAAATTGTTTGTTTGTGTCTTGCATCGACTATGGTAATAGTAGTGAGTGATTTGTATGAGTATAGTATGATAGTTTCTTGGGAACTAATAGAGTGATTTCAGGAAACCATGGCTGGGAGACCTAGTGCAACTCAACAAATCCTTGAACGAGTGACTGCTGTCTTGGAAAACCTCGTGCAAGACCGCGAGGCAGAACCTCTTGAGTACCGTGGATTGACTGCTTTTACTAAGCACAGTCCGCCCAAGTTCAATGGAGCGTTTAATCCAGAGGGAGCCGAACTCTGGATCTCAGAGATAGAGAAGATATTCGAAGCGATGGGGTGCTATGAAGAGCACAAGGTGACATTTGCTACCTACATGCTGAGTGGGGAAGCTGAAAACTGGTGGAGGTTTGCTCGTCAAACCTTACCAACTGTGGAAGGAATCATAGCTTGGGAGGTGTTCAAGGCGAAGTTTCTGGAGAATTACTTCCCGAAGGACTTGCGCAAGGAGAAAGCAAAGGAGTTTCTGGAATTGAAGCAAGGAAGTATGTCCGTCGGAGAGTATGCAGCAAAGTTCAATGAACTGCTTAAGTACTGGCCCTATTATAGGAGAGGTGAAAATGAGGAAGACATTTGCACCCAGTTTGAGAACGGGTTAAGGGCAGACATTCGAACTGCAGTGGGAGTTCTGCAGATTACTGATTTTCCTACCCTGGTTAGCAAGTGTCGAATTTATGAGACCAATACTAAGGCCAAGCAAATGCAATGGAAGTCTGGTGGACCGCAGCGGCATCAGAAGAAACATTTTGGTGGAGACAAGAAACCTTACTTCAAGCCTGGACAATCATATGGAGGAAATGTGATACCAAGGAAGCCTGTTGTGGGAAGTCTTAACAGTGGCACAATTAAGTGTTTCCAGTGTGGGGGACCACACCTCAAGAAGAATTGTCCGGAACCGGCCTCGATTTGCCACAACTGTGGGAAAGCGGGACATATGGCTAAGAATTGTTGGTCTGCACCAAGAAACAATGGAAACCAAGGGAATGCGGCCAAGAGCAATAAGAACACCAATGGAAAACCGAGGGTGGCTGGGAAGGTTTTTGCGATGAGTGGTTCTGAGGCTGCGACGTCTGACGACCTAATCCGAGGTAAGTGCATCGTAAAGGATAGACTCCTAGATGTACTTTATGATTCGGGTGCAACGCACTCTTTCGTATCACAGGATTGTGCAAAGGATTTAGGATTGTCTGCATCATCCTTGCCTTATGAAATTGTGGTAGCAACTCCTACTGATAAGCCTATTACTACTTCACATGCATGTTTGAATTGTCCTCTTATGATCGAAGGCAAAACCTTCTCTGTGAATCTAATTTGTTTGCCTCTTTCTCACCTTGATATTGTATTGGGAATGGATTGGTTATCTTCCAACCACGTCCTTCTCAACTGCAAAGACAAGACTTTGGTCTTTGGTACTTCAACTCATAGTTCTCTTGAGTCGTCAGGAATGAGAACTGCCAACGAAGGTGAAGTTGGAAAAAGGAAGAATGTTCAAGCATACGTGGTTTTGTTTTCATCAAAAGTAGAGGAATACCCTGATATCAGTAACTTGCCTGTGGTGTGTGATTTTCCCGAAGTTTTTCCTGATGATGTTACTGAACTACCACCTGATAGAGAAGTGGAATTCACCATAGATTTAATTCCTGGATCTAGTCCTGTTTCAATAACTCCCTATAGGATGTCACCTGTGGAACTAGCTGAGGTGAAGACCCAAGTAGAGGATCTTCTGGAGAAACAGTTTGTAAGGCCTAGTGTATCACCTTGGGGAGCGCCAGTGCTGTTGGTGAAAAAGAAGGATGGTAGCATGAGGATGTGCATAGATTATCGCCAACTCAACAAAGTAACGATCAAGAACAAGTATCCTTTGCCAAGGATCGATGATCTCATGGATCAACTGAGAGGTGCTTCAGTGTTTTCAAAGATCGATCTGCGATCGGGATATCACCAGATACGCGTCAAGAAGGAGGACATTTCGAAGACAGCATTTCGAACGCGCTATGGACACTACGAGTATTTAGTTATGCCGTTTGGTGTAACCAATGCCCCTGCCATTTTCATGGACTACATGAACCGAATTTTCCATCAATACCTGGACAAATTCGTGGTGGTTTTCATAGACGACATCTTGGTATATTCTAAGAGTCATGAAGAACACATGGAACACCTGAGAATTACACTGCAGATTCTAAAGGAGAGGCAGCTTTACGCTAAACTCTCTAAATGCGAGTTTTGGCTCAAGCAGGTGCAATTCTTAGGGCACGTAGTGACAAGTGAAGGGATTGCGGTAGATCCAACCAAAGTGGAAGCTGTGATGCATTGGACTCAACCAACAACACCCACAGAGATAAGAAGTTTCTTGGGATTAGCGGGATACTACAGAAAATTCATTGAAGGGTTTTCTCGACTAGCATTACCACTAACCAAGTTGACTCGGAAAGGACAAGAGTTCGTGTGGAGCGAAGCTTGCGAGAAGAGCTTTCAGGAATTGAAGAAGAGGTTAACATCTGCACCAGTTTTGGTCCTACCCGATTCGGAAAAGAAGTTCGAAGTGTATTGCGATGCGTCTGGTCAAGGACTCGGATGTGTGTTGATGCAAGAAAGGAAGGTGGTGGCATATGCCTCTAGGCAACTAAGACCGCATGAAGCGAACTATCCTACACATGATCTAGAGCTAGCAGCTGTGGTTTTTGCTTTGAAGATTTGGAGACACTACCTTTATGGAACAAGGTTCGAGGTATTCAGTGACCACAAAAGTTTGAAGTATTTGTTCGACCAGAAGGAATTGAATATGAGGCAACGGAGGTGGATGGAATTTTTGAAGGACTATGACTTTGAACTGTCATATCATCCTGGGAAGGCTAATGTAGTGGCTGACGCGTTAAGCCGAAAGTCATTGCACATGTCTTCCATGATGATAAAGGAGCTTGAACTGATTGAGGAATTCAGAGATTTGAATCTGGCCGTGGAAGTGAGACCCAAGAGTCTCTACTTAGGAACCTTAAAGATCACCAACGAGTTTTTGGAGCGAGTTCGGGAAACTCAGCAAGAGGATCAATTTCTGCAAGACAAGATGAAGTTGCGAGAAGAAGGCAAGGAACTAGATTTCAATAAGGATACTAATGGAATCATCAAGTTCAAAGAGAGAGTGTGTATACCTCATGAAGGCGAATTGAAGGAAGCGATTCTGGAAGAAGCACATAAGAGTCGACTTAGCTTTCATCCTGGCTCAACAAAGATGTATCAAGACTTGAAGAGGAACTTCTGGTGGCATGGCATGAAGAAGGATGTGGCGGAGTATGTGGCAAAGTGCTTGACATGTCAGAAAGCGAAAGTGGAACATAAAAGACCTCCCGGTGAACTGCAACCTTTGGACATTCCCGAGTGGAAGTGGGATAGCATTTCTATGGACTTTGTTTGTGGTTTGCCGAGAACCAAACTTGGACATGATGCTGTATGGGTGATTGTGGATAGATTGACAAAGTCTGCTCACTTTATCCCCATTAACATGAAGTACAAGTTGGAAAAGCTCGCGGAGTTGTACATCAAGGAAGTTGTAAGGTTACATGGGATACCCTCTAGCATAGTCTCAGATAGGGACCCTCGTTTTACCTCTAGATTTTGGGAGAGCCTACAAGGAGCCTTGGGGACGAAACTGAAACTTAGTTCAGCTTATCACCCACAAACTGATGGACAAACTGAGAGAACTATTCAATCCCTTGAGGACCTCCTAAGAGCTTGTGTGCTAGATCAGAAGGGTGGCTGGAATGAGTGTTTGCCTTTAGTAGAATTCACCTACAACAATAGTTTTCACGCCAGCATAGGGATGGCACCTTTTGAAGCGTTGTATGGTCGGAAGTGCAGAACACCATTGTGTTGGTATGAAACTGGTGAATCTCTTTTGCTAGGGCCAGAGATGTTACAGAAAACTACTGAGCAAGTAAGGGTCATAAGGGAAAAGATCAAAACCGCTCAGGACAGGCAGAAAAGTTACTATGATAGAAGGAGGAAACCTCTTGAATTTCAAGTTGGAGATCACGTGTTTCTGAAAGTCACTCCTATGACCGGTGTTGGCAGAGCTCTGAAATCTCGAAAACTTTCCCCAAAATTCATTGGTCCTTACCAAATCCTGAAAAGAATTGGCTCTGTAGCTTATCACATAGCCTTACCCCCAAGTTTGTCAAATTTGCATCCTGTGTTTCATGTGTCTCAACTAAGACAGTATAATCCTGACCCTTCTCATGTGATTGAACCGGATCATGTACAAGTAAGAGATAATCTTTCTTATGATGTGACCCCTCTAAGGATTAGTCATCGAAGGATTAAACAGCTAAGGGGCAAGACTATTCCGTTAGTAAAAGTCATATGGAGCGCAACCGATGAGGGAGATGCTACATGGGAACTTGAGGATAAGATGAAGGAATCGCATCCGCATCTTTTCCAAGGTCAGTAAAATTTCGAGGACGAAATTCCTAAAAGGGTGAGAGAGTTGTAACACCCTGAAAAATGTGCAACTGGTATTTTAATTATTTTGCCTGTGCAATGTATAGTATAATGTCAGGTGTGTGTGTCCAATGCCATTGGGACAGTAAACCTTAATTAACTAAGTAGAAAAAAAAAATTAAAGTTTTAACCATGATTTGACCAAAAGTCAACTCTGGTCAAAGCTGGTCAAAGGAAGGAATATTCTCATTAATGGCATTTTCGTAATTATGTGTTTTTAAGCTAAAAATATTATTTTGGACACAAATAAAATTCTAATAATTATAATTAAGCATGAAAGTGATCTAAGTTCAGCAAAAATAATTAAAATGAATTAATTATTAATTTTGGCAATTTATTTAGTATTTTGGACTTAGAAAATTCATTTTAAGTCCAAATTGAGTGATTCCAAAGGCATTATCTTTGGAAAATTAAATGCTACATTCTAAGAATATTTTAGAGCTAAAAAAATTCGAAACCCAGATCAGCTAATCCCTTGAACACATTTCGGTTTAGAAAAATCCTTTTTTTTTATTTGGTGGGACTTACCATTAGGGTTTTGGGGTCCCCTATATAAGCTAAGAGAGACCCCTTCCCCCACATGTGCAGCAGCCAGCCTCAACAGCCAAGGAGGAGAGAGAAATTTCACTCTCTCTTGTGGTGAGAGTCCTCATTCTCTCCATGTTCTTCTTCCCTTCTCTCTAGCTTTTCCCCCACTAACTCTCTTCCTTTTTCTTTGCATTTTTGATATGTTGTAGAGCTCACCAAGCTCTAGCTTTGGGTGGTAGGAAAGTTTGTTTTGAACACTTGAGCTTAGAGAACCAAGGTATGGGAGGGATTTTCTACTCTCTTTGAGCCTAAAATTGTTTGTGTTGGACCCCATTTATGATGGGTCAAGTTTGATTGCAAAATATGTGAGTTTGAACCATGTATGTACAGTGCGTTTTCTGCTACTGTTTCGTGATCTGGAAAAATGGGTATACTTTTTGGTATTTTTGACCTCAAAAATGAGTTCCTTGGGTCCAAAAACCTAGGGTTACATGTAAAGAATGCTATTTTTGAGCACTTGAGCTATTTGTTATGAATTTATTAAGTTTTGAGCCATTTATTTAAATATTCTTGTTCTATTTTGTGAGACAAGTGTGTGGCTGTCCTTGACTATTTGTAGCACCAAAAATGGTCTTTTTATGTCCTGAAATATAGAAATGTATATGTGGAATACTTGGAAATGGATTGTGAATCTTTAGAAATTTTCTTGTTTGGTGAAATTGTGGATTTTTGGGCACTGTTCCTCTGCTTCGAAATTCTGTAATTATGGGGCTGGAACTGGCTGTAATGGACCTCAAAATCAGTTTTCTCATGCTTTAAAACCTAGGGTTGCATATAAATTTCGTTGAAAACCGATTTTTATAGCAATGGGAAATTTATTTTTGAGTTTAAAGCCCTTTTTACATTGTTCTGCATCTGTTTCGAAAATCTGTAAATATGGAGCTAAGATTGGCTGGAATGGACCTCAAAATTAGATTCCTCATGCTTTAAAACCTAGGGTTGCATATAAATTTTGAAAAAAATTGATTTCTATAGCAACGGGAAATTTATATTTCAGTTTAAGGCCTTTTTGCCCTGTTTTGCCTCTGTTTCGAAAACTGGTACTGATGGGGCTGGAATTGGCTGTAATGGACCTCAAAATTAGCTTTCTCATGCTTTAAAACCTAGGGTTGCATATAAAATCTGTTGAAAACCGATTCCTATAGCATTGGGAAATTTATTTTTAAGTTTTGTGCCATTTCCGTTGAATCTGCCACTGTTTTGAAATTAATAATTTTTGGAGTTGGAATTTACTCTTTTAGACCAGAAAAATGAGTTCTTTACATCCTAAAACCTAGGAATGCATATTTGGTTCGTCAAAATCCGATTTCTACATCAATGGGAACTAAATTTTGAAGTTTTAAACCCTTTTTCTTGAATTTGTGAACCCATTTCGGGCTGGGTGTCTAACCACTTGAAATTCAAGCTTTAAAAGCCTAAAATATGTAATTTGTGGTGGAATATGATAGTTAACATGTACATAGGGGTTGTGACTTAAATTCTGAGCATTTGGAACCCAAAATAAAAAGTTATGGTACTTGAAAATTTGGATGTTGTGGTGGCTGCGGGTTTGGCCCAAATGTTTGTATAAGTGTATAAATGTATTCTCATTGTGAAATTATTAGCAAAGACCGAAAGGGTGTGACCTTCGGCACTTGGTTGTTGAAAATGTGCATGACCAATTATTTATTGTTAAGACCGAGAGGATGTGGCCTCCGACGTTGATATGAATTGTTAGAAATTTTTTGTGTGGATATATCGCTTGTGGTGATCTGAGTCCGAGGGGTGTTGTCCCTCGGCAATGCATGTTGGTTTTGCTTGTGCATGATAGGATAGATGAGTTGGAGTGCCCAAGGCACCCATGTGTGTGCAAGTGGATATATCCACTTTGAAAGGTCATTTGTTCATGACGCTGAGAGGTTAGGAGGGATGGGATCCTTCCCCTCATGTTGTATGAAGAAGAACGGTGGACGTTCGTGTTATTCACCTTGCATGGGACGACGCGCGCTTCGGGGAAGTGGATGATGTAAAGTGGGCGTTGGTGACAAAGACGGAATGGATGTAGAAAGACGGGGTCTTTGATTTAGAGATGGGGCTTGCCTCCATGCTCGGTGGGGAGGGTCCCCATAATATCCTTCTGTCAGTACCATTGGAACCGTTTTGCCCTGTGGAACACATCTCGCGGCGTGGAGAACGTGTGAGGAAACGTTTTGAGAAGTGGATGACCACGGCGGGTACACCGGGGGATAGTTCGTTGTCTCAAAGGAGGCTTGGGGAAATGGTGTCAGGTTGTGACAACCCGACTAAGGGTTAGTGCGGGGGACTCACGTAACCGGCTTGGCATTCTCGACGAAGACGAAGCTATATCCATGATTGGTGAGGTCGACATGTCGCTGTACCGGACATGCGTCGAGTGCTCCCAATCGTTGTCCACAAAGTTGCGTAAGACCATTATAACCTGGGAGGTTTAATGGCAGTGGGGCCCATAGGGATAGATATTGTGAGATAGGTATTCGACATAGGATTATCGTGAGTGTGATCGCTAGAGTACCATACGCAGTGGTCGTATAGGTTGTTTGGGACTGAAAGTCCGTTTGTTTGTGGCGACCAAGGAGGTAGAGAATTCACTCCCATGCTCACCATTTTGCAGGTACCGATGGCGTGGCAGTTTCCCACGATTCGCTTCTGGATTAGCACTCTTGAGGGTCGTTGGACGCACGACTCGCTGATGGAGGAAGATCACTTCATCGGTCATATGCGTCTGCACACAGCGAGGGTGGGTGACCCATATACAGCACCCCGGACTTTTGACTTCTACTTATGGTGGACTCAGCCTATGCCGCCCTACTATCGGCATGCGACCTCAGTAGAGATTGTTGAGTTGTCAGACTCTTCATCATCCTCTTCGTCTTCATCATCTTCCTCCGATGGGGATGACATCGACGTCACGGATTCCGAGACCACACTCTCTGTTCCGGCATCTCCTCGGTCAGTGCTACCTGGGGCGCGTATGTTCCCGCTGGGAACCGGTCGACTGTCCTTGGTTGGGATGAGCGCACAGAGGTTGGCACCACCGGTTGTGGACTTGGACGATCAGACATCTGAGGAGGATGAGGATGTAGAGGAGGAGCCAGCAGAGATGGAGGAGGGACTTCCAGAGGAGGATGACGAGCCCGAGGAAGACCCCGAGATGCTTGTGGAGTTTGCTGCTGAGGAGGACACTGACTCTCCTGAGGAGGATCCCAGTGAGGATCCCATGGAGGTTGCTTCTGTATGCTCCTCTCAGGGTTCTTGCTAGGGAGCCCTCTGACAGTGATACCATCTTTTTTGGGGTACAGCTAACTATAGGTTGGGTAGATAACTGCTCTGAAATCCTAGGATTTTCCCTTTTTGTGTATTCTGACCGGGTAGATCTAGGTTTCAGATATTTTGTATGTATTCAGTTATCTCTCACATATATTCATACCTTACTTGTTACTTGAGCTGTATATGTGACTTATTCACCTGCTGATACGCTTACAGTTATCACTTGACACATTTCACTATATTTATATATATATATATTTGTGACCATGGAGGTCTTTTCAGTTATTTGAACATGTATGGCTATACTAAATGATGCATGAGAAGTTTTACTTGACGTTATGCAATTTTGAAATGGCGCATTTAATTTAATAACTACAAACGAGATGATGTAAGTGTAATGATCATAATTTCTGTGAAGGAACGAATTATGATTTGCGTGATTTGGAATTTAACCTTTTCTTAATCAAACTGAGACTTTAAACTGCAAATCAAAAGTTTTAAATTTTCCGCAATTTTTAACTATGTGAGTTCTTTTCAACTAAGAGTTTTTCACAAAGTCACATAGTTAACTCACACATTAAGAATTAAATAATTAATCAATGTATATTTTCGTAAACCTCGAATTAAGGGTGTTACAGCAGTAGGTAAACCTCAACCAGCAACCTTGTGTGGTATTTGTACTTCCGCCGAATGTAACCCCCCTTTCTTATAAAACATAATTTAACTATTTAATTTATTTTATATATTTATTTCAAAGTTCTAATACGTTCTATTACAATCCAAAATATGTTCTGTAATTTACATCATTAAAATTTATATAAACACTGCTACAAAATAATTCTAACTACTACAACATTATTGTCTACCCAAAATAGTCCCCATCCTATAGCTCTGGACCATGTCTGCATCTGTAACTTCTAATTAATCTTCCAAATACCTGCAATCACACTCCCCTAGAATCTGGGGACAGCATTACCGGATCAGGCATTTAATTTCTCATAGAATTAAAACAATTTCAAACAATTACACATCATAACAATTTAATTAATTACACACATAATTAAATGCAGTATGATTTATGCAAATGCAATTTTTTTTTTTTTAACTCAAATTCATTTTTGACCCTGCTCCATGGAGACTTCCCCTTTGAGTGTTTAGTAAGTAACTGGCCTACCATTACCTCACGTAATTCAGCTATCAGCCCCTACTAAACGCGAATAAACTAAACAGAATTAGGAGGTCAGGATACCCGGAAGGCCACCACGACAGTATCTGCGCTCCAGATTACGGTCCTCTGTGGAATTGCCAATATCCTTCACCCCACAGACTATATAATCACAGACTATACGGTCCTGTCTAACTTACTCTGCTCACCCATTTCTCAGGACTATCATATTCTCTGTTCACAATCTCAATCATCTTTTCAAATACATGACTACCGCAGTCCGGTCAGTCAACACAGTTCTATGTTCATAATCTCAATCATATTTTCAAATACATGACTACCGCAGTCCGGTCAGTCAACACAGTTCTCTGTTCATAATCTCAATCATATTTTCAAATACATGACTACCGCAGTCCGGTCAGTCAACACAGTCCTGAAAATCAATTCCCCCATAAATACTCATTTCTCATTTGAAATCTTTGTATTTTCCAAGAACTCAAGCTTATGCAATATGACAATGATGCTAATAAACAAACAATTAATATTAAGCAATCACATAAAAATTATAAAAATTCACTATTAGGTAAAGTTACTAAAATACCCTTAATCTTTTCTAAAATTCCATCTATGTCCTAAATTTTGAAATGACCAAATTACCCTTGCTCTTTTTCAAAAATTCCCATTTTGTCCCTACATGTAAAATGACCATTTTGCCCTTGATTTTACAAAAAATTCCACATAATATCCCTTGCATTTAGGGCTGGCCGAATGGTCTCACTACCATTCTCAACATATTTTCCAAAGTAACAAACTCCAATTCCAACCAAAATTCAATCAAATCACAAATTCAATCAAAATTCAACAAACCAAATTTCAACCATTACAACACCTTAAAAATTCAATCAAACATCATTCCAATCCATGAATTTCAATCACAAGCATCAAAAACACAAAACCCCTAAATCAATTTCAAGTTTTCATGATTTTAGGTCAAAAATTGAATTTAACCCTACAACATGTTTTCTTCTAATTCCAAGGGTTCTAATTGAAATTAAATGCCTAGATCCTTACCTTAAACTCTTTAATTGAAGAAAAAGCCTTGAATTCCTTTCTCCCTCACTCCTTGGTCTTGTAGGAATTTTTGAGATTTCCTCCAATTTCTTTTCCTTTTTGCCGATTAGCTTAGGGTTTAGGGAGTTTGGATGGTTTGGTTTCTTAATTTGAGATGAGATGATGAAGTTAAGATGAAATTGAAATGAAAACTGCAGCTGCTGGGTTTGGAGACTCATGGTTCTGTTTTTGAGTTTTTTGGTGATTTTTTTCTCCTTTTACTTAAGTTAAATGCTTCTAAAAAATTTTATTAACCAAATTGGACTTTGCCTTCAAGTCCAGCTGCTGCCTGCACGTCCAGCAGCTCAATTGGACCAAGGGAAGTCCACTTGCCAAGCCTTTCCAGCCCACTTGGACAGCCAAGGAGTTCCAAGTCACTTGCCTACCCCAAAAGTCAACATTTCAAGCACTTTGTAGAAAATTCTAGAAGGTAATTAGGGCTGCTAATTATTTTACAATGTGATTAGAATTTGAAGAAGATAACATCACCAATGGATTCCTCACTATCAAAAACCTTGGGGTAGTGTCTTATTTATCTCTTAATCCAAGCCTAATTAGCTTAATTTAGTGACATTAGAAAAACCTAAGTTGTCACTTTTTGATTGGTTAAGGTTCTAATTTAAATTTTTCTTGGTTAAACATTTTTAATAATTATTCTAAGTATATTACAATTATTAGATAATTCTATAGATATCCTATGAATTTTCTCTAAATTTTCTGTCTTAAAATTTTACCGTAATAATTTCTCAAAGTTCTAACTTTCAGAAAATCCTAACAATTCTGAATAAGCATTTTAATTCTTTATCTGTATATATTTTTAATCTATATTCTATTACCTTTCTTTTAAGTTATAAATGAGTTCAAAATTCTATACTTGAAATTTTATCCTGGATAGCTGTCTGACATAGCAGTCCAGTCAACTATCAATTTCAGCAAAAACAGAGACATTTACAAATTCAGAAAATTCTTCTGAGTAGAACTGTATTAATTTCATTAAGAGAATATGTACATAAGGTTTCTATAAAATATAGTGCATAAATGTTAATAATATACATATATAAATGCGTACAATTAATAAAATGAGGATGTTACAATTCTCCCCTACTAATAAAAATTTCGTCCTCGAAATTTCTAATACAAATATATAACCATACAACTATACAACAAAATAACTATACAAACAAATGAGGATATGTTTCTTTCATTTTTTCCTCTAACTCCCATGTAGCATCACCTCTGATATCATCCCAAATAACCTTAACTAGAGAAATTTCTTTACCTCTCAGATACTTAATCCTTCTGTCCTCAATCTTAATAGGCTTTGTTTCAAATGTTAGGTTTTCCTTTCTCTTCTAATGTACAGGCTCTTAAGAGATCTTCTAATGTTCGAATAGTCCTTTTTGTTTGACCATCAATCTTAGGGTGTTATACTAAACTAAGATATAATTTTACTTCTTAAAGCTTTCTGAAATCTTTCCAAAAATTTAAAAACAAAGCTAGGGTCTTTATTACACTCTATACTAGTAGGTACTCCAGATAATCTAATTATTTCCTTTAAGTACAATTAAGCTAATTTTTCTAAATTAAGCTAATCTTTCTAAAGAATACCTAATATTTATTGAAAGCAAAATGTACTAATTTAGTTAATCTATCTACAATTACTCAAATGGTATCAAAATTCCTATGTGTTCTAGGTAATCCTACCACAAAATCCATTGATATACTATTTCGTTTCCATATAGGTATCTCTAAAGGATGTAACAGATCAAAGGGTTTCTGATATTCAATCTTTGCTTTCTAACATGTTAAACATCTAGCCACATATTCTGCTACATCTCTCTTCATCCTAGACCACCAAAACATTCCCTTTAAATCTTTATATATTTTTGTTGTTCTAGGATGAATACTAAGTTTACTTTTGTGCCCTTCCTTCAAAATTAATTCCTTAAATTCTTGATTATTAGGTACACAAATTCTATTTTTAAATCTAATAATTCCATCTGTTCCTACGTTAAATTCTTTTACTTTATTTGTTCCTATTAATGCTTTCTTTTCTTGAATAAATATATCTACATCTTGTTTCTTCTTAATTTCTTCCAAAAATTCATTAGTGATGGTAATAATTCCAAATGGAATTTTATCCTTTTTCCTAACTGTACATAGATTTAAATCTCTAAATTATTCTATTAACTCTAATTCTTTAATCCTCATAGTTGACATATGCACAATTTTCCTACTTAAAGCATCTTCTACTACATTAGCCTCTCTTGGATGATACCTTAATTGAAAAATCATAATCTTTAATAAACTCCACCCATCTTCTTTTTCTCCTTTCCAATTTTTTTTAAACAAATAATTTAAACTCTTATGATCACTATATACATCAAATATTGATCCATATAAATAATGTCTCCAAATCTTCAAAGCAAAAACTATAGCTGCTAACTCCAAATCATGAGTAGGATAATTTCTCTCATGTGATTTCAACCGCCTAGATGCATAAGCTACCACTTTCCTAATTTACATCAACACACATCTTAACCCTAGAGATGAAACATCACAGTATACCTCATAGGATTCATTTGGGTCGGGTAAAACTAAAACTAGTGAGGTAGTCAATTTATGTTTCAATTCTTGGAAAATTTTCTCACAACTCTCACTCCAAATAAAATTATATTAAGGGTCCAGCTATCTTAGAAAATCCTTCAATCAATCTTCTATAATATCCATCAAATCCTAAGAACTACTAATCTCAGTTACTGTCTTAGGCCTTTCCTATTCTAAAACTGCTTATACCTTAGAAAAATCTACACTTATTCCATCTTTAGAAATTACATGTCCTAAAATTTTCACTTCCTCCAACCAAAATTCACACTTAGACAATTTAGCATATAATTTTCTATCTTTTAAAATTTGCAATGTTATTCTAAGATGATTTTCATGGTCCTCTTTATTTTTAGAATATATTAATATATCATCTATAAATACTACTACAAAATGATCTAAGTATGGTCCAAACACCCTATTCATATAATCCAACACTGTTGGGGCATTAGTCACTCCAAATGGCATCACTTGATATTCATAATGTCCATATCTAGTCCTAAAAGCAGTCTTGGGTATATCCTCCTTTTTACTGTAATTTGTTGGTACCCAGACCTTAAATCTATTTTAGAGAAAATTGTTGCTCCTCTAAGTTGGTCCATTAAATCATCTATTCTAGGTAAAGGATATTTATTCTTTATAGTTACTTTATTTAATTTTCTATAATCTACACATAACCTAGATCCTCCATCTTTCTTTTTAACTAATAATACTGAGCTCACCATATGGACACACTAGGCCTTACAAACTATTTTTCTAATAATTCTTCCAATTGTTTCTTTAACTCAATTAATTTCAATAATGACATTCTATATGGTTGCATAGAAATTGGTCTAGTACCAAGCATCAAATCTATACTAAATTCTATTTCTCTTTCAGGACGCAAACCAGAAACATCATTAGGAAAAACTTCAGGATACTCATTTACAACTAGCACAGAGTCAATTTCAATTTTTATCTTCTTTAGTTCCAAGATATGATAACATGTATTTTTGAATTTCACTTTTAAATGATATTTCCTTAGGTTGGATAGGCTTAAGTCTAGAAACATCAAGTTCAGGGAAAATCACAGATTTAGAGGCACAATCTATTAGAATATGGTTGGTTGCTAACCAATCCATTCCTAATATCACATCAAGGTCAGTTAAAGGCAAACAACTCAAGTTCACAACAAATGATCTATCTCTGATGGTTATCACATAATGCAAACATATTTTAGAGGTTAGGATTGGGTTAGATGTAGGCACAGAAACAAGCAAGGTATAGGGTATGTTAAACATGATTAACATCCTCAAATTACTCCAATTCACTACTACCAATTTTTATTTTTATTTTTTATTATTATTATTATTATTATTATTTTTTTTTTTTTTACTTGGGCTCAATATCCAACATCAAGACACACACCCTTAGGCCTTCCAATCACTTACTCTTTCAACTAAAAATATTCTTAGGACAACTTCTACTAACTTAGTATTTGGGTCCTATTCTACTCTCTTAATCAAGGTTTGACCAACAAGAATTCTCATATATATATACCTACCAACTAAGACCTACAACATGGATCCTTGATAACCTCAATTATACAAGTCTTAAATCATCACTTACACCATGGGAATGTAATTAAACATATTAAACCCGCAGGCTATTTTACTGCACCAGAAAAATGCACTATTTTGGTTCTAATTCATGTCTAAAACACAAAATTTCAAGTCCTAATAGTTAAGATATCAATCATGTGACAAATTTATACTACGATACACTGTTTCAGCCTTCAAAACACATGAAAACATCCATTAGAACAATATGGCAATAACCATACTTTCAACATCTCATCATATTCCAAACATCAAGGTACCTTCAAAACTTTGTTTTCTTTCTTTTGTCAAACTCAACTATTATCCTATAAACTCAAATATTTGGACCTCTATTCTCAACCTTGATCTACGAACTCAGGTCTTTAGATCTCCTTTCTCAACTAACTCAAGATTATAAGTCTTAAATTCACAATATAAGTAACATGGAAAATAACCCAACTTGAACAATACTAATAATAATAAAATTTTAAGCATTAGGAGAGAAAGTCATCTCGACTGAGTCCTGAGTGTGCACCCTCACAACTTTATCAAGATTTTCTTTCTTCCTTTCTGCCATCTTAGCTATACTATTGGTTTCAACTCTAGGATTTATAACTAGCCTTCATCTTCTCATTTCTACATGTCTTAAAATTTCAGATCTAATTACTACCCTTTTTCCCATAATATTCTTAACAAACAAACAATTCTAATCAGGGTAACACAGCAAAACACCTAATAGACCCACTACTCGCAAGTCCTAGAGATGCATAACCAGAGCTCTGATACCACTAATGTAACCCCCCTTTCTTATAAAACATAATTTAACTATTTAATTTATTTTATATATTTATTTCAAAGTTCTGATACGTTCTATTACAATCCAAAATATGTTCTGTAATTTACATCATTAAAATTTATATAAACACTGCTACAAAATAATTCTAACTACTACAACATTATTGTCTACCCAAAATAGTCCCCATCCTATAGCTCTGGACCATGTCTGCATCTGTAACTTCTAATTAATCTTCCAAATACCTGCAATCACACTCCCCTAGAATCTGGGGACAGCATTACCGGATCAGGCATTTAATTTCTCATAGAATTAAAACAATTTCAAACAATTACACATCATAACAATTTAATTAATTACACACATAATTAAATGCAGTATGATTTATGCAAATGCAATTTTTTTTTTTTAACTCAAATTCATTTTTGACCCTGCTCCATGGAGACTTCCCCTTTGAGTGTTTAGTAAGTAACTGGCCTACCATTACCTCACGTAATTCAGCTATCAGCCCCTACTAAACGCGAATAAACTAAACAGAATTAGGAGGTCAGGATACCCGGAAGGCCACCACGACAGTATCTGCGCTCCAGATTACGGTCCTCTGTGGAATTGCCAATATCCTTCACCCCACAGACTATATAATCACAGACTATACGGTCCTGTCTAACTTACTCTGCTCACCCATTTCTCAGGACTATCATATTCTCTGTTCACAATCTCAATCATCTTTTCAAATACATGACTACCGCAGTCCGGTCAGTCAACACAGTTCTATGTTCATAATCTCAATCATATTTTCAAATACATGACTACCGCAGTCCGGTCAGTCAACACAGTTCTCTGTTCATAATCTCAATC
Source organism: Pueraria montana var. lobata (assembly GCA_026413185.1). Classification (NCBI taxonomy): domain Eukaryota; kingdom Viridiplantae; phylum Streptophyta; class Magnoliopsida; order Fabales; family Fabaceae; genus Pueraria; species Pueraria montana. Next base: position 71,488,066 of record CM048650.1, on the reverse strand, counting down.
ATATTTTCAAATACATGACTACCGCAGTCCGGTCAGTCAACACAGTCCTGAAAATCAATTCCCCCATAAATACTCATTTCTCATTTGAAATCTTTGTATTTTCCAAGAACTCAAGCTTATGCAATATGACAATGATGCTAATAAACAAACAATTAATATTAAGCAATCACATAAAAATTATAAAAATTCACTATTAGGTAAAGTTACTAAAATACCCTTAATCTTTTCTAAAATTCCATCTATGTCCTAAATTTTGAAATGACCAAATTACCCTTGCTCTTTTTCAAAAATTCCCATTTTGTCCCTACATGTAAAATGACCATTTTGCCCTTGATTTTACAAAAAATTCCACATAATATCCCTTGCATTTAGGGCTGGCCGAATGGTCTCACTACCATTCTCAACATATTTTCCAAAGTAACAAACTCCAATTCCAACCAAAATTCAATCAAATCACAAATTCAATCAAAATTCAACAAACCAAATTTCAACCATTACAACACCTTAAAAATTCAATCAAACATCATTCCAATCCATGAATTTCAATCACAAGCATCAAAAACACAAAACCCCTAAATCAATTTCAAGTTTTCATGATTTTAGGTCAAAAATTGAATTTAACCCTACAACATGTTTTCTTCTAATTCCAAGGGTTCTAATTGAAATTAAATGCCTAGATCCTTACCTTAAACTCTTTAATTGAAGAAAAAGCCTTGAATTCCTTTCTCCCTCACTCCTTGGTCTTGTAGGAATTTTTGAGATTTCCTCCAATTTCTTTTCCTTTTTGCCGATTAGCTTAGGGTTTAGGGAGTTTGGATGGTTTGGTTTCTTAATTTGAGATGAGATGATGAAGTTAAGATGAAATTGAAATGAAAACTGCAGCTGCTGGGTTTGGAGACTCATGGTTCTGTTTTTGAGTTTTTTGGTGATTTTTTTCTCCTTTTACTTAAGTTAAATGCTTCTAAAAAATTTTATTAACCAAATTGGACTTTGCCTTCAAGTCCAGCTGCTGCCTGCACGTCCAGCAGCTCAATTGGACCAAGGGAAGTCCACTTGCCAAGCCTTTCCAGCCCACTTGGACAGCCAAGGAGTTCCAAGTCACTTGCCTACCCCAAAAGTCAACATTTCAAGCACTTTGTAGAAAATTCTAGAAGGTAATTAGGGCTGCTAATTATTTTACAATGTGATTAGAATTTGAAGAAGATAACATCACCAATGGATTCCTCACTATCAAAAACCTTGGGGTAGTGTCTTATTTATCTCTTAATCCAAGCCTAATTAGCTTAATTTAGTGACATTAGAAAAACCTAAGTTGTCACTTTTTGATTGGTTAAGGTTCTAATTTAAATTTTTCTTGGTTAAACATTTTTAATAATTATTCTAAGTATATTACAATTATTAGATAATTCTATAGATATCCTATGAATTTTCTCTAAATTTTCTGTCTTAAAATTTTACCGTAATAATTTCTCAAAGTTCTAACTTTCAGAAAATCCTAACAATTCTGAATAAGCATTTTAATTCTTTATCTGTATATATTTTTAATCTATATTCTATTACCTTTCTTTTAAGTTATAAATGAGTTCAAAATTCTATACTTGAAATTTTATCCTGGATAGCTGTCTGACATAGCAGTCCAGTCAACTATCAATTTCAGCAAAAACAGAGACATTTACAAATTCAGAAAATTCTTCTGAGTAGAACTGTATTAATTTCATTAAGAGAATATGTACATAAGGTTTCTATAAAATATAGTGCATAAATGTTAATAATATACATATATAAATGCGTACAATTAATAAAATGAGGATGTTACACCGAACACCCGACCGACACATGTCCTATTTTGCAAGATGAGTCGATTACCGAGTTACCCCAAGCTTATGCAGCAGCCCTTTACGGAAACAATCAGAACAGGTACAACAACACTCCTGACCTGTCCACCAACAAATACCATCCCAATTGGAGGAACCATCCCAACCTTCGATATGGAAACCAGCAGCCCACACAGCAACAGCTAGTGTTACCCCTTCCGAGACCACAGAACACTCCACCAGCTACCACTTCTGTACCTTCTGGACCTTCATTAGAGGAGCTGGTCAAGCAACTAGCTGTTAACAATCTTCAGTTTCAACAAAGAACAGAATCTAGTATTCAAACCTTGCAGACACAGATTGGACAGCTTGCCACCTCAATGAATGCCATGCAAGCCCAAGGATCGAACCAACTTCCTGCCCAAACAGTTGTGAATCCAAAAGGTCCTAATGCTGATGTGAGTGCAATTTCCTTGCGATCCGGAAAGGTTACAGAACCAGCCCCCGAAAAAAATAAAAAAAATATTGAGGCAACATCTGAACCTTCTCCATCTGAACCTTCTCCACCTTCTTCTGTTGTGGTAGAAACTGAAAAAAATAAAGAAAAAGAGTATGTTCCACCAGTCCCCTTCCCACATAGAGTTCTGAAAAATAAAAGGATTGAGGAGGGAGACAAAGAGAGAGAGATCTTGGATGTTTTCAGAAAAGTTGCGGTAAACATTCCGCTTCTTGATGTAATTAAGCAGGTTCCAAAGTATGCAAGGTTTCTGAAAGATTTGTGTACAAATAAGAGGAGGATGAAGGGAAGTGAAAGAGTCAACTTGGGAAGAAATATTTCTGCTTTTATTCAGCCCAAGCCTTCATGTGAAAAAGTTACCGGCGAGCAAAATGTTTCAGCTCTCACTCAAGTCTTGCCGCAAAAGTGCAAGGACCCGGGAACTTTTGCTATTCCTTGTACCATCGGGGATAGTAAATTCGAGAATTGCATGCTTGATTTAGGAGCGGGCATTAATGTTATGCCTACTTCTGTTTATAATAACCTTTGTCTTGGTCCTTTGCAGCATACAGGTTTAATCATTCAACTGGCGAACAGGAGCAATGCCCGCTCCGCGGGAGTAGTGGAAGATGTCCTTGTTCAAGTTAACGATTTGATTTTTCCTGCAGATTTCTACATTCTGGACATGGAAGGAGAAACTAAGTCAAGCAGAGCTCCCATCATTTTAGGCAGACCGTTCATGAAAACGGCGAAAACAAAAATTGATGTTGACGATGGAACCATGTCCATGGAATTTGGTGACATTGTCGCGAAATTTAACATTTTCGATGCCATGAAACATCCCTTGGAAGAGCATTCCATTTTTCATATTGAATTGATCTCTGAATTGGTTGATGACACTTGTTCTGAATTATTTTCACTTGATTTTCCATCTTTATCGGGTTTTGATGATGTTTACTCGTGTGCTGATTGTACTGACACTAACCTTTGTGTTGTATGTGCTGAGATTGATTCTGCCTTGCAGGGTAACATGTTTCCTACAGGTGAAGTTGTTGTCGATGAAGTTGTTTATGCCGCTGATGCGCTCGACATCCTGGCTGCCCCAAACACTCCATCCATCGAGCAGCCCCCGTCCTTAGAGTTGAAACAACTCCCTGAAAACCTGAAATATGCTTATTTGGAGAGTAATGAAAAACTCCCTGTTATAATTTCTTCTAACCTTGATTTCGATCAAGAAAATAAGCTTTTGCAGGTTTTGAAGAAGCACAAGAAGGAGATTGGGTGGACATTAGCTGACATCCCAGGAATTAGTCCTTCCATGTGTATGCACAGGATTTTGCTTGAGGATGGTGCGAAAACAGTAAGGCAGCCCCAAAGGAGGCTTAATCCTTTGATCCTCGATGTGGTGAAGAAAGAGGTAACCAAACTCTTGCAAGCAGGTATCATTTATCCTATCTCTGACAGTAAATGGGTAAGCCCAGTGCAGGTTGTACCTAAGAAATCTGGACTCACCGTGGTGAAAAATGAAAAGAATGAACTTGTTCCCACTAGAGTTCAGAACAGTTGGAGAGTTTGTATTGATTACAGAAGGTTGAACCAAGCTACTAGAAAGGATCACTTTCCTTTACCGTTCATTGACCAAATGCTTGAACGGCTTGCTGGTAAATCACATTACTGTTTTCTTGATGGTTTTTCAGGTTATTTTCAGATTCATATTGCACCTGAAGATCAAGAAAAGACCACTTTTACTTGCCCATTCGGTACTTTTGCTTACAGGAGGATGCCTTTTGGTCTTTGCAATGCCCCTGGCACTTTCCAGCGATGCATGATTAGCATTTTTGCTGATTTTATTGAAAATTGCATGGAAGTGTTTATGGATGATTTAACTGTTTATGGTTCTTCCTTTGATGCATGTTTGAACAGTTTGAATATGGTTTTAGAGAGATGCATCGAAACTGACCTTGTTTTGAATTATGAAAAATGCCATTTTATGGTTGAGCAGGGAATTGTTTTGGGTCACATTATTTCTGAAAAAGGAATTTCTGTTGACCCTGCTAAGATTGATGTGATTTCTACACTGCCTTACCCCTCTTGCATTCGCGAGATTCGTTCTTTTCTTGGTCATGCAGGTTTTTACAGGCGTTTCATCAAGGATTTCAGCAAGATAGCTCTTCCGCTGTCGAACTTGTTGAAGAATGACGTCACTTTCAACTTCGATGACAAATGCAAACAAGCATTTGACTTCTTGAAGAAAGCATTGACCTCCGCTCCCATCATCCAGCCCCCTGACTGGACCCTCCCCTTTGAGATTATGTGTGATGCTTCTAACTATGCTGTTGGAGCGGTCCTTGCACAAAGAGTTGACAAGGCTGCCCATGTTATTTATTATGCTTCTAGGACTCTAGATTCTGCACAGTCAAATTACACCACCACTGAAAAAGAACTCCTAGCTATTGTTTTTGCTCTTGATAAATTCAGATCATATTTGCTAGGTTCCAAGGTTGTTGTTTTTACTGACCATGCAGCTTTAAAGTACTTGTTGAAGAAGCCGGAAGCAAAATCGAGATTGATTCGGTGGATGTTGTTGCTCCAAGAGTTTAATGTAGAGATTAAAGACAAAAATGGAGCTGAGAACTTAGTGGCTGATCACTTGAGCAGGATAGAGAGGGATGAAGATCCTTTTTCGATTCAGGATGACTTTCCTGATGAGCAGCTTTTACTTTTGCATGGAGTTACTCCTTGGTTTGCTGATATTGTTAATTATCTTGTTGCTGGTGTTTTTCCTATAGGTGCATCCAAGGCACAAATTCACAAACTCAAGAGTGATGCCAAATATTATGTTTGGGATGATCCATATCTTTGGAAGTTTGGTAGTGATCAGGTGATTAGGAGATGTGTCCCCGACTATGAGATTGAATCTATTTTACATTTTTCTCATGCATCTCAAGTAGGGGGACACTTTGGTCCGCAAAGGACTGCAAGAAAAGTCCTAGACTCAGGTTTCTACTGGCCCACTGTTTTTAAAGATGCTTATGAGACTTACCGCACTTGTAAAGAGTGCCAGATAGCAGGTACAACCATCACTCGTAAGAGTGAAATGCCTCAGCAACCTATGCTTTTCTGTGAGGTATTTGATGTATGGGGAATCGACTTCATGGGTCCTTTTCCTGTATCATTTGGTTTTCTCTACATTTTACTTGCTGTTGATTACGTTTCAAAGTGGGTAGAAGCTATCCCCACTAGGACTAATGATTCAAGAGTTGTTGCAGATTTTGTCAGGTCCAATATCTTTTGCAGGTTTGGAATACCCCGAGCCATCATAAGTGACTAAGGCACTCACTTCTGTAACCGTACCATGGAAGCTTTGCTCCGGAAGTATGGAGTTGTGCACAGAGTCTCTACTGCATATCACCCACAAACTAATGGGCAAGCTGAGATCTCAAACAGGGAGATCAAACAGGTTTTAGAGAAAATAGTGCTGTAACATCCTCATTTTTACTAATTGTATGCATTTATATATGTACATTATGAACACTTATGCAATGTATTTCATAGAACTTTATGAACATATTTTCTTAATGAAATTAATACAGTTCTACTCAGAAGAATTTTTTGAATTTGCAAATGTCTTTGTTTTTGCTGAAATTGATAGTTGACTGGACTGCTATGTCAGACAACTGTCCAGGATAAATTTTCAAGTATAGAATTTTGAACTCATTTATAACTTAAAAGAAAGGTAATAGAATATAGATTAAAAATATATACAGATAAAGAATTAAAATGCTTATTCAGAATTGTTAGGATTTTCTGAAAGTTAGAAGCTTGAGAAATTATTACGGTAAAATTTTAAGACAGAAAATTTAGAGAAAATTCATAGGATATCTATAGAATTATCTAATAATTGTAATATACTTAGAATAATTATTAAATATGTTTAACCAAGAAAAATTTAAATTAGAACCTTAACCAATCAAAAAGTGACAACTTAGGTTTTTCTAATGTCACTAAATTAAGCTAATTAGGCTTGGATTAAGAGATAAGTAAGACACTACCCCAAGGTTTTTGATAGTGAGGAATCCATTGGTGATGTTATTTTCTTCAAATTCTAATCACATTGTAAAATAATTAGCAGCCCTAATTACCTTCTAGAATTTTCTACAAAGTGCTTGAAATGTTGACTTTTGGGGTAGGCAAGTGACTTGGAACTCCTTGGCTGTCCAAGTGGGCTGGAAAGGCTTGGCAAGTGGACTTCCCTTGGTCCAATTGAGCTGCTGGACGTGCAGGCAGCAGCTGGACTTGAAGGCAAAGTCCAATTTGGTTAATAAATTTTTTTAGAAGCATTTAACTTAAGTAAAAGGAGAAAAAAAGTCACCATAAACTCAAAAACAGAACCATGAGTCTCCAAACCCAGCAACTGCAGTTTTCATTTCAATTTCATCTTAACTTCATCATCTCATCTCAAATTAAGAAACCAAACCATCCAAACTCCCTAAACCCTAAGCTAATCGGAAAAAAGGAAAAGAAATTGGAGGAAATCTCAAAAATTCATACAAGACCAAGGAGTGAGGGAGAAAGGAATTCAAGGCTTTTCTTCAATTAAAGAGTTTAAGGTAAGGATCTAGGCATTTAATTTCAATTAAAACCCTTGGAATTAGAAGAAAACATGTTGTAGGGTTAGATTCAATTTGTGACCTAGAATCATGAAAACTTGAAATTAATTTAGGGGTTTTGTGTTTTTGATGCTTGTGATTGTAATTCATGGATTGGAATGATGTGTGATTGAATTTTTAATGTGTTGTGATGGCTGAAATTTGAGTTGCTTGATTTTTAATTGAATTGAAATTTGGTTGAATTTTGGTTGGAATTGGAGTTTGTGGCTTTGGAAAATATGTTGAGAATGGTAGTGAGACCATTCGGCCAGCCCAAAATGCAAGGGATATTATGTGGAAATTTTTGTAAAATCAAGGGCAAAATGGTCATTTTACATGTAGGGACAAAATGGGATTTTTTTGAAAAAGAGCAAGGGTAATTTGGTCATTTCAAAATTTAGGACATAGATGGAATTTTAGAAAAGATTAAGGGTATTTTAGTAACTTTACCTAATAGTGAATTTTTATAATTTTTATGTGATTGCTTAATACTAATTATTTATTTATTAGCATCATTGTCATATTGCATAAGCTTGAGTTCTTGGAAAATACAAAGATTTCAAATGAGAAATGAGTATTTATGGGGGAATTGATTTCCAGGACTGTGTTGACTGACCGGACTGCGGTAGTCATGTATTTGAAAATATGATTGAGATTATGAACAGAGAACTGTGTTGACTGACCGGACTGCGGTAGTCATGTATTTGAAAATATGTTGATTGTTGACTGACCGGACTGCGGTAGTCATGTATTTGAAAAGATGATTGAGATTATGAACAGAGAATATGATAGTCCTGGGAAATGGGTGAGCAGAATAAGTTAGACAGGACCGTATAGTCTGTGATTAAATAGTCTGTGGGGTGAAGGATATTTGCAATTCCACAGAGGACCGTAATCTGGAGCGCAGATACTGTCGTGGTGGCCTTCCGGGTATCCTGACCTCCTAATTCTGTCTAGTTTATTCGCGTTTAGTAGGGGCTGATAGCTGAATTACATGAGGTAATGGTAGGCCAGTTACTTACTAAACACTCAAAGGGGAAGTCTCCATGGAGCAGGGTCAAAATGAATTTGAGTCAAAAACTGCATTGCATAAATCATACTGCATTTAATTATGTGTGTAACTAATTAATTTGTTATGATATGTATTTGTTTGAAATAGTTTTAATTGTATGAGAAATTAAATGCTTGATCCGGTAATGCTGTCCCCAGATTCTAGGGGAGTGTGAATTGCAGGTGCCTGAAGATATAGTTGAATGATGAAGATGCAGAAATTCCAGAGCATATAGGATGGGACTATTTTGGGTAGACAATAATTTGTAGTAGTTAGAATTATTTTGTAGCAGTGTTTATATAAATTTTAATGATGTAAATTACAGAACATATTTTGGATTGTAAGAGAACGTATCAGAACTTTGAAATAAATATATAAAATAAATTAAATAGTTAAATTATGTTTTATAAGAAAGGGGGGTTACAAGTGCAACCAAACAGGAAGGACTGGAGCCGCCGTCTAGAAGACGCACTTTGGGCTCAAAGAACAGCTTTCAAGACACCCATAGGGATGTCTCCTTATCGACTTGTTTTCGGTAAGGCATGTCACCTTCCTGTAGAGATAGAACACCGTGCTTATTGGGCGGTGAAAAGTTGTAACTTGGAAATGCAACAAGCAGGTATTGAAAGAAAACTCCAATTACAACAACTTGAAGAGTTTAGGCTAGAGGCTTATGAAAGCTCTAGGATTTATAAAGAGAAAACCAAACACTTCCATGATAAAATGATTTCTAGGAAGGAATTCTCTGTGGGCCAACAGGTTTTACTGTTTAACTCCCGCCTTAAGCTTATGGCTGGGAAACTTCGATCCAAATGGATTGGCCCTTTTGTTGTTACTAATGTTTTTCCTTATGGTGCAGTAGAAATTAAAAGTGCAGGTACTAACAAAGTTTTCAAGGTCAATGGGCAGCGCCTGAAGCTATTCCATGAAAGTTCAGTGCCTGAAGATGCAACCATAGAAGAGCTTTCTTTGGAAGCGCCCAACTACACTGCAACTTGATCAGGGGGCACCCTTTCCTTTCTCTCATTCTTACTTTATAATTGAGTTCTTTTCATTGAGGACAATGTATGTCTTAAGTGTGGGGGAGGGAACCATTTGTTTTTGTTTTTGTTTGTTTTTGCTTAAAAAAAAATGGAAAATGCATGCTTTTTCATTGATTATCTTGCTACAATTGTGAGTATTCTCTCTGTTCTTTGTCGAAAGACTTGTGGTGTGATGTGACTGATTCTTTTTGCGCATTCTTAGTTTGTATGTTTGACTAAACTCTAAATTGTACATCACTAGTGGAAGATCACTAACCCTTGTGAGATTTTGAGCCTAATAATGGATAACATAAAAAAAAATCCATCTCTTTCTTTCTTGTGTGATTTCACTCATGTTTGTTAGTCTCTAGAACTTGAATTGACTCTTGTTGAAGCTTTTTGTTTACTTGTGCACACTGAAATGATAAAGGCATCTTGTTTTGTTTTGTTTTGTTTTTTTTTTTTACCTAGTTAGCCAAAAAGCCAACCTTGATAATATCATCCCTTTGTTTGGAAGCCCCTTTGAGCCTATTATCCTTTTTTGTGTTTAAAACTCATTACAAGCCGAAAAGTGAAAAACAATGTTATCACCCTATTCAAAGGGTTGAAAGGGTCTTGTATAGAGTTGTGTGGGGTTGAACATTGTTGTTATGATTGTTGTTATGATGTTGGCTGGCAGAAAAGAAAAAAAAATAGAAAAGGAAAACAAAAGAAAAAAAAAAAAAAAATAGAGAAGGATGTCAATGCTAGTCCTTCTGGAAAAAAAAAAAGAAGAAAGAGAAGAATAAAAGGAAAAGGAGAAGAGAAATAAGTTGTGAGGTTGTTGTTCAATCGCCATTGAGATATTATTTAGTTCAACTCCCGCAATTCTTTCAATTTTCTTTTAACTCTTTGAATTTTAGCTTAGTACCCCTTTAGGATGTATCTCACCCTGACCTTGGCCAAGTTACAACCATAATAAAAGTCCTTTTGATCTTTGTGTGCAATGTATTTCAAATTGTGAATGTTAGAGTCTTTTCAAGCTTATGGTAGTACTATCTCTCATGTTGTGCTTTGAGTGTAAACAGTAACCTAAACACTTGAGAGTTGAGTGGAAACAGTTTATCTTGTGAGGATCTTGATGCTTTTGATGTACTTTTTGGTAATCTGTTTTTCATATTTACTTTGACTGTTACAAAAGAGTTGCTCACTAATGTCATATTCTTTAAGCTTAGAATTAGGAGTTTGCTTGCACTTTGTATCCTGATAACCTCTAAGTTTGCATGCTCTGTTTCGTTTTTGTTTTGAAGTTTTTCTATTTTGAATTTTTAATTTTGCTCGGAGTGCAAAAGTTTAAGTGTGGGGGAATTTGATCAGTGCATCTTCATGCATATTCTTCTACTGTTATTCTTAGGCATTTCCTTAGTTTATTTCATTAGTTTCACCATTTTAGTGTGTTTTCTTATTTAAGTTTGTTTCTAGCTTTATTTAATTTTCGTATTTTATTTTCAGCATTAGCAGCTTTCAATGGAAAATTCATAACTGGAGCTACAGGAATCGGATTGAGGCGTTCTAATATTCGTTGGAAACCTTTGTCTGGAATACCACGGCCGTGGTAGCCTAAGCACGGCCGTGCTAAGCCACCACAGCCACGGTGAAATAACCACGGCCAAGCAGAAATCACTGAAAGTTTTGCATCAGCGTCAACTTTCCGAGCACAGCCGTGGTTAATTTACCACGACCGTGCTCGTAATGCACGCAGATTGGACCTCCAGACTATGCAAGGACCACGGCCGTGGTCATCTGATCAGCACGGCCGTGGTGATCCGCGTCAGCAGTTTAAAACTTTATAAAATAAGTACTGAAAACCCTTATAAAAGGGGAGAACCAGAGGGCCGCGGACTGTTGACTCATTCACTGTTCACGAAATTATTTTGAAAGGTTTTGAACAATTGTAATGGAGAACTAATTTCTGAAGAATCGATCTACTGTAATCGGATTCCACTTTGAGGTTCTTTTATAAATTCCATATCAATCTGTTTCCTTTGATTTATTCCAATAATCTCAATTAATTGCTTAATTTGATTGTTGTTATAGGATATAATTCTTAAATTCAATTGGTTATTTGATCTTGAATCAATTTCGCGTTAATGTAGCTTTTGCATTATCGCGTTTGATCAGATTGCGTTTGCTTAATCCGGAATTCAGGAACATACGCCGTATAATTTCTATTGCGCTTGTCAGTAGTTATTATAGTCGAATAGGATCAGATCCGTTTAGGGAATTGGAATTTATAGGGATCAATGATAAGTCGGAAGTCGATACAGTAGGTTGATTCGCTTTAGCTTATTCGATAATCACAATTTATTTTAATCCCTTTTTCTTGAAATCGTAATCGAAACCCCCATTAATCGTTACTGTATTGATTGATAATAATACAAGAATCCTTGAGAACGATACTCGAGTTGTCGTTACCGTAACTATATTTTCAAAATCACTCGTTTTGATCCATGCGCGACAGCGGATCAATGGTCCCCATGGACTATACCCCCCAAGCAGAAAACCAAAGAAGAAAAAGATAGAGAACGTTTCCCGGTTGCATTCCTTACACGCAATGACCAGGATTACTGTAAGAAAGGTGATGTAATCCAGAGGCCTCTGCAAGAGCCTTTGAAGCGGCATTTTACTACTGCCTCAGCACCAGAGTGGACGAGGTATGTTTGCACTCAAGCTTTTTCAGCTGCTTATTATGCTATGCCAAAAGGAACGATCATCAGCAACCCTCTGCCCAATTGGATGAGAGAAGTGTACCCACACTTGATACGCATGCCTCATCCTTACTCCTGTCCAACTGGAACTTAGCAAAGAGTGCGTCTAGCAGCAGAAGATCTGCAGAAACCAGAGGTGGAAGTTGCCTCTCGATTCACCAAGACGGTTGCGGAGCAGAAAGGGAAGGCTCCAAGAAAGATGAAAGCATCGTCCAAGAAGTCCTCTGTTAACAAGGATATTGAACTGGCTGCAGAGTTGCAGTTGGCCATTAAAGAAAGCCTGGACCCTTCCATAACGAGGCAGCGTCCAGATGCAGGGTGGGTCAAGGATGTTCAAATCTGGACTCCAATCACAAAGTTCCTGCCTCTACCAGCTGGAACTCCAGTGCTAAACTTCCAGCCAGGCGACTATGATGAACTTGGAAAACTTCTGCAACAAATGTATATACCAAACCAAGCCATCGCCTACCCACCAAACCTTCACATAAGCCGCGCCACAGAAATAAAGTTTGTACCAGATAGGGTATGTCCTAGACTACCTGTATATGATGCTGGTCGCAAGAAAGGCTACAAGTTCTACGGCATTGAGATGCCCAGCAGGGAAGAGAAAGTTGAAACCCTGCAAAAATCCTCTCACACCTGGGGTCATCTATTCGACAAGACTGGTAAGCTTACGCGTTCACTCGGAACCTTTGATTCCATTACCTTTTGGCGCCAGATCTTATGGAACGATTCCCAGCAAGCCTCATCCTCAGGCAGCTCCAAGGATGACTTTGTTCATCCCCCTCATGGTATAGAGGTGCTGCGTCCAGTCAAGACTCACCACTTCTCAGACACCTTTGCCTGCTTTCTGAAAGATTCAGATGATTATCTGGAGTTAATAAAGACTTTGCCAAAAATCAGAAGCAACAAAGTGTTTGATCTTCGAACACTGGATCGCACAGAGTTTGTGGAGGAACTCCAAACTCTGCATGAGGAGTACAAAGCAGAAGAAGCCACAGCAGCAGAACAAGCTCGTCTAGAGCAGTTGGCTCTTGAGGAACCTAAGACCGCAACCATAGAAAAGGAAGATACGGTTGCTAAGTCGAAAGCTACACAGGCAGAGCTGGATGAAGCATCTGCCAAAGTAACAAAGGTGCTAGCTCATCTTGACCTGGACTCATCTGTACCAGTGGACGTGGAACACTTTGTCACGTCACATGAAGAACCTACCGTCCAATCTGGTAAGTCCGAGGATGATAGAGAGCTCGTTGTTGAAGCATCCAAGCCAATGGAAGCAACTGCAGCACAGCCTATTGCTGGAGATATCACCAACTTCCCCATTGTTGATGCATCTACTGAAGCACATTCGGGCACACGACAACTGGTTCCCACCGGATCTTCAAGTCCAAGGGGTATCCAACCCTTGCGATTTGCTGAACCTCAAGGAGTCTCAGAAGATCGTGTTCACAAGATAGTGCAACAAGCTCTGAGGCAACAACAGCTGGAGACCGAAGCCGCTTTTCAAGCTTTTCAGCAAAGGCAACAGGCTGAGGCTGATCAACATCGTCTGATGCTGCAAAATGCCATCACTGAGCAGTTCATGAGTCTCTCCCAGACGCTTGTGAACCAGATTCAAAATACAGCAGCCACTTTGCTTGGACAAGTTGCTCATGCAGTTCCACCCGTCCAACCACAACCTCCACAACCAGCACCACCAATACAAGCACCACCAGAACAACCACCACCACCAGAACAACCACCTCCACAGCCATAAGGTGACCATGATGGCCCAATCATTTTCCATCTTTCAAACCTTTTTGTTAATGACAAAGGGGGAGAAATTGGAATTTTGATGTCATAGAAGTAAATAGCTAAACACTCTGTATATAAAATATATTGGCATATATTGACTTCTTTATCAAAACATGAGGTGTTTATTTCATAGATTCCGCATCCATATCCTTGATATGTTTTTCACTCTGATATCTGTTATACATGATATATACTTGCCTTTTATATTTCTCTGTTATCAGATGCATAAGAAATGTTGAACTCAGGGGGAGTACTTCATTTCAATTTTATACACTAGCATAACATAATCATCGCTAACTTGATTCATTGTATTCTAATATGATTATGTGTCTGTTAACATCAAAATTTACCATTATTTGTCATCATCAAAAAGGGGGAGATTGTTAGGTTCTAAGACCTTGGACGATGTCCAACCCCTCGAATTTCGGTTTTGATGATAACAACTAAAGGATAAATTTTGAAGTATCTAATGATCTAGTTTGAGTGTTATAGGATTTACGTCATCCAATTCCGCAATGGTATTGTATCTCTCAAACTTGGACTTTATGTTTTTAATAAGAAAAGCGTCCAAATGTGTTTTGCAAGAATTCTACAGGCAGCGTCCAATGCTCCTGTGAGAGCAAGCGTCCAACGATTGAATAACCCTCTCTGTAGTTTCTATCTTAAAATACGTTTTCAATGTTGATTCAATATAAGGCAACGATCAGTCTCTCATATTTTAACATGCCATTCTATTTGATTTTTTGAATAGTACTGAACAGGAAAAGAAGAAGCTTCTCTCTGCAGAAAAAGTACCAGTAGGAGAGGCGCTACAAGTACGGCTGTCACTTCAATCTCTCCACCCTAAGTCAAAAACGTGACAACGGTCATATGCTACAGAAAGAACCGCTCTTGGAAAAGGAATAGATCCCTCAACGGATACCTTTCAACAAGCTACCTATATATAGAGGAATGAGCTCATATATCAGACTGACGAAAAATTCATAAAGAGCTGAATCTCTGTCAAAATGAATGGACTATCTATACTTAAGCAAAAAGAGCATTCTTCTTAGCTTTGCTAAGCGATTCTGTATATTCGTACTGACTGTAATATCCTCTCTGTGAGAGTTAAGTCTTACTTTCTATACTCAAACAATTCTGTTTGGAAAGCCAGGAGTGGCTTAGTGTTAAAGAATACTTGGGTTTGTGTTTAATCTCAAGGGGAGATTAAGGGTGTGCCAGAAGTGGCCTAGAGAATACCTGTAGCCAGAAGTGGCAAAGTTAGAATACTTGAGAGTAATCAGATCTTGATTAGTAGAACCCTTCAAAAGTTTTTGAAGGAGAACTGGACGTAGCTCAGTTGAGTGAACCAATATAAAACTAAGTGTTCTATTCTCTCGCTTTCTAGCTTACTTGAATATCCATTAAACTATCTCTTCAACATACTACGAAAATGATTCTTTACACATTTTATCTAAGATTATTTATTACGTGTGTTCTAACTAAAAGCAAGAAGAGTAGTTTCATTGGACTGTTGTTTTTAAACTGCTGGACGATAGCATAATCTTCTGTTTTACTAAGTTCTTGTAAAACTAAAAGATATACTATCTTCACATTAGTTAAAGTTTTCCAAAGAAATTTTAAATACACTATTCAACCCCCCTTCTAGTGTATTTCTCTATATTTCAATTTTCATATAATGTTAAGAATTGATAGTGTAATTAATAACTTCTATAACTCAAAATATTTAAAATTATTTTTTTATTATAATAATAATTAATAAATTTATTAGACACTACAAAACATTCATCTATAAGATATATTAATTATCATATTTTATTTATTGAGATAATATTTAAATTTGTCTTCAAAACCAATCTCTCCGATGTATATGGTGAACAGGCTGTGAAGGTTAGTAGCTTCCCCAAATTTGTCAGCTCATGCACAAAATACATACTTATCAGTGCCCTTGCATGCCCTCTCTATCCTAACATCCAGTTTTGAAAGTTGTTCCTATACATTAAAATAGTCCCACATCGCTTAGGAATAGTACCTAAGAATAGTTTATATACACCTTCCTTCCTTGACCCTCTGAGGCGCTTTCTAAGAGCAAAACCGTGAGGCGCAGGCCAATGCCAAAGCAGACAATACCTCGGATGCGGTACCCTAATGATTAGCGGACATTGAGGTTGGAACATTAACACCGTCCTCCTCCTCCATTGACCCTCCAAGGCGCCTTTTAAGGGTTCAAACCAACGCCTTATAAATAAATAATTTTCATAATTATAGTCTCATTTTGTTTATTTATAATATTTTTTTATTATAAGCATATAAGAGCATCTACAATACATGATTGCTTAAATGAGTTGCTTATGTTAAATTTGTGAGCCCTACAATGCCACATAGATTTCAGAACTTTACACCAAAAATTACTCCAATGATAAAGTTGCTAGAGTGAGTACTTAACTTGAGCACATTAAATTTTGTAATTAATGAATAGTTCTTTAATTGGTAAGAATGAGTTAAGTAGCGATTGCTTATATAAACAATTCAGTTATGCAACGCATTGCCAAGTCATATTATCTAAAGGCAATAATTTGTTAAGCAACGTTGCCTAACTTTAAGAAATTATGTAAGCACCCGCGTTGGAGATGCTCTAAGTCAATATACTTCAATTTATATATTATATTAATTACATCAAAACATAAATTCTGCATAATTATTACTATTTACATAAAATTTATTATAAATTATTTTACAGGGATTTTTTGTATTTTTCATTTAAAATTTTGAACAGAGTTATTTTCATATAATGTTAAGAATTGATAGTGTAATTAATAACTTCTATAACTCAAAATATTTAAAATTATTTTTATCATAATAACAATTAATAAATTTATTGGACACCACAAAATATTCATCTATAAGATATATTAATTATCATATTTTATTTATTGAGATAATATTTAAATTTGTCTTCAAAACCAATCTCTCCGATGTATATGCTGAACAGGCTGTGAAGGTTAGTAGCTTCCCCAAATTTGTCAGCTCATGCACAAAATACATACTTATCAGTGCCCTTGCATGCCCTCTCTATCCTAACATCCAGTTTTGAAAGTTGTTCCTATTCATTAAAATAGTCCCACATCGCTTAGGAATAGCAGCTAAGAATAGTTTATATACACCCTCCTTCCTTGACCCTCTGAGGCGCTTTCTAAGAGCAAAACCGTGAGGCGCTGGCCAACGCCAAAGCGAACAATACCTCGGATGCGGTACCCTACTGATTAGCGGACATTGAGGTTGGAACATTAACACCGTCCTCCTCCTCCCTTGACCCTCTGAGGCGCCTTTTAAGGATTCAAACCAACGCCTTATAAATAAATAATTTTCATAATTATAGTCTCATTTTGTTTATTTATAATATTTTTTTTTATTATAAGCATGTAAGAGCATCTACAATACATGATTGCTTAAATGAGTTACTTATGTTAAATTTGTGAGCCCTACAATGCCACATAGATTTAAGAACTTTACACCAAAAATTACTCCAATGATAAAGTTGCTAGAGTGAGTACTTAACTTGAGCACATTAAATTTTGTAATTAATGAATAGTTCTTTAATTGGTAAGAATGAGTTAAGCAGCGATTGCTTATATAAACAATTCAGTTATGCAACGCATTGCCAAGTCATATGATCTAAAGGCAATAATTTGTTAAGCAACGTTGCCTAACTTTAAGAAATTATGTAAGCACCCGCGTTGGAGATGCTCTAAGTCAGTATACTTCAATTTATATATTATATTAATTACATCAAAAACATAAATTCTGCATAATTATTACTATTTACTTAAAATTTATTATAAATTATATTTTACAGGGATTTTTTATTTTTTTCATTTAAAATTTTGAACAGAGTTATTTTCATATAATGTTAAGAATTGATAGTGTAATTAATAACTTCTATAACTCAAAATATTTAAAATTATTTTTTATCATAATAATAATCAATAAATTTATTAGACACTACAAAACATTCATCTATAAGATATATTAATTATCATATTTTATTTATTGAGATAATATTTAAATTTGTCTTCAAAACCAATCTCTCCGATGTATATGCTGAACAGGCTGTGAAGGTTAGTAGCTTCCCCAAATTTGTTAGCTCATGCACAAAATACATACTTATCAGTGCCCTTGCATGCCCTCTCTATCCTAACATCCAGTTTTGAAAGTTGTTCCTATACATTAAAATAGTCCCACATCGGTTAGGAATAGTAGCTAAGAACAGTTTATATACACCCTCCTTCCTTGACCCTTTGAGGCGCTTTCTAAGAGCAAAACCGTGAGACGCTGGCCAACGCCAGAGCGGACAATACCTCGGATCCGGTACCCTAATGATTAGCGGACATTGAGGTTGGAACATTAACACCGTCCTCCTCCTCCCTTGACCCTCCGAGGCGCCTTTTAAGGGTTCAAACCAACGCCTTATAAATAAATAATTTTCATAATTATAGTCTCATTTTGTTTATTTATAATATTTTTTTTTATTATAAGCATATAAGAGCATCTACAATACATGATTGCTTAAATGAGTTACTTATGTTAAATTTGTGAGCCCTACAATGCCACATAGATTTAAGAACTTTACACCAAAAATTACTCCAATGATAAAGTTGCTATAGTGAGTACTTAACTTGAGCACATTAAATTTTGTAATTAATGAATAATGCTTTAATTGGTAAGAATGAGTTAAGTAGCGATTGCTTATATAAACAATTCAGTTATGCAACGCATTGCCAAGTCATATGATCTAAAGGCAATAATTTGTTAAGCAACGTTACCTAACTTTAAGAAATTATGTAAGCACTCGCGTTGGAGATGCTCTAAGTCAATATACTTCAATTTATATATTATATTAATTACATCAAAACATAAATTCTGCATAATTATTACTATTTACTTAAAATTTATTATAAATTATATTTTACAGGGATTTTTTATTTTTTTCATTTAAAATTTTGAACAGAGTTATTTTCATATAATGTTAAGAATTGATAGTGTAATTAATAACTTCTATAACTCAAAATATTTAAAATTATTTTTTATCATAATAATAATTAATAAATTTATTAGACACTACAAAACATTCATCTATAAGATATATTAATTATCATATTTTATTTACTGACATAATATTTAAATTTGTCTTCAAAACCAATCTCTCCGATGTATATGCTGAACAGGCTGTGAAGGTTAGTAGCTTCCCCAAATTTGTCAGCTCATGCACAAAATACATACTTATCAGTGCCCTTGCATGCCCTCTCTATCCTAAAATCCAGTTTTGAGAGTTGTTCCTATACATTAAAATAGTCCCACATTGCTTAGGAATAGTAGCTAAGAATAGTTTATATACACCCTCCTTCCTTGACCCTCCGAGGCGCCTTTTAAGGGTTCAACCCAACGCCTTATAAATAAATAATTTTCATAATTATAGTCTCATTTTGTTTATTTATAATATTTTTTTTATTATAAGCATATAAGAGCATCTACAATACGTGATTGCTTAAATGAGTTACTTATGTTAAATTTGTGAGCCCTACAATGCCACATAGATTTATGAACTTTACACCAAAAATTACTCCAATGATAAAGTTGCTAGAGTGAGTACTTAACTTTAGCACATTAAATTTTGTAATTAATGAATAGTTCTTTAATTGGTAAGAATGAGTTAAGTAGCGATTGCTTATATAAACAATTCAGTTATGCAGCGCATTGCCAAGTCATATGATCTAAAGGCAATAATTTGTTAAGCAACGTTGCCTAACTTTAAGAAATTATGTAAGCACCTGCGTTGGAGATGCTCTAAGTCAATATACTTCAAAATATATATTATATTAATTACATCAAAACATAAATTCTGCATAATTATAACTATTTACTTAAAATTTATTATAAATTATATTTTACAGGGATTTTTTATTTTTTTCATTTAAAATTTTGAACAGAGTTATCTTCATATAATGTTAAGAATTGATAGTGTAATTAATAACTTCTATAACTCAAAATATTTAAAATTATTTTTTATCGTAATAATAATTAGTAAATTTATTAGACACTACAAAACATTCATCTATAAGATATATTAATTATCATATTTTATTTATTGAGATAATGTTTAAATTTGTCTTCAAAACCAATCTCTCTGATGTATATGCTGAACAGGCTGTGAAGGTTAGTAACCTCCCCAAATTTGTCAGCTCATGCACAAAATACATACTTATCAGTGCCCTTGCATGCCCTCTCTATCCTAACATCCAGTTTTGAAAGTTGTTCCTATACATTAAAATAGTCCCACATCGCTTAGGAATAGTAGCTAAGAATAGTTTATATACACCCTCCTTCCTTGACCCTCTGAGGCGCTTTGTAAGAGCAAAATCGAGAGGCGCAGGCCAACGCCAAAGCGGACAATACCTCGGATGCGGTACCCTAATGATTAGCGGACATTGAGGTTGGAACATTAGCACCGTCCTCCTCTTCCCTTGACCCTCCGAGGCGCCTTTTAAGGGTTCAAACCAACGCCTTATAAATCAATAATTTTCGTAATTATAGTCTCATTTTGTTTATTTATAATACTTTTTTTTTTATTTTAAGCAAATAAGAGCATCTACAATACATGATTGCTTAAATGAGTTACTTATGTTAAATTTGTGAGCCCTACAATGCCACATAGATTTAAGAACTTTACACCAAGAATTACTCCAATGATAAAGTTGCTAGAGTGAGTACTTAACTTGAGCACATTAAATTTTGTAATTAATGAATAGTTCTTTAATCGTTAAGAATGAGTTAAGTAGCGATTGCTTATATAAACAATTCAGTTATACAACGCATTGCCAAGTCATACGATCTAAAGGCAATAATTTGTTAAGCAACGTTACCTAAATTTAAGAAATTATGTAAGCACCCGCGTTGGAGATGCTCTAACTCAATATACTTCAAATTATATATTATATTAATTACATCAAAACATAAATTCTGCATAATTATTACTATTTACTTAAAATTTATTATAAATTATATTTTAAATGGATTTTTTATTTTTTTCATTTAAAATTTTGAACAGAGTTATTTTCATATAATGTTAAGAATTGATAGTGTAATTAATAACTTCTATAACTGAAAATATTTAAAATTATTTTTTATCGTAATAATAATTAATAAATTTATTAGACACTACAAAACATTCATCTATAAGATATATTAATTATCATATTTTATTTATTGAGATAATATTTAAATTTGTCTTCAAAACCAATCTCTCCGATGTATATGCTGAACAGGCTGTGAAGGTTAGTAGCTTCCCCAAATTTGTCAGCTTATGCACAAAATACATACTTATCAGTGCCCTTGCATGCCCTCTCTATCCTAACATCCAGTTTTGAAAGTTGTTCCTATACATTAAAATAGTCCCACATTGCTTAGGAATAGTAGCTAAGAATAGTTTATATACACCCTCCTTCCTTGACCCTCCGAGGCGCCTTTTAAGGGTTCAACCCAACGCCTTATAAATAAATAATTTTCATAATTATAGTCTCATTTTGTTTATTTATAATATTTTTTTTATTATAAGCATATAAGAGCATCTACAATACATGATTGCTTAAATGAGTTACTTATGTTAAATTTGTGAGCCCTACAATGCCACATAGATTTAAGAACTTTACACCAAAAATTACTCCAATGATAAAGTTGCTAGAGTGAGTACTTAACTTGAGCACATTAAATTTCGTAATTAATGAATAGTTCTTTAATTGGTAAGAATGAGTTAAGTAGCGATTGCTTATATAAACAATTCAGTTATGCAACGCATTGCCAAGTCATATGATCTAAAGGCAGTAATTTGTTAAGCAACGTTGCCTAACTTTAAGAAATTATGTAAGCACCCGCGTTGGAGATGCTCTAAGTCAATATACTTCAAATTATATATTATATTAATTACATCAAAACATAAATTCTGCATAATTAATACTATTTACTTAAAATTTATTATAAATTATATTTTACAGGGATTTTTTATTTTTTCATTTAAAATTTTGAACAGAGTTATTTTCATATAATGTTAAGAATTGATAGTGTAATTAATAACTTCTATAACTCAAAATATTTAAAACTATTTTTTATCGTAATGATAATTAATAAATTTATTAGACACTACAAAACATTAATCTATAAGATATATCAATTATCATATTTTATTTATTGAGATAATATTTAAATTTGTCTTCAAAACCAATCTCTCCGATGAATATGCTGAACAGGCTGTGAAGGTTAGGAGCTTCCCCAAATTTGTCAGCTCATGCACAAAATACATACGTATCAGTGCCCTTGCATGCCCTCTCTATCCTAACATCCAGTTTTGAAAGTTGTTCCTATACATTAAAGTAGTCCCACATCGCTTAGGAATAGTAGCTAAGAATAGTTTATATACACCCTCCTTCCTTGACCCTCCGAGGCGCCTTTTAAGGATTCAAACCAACGCCTTATAAATAAATAATTTTGATAATTATAGTCTCATTTTGTTTATTTATAATATTTTTTTATTATAAGAATATAAGAGCATCTACAATACATGATTGCTTAAATGAGTTACTTATGTTAAATTTGTGAGCCCTACAATGCCACATAGATTTAAGAACTTTACACCAAAAATTACTCCAATGATAAAGTTGCTAGAGTGAGTACTTAACTTGAGCACATTAAATTTCGTAATTAATGAATAGTTCTTTAATTGGTAAGAATGAGTTAAGTAGCGATTGCTTATATAAACAATTCAGTTATGCAACGCATTGCCAAGTCATATGATCTAAAGGCAGTAATTTGTTAAGCAACGTTGCCTAACTTTAAGAAATTATGTAAGCACCCGCGTTGGAGATGCTCTAAGTCAATATACTTCAAATTATATATTATATTAATTACATCAAAACATAAATTCTGCATAATTAATACTATTTACTTAAAATTTATTATAAATTATATTTTACAGGGATTTTTTATTTTTTCATTTAAAATTTTGAACAGAGTTATTTTCATATAATGTTAAGAATTGATAGTGTAATTAATAACTTCTATAACTCAAAATATTTAAAACTATTTTTTATCGTAATGATAATTAATAAATTTATTAGACACTACAAAACATTCATCTATAAGATATATTAATTATCATATTTTATTTATTGAGATAATATTTAAATTTGTCTTCAAAACCAATCTCTCCGATGAATATGCTGAACAGGCTGTGAAGGTTAGGAGCTTCCCCAAATTTGTCAGCTCATGCACAAAATACATACGTATCAGTGCCCTTGCATGCCCTCTCTATCCTAACATCCAGTTTTGAAAGTTGTTCCTATACATTAAAATAGTTCCACATCGCTTAGGAATAGTAGCTAAGAATAGTTTATATACACCCTCCTTCCTTGACCCTCCGAGGCGCCTTTTAAGGATTCAAACCAACGCCTTATAAATAAATAATTTTCATAATTATAGTCTCATTTTGTTTATTTATAATATTTTTTAATTATAAGAATATAAGAGCATCTACAATACATGATTGCTTAAATGAGTTACTTATGTTAAATTTGTGAGCCCTACAATGCCACATAGATTTAAGAACTTTACACCAAAAATTACTCCAATGATAAAGTTGCTAGAGTGAGTACTTAACTTGAGCACATTAAATTTCGTAATTAATGAATAGTTCTTTAATTGGTAAGAATGAGTTAAGTAGCGATTGCTTATATAAACAATTCAGTTATGCAACGCATTGCCAAGTCATATGATCTAAAGGCAGTAATTTGTTAAGCAACGTTGCCTAACTTTAAGAAATTATGTAAGCACCCGCGTTGGAGATGCTCTAAGTCAATATACTTCAAATTATATATTATATTAATTACATCAAAACATAAATTCTGCATAATTAATACTATTTACTTAAAATTTATTATAAATTATATTTTACAGGGATTTTTTATTTTTTCATTTAAAATTTTGAACAGAGTTATTTTCATATAATGTTAAGAATTGATAGTGTAATTAATAACTTCTATAACTCAAAATATTTAAAACTATTTTTTATCGTAATGATAATTAATAAATTTATTAGACACTACAAAACATTCATCTATAAGATATATTAATTATCATATTTTATTTATTGAGATAATATTTAAATTTGTCTTCAAAACCAATCTCTCCGATGAATATGCTGAACAGGCTGTGAATGTAACCCCCTTTTTAATTACTTAATTTCTATATAAAATTCATAAACACGAAAATTTACAATTAAAATAAATACATTCCATTAAGTTTAAAGTTTGTCTTTATAATTTACATTATTAAAGTTTACAGAAAATACTATTACAAAATTATTTCTAATTAACACAAAAGTATCTAAAACCAAAAACCCCTATTCCTATAGCTCTGGAGTATGTCCGCATCTGTGACTTCTAATTAATCTTCCAAATACCTGCAATCATACTCCCCTAGAATCTGGGGACAGCATTACCGGATCAGGCATTTAATTTCTCATAGAATTAAAACAATTTCAAACAAATACATATCATAACAAATTAATTAGTTACACACATAATTAAATGCAGTATGATTTATGCAATGCAGTTTTTTGACTCAAATTCATTTTGACCCTGCTCCATGGAGACTTCCCCTTTGAGTGTTTAGTAAGTAACTGGCCTACCATTACGTACTGCAATTCAGCTATCAGCCCCTACTAAACGCGAATAAGCTAAACAGAATTAGGAGATCAGGATACCCGGAAGGCTACCACGACCGCAACTCAGTCCAGTTTCCAGCCACATGTGGAATTGCCAATATCCTTCACCCCACAGACTATATAATCACAGATTATACGGTCCTGTCTAACAAATTCTACTCAACCCAAAAATCCTTTCTCAATCATTCTCATTTCACATGACTACCGTAATCTCGGTTAGTCAACAATTCATTTCTCAATCAATCTCATTTCACATGACTACCGCAGTCCCGGTTAGTCAACAAAAGTCATTTCTCATAAATCAACTCAATTCTCATGACTACCACAGTCCTGGTTAGTCAACATAATTCTTTCTCATTTGATACTTTTATAAATCCCCCAAAAAGACTCATGCTAATGAATTTTTTTTCATGATCACAATCAAATAAATAATTTGTACACA
This sequence comes from Pueraria montana var. lobata, assembly GCA_026413185.1. NCBI lineage: Eukaryota > Viridiplantae > Streptophyta > Magnoliopsida > Fabales > Fabaceae > Pueraria > Pueraria montana. Next base: position 71,463,280 of record CM048650.1, on the reverse strand, counting down.
TTCACATACAAGGATACAAAAATTTAAGCAATTTAAATTATAACATTAGTATTTTTAATAATTTCCGAAAATGCCCTCAATCTTTTTCCAAAATACCCAATGTGTCCTACATGTAAAATGACCATTTTGCCCTTGGTTTTAAAAAAATTTCCACATAATATCCCTTGCATTTAGGGCTGGCCGAATGGTCTACAAGCCATTCTCAACAATTCTTCCAAAGCTACAAACTCCAATTCCAACCAAAATTCAATCAAATCACAAATTCAATCAAAATTCAACAAACCAAATTTCAACCATTACAACACCTTAAAAATTCAATCAAACATCATTCCAATCCATGAATTTCAATCACAAGCATCAAAAACACAAAACCCCTAAATCAATTTCAAGTTTTCATGATTCTAGGCCAAAATTTTAATCTAACCCTACAACATGTTTTCTTCTAATTCCAAGGGTTCTAATTGAAATTAAATGCCTAGATCCTTACCTTAGACTCTTTAATTGAAGAAAAAGCCTTGAATTCCTTTCTCCCTCACTCCTTGGTCTTGTAGGAATTTTTGAGATTTTCTCCAATTTCTTTCTCTACTAGCCGAATTATGTGAGGTAGGGTGAAGTTTGGATGGTTTGGTTTCTTAATTTGAGTTGAAATGATGAAGTTAAGAAGAAATTGAAATGAAGGAGTTGCAGCTGCTGTGGAGAAACTTACGGTTCTGTTTTGAGCAAAGGTTAGCTTTTGTGACTTTTTCCTTTTTCTTAAGTTTAATGTTTCTTAAATCAAGTAATTAATTAAATTGAATTCTCCCTTCAGTTCCAGCAGCCCCTGCACGTCCAGCCACCCTTATTGACCAAGGGAAATCAGTCACCAAGCCACTTGGACAGCCAAGGAGGCTTGCCTTGGTGACTTGCCACTTGCCTACCCCAAAAGTCAAAGTTTCAAGAAGTTTGTAGAAAATTCTAGAAGGTAATTAGGGCTGCTGATTATTTTACAATGTGATTAGAATTTGAAGAAAATAACATCACCATTGGATTCCTCACTATCAAAAACCTTGGGGTAGTGTCTTACTTATCTCTTAATCCAAGCCTAATTAGCTTAATTTAGTGATCTTAGAAAAGCCTAAGTTGTCACTTTTTGATTGGTTAAGGTTCTAAGTTAAATTTTTTCTTGGTTAAACATTTTTAATAATTATTCTAAGTATATTACAATTATTAGATAATTCTATAGATATCCTATGAATTTTCTCTAAATTTTCTGTCTTAAAATTTTACCGTAATAATTTCTCAAAGTTCTAACTTTCAGAAAATCCTAACAATTATGAATAAGCATTTTAATTCTTTATCTGTATATATTTTAATCTATATTCTATTACCTTTCTTTTAAGTTATAAATGAGTTCAAAATTCTATACTTGAAAATTTATCCTGGACAGCTGTCTGACATAGCAGTCCAGTCAATTATCAATTTCAGTAAAAACAAAGACATTTTCAAATTCAGAAAATTCTTCTGAGTAGAACTGTATTAATTTCATTAAGAAAATATGTTCATAAGGTTCTATGAAATACATTGCATAAGTGTTCATAATGTACATATATAAATGCATACAAATAGTAAAAATGAGGATGTTACAATTCTCCCCTACTAATAAAAATTTCGTCCTCGAAATTTCTAATACAATTATACAACCATACAACTATACAACTAAATAACTATACAAACAAATGAGGATATGCTTCTCGCATTTTCTCCTCTAACTCCCATGTAGCATCACCTCTGATATCATCCCAAATAACCTTAACCAGAGAAATTTCTTTACCTCTCAGGTACTTAATCCTTCTGTCCTCAATCTTAACAGGCTTTGTTTCAAATGTTAGGTTTTCCTTTACCTGTATTTGATCAGGTTCAATGACATGTGAAGGATCTGAGATGTACTGTCTTAGTTGTGACACATGGAACACATCATGGAGGTTTGACAAAAAGGGTGGTAAGGCTATTTGATAGGCCATAGGTCCAATTTTTCTGAGAATTTGGTAAGGTCCAATAAATTTAGGAGTTAGTTTCTTAGACTTTATTGCTCTGCCAACCCCAGTTGTTGGTGTGACTTTCAAAAAGACATGTTCACTTTCTTGAAATTCCAAAGGTTTTCTTCTTTTATCTGCATAATTTTTCTGTCTACTCTGTGCAGTTTTCATTTTCTCCTGAATAAATTTTACTTTCTCAGTGGTTTGCTGAATAATGTCTGGACCTATCAAAAGATTCTCACCATCCTGATACCATACCAAAGGTGTCCTACATTTCCTACCATACAATGCTTCATAGGGAGCCATACCTATACTAGAATGATAACTATTATTATATGTAAATTCTACTAGAGGTAATATATCTTCCCAATTCCCTTTCTCTTCTAATGTACAAGCTCTCAAAAGATCTTCTAATGATTGAATGGTTCTTTCTGTTTGGCCATCTGTCTGAGGGTGGTATGCTGAACTAAGATGTAATCTACTTCCTAAGGCTTTCTGAAATTCTCTCCAAAATTTAGAAACAAATCTAGGATCTCTATCTGATACTATACTAGTAGGTACCCCATGTAATTTAACTATTTCTTTTATATACAATTGAGCCAATCTTTCTAAAGAATACCTAATATTTATTGGAAGAAAATGTGCTGATTTAGTTAATCTATCTACAATTACCCAAATAGAATCACAATTTTTATTAGTTCTAGGTAATCCCACTACAAAATCCATTGATATACTATCCCATTTCCACACAGGTATTTCTAAAGGTTGTAACATGCCAGAGGGTTTTTGATGTTCAATCTTTGCTTTTTGACAAGTTAAGCACCTAGCTACATATTCTGCCACATCTTTCTTCATCCTAGGCCACCAAAACATCTCTTTTAAATCTTTGTACATTTTTGTAGTTCCAGGGTGAATACTTAATTTACTTTTATGTCCTTCTTCTAAAATTAATTCTTTTAATTCTTGATTATTAGGTACACAAATTCTATTTTTAAATCTAATAATTCCATCTGTTCCCAAATTAAATTCTTTTACTTTATTTGTTCCTATTAATGCTTTCTTTTCTTGAATGAATGTATCTACATCTTGTTTCTTCCTAATATCTTCTAAAAAATCATTAGCAATAGTAATCCTTCCTAATTGAATTTTATCTTTTTCTCTAACTGTACACAAGTTCAAATCTCTAAATTGTTCTATTAATTCTAATTCTTTAATCATCATAGTTGACACATGTACAATTTTCCTACTTAAGGCATCTGCTACTACATTAGCTTTTCCTGGATGATACATTAATTGAAATTCATAGTCTTTAATAAACTCCATCCATCTTCTTTGTCTCATGTTAAGTTCCTTTTGATCAAACAAATATTTTAAACTCTTATGGTCACTATACACATTAAATTTAGACCCATACAAATAATGTCTCCAAATTTTCAAAGCAAACACTATGGCAGCTAATTCTAAATCATGTGTAGGATAATTTCTCTCATGTGGTCTCAACTGCCTAGACACATATGCTACAACTTTCCTATTCTGCATTAACACACATCCTAACCCTTGATAAGAAGCATCACAATATACATCATAGGGTTCATTTGGGTCAGGTAAAATTAAAACTGGTGAGGTAGTCAATTTATCTTTCAACTCTTGAAAACTTTTCTCACAACTTTCACTCCACACAAAAGGTTGGTTTTTCCTAGTTAATTCAGTTAATGGTCCAGCTATCTTAGAAAACCCTTCAATAAATCTTCTATAATACCCAGCTAATCCTAAGAAACTCCTAATCTCAGTCACTGTTTTAGGTCTCTCCCATTCCAAAACCGCTTCTACCTTAGAAGGATCTACACTTATTCCCTCTTTAGAAATTACATGCCCCAAAAATTTTACTTCCTCTAACCAAAATTCACATTTAGACATCTTTGCAAATAATTTTCTATCTTTTAAAGTTTCTAATATTATTCTGAGATGATTTTCATGTTCTTCTTTATTTTTAGAATATATTAATATGTCATCTATAAATACTACTACAAAATTATCTAAATATTGTCTAAACACCCTATTCATATAATCCATAAACACGGCTGGTGCATTAGTTACTCCAAATGGCATCACTTGATATTCATAATGTCCATATCTAGTCCGAAAGGCAGTCTTGGGTATGTCTTCCTTTTTAACTCTAATTTGATGGTACCCAGACCTTAAATCTATTTTAGAAAAAATTGTTGCTCCCTTAAGTTGATCCATTAAATCATCTATTCTAGGTAAAGGATATTTATTCTTTATAGTTACTTTATTTAATTGTCTATAATCTATACATAACCTAGATCCCCCATCTTTCTTTTTAACTAATAACACTGGGGCTCCCCATGGTGACACACTAGGTCTTATAAATTGTTTTTCTAGCAACTCTTCCAATTGTTTCTTTAATTCAGTTAATTCCAATGGTGCCATTCTATAGGGTTGCATAGAGATTGGTCTAGTACCAGGCATCAAGTCAATGCTAAATTCTATTTCTCTCTCAGGAGGTAAACCAGGAACATCATCAGGAAAAACTTCATGATACTCATTTACAACTAGCACAGAGTCAATTTCAATTTTATCTTCTTTAGTTCTAAGAGATGATAACATGTATTTTTGAATTTCACTTTTAAATGATATTTCTTTGGGTTGGACAGGTTTAAGTCTAGAAACATCAAGTTCAGGGAAAATCACAGCTTTAGAGGCACAGTCTATTAGAATATGGTTGGCTGCTAACCAATCCATTCCTAATATTACATCAAGGTTAGTCAAAGGCAAACAAATCAAATTCACAACAAATGGTCTATCTCTGATGGTTATCATACAATTCAAACATATTTGAGAGGTTAGGATTGGTTTAGATGTAGGCACAGAAACAAGCAAAGTATAAGGTAATGGTGACACAACTAAGCTCAGATTCTCAACACAGTCATCAGATATAAATGAATGGGTAGCACCTGAATCAAATAACACAGTCAAGGACTTACCTTTCATTTGACCCTTGTCCTGAATAAGATCTGCAGACCGTGAAGCCTCAGTACCACTCAAGGTAAATACTCTTCCACTAGCTGTAGGTTTCTGGGTCTGTAAAGTTCTACCAGCTTGATCCCTTCTAGGTGCATAACAATCCCTAGATACATGACCTGGTTTTCCACAGTTGAAGCAAACAGGACCAGTTATAGGACAATCCTTTGCCATGTGTCCCTTTCCACACTTCCAGCATTTAACTACCAAATGAGATCCTTGAAAATTTCCAGCCCCACCTACTCCTCCCATTGGTCTAAAACCACCTGTACCTACTCCTCCTCCAAAGCGCCCTGGTGGTGGTCTACTGTATGGTCTCTGAGGCTGAATATTTTTCCCTTTCATCATAGGACCTCCTCTTCCAAAACTACTCCTACTTGCATATCCCGCCATTTTGGATCTTTGCTCCCTTTTCATATCTTCAATTACTTTGCACTGATCCATTAATTCAGGGAACTCAGCAATCCTCAATGGAACTATGGCTTCCTTAATCTCATATCTCAAGCCTTTTTCATACCTCCTGCACTTCCATTCTTCATTTCCAGTGATCTGCAAGTATTTAGAATATTTGGCCAAAGATTCAAATTTAGAAGTATATTCAAGAATACTCATACTTCCCTGAGTCAAACTGATAAACTCTTCCTCTTTGGCTTGTCTCACAGTCTCTGGAAAATATTTCTCAAGGAACAAGGTCTTGAAGATATCCCAGGTGATCACTTCCCCCCTGTTCTCCCACATCCTCTGAGTAGCTTTCCACCACAACTTAGCATCACTCAGTAACTGAAAGGCTGCATGTGTCACCCTTCTCTCATCAGGACACTCCATAGCCACAAAAATATCCTCCAGATTCTGAATCCACTCTTCAGCTTTCTCTGGATCATACTCTCCCTTAAAGTAAGGTGGATCATGCCTCTTAAAATCTGTTAAAGTGGTCCTGTCAACAAGTGGAGGTGGATGCTGAGCTAGTGTCTGATTAGCCAACATCTCAGTCTGCTGAGTTACTGCATTAGCCATATCCCTCATGGCTCTGGCCATCTCAGCTATATTATCATTTCCAACTGTGGGATTTGCAGTTGGTCTTCCTCTTCCTCTTCCTCTTCCTGACATCTCTACCTGTCTAAAAAAAAAATCTTTGATCCAGTTACTACCCTTATTCCTATAATATTCCTAACAAACAACTAAGCAACCAATTCATAGAAAACAACCAATTTCAATCAAAACAAACAATTCATATAAAACAACCAGTTTCAATCAAAGTAACACAGCAAAATACATAACAGACCAATTACTCACAAATCCTAGAGATGCATAACCAGAGCTCTGATACCACTAATGTAACCCCCTTTTTAATTACTTAATTTCTATATAAAATTCATAAACACGAAAATTTACAATTAAAATAAATACATTCCATTAAGTTTAAAGTTTGTCTTTATAATTTACATTATTAAAGTTTACCGAAAATACTATTACAAAATTATTTCTAATTAACACAAAAGTATCTAAAACCAAAAACCCCTATTCCTATAGCTCTGGAGTATGTCCGCATCTGTGACTTCTAATTAATCTTCCAAATACCTGCAATCACACTCCCCTAGAATCTGGGGACAGCATTACCGGATCAGGCATTTAATTTCTCATAGAATTAAAACAATTTCAAACAAATACATATCATAACAAATTAATTAGTTACACACATAATTAAATGCAGTATGATTTATGCAATGCAATTTTTTGACTCAAATTCATTTTGACCCTGCTCCATGGAGACTTCCCCTTTGAGTGTTTAGTAAGTAACTGGCCTACCATTACGTACTGCAATTCAGCTATCAGCCCCTACTAAACGCGAATAAGCTAAACAGAATTAGGAGATCAGGATACCCGGAAGGCTACCACGACCGCAACTCAGTCCAGTTTCCAGCCACATTTGGAATTGCCAATATCCTTCACCCCACAGACTATATAATCACAGATTATACGGTCCTGTCTAACAAATTCTACTCAACCCAAAAATCCTTTCTCAATCATTCTCATTTCACATGACTACCGTAATCTCGGTTAGTCAACAATTCATTTCTCAATCAATCTCATTTCACATGACTACCGCAGTCCCGGTTAGTCAACAAAAGTCATTTCTCATAAATCAACTCAATTCTCATGACTACCACAGTCCTGGTTAGTCAACATAATTCTTTCTCATTTGATACTTTTATAAATCCCCCAAAAAGACTCATGCTAATGAATTTTTTTTCATGATCACAATCAAATAAATAATTTGTACACATTCACATACAAGGATACAAAAATTTAAGCAATTTAAATTATAACATTAGTATTTTTAATAATTTCCGAAAATGCCCTCAATCTTTTTCCAAAATATCCAATGTGTCCCTACATGTAAAATGACCATTTTGCCCTTGGTTTTAAAAAAATTTCCACATAATATCCCTTGCATTTAGGGCTGGCCGAATGGTCTACAAGCCATTCTCAACAATTCTTCCGAAGCTACAAACTCCAATTCCAACCAAAATTCAATCAAATCACAAATTCAATCAAAATTCAACAAACCAAATTTCAACCATTACAACACCTTAAAAATTCAATCAAACATCATTCCAATCCATGAATTTCAATCACAAGCATCAAAAACACAAAACCCCTAAATCAATTTCAAGTTTTCATGATTCTAGGCCAAAATTTTAATCTAACCCTACAACATGTTTTCTTCTAATTCCAAGGGTTCTAATTGAAATTAAATGCCTAGATCCTTACCTTAGACTCTTTAATTGAAGAAAAAGCCTTGAATTCCTTTCTCCCTCACTCCTTGGTCTTGTAGGAATTTTTGAGATTTTCTCCAATTTCTTTCTCTACTAGCCGAATTATGTGAGGTAGGGTGAAGTTTGGATGGTTTGGTTTCTTAATTTGAGTTGAAATGATGAAGTTAAGAAGAAATTGAAATGAAGGAGCTGCAGCTGCTGTGGAGAAACTTACGGTTCTGTTTTGAGCAAAGGTTAGCTTTTGTGACTTTTTCCTTTTTCTTAAGTTTAATGTTTCTTAAATCAAGTAATTAATTAAATTGAATTCTCCCTTCAGTTCCAGCAGCCCCTGCACGTCCAGCCACCCTTATTGACCAAGGGAAATCAGTCACCAAGCCACTTGGACAGCCAAGGAGGCTTGCCTTGGTGACTTGCCACTTGCCTACCCCAAAAGTCAAAGTTTCAAGAAGTTTGTAGAAAATTCTAGAAGGTAATTAGGGCTGCTGATTATTTTACAATGTGATTAGAATTTGAAGAAAATAACATCACCATTGGATTCCTCACTATCAAAAACCTTGGGGTAGTGTCTTACTTATCTCTTAATCCAAGCCTAATTAGCTTAATTTAGTGATCTTAGAAAAGCCTAAGTTGTCACTTTTTGATTGGTTAAGGTTCTAAGTTAAATTTTTTCTTGGTTAAACATTTTTAATAATTATTCTAAGTATATTACAATTATTAGATAATTCTATAGATATCCTATGAATTTTCTCTAAATTTTCTGTCTTAAAATTTTACCGTAATAATTTCTCAAAGTTCTAACTTTCAGAAAATCCTAACAATTCTGAATAAGCATTTTAATTCTTTATCTGTATATATTTTAATCTATATTCTATTACCTTTCTTTTAAATTATAAATGAGTTCAAAATTCTATACTTGAAAATTTATCCTGGACAGCTGTCTGACATAGCAGTCCAGTCAATTATCAATTTCAGTAAAAACAAAGACATTTGCAAATTCAGAAAATTCTTCTGAGTAGAACTGTATTAATTTTATTAAGAAAATATGTTCATAAGGTTCTATGAAATACATTGCATAAGTGTTCATAATGTACATATATAAATGCATACAAATAGTAAAAATGAGGATGTTACAGTGAAGGTTAGGAGCTTCCCCAAATTTGTCAGCTCATGCACAAAATACATACGTATCAGTGCCCTTGCATGCCCTCTCTATCCTAACATCCAGTTTTGAAAGTTGTTCCTATACATTAAAATAGTCCCACATCGCTTAGGAATAGTAGCTAAGAATAGTTTATATACACCCTCCTTCCTTGACCCTCCGAGGCGCCTTTTAAGGATTCAAACCAACGCCTTATAAATAAATAATTTTCATAATTATAGTCTCATTTTGTATATTTATAATATTTTTTTATTATAAGAATATAAGAGCATCTACAATACATGATTGCTTAAATGAGTTACTTATGTTAAATTTGTGAGCCCTACAATGCCACATAGATTTAACAACTTTACACCAAAAATTACTCCAATGATAAAGTTGCTAGAGTGAGTACTTAACTTGAGCACATTAAATTTCGTAATTAATGAATAGTTCTTTAATTGGTAAGAATGAGTTAAGTAGCGATTGCTTATATAAACAATTCAGTTATGCAACGCATTGCCAAGTCATATGATCTAAAGGCAGTAATTTGTTAAGCAACGTTGCCTAACTTTAAGAAATTATGTAAGCACCCGCGTTGGAGATGCTCTAAGTCAATATACTTCAAATTATATATTATATTAATTACATCAAAACATAAATTCTGCATAATTAATACTATTTACTTAAAATTTATTATAAATTATATTTTACAGGGATTTTTTATTTTTTCATTTAAAATTTTGAACAGAGTTATTTTCATATAATGTTAAGAATTGATAGTGTAATTAATAACTTCTATAACTCAAAATATTTATAACTATTTTTTATCGTAATGATAATTAATAAATTTATTAGACACTACAAAACATTCATCTATAAGATATATGAATTATCATATTTTATTTTTTGAGATAATATTTAAAATTGTCTTCAAAACCAATCTCTCCGATGAATATGCTGAACAGGCTGTGAAGGTTAGGAGCTTCCCCAAATTTGTCAGCTCATGCACAAAATACATACGTATCAGTGCCCTTGCATGCCCTCTCTATCCTAACATCCAGTTTTGAAAGTTGTTCCTATACATTAAAATAGTCCCACATCGCTTAGGAATAGTAGCTAAGAATAGTTTATATACACCCTCCTTCCTTGACCCTCCGAGGCGCCTTTTAAGGATTCAAACCAACGCCTTATAAATAAATAATTTTCATAATTATAGTCTCATTTTGTATATTTATAATATTTTTTTATTATAAGAATGTAAGAGCATCTACAATACATGATTGCTTAAATGAGTTACTTATGTTAAATTTGTGAGCCCTACAATGCCACATAGATTTAAGAACTTTACACCAAAAATTACTCCAATGATAAAGTTGCTAGAGTGAGTACTTAACTTGAGCACATTAAATTTCGTAATTAATGAATAGTTCTTTAATCGGTAAGAATGAGTTAAGTAGCGATTGCTTATATAAACAATTCAGTTATGCAACGCATTGCCAAGTCATATGATCTAAAGGCAGTAATTTGTTAAGCAACGTTGCCTAACTTTAAGAAATTATGTAAGCATCCGCGTTGGAGATGCTTTAAGTCAATATACTTCAAATTATATATTATATTAATTACATCAAAACATAAATTCTGCATAGTTATTACTATTTACTTAAAATTTATTATAAATTATATTTTTCAGGGATTTTTTATTTTTTTCATTTAAAATTTTGAACAGAGTTATATTCATATAATGTTAAGAATTGATAGTGTAATTAATAACTTCTATAACTCAAAATATTTAAAATTATTTTTTATCGTAATGATAATTAATAAATTTATTAGACACTACAAAACATTCATCTATAAGATATATGAATTATCATATTTTACTTTTTGAGATAATATTTAAATTTGTCTTCAAAGCCAATCTATCCGATCTATATGCTGAACAGGCTGTGAAGGTTAGTAGCTTCCCCAAATTTGTCAGCTTATGCACAAAATACATACTTATCAGTTCCCTTGCATGCCCTCTCTATCCTAACATCCAGTTTTGAAAGTTGTTCCTATACATTAAAATAGCCCCACATCGCTTAGGAATAGTAGCTAAGAATAGTTTATATACACCCTCCTTCCTTGACCCTCTGAGGCGCTTTCTAAGAGCAAAACCGTGAGGCGCAGGCCAACGCCAAAGCGGACAATACCTCGGATGCGGTACCCTAATGATTAGCGGACATTGAGGTTGGAACATTAACACCGTCCTCCTCCTCCCTTGACCCTCCGAGGCGCCTTTTAAGGGTTCAAACCAACGCCTTATAAATAAATAATTTTCATAATTATAGTCTCATTTTGTTTATTTATAATATTTTTTTTATTATAAGCATATAAGAGCATCTACAGTACATGATTGCTTAAATGAGTTACTTATGTTAAATTTGTGAGCCCTACAATGCCACATAGATTTAAGAACTTTACACCAAAAATTACTCCAATGATAAAGTTGCTAGAGTGAGTACTTAACTTGAGCACATTAAATTTTGTAATTAATGAATAGTTCTTTAATTGGTAAGAATGAGTTATGTAGCGATTGCTTATATAAACAATTCAGTTATGCAACGCATTGCCAAGTCATATGATCTATAGGCAATAATTTGTTAAGCAACGTTGCCTAACTTTAAGAAATTATGTAAGCATCCGCGTTGGAGATGCTCTAAGGTCAATATACTTCAATTTACATATTATATTAATTACATCAAAACATAAATTCTGCATAATTATTACTATATACTTAAAATTTATTATAAATTATATTTTACAGGGATTTTTTATGTTTTTCATTTAAAATTTTGAACAGAGTTATTTTCATATAATGTTAAGAATTGATAGTGTAATTAATAACTTCTATAACTCAAAATATTTAAAATTATTTTTTATCGTAATAATAATTAATAAATTTATTAGACACTACATAACATTCATCTATAAGATATATTAATTATCATATTTTATTTATTGAGATAATATTTAAATTTGTCTTCAAAACCAATCTCTACGATGTATATGCTGAAAAGGCTGTGAAGGTTAGTAGCTTCCCCAAATTTGTCAGCTCATGCACAAAATACATACTTATCAGTGCCCTTGCATGCCCTCTCTATCCTAACATCCAGTTTTGAAAGTTGTTCCTATACATTAAAATAGTCCCACATTGCTTAGGAATAGTAGCTAAGAATAGTTTATATACACCCTCCTTCCTTGACCCTCTGAGGCGCTTTCTAAGAGCAAAACCGTGAGGCGCAGGCCAACGCCAAAGCGGACAATACCTCGGATGCGGTACCCTAATGATTAGCGGACATTGAGGTTGGAACATTAACACCGTCCTCCTCCTCCCTTGACCCTCCGAGGCGCCTTTTAAGGGTTCAAACCAACGCCTTATAAATAAATAATTTTCATAATTATAGTCTCATTTTGTTTATTTATAATACTTTTTTTTTATTATAAGCATATAAGAGCATCTACAATACATGATTGCTTAAATGAGTTACTTATGTTAAATTTGTGAGCCCTACATTGCCACATAGATTTAAGAACTTTACACCAAAAATTACTCCAATGATAAAGTTGCTAGAGTGAGTACTTAACTTGAGCACATTAAATTTTGTAATTAATGAATAGTTCTTTAATTGGTAAGAATGAGTTAAGTAGCGATTGCTTATATAAACAATTCAGTTATGCATCGTATTGCCAAGTCATATGATCTAAAGGCAATAATTTGTTAAGCAACGTTGCCTAACTTTAAGAAATTATGTAAGCACCCGCGTTGGAGATGCTCTAAGTCAATATACTTCAATTTATATATTATATTAAGTACATCAAAACATAAATTCTGCATAATTATTACTATTTACTTAAAATTTATTATAAATTATATTTTACAGGGATTTTTTATTTTTTTCATTTAAAATTTTGAACAGAGTTATTTTCATTTAATGTTAAGAATTAATAGTGTAATTAATAACTTCTATAACTCAAAATATTTAAAATTATTTTTTATCATAATAATAATTATTAAATTTATTAGACACTACAAAACATTCATCTATAAGATATATTAATTATCATTTTTTATTTATTGAGATAATATTTAAATTTGTCTTCAAAACCAATCTCTCCGATGTATATGCTGAACAGGCTGTGAAGGTTAGTAGCTTCCCCAAATTTGTCAGCTCATGCACAAAATACATACTTATCAGTGCCCTTGCATGCCCTCTCTATCCTAACATCCAGTTTTGAAAGTTGTTCCTATACATTAAAATAGTCCCACATCGCTTAGGAATAGTAGCTAAGAATAGTTTATATACACCCTCCTTCCTTGACCCTCTGAGGCGCTTTCTAAGAGCAAAACCGTGAGGCACAGGCCAACGCCAAAGCGGACAATACCTCAGATGCGGTACCCTAAAGATTAGCGGACATTGAGGTTGGAACATTAACACCCTCCTCCTCCTCCCTTGACCCTCCGAGGCGCCTTTTAAGGGTTCAAACCAACGCCTTATAAATAAATAATTTTCATAATTATGGTCATAGTCTCATTTTGTTTATTTTTAATATTTTGTTTATTATAAGCATATAAGGGCATCTACAATAGATGATTGCTTGAATGAGTTACTTATGTTAAATTTGTGAGCCCTACAATGCCACATAGATTTAAGAACTTTACACCAAAAATTATTCCAATGATAAAGTTGCTAGAGTGAGTACTTAACTTGAGCACATTAAATTTTGTAATTAATAAATGGTTCTTTAATTGGTAAGAATGAATTTAGTAACGATTGCTTATATAAGCAATTCACTTATACAACGCATTGCCAAGTCATATGATCTAATAGCAAAAATTTGTTAAGCAACGTTGCCTAACTTTAAGCAATTATGTAACACCCGAATTGGAGATGCTCTAAGTCAATATATTTCAATTTATAAATTATATTAATTACATCAAAAATAAATTTTGTATAATTAGTACGATTTATTTAAAATTTATTATAAATTATATTTTACAGGGATTTTTTGTTTTTTTGTTGTAAAATTTTGAACAGAGTTTTTTTTCATATAATGTTAAGAATTGATAGTGTAATTAATAGCTTCTATAACTCAAAATATTTTAAAATTATTTTTATCATAATAATAATTAATAAATTTATTAGACACTACCAAACATTCATCTGTAAGATATATTAATTATAAGATTTTATTTTATTTATTTATTTATTTGTTTGAGATAATATTTAAATTTGTCTTCAAAACCAATCTGTCCGATGTATACGCTGAACAGGCTGTGAAGGTTAGTAGCTTCCCCAAATTTGTCATCTCATGCACAAAATACATATTTATCAGTGCCCTTGCATGCCCTCTCTATCCAAACATCCAGTTTTGAAAGTTGTTCCTATACATTAAAATAGTCCCACATCGCTTAGGAATAGTAGCAAAGGATAGTTTATATACACCCTCGTACCTTGACCCTCTGAGGCGCTTTCTAAGAGCAAAACCGTGAGGCGCAGGCCAACGCCAAAGCGGACAATACCTCGGATGCGGTACCCTAATGATTAGCGGACTTTGAGGTTGGAACATTAGCACCCTCCTCCTCCTCCCTTAACCCTCCGAGGCACCTTTTAAGGGTTCAGACCAACGCCTTATAAACAAATAATTTTCAGAATTATAGTCTCATTTTGTTTAGTTATAATATATTTTTTATTATAAGCATATAAGAGCATCTACAATACATGATTGCTTAAATAAGTCGCTTATGTTAAATTTGTGAGCCCTACAATGCCTCATAAATTTAAGAACTTTTCACCAAAAATTACTCCAATGATAAAGTTGCTAGAGTGAGTTCTTAACTTGAGCACATTAAATTTTGTAATTAATAAATGGTTCTTTAATTGGTAAGAATGAATTAAGTAACGATTGCTTATATAAGCAATTCACTTATGCAACGCATTGTCAAGTCATATGATCTAATGGCAAAATTTTGTTAAGGAGCGGTGCTTAACTTTAAGCAATTATGTAAACACCCGCATTGGAGATGCTCTAAGTCAATATATTTCAATTTATATATTATATTAATTACATCAAAACATAAATTTTGTATAATTATTACTATTTATTTAAAATTTATTATAAATTATATTTTACAGGGTTTTTTTATTTTTTTCATTTAAAATTTTGAACAAAGTTATTTTCATATAATGTTAAGAATTGATAGTGTAATTAATAACTTCTATAACTCAAAATATTTTAAAATTATTTTTTATCATAATAATAATTAATAAATTTATTAGACACTACAAAACATTCATCTATAAAATATATTAATTATAAGATTTTATTTTATTTATTTATTTGAGATAATATTTAAATTGACTCCTTAGTCTTGTTTATTTAATTTAAATAAAATTTAAGGTTATTATTTTTCTTGACATATTAGAGAAATTTTTCATAATCTGAAAGTTATATATAATTTTACTTTATATTTTTGTTTCGAAAAAAGAAACATATTAGTTGAATAATTGTCTTAAAATTTGAAATAAAATTTTAGTAATTAAAGTTAGAGATGTTCATGGGGTAGTTTGATTCGACTTTAGGAGAGAATAAAAACTGAACCAATTAAAATTGTCAGGTTCGATTCTGTTCAATTTTAACAATTGGTTTCACCAAATCAACTGATCAAGGAATAATAAAATTTAAGAAAATGTTTTAAAAATGTTATAATAACATTTATTTTTTAAAAAAGTATGAAATTCCTATACTTTTTAATTTTTTCAATAATTCAAATCCAATATAGAACCAAATTTTAAAAATATTTAAAATATAAGTTTAGAGTTTATAGCAAATAAAAATAAAAGAAATAATAATAATAATAAAAATAAAAAGGGGAAATAAAAATATGGATGACCAGGTCAAGCAACCGAGTTGTAAAACATAATTGTGATACTCGAATCATTGAAAGTCGGGTCTTATTGATTTGGTTCGGGTCAAATCATATATATATGAGATCCACTTACTCTAAGAGTATATATAAGAGATTTAGTCTTCATCCTTACCATTAATCTAATTATTAAGATTAGTTAGTCATTACAACCATTAGGGAAAATGAATGCTAAGGATGAAGAGTAAGTTACTCTGGGAGTAAATGGATCCCTCTTCTACATATATGTATATATAAACTGAACCACTTTAACTGATTTGGTTATAATAGTTAGATTAGCCTGGTCAAACTAAACTAGTGAACACTTTTAATTAAAGTTGAATCAATTAAACTTCATTTGATATAAATTATTAATTATTTTAATAATTATTAGATAATGAAATTGTTAGATATATATCTCATGATAAATTTATACATAACTAGAATATGTAATTTTCGAATGAAATCTAATTCAAGTAAAGTCAATGTAATTTTATGCTTCATCGTATTTGACGCATCTATATTTTAAGCGTTGTTGTTCAAAATTTCACTTTTAAACTTTGATAGTTATTTTAATATCCATAAATATTACTATTAACTAATGATTAATACTTCCTTAAAAAACACTAATTATTAATACACATAATTTTCTATTTTAAGTTTTTCTAATAATTGTATAATTCTATCAAAAAAATAATCTATTATATGAAACTTAATAAATAAGTAAATAAAAAATTAATATACTTAATATCTTAGGTTACTCCAAGATTCAGTCATTTGGGTCAGCTATAATTATAACAAAAAATTACTTTTATATTATAGTTCTATTATAGATACTACCTCTATTCCTATATAAGACCTTTTATCACTTTTTTGTTTATCCTTTTTATAAGACTCTTTTCTAATTGTTTGGTGCATTAATTATTTTTTTTCTATAATACCCTTTATTAATTACAGTATTTCTATCCAAACATTAATTACTTCTATGCGAGAAGCAATTACTACCTTCGTTCCTATTTATAAGACCCAAATTAGAAGTAGTATTTGTTCTTTTTTATAAGACCCAATCCATAATGTCCCTTACATTAATTATTTTTAGACTAAAGTACCCCTAATTAAATAAGAAAGAGATTGTATTGATAAACCTTTAGAAGAGAGAGAGAAATATTAATGACAATGGTATTTTTGGAAAAACATATAAACTTAGAACAAATTTATTGCTATCAACTAAATTAACCACTCTCCTTAATCCCGGAAATTAGATAATTAGGTCTTATAAATAGGAACAGAAGTAGTAATTGGAAAGAGAAATGAAGGGTAATTTTAGAAGAGCAATATAAATAATTGACAAATTTAATGTGATTAACTAAATTAACCAATTTTCTTAAAGGGTGTGAATTAGTTAAAATGGTCTTATATATAGGGATGGAGATCGTAAATGCATATGGGTAAATTGATTAAAAATTTGGTGAAAAGTAAGGGTGTAATAGACAAAATAATAATTAATATTATCTTTGAACTTTGAAAAGGACAAATGAATAGAAACAAAAATTTTCTTAAAGGGTGAGAAGTAATTAAGTGGAGAGAGAAATGAAGGTTAATTTTGGAAGAGAAGTATAAATAATTGAGAAATTTAATTTGATTAACTAAATTAACCAATTTTCTTAAAGGGTGTAAATTAGTTGAAAGAATCTTATATATAGGGACGGAAGTAGTAAATGCATATGGGTAAATTGATTAAAAATTTGTCCCTTTTTATAACACTAATTTCACTTTATTGTTTGTCCCTTTTTATAAGACAGTCTTTTAATTGTCTGTTACATTAATAATTTTTTTTAATAATATCCTTCATTGAGTACAGTATTCTCTCTCCAAGCATTAATTACTCTTAGGTGAGAATTAATTAAGTGGAGAGAGAAATGAAGGTTAATTTTGGAAGAGCGGTATAAATAATTGAGAAATTTATTTTGATTAACTAAACTAGCCAACTTTCTTAAAGGGTGTAAATTAGTTGAAAGAATCTTATATATAGGGACGGAAGTAGTAAATGCATATGAGTAAATTGATTAAAAATTTGGTGAAAAGTAAGGGTGTAAAAGACAAAATAATAATTAATATTTTCTTGAACTTTGAAAATAAAAAATGAATAGAAACAAATGGATGGATCACGGACAAATGAATTAATGGTATACTACCTCCGTTTTTTTTAACTATCGACTTTTTGGAAAATTTGTTTCTATTAAAAAAAAAGGAGGTAGTATATCATTAATTAAAAATTTAAAAAAAATTGTTTCTAGTCATTTGTCGTTTTCAAAGTTCAAGATAATATTAATTATTATTTTGTCTATTACACCTTTATTTTCACCAAATTTTTAATCAATTTACCCATATGCATTTACTACTTTTGTCCTTATATATAAGATTATTTCAACTAATTTACACCCTTTAAGAAAATTGGTTAATTTAGTTAATCAAATTAAATTTCTCAATTATTTATACTGTTCTTTCAAAATTAACCTTCATTTCTCTCTTCACTTAATTACTTCTCACCTAAGAGTAATTAATGCTTGAAGACAGAATACTGTAGTTAATGAAGAATATTATAGGAAAAAAATAATTAATGTATCAGACAATTAAAAGACTGTATTATAAAAAGTGACAAACAATAAAGTGAAAATAATGTTATATATAGGGACAAAGGTAGTATTGTGGAGTAAAAATGAAAAAGGATAAAATAGAAAATTTCACAACTATTTTATTAGAATAAAAAAATTTATTAATTAATTTTTACATAATAATCTTAAAAGACAAATAAAAGGAACGGAGGGAGTAAAATGCAATATAACTTGTTACTTTTTAGCAATTTGATATGTGAAAGAAGTCAATATCACAAATATTAATGCTTATTTAATTTTTCCTAAGAAAAAGCATATTTAATTCACTAAATCATTTTTCTATTAAAATATTTCCTTTTGTGCGAAACTATGAATATATGAACCTGGACGTAATAGTGCGCCATGTGTAACACCCTTCTACCCCGAGACACATACACTTGTAAAATTTTCTAAATACGTTCGCTGCAGAATTTAAATAGAAAGGATGCATTGACTTTTTCAAAACTTCCTTTGCGGTAAAAGAGCATTACATCTCATACCTTCACAAACTTAAAGAAAATAGTTCAATAAGTAACAAAATTCTAAGTTAAACAACTTTGACACTCCAAAGGTCATACAAAACCGTATTAAATAAAATATAAAGGAAAACTTAGATAAATGACTAAAACTCATGCCCCGATGTTACATTGTCTCAGAGCACCCAAAACCATAAAATTACAAATAATAAGGTGGAGGCCTAAGCCTTTCCTCCAGCATCATCATCATAACCGAGTAGAGACTCGCCTGTAAGGGTGGCATTCAGCCCAAACACAAACAAGACAAACATACGGGGAGTGAGAAACATCTCACCACATATAACAATCTAAGGATTAAAGGCAATTAAAAATATATATCATCATACGTGGCAAACATTTGGAACATAGTCACACAATCATATACATTCCCATGCACACACATGCATTATGATGCGAACTCAACTTCAGACTCTAGATGCATGTGGTACCAGTAAAACACTTGTGAAAGAAGCCCGGGAGTATGTGCAGTCGACGAATAGCCACACCATGGGCATCCGACACTAACAGTCTCAACCAGGATGATACCCCTAGCGGCTCGTCAGGGTTACCCAGCTTTGCAAGGATACTCCAACCCATGGGATCAGCATGAGCTTAAAGGAGATTCCAAACCAGATAACACCCTTACGGTCAGAACTCAACGAGCTCTTTACGACCTTCCCAGTTAGGTTCATAAACAACTTTCAAAAAACATAACATGATATGATGTATGAGGCATACAAGACAATCATGGATTTACACACTTATCATAACAAGGTGGTCCCTGCCCCAAATGAACTCGGGCCACATATAAATCTCAATACATTACCATGATATCACTTGATCCACCTCATGCACATATATACCTCATCTTAACATTGTAATCTCAACACAAGCATACAAGGTAACCGTCACAACAATATCATAATACACAATTGTAAATCATCGCATTACATAAACATTACAATTAGGGAAGGAACTCATGTCTAAATTCCACATAAAGTACACCTATTTTGGTAACTATCTACTTGAGATTATGATTGGTATAACATTTCTTAAGTATTGGGTATTATATCTACTATGTCCTATTATGCGTCTATGACCTCCATAGGTTATAAATGTAATATCTAATGATGTACTAATCCTATCAATTTGATTCTTATATTTTTAGAAAGCTAATACAGTTATCTACAACTTTTATGTTTTCCTCAAGATCCAATTTTATATTCTATTATGCCTAAAACTGAGAAGAACATGAAATTATTTGCAAATCGTGACAGTTTGACCTTTACTCACTAAAATGGTAATATCTAGAGTTCTAGACATATTTTCTGAGTGAAACTAAATCCATTAGTTAGCTAACATCTAGGTATACAACTTTCATGAAGATTACTTTTCCTAATTACATCGTTATCCTACTCGTTTTAGCATCCGAAGTTTACAAATGCTGTCAGGAAAATCAGCGTGATATTCACATGAAAGCATGAATTAACACATCTAACATCAAATCGCAGAATTCAATTTCAAGGATATCAGAAAGGGCAAAATGTCTAATCTAAATCATCAATTCATGGCAGCAATTAAAGTGCTTCGGGGTATTAACAACTCGTCCAAGAAATAATAAACATAAACCTAAGGTCATACAATCTACCCATGGCTTATTATTATTCATGCAAGGGAAGAGAAAGAGAGAACCCACTCCCCCTAACCTCGAAAGAAGAAATTCCTCAGCAAGGAAGAGGAAGACGATCTCACGACCATCTCCAAGAATGCATGGATCCAATGGCGTCATCCACCATGATCTCCACGGCAACTATTACTATGGCAAATACTTGAGCGTGATTTAAAACACGATCCCAAGATTACTTTGTTTATCTTAAAATTTGTACTACTATGAGGGGCACAACGCTTAACGCTAAGCCCAATTTATTCTTTGGTGCTCCTAAGGCTTGGTGGTCTCCTCTCTATATATAGGAAGGAAGGGGTTTATGAGATTATTTTGCTCAATGTGGGACTTAAAGTGTTTTTCATTATCAAGTGGCCTATTTCGGAGTCGATTTCCTCTAAGATGGAAGCCAATTTTGGTTTCTAAGGTGTAGGAATGAGTTGTAGCTTTTTCAATAAGCTTTCCAACGATGCAAACTGTACCTTGATCGGATAGGTATAACTCAAGATAAGATGTTGTCTTTCTAGGGTGTCCCTCATAAAACTCTATACTAGACTTAAACATTTTTCTAAGCATTTTAACTATATAAACTCAATCTACATCCCTCTAGCACCAAATATAAAATAATAACTACAACACTAACATAATTATAATAACACTAGATATAATAGAATATACGCAATAACAATAACAATGCTAAATAACAACATTTATAATAATAATAATAATAATAATAATAATATTAATAATAATAATAATAATAATAATAATAATAATAATAACAACAACAACATCAGTAATACTTAAGGTATTTCTAATCAAATAATCTAATAAAATAAAATAACAAAATCCCTGAAAAGGGTCTCCTTATGACTTAGTTCTAATACTCAGAATTTGGGGTGTTACACCATGATCAAAGTACAATATGAAATTATGAATGAAGCTCATTCTTTGAACCAAAAGAACAACGAGTATTGCAATGGACAAGGAGTATTAGAAGGAATAAAGAGTATTTGATTCCTTTCTCATTTTTTTACTTTTTTGAAATAATTTAATATAAGAAATTTTAAGAACACTCTCTAACACTTTCATTGGTTTAAATATATTGAAAATGACAAAATTTGGTGAGTCTCACATTTTATTTAATGAATATCTCTTTTAATTTTGTAGCTTTTAATATATTTTAACTAATAAAAGAGTGTGTTAGAAAGTGTATTCTTAACACTATTTATTTTATAGTATTATTGAGTAATTAATTTTTATCTAAAATATAGTATTAAATTTTGAAAAATATTTCAACTGCTTTTAAAAAACAAAAATAATTTAGAAATATTTTCTCTTTTTTTTTTCTATTTTCTTTAAGTGCTTTGTTCAAGTGTTAAAGAACAAATTTCTAAACAACAAAAATATGTTCAAGGAATAAACACTTTTAAATACTATATTCAGAACATAAAAATTTGAAACAAAAAAACTATTTTTAAAAACAGTAAACAAACAAAGCTAATTTAGAAATAATTTGTTTCTAAACTATTTTTAAAAACACTAAACAAAAAAAAACAACTTTAGAAACAGCAAACAGTAAAAAAAGTTATTAAATTATTTGTTTCTTTTCCAGCCTCATTTAAAAAACAGAAAACAGTAAACAAGAAATTAGAATAAATATTCCTAAACTATTTTTAAAGCCAGTCAACAAAAAACTATTTTTAAAAACAGTAAACAAACGTAACTAGTTTTAAAGTATTTGTTTCTTTTCCAGCCTCATTTTCTGTCATTTTAATTTAGAAATAACATATCATGAAATGAAAAGTAACAAAAATATTTTCACCTAAACAAATGAATTTTTTTTTGTCAAGTGTCATTGTTTTGTCACTTTATATTAATTTTTATATAATTAAACGACGGTCACATACTACTTACTCAATTAAAATTATAGTAGTATAATATAGTAACTCTTCAATTATTATTCTTTAATTACTAGTAACTTTCTTAGAATATTCAGCAATTTTTTTTTATTAGAATAGTAGTAGTAGTAAATAATAAATAAATAGACATTAGTATTTGTTTTCTCAAAATTCTGGAACGACATGGAATCAATAGTTGACTATATTGTATCAAGTGAAAGGAAGAGTAGATGGAAGAATGGATCTTAACAACAGTTTTCTTATACAAAGTTACAAATTGAACTGATGATTGCAGGGATAGAATTAATTCTTAATTAGTACAGAAATAGTGAAGGTAGACCTTGCTGCAAAATCTCTAATCAGTGCTGGAGGAGAAACATTCAGCTATCAGATTCTGATTATTGCAACTGGCTCAACAGTAAGGATGCTTGAGGATAGTAGACATGTTGCATTCATTGTCCCAATTTGCTTATACTAATAATATTATTTTGCAGGTTATAAGGCTGACAGATTTCGGTGTAGAAGGAGTTGATGCGAAAAACATCTTTTATGTGAGGGAGGTTGACGATGCTGACAAACTATACACGGCAATCAAGGCAAAGAAGAATGGGAAAGCTGTGGTTGTTGGGGGAGGATACATTGGTCTGGAGCTTAGTGCAGTGTTGAAACTCAACAATATTGATGTTACCATGGTCTACCCGGAGCCTTGGTGTAGTAAGTGGATGTTTCTTTTTACACCTCCCAATCTCATGTGTTGCCTGCATGTGTGTATTCTAATTTAAAAATGAAAATAAAATTATAAACTAACATTGTAAATTGATGTTGCAGCGCCACAACTTTTTATGGCTGGTATAGCTGAATTCTATGAGGGGTATTACGCAAATAAGGGTATCAATATCATTAAAGGAACTGTTGCTGTTGGATTTAATGCTAATTCTGATGGAGAGGTATGGTTTCATTTCATGTGATCTTGGAACCCTGCCACGGAGTGACATTTTAAAGTTGCTAATCAAACTCAGCATGACTTTCATCCATCATTCAGGTAAAAGATGTCAAACTAAAGGATGGTAGGGTCCTGGAAGCTGATATCGTTGTTGTTGGAGTTGGAGGAAGGCCTCAAACAGCCTTATTCAAAGGGCAGGTTGAAGAAGAGAAGGGTGGAATCAAGGTTAGTGATACCATATCCTGAGGCTTGTTGACAGGCTATACAATGTTATTATCCTAAGTGGTGAATAGTGATTCTTGTTATCAATATCAATGATGCCACTTGTTTCGATGATGCTTTCTTCCAAGTCAATCTCTCCGATGTATATGCTGTTGGCGATGTTGCTACTTTCCCTTTGAAATTATACGGTGAATTGAGAAGAGTGGAACATGTTGATCATTCTCGCAAATCAGCTGAACAGGCTGTGAAGGTTAGTAACTTCCCCAAATTTGTAAGCTCATGCACAAAATACATATTTATCAGTGCCCTTGCATGCTCTCTCTATCCTAACATCCAGTTTTGAAAGTTGTTCCTACACATTAAAATAGTCCCACATCGCTTAGGAATAGTAGCTAAGGATAGTTTATATACACCCTCTTTCCTTGATCCTCTGAGGCGCTTTATAAGAGCAAAACCGTGAAGCTCAGACCAACGCCAAAGCGGACAATACCTCGGATGCGGTACCCTAATGATTAGCCGACTTTGAGGTTGGAACATTAACACCCTCCTCCTCCTCCCTTGACCCTCCGAGGCACCTTTTAAGGGTTCAGACCAACGCCTTATAAATAAATAATTTTCATAATTATAGTCTCATTTTGTTTATTTATAATATATTTTTTTATTATAAGCATATAAGAGCATCTACAATACATGATTGCTTAAATGAGTTACTTATGTTAAATTTGTGAGCCCTACAATGCCACATAGATTTAAGAACTTTACACCAAAAATTACTCCAATGATAAAGTTGCTAGATTGAGTACTTAACTTGAGCACATTAAATTTCGTAATTAATAAATGGTTCTTTAATTGGTAAGAATGAATTAAGTAACGATTGCTTATATAAGCAATTCACTTATGCAAGGCATTGCCAAGTCATATGATCTAATGGCAAAAATTTGTTAAGCAACGTCGCCTAACTTTAAGCAATTATGTAAGCACCCGCATTGGAGATGCTCTAAGTCAATAAATTTCAATTTATATATTATATTAATTACATCAAAACATAAATTTTGTATAATTATTACTATTTATTTAAAATTTATTATAAATTATATTTTACAGGGATTTTTTATTTTTTTCTTGTAAAATTTTGAACAGAGTTATTTTCATATAATGTTAAGAATAGATAGTGTAATTAATAACTTCTATAAGTCAAAATATTTTAAAATTATTTTTTATCATAATAATAATTAATAAATTTATTAGATACTACAAAACATTCATCTATAAAATATATTAATTATAAGATTTTATTTTATTTATTTATTTGAGATAATATTTAAATTTGTCTTCAAAACCAAATTCTCCGATGTATATGCTGAACAGGCTATGAAGGTTAGTGGCTTCCCCAAATTTATCAGCTCATGCACAAAATACATATTTATCAGTGCCCTTGCATGCCCTCTCTATCCTAACATCCAGTTTTGAAAGTTGTTCCTATACATTAAAATAGTCCCACATCGCTTAGGAATAGTAGCTAAGGATAGTTTATATACACCCTCCTTCCTTGACCCTCTGAGGCACTTTCTAAGAGCAAAACCGTGAGGCGCAGGCCAACGCCAAAGCGGACAATGTCTCGTATGCGGTACCCTAATGATTAGCGGACTTTGAGGTTGGAACATTAACACCCTCCTCCTCCTCCCTTGACCCTCCGAGGCGCCTTTTAAGGGTTCAGTCCAACCCCTTATAAATAAATAATTTTCATAATTATAGTCTCATTTTGTTTATTTATTATATTTTTTTATTATAAGCATATAAGAGCATCTACAATACATGATTGCTTAAATGAGTTACTTATGTTAAATTTGTGAGCCCTACAATGCCACATAGATTTAAGAACTTTACACCAAAAATTACTCCAATGATAAAGTTGCTAGAGTGAGCACTTAACTTGAGCACATTAAATTTCGTAATTAATGAATGGTTCTTTAATTGGTAAGAATGAATTAAGTAATGATTGCTTATATAAGCAATTCACTTATGCAACGCATTGCCTAGTCATATTATCTAATAGCAAAAATTTGTTAAGCAACGTCGCCTAACTTTAAGCAATTATGTAACCACCCGCATTGGAGATGCTCAAAGTCAATATATTTCAATTTATATATTATATTAATTACATGAAAACATAAATTTTATATAATTATTACTATTATTTAAAATTTATTATAAATTATATTTTACAGGGATTTTTTATTTTTCTCTTGTAAAATTTTGAACAGAGATATTTTCATATGATGTTAACAATTGATAGCGTAATTAATAACTTCTATAATTCAAAATATTTTAAAATTATATTTTATCATAATAATAATTAATAAATTTATTAGACACTACAAAACATTCATCTATAAGATATATTAATCATCATATTTTATTTATTGAGATAATATTTAAATTTGTCTTCAAAACCAATCTCTGCTATGTATATGCTGAAGAGGCTGTGAAGGTTAATAGCTTCCCAAATTTGTCAGCTCATCCACAAAATACATATTTGTCAGTGCCCTTGCATGCCCTCTCTATCCAAACATCCAGTTTTGAAAGTTGGTCCTATACATTAAAATAGTCATACATCGTTTAGGAATAGTAGCTAAGGATAGTTTATATACACCCTCCTTCCTTGACCCTCTGAGGCGCTTTCTAAGAGCAAAACCGTGAGGCGCAGGCCAACGCCAAAGCAGACAATACCTCGGATGCGGTACCCTAATGATTAGCGGACATTGAGGTTGGAACATTAACACTGTCCTCCTCCTCCCTTAACCCTCCGAGGCGCCTTTTAAGGGTTCAAACCAACGCCTTATAAATAAATAATTTTCATAATTATAGTCTCATTTTGTTT
The DNA here is from genome assembly GCA_026413185.1 of Pueraria montana var. lobata. Taxonomy (NCBI): domain Eukaryota; kingdom Viridiplantae; phylum Streptophyta; class Magnoliopsida; order Fabales; family Fabaceae; genus Pueraria; species Pueraria montana. The sequence continues at coordinate 71,436,580 of CM048650.1, read as the reverse complement.
ATTTATAATATTTTTTTTATTATAAGCATATAAGAGCATCTACAATACATGATTGCTTAAATGAGTTACTTATGTTAAATTTGTGAGCCCTACAATGCCACATAGATTTAAGAACTTTACACCAAAAATTACTCCAACGATAAAGTTGCTAGAGTGAGTACTTAACTTGAGCACATTAAATTTTGTAATTAATGAATAGTTCTTTAATTGGTAAGAATGAGTTAAGTAGCGATTGCTTATATAAACAATTCAGTTATGCAGTGCATTGCCAAGTCATATGATCTAAAGGAAACAATTTGTTAAGCAACGTTGCCTAACTTTAAGAAATTATGTAACCACCCGCGTTGGAGATGCTCTCAGTCAATATACTTCAATTTATATATTATATTAATTACATCAAAACATAAATTCTGCATAATTATTACTATCTACTTAAAATTTATTATAAATTATATTTTACAGGGATTTTTTATTTTTTCATTTAAAATTTTGAACAAAGTTATTTTCATATAATGTTAAGAATTGATAGTGTAATTAATAACTTCTATAACTCAAAATATTTAAAATTATTTTTTATCATAATAATTAATAAATTTATTAGACACTACAAAACATTCATCTATAAGATATATTAATTTTCATATTTTATTTATTGAGATAATATTTAAATTTGTCTTCAAAACCAATCTAATCCGATGTATATGCTGAACAGGCTGTGAAGGTTAGTAGCTTCCCCAAATTTGTCAGCTCATGCACAAAATACATACTTATCAGTTCCCTTGCATGCCCTCTCTATCCTAACATCCAGTTTTGAAAGTTGTTCCTAAACATTAAAATAGTCCCACATCGCTTAGGAATAGTAGCTAAGAATAGTTTATATACACCCTCCTTCGTTGACCCTCTGAGACGCTTTCTAAGAGCAAAACCGTGAGGCGCAAGCCAACGCCAAAGTGGACAATACCTCGGATGCGGTACCCTAATGATTAGCGGACATTGAGGTTGGAACATTAACACCGTCCTCCTCCTCCCTTGACCCTCCAAGGCGCCTTTTAAGGGTTCAAACCAACGCCTTATAAATAAATAAGTTTCATAATTATAGTCTCATTTTGTTTATTTATAATATTTTTTTTTATAAGCATATAAGAGCATCTACAATACATGATTGCTTAAATGAGTTACTTATGTTAAATTTGTGAGCCCTACAATGCCTCATAGATTTAAGAACTTTACACCAAAAATTACTCCAACGATAAAGTTGCTAGAGTGAGTACTTAACTTGAGCACATTAAATTTTGTAATTAATGAATAGTTCTTTAATTGGTAAGAATGAGTTAAGTAGCGATTGCTTATATAGACAATTCAGTTATGCAACGCATTGCCAAGTCATATGATCTAAAGGCAATAATTTGTTAAGCAACGTTGCCTAACTTTAAGAAATTACGTAAGCACCCGCGTTGGAGATGCTCTAAGTCAATATACTTCAATTTATATAATATATTAATTACATCAAAACATAAATTCTGCATAATTATTACTATTTACTTAAAATTTATTATAAATTATACTTTACAGGGATTTTTTATTTTTTTCATTTAAAATTTTGAACAGAGTTATTTTCATATAATCTTAAGAATTGATAGTGTAATTAATAACTTCTATAACTCAAAATATTTAAAATTATTTTTTATTGTAACAACAATCAATAAATTTATTAGACACTACAAAACATTCATCTATAAGATATATTAATTATCATATTTTATTTATTGAGATAATATTTAAATTTGTCTTCAAAACCAATCTCTCCGATGTATATGCTGAACAGGCTGTGAAGGTTAGTAGCTTCCCCAAAATTGTCAGCTCATGCACAAAATACATACTTATCAGTGCCCTTGCATGCCCTCTCTATCCTAACATCCAGTTTTGAAAGTTGTTCCTATACATTAAAATAGTCCCACATTGCTTAGGAATAGTAGCTAAGAATAGTTTATATACACCCTCCTTCCTTGACCCTCTGAGGCGCTTTCTAAGAGCAAAACCGTGAGGCGCAGGCCAACGCCAAAGCGGACAATACCTCGGATGCGGTACCCTAATGATTAGCGGACATTGAGGTTGGAACATTAACACCATCCTCCTCCTCCCATGACCCTCCGAGGCGCCTTTTAAGGGTTCAAACCAACGCCTTATAAATAAATAATTTTCATAATTATAGTCTCATTTTGTTTATTTATAATATATTTTTTTATTATAAGCATATAAGAGCATCTACAATACATGATTGCTTAAATGAGTTACTTATTTTAAATTTGTGAGCCCTACAATGCCACATAGATTTAAGAACTTTACACCAAAAATTACTCCAATGATAAAGTTGCTAGATTGAGTACTTAACTTGAGCACATTAAATTTCGTAATTAATAAATGGTTCTTTAATTGGTAAGAATGAATTAAGTAACGATTGCTTATATAAGCAATTCACTTATGCAAGGCATTGCCAAGTCATATGATCTAATGGCAAAAATTTGTTAAGCAACGTCGCCTAACTTTAAGCAATTATGTAAGCACCCGCATTGGAGATGCTCTAAGTCAATAAATTTCAATTTATATATTATATTAATTACATCAAAACATAAATTTTGTATAATTATTACTATTTATTTAAAATTTATTATAAATTATATTTTACAGGGATTTTTTATTTTTTTCTTGTAAAATTTTGAACAGAGTTATTTTCATATAATGTTAAGAATAGATAGTGTAATTAATAACTTCTATAAGTCAAAATATTTTAAAATTATTTTTTATCATAATAATAATTAATAAATTTATTAGATACTACAAAACATTCATCTATAAAATATATTAATTATAAGATTTTATTTTATTTATTTATTTGAGATAATATTTAAATTTGTCTTCAAAACCAAATTCTCCGATGTATATGCTGAACAGGCTATGAAGGTTAGTGGCTTCCCCAAATTTATCAGCTCATGCACAAAATACATATTTATCAGTGCCCTTGCATGCCCTCTCTATCCTAACATCCAGTTTTGAAAGTTGTTCCTATACATTAAAATAGTCCCACATCGCTTAGGAATAGTAGCTAAGGATAGTTTATATACACCCTCCTTCCTTGACCCTCTGAGGCACTTTCTAAGAGCAAAACCGTGAGGCGCAGGCCAACGCCAAAGCGGACAATGTCTCGTATGCGGTACCCTAATGATTAGCGGACTTTGAGGTTGGAACATTAACACCCTCCTCCTCCTCCCTTGACCCTCCGAGGCGCCTTTTAAGGGTTCAGTCCAACCCCTTATAAATAAATAATTTTCATAATTATAGTCTCATTTTGTTTATTTATTATATTTTTTTATTATAAGCATATAAGAGCATCTACAATACATGATTGCTTAAATGAGTTACTTATGTTAAATTTGTGAGCCCTACAATGCCACATAGATTTAAGAACTTTACACCAAAAATTACTCCAATGATAAAGTTGCTAGAGTGAGCACTTAACTTGAGCACATTAAATTTCGTAATTAATGAATGGTTCTTTAATTGGTAAGAATGAATTAAGTAATGATTGCTTATATAAGCAATTCACTTATGCAACGCATTGCCTAGTCATATTATCTAATAGCAAAAATTTGTTAAGCAACGTCGCCTAACTTTAAGCAATTATGTAACCACCCGCATTGGAGATGCTCAAAGTCAATATATTTCAATTTATATATTATATTAATTACATGAAAACATAAATTTTATATAATTATTACTATTATTTAAAATTTATTATAAATTATATTTTACAGGGATTTTTTATTTTTCTCTTGTAAAATTTTGAACAGAGATATTTTCATATGATGTTAACAATTGATAGCGTAATTAATAACTTCTATAATTCAAAATATTTTAAAATTATATTTTATCATAATAATAATTAATAAATTTATTAGACACTACAAAACATTCATCTATAAGATATATTAATCATCATATTTTATTTATTGAGATAATATTTAAATTTGTCTTCAAAACCAATCTCTGCTATGTATATGCTGAAGAGGCTGTGAAGGTTAATAGCTTCCCAAATTTGTCAGCTCATCCACAAAATACATATTTGTCAGTGCCCTTGCATGCCCTCTCTATCCAAACATCCAGTTTTGAAAGTTGGTCCTATACATTAAAATAGTCATACATCGTTTAGGAATAGTAGCTAAGGATAGTTTATATACACCCTCCTTCCTTGACCCTCTGAGGCGCTTTCTAAGAGCAAAACCGTGAGGCGCAGGCCAACGCCAAAGCAGACAATACCTCGGATGCGGTACCCTAATGATTAGCGGACATTGAGGTTGGAACATTAACACTGTCCTCCTCCTCCCTTAACCCTCCGAGGCGCCTTTTAAGGGTTCAAACCAACGCCTTATAAATAAATAATTTTCATAATTATAGTCTCATTTTGTTTATTTATAATATTTTTTTTATTATAAGCATATAAGAGCATCTACAATACATGATTGCTTAAATGAGTTACTTATGTTAAATTTGTGAGCCCTACAATGCCACATAGATTTAAGAACTTTACACCAAAAATTACTCCAACGATAAAGTTGCTAGAGTGAGTACTTAACTTGAGCACATTAAATTTTGTAATTAATGAATAGTTCTTTAATTGGTAAGAATGAGTTAAGTAGCGATTGCTTATATAAACAATTCAGTTATGCAGTGCATTGCCAAGTCATATGATCTAAAGGAAACAATTTGTTAAGCAACGTTGCCTAACTTTAAGAAATTATGTAACCACCCGCGTTGGAGATGCTCTCAGTCAATATACTTCAATTTATATATTATATTAATTACATCAAAACATAAATTCTGCATAATTATTACTATCTACTTAAAATTTATTATAAATTATATTTTACAGGGATTTTTTATTTTTTCATTTAAAATTTTGAACAAAGTTATTTTCATATAATGTTAAGAATTGATAGTGTAATTAATAACTTCTATAACTCAAAATATTTAAAATTATTTTTTATCATAATAATTAATAAATTTATTAGACACTACAAAACATTCATCTATAAGATATATTAATTTTCATATTTTATTTATTGAGATAATATTTAAATTTGTCTTCAAAACCAATCTAATCCGATGTATATGCTGAACAGGCTGTGAAGGTTAGTAGCTTCCCCAAATTTGTCAGCTCATGCACAAAATACATACTTATCAGTTCCCTTGCATGCCCTCTCTATCCTAACATCCAGTTTTGAAAGTTGTTCCTAAACATTAAAATAGTCCCACATCGCTTAGGAATAGTAGCTAAGAATAGTTTATATACACCCTCCTTCGTTGACCCTCTGAGACGCTTTCTAAGAGCAAAACCGTGAGGCGCAAGCCAACGCCAAAGCGGACAATACCTCGGATGCGGTACCCTAATGATTAGCGGACATTGAGGTTGGAACATTAACACCGTCCTCCTCCTCCCTTGACCCTCCAAGGCGCCTTTTAAGGGTTCAAACCAACGCCTTATAAATAAATAAGTTTCATAATTATAGTCTCATTTTGTTTATTTATAATATTTTTTTTTTATAAGCATATAAGAGCATCTACAATACATGATTGCTTAAATGAGTTACTTATGTTAAATTTGTGAGCCCTACAATGCCTCATAGATTTAAGAACTTTACACCAAAAATTACTCCAACGATAAAGTTGCTAGAGTGAGTACTTAACTTGAGCACATTAAATTTTGTAATTAATGAATAGTTCTTTAATTGGTAAGAATGAGTTAAGCAGCGATTGCTTATATAGACAATTCAGTTATGCAACGCATTGCCAAGTCATATGATCTAAAGGCAATAATTTGTTAAGCAACGTTGCCTAACTTTAAGAAATTACGTAAGCACCCGCGTTGGAGATGCTCTAAGTCAATATACTTCAATTTATATAATATATTAATTACATCAAAACATAAATTCTGCATAATTATTACTATTTACTTAAAATTTATTATAAATTATACTTTACAGGGATTTTTTATTTTTTTCATTTAAAATTTTGAACAGAGTTATTTTCATATAATCTTAAGAATTGATAGTGTAATTAATAACTTCTATAACTCAAAATATTTAAAATTATTTTTTATTGTAACAACAATCAATAAATTTATTAGACACTACAAAACATTCATCTATAAGATATATTAATTATCATATTTTATTTATTGAGATAATATTTAAATTTGTCTTCAAAACCAATCTCTCCGATGTATATGCTGAACAGGCTGTGAAGGTTAGTAGCTTCCCCAAAATTGTCAGCTCATGCACAAAATACATACTTATCAGTGCCCTTGCATGCCCTCTCTATCCTAACATCCAGTTTTGAAAGTTGTTCCTATACATTAAAATAGTCCCACATTGCTTAGGAATAGTAGCTAAGAATAGTTTATATACACCCTCCTTCCTTGACCCTCTGAGGCGCTTTCTAAGAGCAAAACCGTGAGGCGCAGGCCAACGCCAAAGCGGACAATACCTCGGATGCGGTACCCTAATGATTAGCGGACATTGAGGTTGGAACATTAACACCATCCTCCTCCTCCCATGACCCTCCGAGGCGCCTTTTAAGGGTTCAAACCAACGCCTTATAAATAAATAATTTTCATAATTATAGTCTCATTTTGTTTATTTATAATATTTTTTTTTATTATAAGCATATAAGAGCATCTACAATACATGATTGTTTAAATGAGTTACTTATGTTAAATTTGTGAGCCCTACAATGCCACATAGATTTAAGAACTTTACTCCAAAAATTACTCCAATGATAAAGTTGCTAGAGTGAGTACTTAAATTGAGCACATTAAATTTTGTAATTAATGAATAGTTCATTAATTGGTAAGAATGAGTTAAGTAGCGATTGCTTATATAAACAATTCAGTTATGCAACGCATTGTCAAGTCATATGATCTAAAGGCATTAATTTGTTAAGCACCGTTGCCTAACTTTAAGAAATTATGTAAGCACCCGCGTTGGAGATGCTCTAAGTCAATATACTTCAATTTATATATTATATTAATTACATCAAAACATAAATTCTGCATAATTATTACTATTTACTTAACATTTATTATAAATTATATTTTACAGGGATTTTTTATTTTTTTCATTTAAAATTTTGAACAGAGTTATTTTCATATAATGTTAAGAATTGATAGTGTAATTAATAACTTCTATAACTCAAAATTTTTAAAATTATTTTTTATCGTAATAATAATTAATAAATTTATTAGATACTACAAAACATTCATCTATAAGATATATTAATTATCATATTTTATTTATTGAGATAATATTTAAATATGTCTTCAAAACCAATCTCTCCGATGTATATGCTGAACAGGCTGTGAAGGTTAGTAGCTTCCCCAAATTTGTCAGCTCATGCACAAAATACATACTTATCAGTGCCCTTGCATGCCCTCTCTATCCTAACATCCAGTTTTGAAAGTTGTTCCTATTCATTAAAATAGTCCCACATCGCTTAGGAATAGTAGCTAATAATAGTTTATATACACCCTCCTTCCTTGACCCTCTGAGGCGCTTTCTAAGAGCAAAACCGTGAGGCGCAGGCCATCGCCAAAGCGGACCATACCTCGGATGCGGTACCCTAATGATTAGCGAACATTGAGGTTGGAACATTAACACCGTCCTCCTCCTCCCTTGACCCTCCGAGGCGCCTTTTAAGGGTTCAAACCGACGCCTTATAAATAAATAATTTTCATAATTATAGTCTCATTTTGTTTATTTATAATATTTTTTTTATTATAAGCATATAAGAGCATCTACAATACATGATTGCTTAAATGAGTTACTTATGTTAAATTTGTGAGCCCTACAATGCCACATAGATTTAAGAACTTTACACCAAAAATTACTCCAATGATAAAGTTGCTAGAGTGAGTACTTAACTTGAGCACATTAAATTTTGTAATTAATGAATAATTCTTTAATTGGTAAGAATGAGTTAAGTAGCGATTGCTTATATAAACAATTCAGTTATGCATCGCATTGCCAAGTCATATGATCTAAAGGCATTAATTTGTTAAGCAACGTTGCCTAACTTTAAGAAATTATGTAAGCACCCGCGTTGGAGATGCTCTTAGTCAATATACTTCAATTTATATATTATATTAATTACATCAAAACATAAATTCTGCATAATTATTACTATTTACTTAAAATTTATTATAAATTATATTTTACAGGGATTTTTTATTTTTTTCATTTAAAATTTTGAACAGGGTTATTTTCATATAACGTTAAGAATTGATAGTGTAATTAATAACTTCTATAACTCAAAATATTTAAAATTATTTTTTATCGTAATAATAATTAATAAATTTATTAGACACTACAAAAAATTCATCTATAAGATATATTAATTATCATATTTTATTTATTGGGATAATATTTAAATTTGTCTTCAAAACCAATCTCTCCGATGTATATGCTGAACAGGCTGTGAAGGTTAGTAGCTTCCCCAAATTTGTCAGCTCATGCACAAAATACATACTTATCAGCGCCCTTGCATGCCCTCTCTATCCTAACATCCAGTTTTGAAAGTTGTTCCTATACATTAAAATAGTCCCACATCGCTTAGGAATAGTAGCTAAGAATAGTTTATATACACCCTCCTTCCTTGACCCTCTGAGGCGCTTTCTAAGAGCAAAACCGTGAGGCGCAGGCCAACGCCAAAGCGAACAATACCTCGGATGCGATACCCTAATGATTAGCGGACATTGAGGTTGGAACATTAACACCATCCTCCTCCTCCCATGACCCTCCGAGGCGCCTTTTAAGGGTTCAAACCAACGCCTTATAAATAAATAATTTTCATAATTATAGTCTCATTTTGTTTATTTATAATATTTTTTTTATTATAAGCATATAAGAGCATCTACAATACATGATTGCTTAAATGAGTTACCTATGTTAAATTTGTGAGCCCTACAATGCCACATAGATTTAAGAACTTTACACCAAAAATTACTCCAATGATAAAGTTGCTAGAGTGAGTACTTAACTTGAGCACATTAAATTTTGTAATTAATGAATAGTTCTTTAATTGGTAAGAATGAGTTAAGTAGCGATTGCTTATATAAACAATTCAGTTATGCAGCGCATTGCCAAGTCATATGATCTAAAGGCATTAATTTGTTAAGCAACGTTGCCTAACTTTAAGAAATTATGTAAGCACCCGCGTTGGAGATGCTCTAAGTCAATATACTTCAATTTATATATTATATTAATTACATCAAAACATAAATTCTGCATAATTATTACTATTTACTTAAAATTTATTATAAATTATATTTTACAGGGATTTTTTATTTTTTTCATTTAAAATTTTGAATAGAGTTATTTTCATATAATGTTAAGAATTGATAGTGTAATTAAATACTTCTATAACTCAAAATATTTAAAATTATTTTTTATCAAAATAATAATTAATAAATTAATTAGACACTACAAAACATTCATCTATAAGATATATTAATTATCATATTTTATTTATTAAGATAATATTTAAATTTGTCTTCAAAACCAATCTCTCCGATGTATATGCTGAACAGGCTGTGAAGGTTAGTAGCTTCCCCAAATTTGTCAGCTCATGCACAAAATACATACTCATCAGTGCCCTTGCATGCCCTCTCTATCCTAACATCCAGTTTTGAAAGTTGTTCCTATTCATTAAAATAGTCCCACATCGCTTAGGAATAGTAGCTAAGAATAGTTTATATACACCCTCCTTCCTTGACCCTCTGAAGCGCTTTCTAAGAGCAAAACCGTGAGGCGCAGGCCATCGCCAAAGCGGACCGTACCTCGGATGCGGTACCCTAATGATTAGCGGACATTGAGGTTGGAACATTAACACCGTCCTCCTCCTCCCTTGACCCTCCGAGGCGCCTTTTAAGGGTTCAAACCAACGCCTTATAAATAAATAATTTTCATAATTATAGTCTCATTTTGTTTATTTATAATATTTTTTTTATTATAAGCATATAAGAGCATCTACAATACATGATTGCTTAAATGAGTTACTTATGTTAAATTTGTGAGCCCTACAATGCCACATAGATTTAAGAACTTTACACCAAAAATTACTCCAATGATAAAGTTGCTAGAGTGAGTACTTAACTTGAGCACATTAAATTTTGTAATTAATGAATAGTTCTTTAATTGGTAAGAATGAGTTAAGTAGCGATTGCTTATATAAACAATTCAGTTATGCAGCGCATTGCCAAGTCCTATGATCTAAAGGCATTAATTTGTTAAGGAACGTTGCCTAACTTTAAGAAATTATGTAAGCCCCGCGTTGGAGATGCTCTAAGTCAATGTACTTCAGTTTATATATTATATTAATTACATCAAAACATAAATTCTGCATAATTATTACTATTTACTTAAAATTTATTATAAATTATATTTTACAGGGATTTTTTATTTTTTTCATTTAAAATTTTGAACAGAGTTATTTTCATATAATGTTAAGAATTGATAGTGTAATTAATAACTTTTATAACTCAAGATATTTAAAATTATTTTTTATCGTAATAATAATTAATAAATTTATTAGACACTACAAAACATTCATCTATAAGATATATTAATTATCATATTTTATTTATTGAGATAATATTTAAATTTGTCTTCAAAACCAATCTCTCCGATGTATATGCTGAACAGGCTGTGAAGGTTAGTAGCTTCCCCAAATTTGTCAGCTCATGCACAAACTACATACTTATCAGTGCCCTTGCATGCCCTCTCTATCCTGACATCCAGTTTTGAAAGTTGTTCCTATACATTAAAATAGTCCCACATCGCTTAGGAATAGTAGCTAAGAATAGTTTATATACACCCTGCTTCCTTGACCCTCTGAGGCGCTTTCTAAGAGCAAAACCGTGAGGCGCAGGCCAACGCCAAAGCAGACAATACCTCGGATGCGGTACCCTAACGATTAGCGGACATTGAGGTTGGAACATTAACACCGTCCTCCTCCTCCCTTGACCCTCCGAGGCGCCTTTTAAGGGTTCAAACCAACGCCTTATAAATAAATATTTTTCATAATTATAGTCTCATTTTGTTTATTTATAATATTTTTTTTTATTATAAGCATATAAGAGCATCTACAATACATGATTGCTCAAATGAGTTACTTATGTTAAATTTGTGAGGCCTACAATGCCACATAGATTTAAGAACTTTACACCAAAAATTACTCCAATGATAAAGTTGCTAGAGTGAGTACTTAACTTGAGCACATTAAATTTTGTAATTAATGAATAGTTCCTTAATTGGTAAGAATGAGTTAAGTAGCGATTGCTTATATAAACAATTCAGTTATGCAACGCATTGCCAAATCATATGATCTAAAGGCAATAATTTGTTAAGCAACGTTGCCTAACTTTAAGAAATTATGTAAGCACCCGCGTTGGAGATGCTCTAAGTCAATATACTTCAATTTATATATTATATTAATTACATCAAAACATAAATTCTGCATAATTATTAATATTTACTTAAAATTTATTTTAAATTATATTTTACAGGGATTTTTTATTTTTTTCATTTAAAATTTTGAACAGAGTTATTTTCATATAATGTTAAGAATTGATAGTGTAATTAATAACTTCTATAACTCAAAATATTTAAAATTATTTTTTATCGTAATAATAATTAATAAATTTATTAGACACTACAAAACATTCATCTATAAGATATATTAATTATCATATTTTATTTATTGAGATAATATTTAAATTTGTCTTCAAAACCAATCTCTCCGATGTATATGCTGAACAGGCTGTGAAGGTTAGTAGCTTCTGTAACCCCCCTTTTTTATAAAACATAATTTAATTATTTAATTCATTTTATATATTTATTTCAAAGTTCTGATACGATCTCTTACAATCCAAAATATGTTCTGTAATTTACATCATTAAAATTTATATAAACACTGCTACAAAATAATTCTAACTACTACAAATTATTGTCTACCCAAAATAGTCCCATCCTATATGCTCTGGAATTTCTGCATCTTCATCATTTAACTATATCTTCAAGCACCTGCAATTCACACTCCCTTAGAATCTGGGGACAGCATTACCGGATCAGGCATTTAATTTCTCATACAATAAAACAATTTCAAACAATACATATCATAACAAATTACTTAATTACACACATAATTAAATGCAGTATGATTTATGCAAATGCAGTTTTTTGACTCAAATTCATTTTTTGACCCTGCTCCATGGAGACTTCCCCTTTGAGTATTTAGTAAGTAACTGGCCTACCATTACGCACTGCAATTCAGCTATCAGCCCCTACTAAACGCGAATAAACTAAACAGAATTAGGAGATCAGGATATCCAGGAAGGCCACCACGACAGCAATCCCGTTCTGGATTACGGTCACATGTGGAATTGCCAATATCTCTCACCCCACAGACTATATAATCACAGACTATACAGCCCTGTCTAACTTATTCTGCTCACCCCAAAGATTCAATTCTCAAATCATATTCATTTCACATGACTACCGCAGTCTCGGTTAGTCAACAAAATCATTTCTCATATATCAACTCGTTTCTCATGACTACCGCAATCCCGGTTAGTCAACAAAATCATTTCTCATATATCAACTTGTTTCTCATGACTACCGCAGTCTCGGTTAGTCAACATTTATTCTTTTCTTTTCTTTTCTTTTCTTTTCTTTTCTTTTCTTTCTTTTCTTTTCTTTTCTTTCTTTTCATGGCTACCGCAATCCCGGTTAGCCAACATCAATTATTTTTCACTTGAATCTTTATAAATCCCCCAAAAAGACTCATGCAATGAATTATGTTCATGATCACAATCAAATAAATAATTTGTACACATTAACATACAAGAATACAAAAATTAAGCAATTTACCTTATAACATTAGTATTTTAGTAAATTATCAATTAAATCACTATTAGGTAAAGTTACTAAAATACCCTTAATCTTTTTATAAATTTCCAATTGTGTCCTCTAAATGTGAAATTACCTAATTACCCTCAATCTTTTTATAAAATTCCAATTTTGCCCTCAAAGGGTGAAATTACCAAATTACCCTTACTCTTTTTCAAAAATTCCAATTTTGTCCCTACATGTAAAATGACCATTTTGCCCTTAATTTTACAAAATTTTCCACATAATATCCCTTGCATTTAGGGCTGGCCGAATGGTATACACACCATTTCCAACATGTTTTCCAAAGCAACAACTTCCAATTCCAACCAAAAATCAACCAAATCACAAATTCAATCAAAATTCAACAAACCAAATTTCAACCATCACAACACATCAAAAATTCAATCAAACATCATTCCAATCCATGAATTACAATCACAAGCATCAAAAACACAAAACCCCTAAATCAATTTCAAGTTTTCATGATTCTAGGTCAAAATTTTAATCTAACCCTACAACATGTTTTCTTCTAATTCCAAGGGTTCTAATTGAAATTAAATGCCTAGATCCTTACCTTAAACTCTTTAATTGAAGAAAAATCTTTGAATCCCTTTCTCCCTCACTCCTTGGTCTTCTTGAGATTTCCTCCAATTTCTTTCTCTACTAGCCGAATTATGTGAGGTAGGGTGAAGTTTGGATGGTTTGGTTTCTTAATTTGAGTTGAAATGATGAAGTTAAGATGAAATTGAAATGAAGGAGCTGCAGCTGCTGTGGGGAAGAACTCACGGTTCTGTTTTGAGGGGAAATAACTTTTTGTGACTTTTTCTCCTTTTACTTAAGTTAAATGCTTCTAAAAAAGTTTTATTAACCAAATTGGACTTTGCCTTCAAGTCCAGCTGCTGCCTGCACGTCCAGCAGCTCAATTGGACCAAGGGAAGTCCACTTGCCAAGCCTTTCCAGCCCACTTGGACAGCCAAGGAGTTCCAAGTCACTTGCCTACCCCAAAAGTCAACATTTCAAGCACTTTGTAGAAAATTCTAGAAGGTAATTAGGGCTGCTAATTATTTTACAATGTGATTAGAATTTGAAGAAAATAACATCACCAATGGATTCCTCACTATCAAAAACCTTGGGGTAGTGTCTTACTTATCTCTTAATCCAAGCCTAATTAGCTTAATTTAGTGATCTTAGAAAAGCCTAAGTTGTCACTTTTTGATTGGTTAAGGTTCTAAATTAAAGTTTTCTTCGTTAAACATTTTTAATAATTATTCTAAGTATATTACAATTATTAGATAATTCTATAGATATCCTATGAATTTTCTCTAAATTTTCTGTCTTAGAATTTTACTGTAACAATTCCTCAAAGTTCTAACTTTCAGAAAATCCTAACAATTCTGAATAAGCATTTTAATTCTTTATCTGTATATATTTTTAATCTATATTCTATTACCTTTCTTTTAAGTTATAAATGAGTTCAAAATTCTATACTTGAAAATTTATCCTGGACAGCTGTCTGACATAGCAGTCCAATCAACTATCAATTTCGAAAAAAATAAAGACATTTGGAAATTCAGAAAATTCTTCTGAGTAGAACTGTATTAATTTCATTAAGAGAATATGTACATAAGGTTTCTATAAAATACAGTGCATAAATGTTAATAATATACATATATAAATGCGTACAATTAATAAAATAGGATGTTACAGCTTCCCCAAATTTGTCAGCTCATGCACAAAATACATACTTATCAGTGCCCTTGCATGCCCTCTCTATCCTAACATCCAGTTTTGAAAGTTGTTCCTATACATTAAAATAGTCCCACATCGCTTGGGAATAGTAGCTAAGAATAGTTTATATACACCCTCCTTCCTTGACCGTCTGAGGCGCTTTCTAAGAGCAAAACTGTGAGGCGCAGGCCAACGCCAAAGCGGACAATACCTCGGATGCGGTACCCTAATGATTAGCGGACATTGAGGTTGGAACATTAACATCGTCCTCCTCCTCCCTTGACCCTCCGAGGCGCCTTTTAAGGGTTCAAACCAACGCCTTATAAATAAATAATTTTCATAATTATAGTCTCATTTTGTTTATTTATAATATTTTTTTTATTATAAGCATATAAGAGCATCTACAATACATGATTGCTTAAATGAGTTACTTATGTTAAATTTGTGAGCCCTACAATGCCACATAGATTTAAGAACTTTACACCAAAAATTACTCCAATGATAAAGTTGCTAGAGTGAGTACTTAACTTGAGCACATTAAATTTTGTAATTAATGAATAGTTCTTTAATTGGTAAGAATGAGTTAAGTAGCGATTGCTTATATAAACAATTCAGTTATGCAACGCATTGCCAAGTCATATGATCTAAAGGCAATAATTTGTTAAGCAACGTTGCCTAACTTTAAGAAATTATGTAAGCACCCGCGTTGGAGATGCTCTAAGTCAATATACTTCAATTTATATATTATATTAATTACATCAAAACATAAATTCCGCATAATTATTACTATTTACTTAAAATTTATTATAAATTATATTTTACAGGGATTTTTTATTTTTTTCATTTAAAATTTTGAACAGAGTTATTTTCATATAATGTTAAGAATTGATAGTGTAATTAATAACTTCTATAACTCAAAATATTTAAAATTATTTTTTATCATAATAATAATTAATAAATTTATTAGACACTACAAAACATTCATCTATAAGATATATTAATTATCATATTTTATTTATTGAGATAATATTTAAATTTGTCTTCAAAACCAATCTCTCCGATGTATATGTTGAACAGGCTGTGAAGGTTAGTAGCTTCCCCAAATTTGTCAGCTCATGCACAAAATACATACTTACCAGTGCCCTTGCATGCCCTCTCTATCCTAACATCCAGTTTTGAAAGTTGTTCCTATACATTAAAATAGTCCCACATCGCTTGGGAATAGTAGCTAAGAATAGTTTATATACACCCTCCTTCCTTGACCGTCTGAGCCGCTTTCTAAGAGCAAAACCGTGAGGCGCAGGCCAACGCCAAAGCGGACAATACCTCGGATACGGTACCCTAATGATTAGCGGACATTGAGGTTGGAACATTAACACCGTCCTCCTCCTCCCTTGACCCTCCGAGGCGCCTTTTAAGGGTTCAAACCAACGCCTTATAAATAAATAATTTTCATAATTATAGTCTCATTTTGTTTATTTATAATATTTTTTTTTATTATAAGCATATAAGAGCATCTACAATACATGATTGCTTAAATGAGTTACTTATGTTAAATTTGTGAGCCCTACAATGCCACATAGATTTAAGAACTTTACACCAAAAATTACTCCAATGATAAAGTTGCTAGAGTGAGTACTTAACTTGAGCACATTAAATTTTGTAATTAATGAATAGTTCTTTAATTGGTAAGAATGAGTTAAGTAGCGATTGCTTATATAAACAATTCAGTTATGCAACGCATTGCCAAGTCATATGATCTAAAGGCAATAATTTGTTAAGCAACGTTGCCTAACTTTAAGAAATTATGTAAGCACCCGCATTGGAGATGCTCTAAGTCAATATACTTCAATTTATATATTATATTAATTACATCAAAACATAAATTCTGCATAATTATTACTATTTACTTAAAATTTATTATAAATTATATTTTACAGGGATTTTTTATTTTTTCATTTAAAATTTTGAACAGTGTTATTTTCATATAATGTTAAGAATTGATAGTGTAATTAATAACTTCTATAACTCAAAATATTTAAAATTATTTTTTATCATAATAATAATTAATAAATTTATTAGACTCTACAAAACTGCATCTATAAGATATATTAATTATCCTATTTTATTTATTGAGATAATATTTAAATTTGTCTTCAAAACCAATCTCTCCGATGTATATGCTGAACAGGCTGTGAATTTTAGTAGCTTCCCCAAATTTGTCAGCTCATGCACAAAATACATACCTATCAGTGCCCTTGCATGCCCTCTCTATCCTAACATCCAGTTTTGAAAGTTGTTCCTATACATTAAAATAGTCCCACGTCGCTTAGGAATAGTAGCTAAGAATAATTTATATACACCCTCTTTCCTTGACCCTCTGAGGCGCTTTCTAAGAGCAAAACCGTGAGGTGCAGGCCAACGCAAAAGCGGACAATACCTCGGATGCGGTACCCTAATGATTAGCGGACATTGAGGTTGGAACATTAACACCGTCCTCTGTAACCCCCTTTCTAATTAATTAATTTCTATCTAAAATCCATAAACACTAAATTTACAATTAAAATAAATACACTCCATTAAGTTTAAAGTTTGTCATTATAATTTACATTATTAAAATTTACAGAAAAATACTACTACCAATTTATTTCTAATTAATACAAAAGTATCTAAAGCCAAAAACACCCCTTCCTATAGCTCTGGAAAATATCTGCATCTTTAACTTCTAATTAATCTTCAAAATACCTGCAATTCACACTCCCCTAGAATCTGGGGACAGCATTACCGGATCAGACATTTAATTTCTAATACACAGAAAACAATCACAATCAATGACATTTCATTTTATAACTAAGAATTCACATAAATAATGCAAATGCAGTATGCTTTATGAAAATGCAAGTTTATAAAGCACATGCAGTTTTGACTCAAAATCCTTTTGACTCAAAATCATTTTGACCCTGCTCCATGGAGACTTCCCCTTTGAGTGTTTAGTAAGTAACTGGCCTACCATTACGTACTGCAATTCAGCTATCAGCCCCTACTAAACGCGAATAAGCTAGCAGAATTAGGAGATCAGGATACCCTGAAGGCCACCACGGCAGCATCTCTGTCCAGATTACAGCCACATGTGGAATTGCCAATATCCCTCACCCCACAGACTATATAATCACAGACTATACAGTCCTGTCTAACTTACTCTGCTCACCCATTTCTCAGGACTATCATATTCTCTGTTCATAATCTCAATCATCTTTTCAAATACATGACTACCGCAGTCCGGTCAGTCAACACAGTTCTCTGTTCATAATCTCAATCATATTTTCAAATACATGACTACCGCAGTCCGGTCAGTCAACACAGTCCTGGAAATCAATTCCCCCATAAATACTCAATTCTCATTTATCAAACTCGTTTAAAAATCTTTATTTTTCGCTCAAAAGACTCATGATCATGCAATATGATAATGATGCCAATAAGTAAATAATTATTATTAAACAATCACATAATAATTATAGAAATTCAATAATTAACATTATAACATTAACACTTTAATAAAATACCAACTAGTTCATTACTATGTAAAATTTCTAAATTATCCTTGATATTTTCTAAAATTCCAATTTTGCCCTTGATCTTTTTATGAAATTCCGAATATGTCCCTAATTGTTCTAGAATCTATGAAATTACCTAATTACCCTCAATCTTTTGATAAAATTCCAATTGTATCCTTTAAATGTGAAATTACCTAATTAACCTCAATCTTTTTATAAAATTCCAATTGTATCCTCTAAATGTGAAATTACCTAATTACCCTTATACTTTTTAATTATTGCCGAAAATGCCCTTAAACTTTTTCTAAAATTCCCAATGTGTCCCGACATGTGAAATGACTATTTTACCCTTGGTCATTTGAAAAATTCCACATGATATCCCTATCATTCTCATCATGGCCGTATGGCCTCCTTCACATTTCCAACAATTTTCTCAAAACAACCAATCCAAATTCCAATCAAAATCAAATCAATTCAAGAAATCTCAATCAAGAACAAATTTCAATTTCCAATCAAGAAATTTCAATTTTCAATTTAAGATTATCTCCAAAGTTTTAGCTGACCGGTTGGCACAGATTGCTCCTAAGTTAATCTCAAAGCAGCAATGTGGTTTTGTGCAGGGCAGGCAGATTCGAGAGTGTATAGCCACTACTTCGGAGGCTATAAATTTACTTAATAATAGAGCATTTGGTGGGAATTTGGCTCTGAAAATTGACATTCGTAAAGCTTTCGATACTTTGGATTGGAACTTCTTATTATGTGTTTTGGAGGCTTTTGGCTTTAATCAAACCTTTCGCCATTGGATTAATATCATTCTTCACTCAGCAAAATTGTCATTTGTTGTGAATGGTAAACCAGCTGGTTTTTTTGCTTGTAAACGTGGAGTGAGGCAAGGTGATCCTCTTTCGCCTTTGCTTTTCTGCCTAGCTGAGGAAGTCCTTAGT
Source organism: Pueraria montana var. lobata (assembly GCA_026413185.1). Taxonomy (NCBI): domain Eukaryota; kingdom Viridiplantae; phylum Streptophyta; class Magnoliopsida; order Fabales; family Fabaceae; genus Pueraria; species Pueraria montana. Next base: position 71,417,356 of record CM048650.1, on the reverse strand, counting down.
AGGGGGATCACTTTGCTAGTTAGAAAAGGTCTACTGCTGCAGATGAATGGTCCAAGACGAGCAACAGTGCCTAGTCATGTCTTTTTCGCAGATGACATTATGGTCTTTTGTAGGGGTCAAAAGAGAAGTCTGAATAATTTGATGGCACTTTTAACTGCATATAGTGAGGCCTCGGGTCAGCTAATTAGTGCTCATAAATGTCGTTTTTTTCATGGAGGATTATCTCGCACTAGAGCTGCTTGCATTCGTCAAATTCTGGGTTTTTCTGAAGGATCTATTCCCTTCATTTACCTTGGTGTTCCTATCTTCCAAGGTAAGCCCAAGAAATGTCATTTGCAGCCCATAGCTGATAGAATAAAGTCTAAACTAGCGTCTTGGAAAGGTTTGTTATTGTCATACATGGGACGTGTTCAGCTGGTTAAGTCTACTATACAAGGCATGCTGCTGCACAGCTTTTTCATTTATTCTTGGCCTCAGGCCCTTCTGAAACATTTAGATTCCTGCATCAGGAATTTTATATGGACAGGGGATATCAATAAGCAAAAGCTTGTTACGGTGGCCTGGAGCAATATGTGCTCTCCGATTTCTTCTGGAGGCTTGGGCATTCGTCCTCTAAAGAGTGTTAACAAGGCTGCCATCCTCAAACTTTGTTGGCACTTTGTTACATCTCAGGAATCTTGGGCTATACTCTCTAGAGCGCGTTATCTTCGAAATGGGAGTCTTGTTCAGTCTTATACAAAATCTTCAATTTGGCCTGGTATTCGACTCTGGTTATCTACTGTTGAAGACAATATATTTTGGCAAATTGGAAATGGGGAATCTATTTCATTCTGGAAGGACAAGTGGCTAACAAGTCCGATTGTTGAATTAGCCAACATTCCAGCTTCGGTCAGCTCTCTTTTGTGTGCCAAAGTTGGTGATTTTCTACTAAATGGATCTTGGAACATCCCGCACTTATTGGAAACACATTATCCGGTTATTTGTGCTGCAATTCAACAAACAGTTATTCCATTTGATCCTACGGAAGACAAAGCTACTTGGGCTCCAGCCTCTTCAGGGGAACTTTCTCTTAAGGAAGCTTTTTTATTTCTAGAGCCGAATCAATCTGCAGTTTCCTGGTTTAAGTGGATTTGGAGGGCATCTATCCCTCCTTCTCGTTCCTTCCTTTACTGGAGGTTCCTCCTGGGAAAACTTCCAACTGATGATGCCTTGCGAAAAAAAGGAATGGTTATGGTCTCAATGTGTCCTCATTGTGGTATGAATTATGAAACTGCTGAACATTTAATTTTAAGTTGCACGTTTGCTATTGGAATCTGGCAGTGGTTAAGTAGTGTTTTTCAAGTCAGTCTGGACTTATCTTCAGCCACTAGTTTGCTGTCGATTTGTAGACAAAAGTTCAGTTCACAGGTCATGGATATAATTGTGGCTGGTATTATCAATGTTGTGTGGTTCTTATGGCAAAGCAGAAATTTGATTCGTTTTGAAAATGCTACATCTTCTCTAAGTGCCCTGCAGTATAACATTCGTGCGGCTGTCTCTCTTTCGGGGAATATGTCTCAAGGTGTAATGCGCTCCAACATGCAGGAATTTTGCATTCTAAAATATTTTTCCGTGACTGGTCATGTTTCTAAGGCTCCACGTATTATAGAGGTACTTTGGAAACCTCCTTCTGCAGGTTGGATCAAAGTGAATACAGATGGAGCTGCGCGTGGTTCCCCTGGCCTTGCTGCATGCGCTAGAATTTTTAGAGATGAGAATTGTAATTTTCTGGGTGGTTTTGCGATGCACTTAGGGATCTCTTCTTCATTTTCTGCAGAACTCATGGCAGTCTTGAAGGCAATCGATCTTGCCCATGAAAGGAATTGGAAGGACATTTGGCTGGAAAGTGACTCATCTTTGGTTCTTGCTGCTCTTCAAAATCCTGATTTGGTGCCTTGGCGTCTGCGTATTCAATGGGACAATTGTCTTGTTCGAATTCGCAATATGCATTTTATTGCTACTCATATTTACAGGGAAGGTAATGAGTGTGCTGATAAATTGGCAAATTATGGTATCACAAATGTTGGCTTTATATGGTGGGATTTTATTCCTAGTTTTATTAGGAAGGATTTTGGTCGAAATAAGCTAGGCTTACCTGCTTACAGGTTTTGTTGATTGTTTTTCATGGGTTTGGTTTGGCCCCCCCATGCTCTTTGTTTATCTTTTACTTTTTATGAATAAATTTTGGGTCTGCTGCATATGATTGTTAGTTTCTATGGTGCCAACCTAGTTGGGATCTTGGGAGCTAACTTGATGCTTTGCACACCTAGTCTTATTAAAAAAAAAAATCAATCAATTCCAATCCATCACAACACATCATGAATTCAATCAAACATGGATTCAAACAACAATTTCAAGCTTTTAACATCAATCATCTAAAAGCCCTAAATCAATTTCATCTTTTGTTGAATCTTGATCAAATCTTGAAATTAGACCTAAGAACATGTTTCTATTAACTCCAATTGGTTTAAATTGAAATTAAATGCCAAGATCCTTACCTTAGATCCTTAATTTGATGGAGAACTCTTGAATTTCTTTTCTCCCTTTCTCCCTTGGTTTCTTGAAATTTTGGAGTTTTCCTCCTAATTCTCTTCTCTTTGGCCTAAGCTATATTGAAATTTGAAAGGTTTTGGTTGGTTAAATTCTTAATTTTAGAAGAAAGGCTGAAGTGAAAATGGAGGGGCTGCAGTTGGAAGAGCTCACGGTTTGGGTGGTGAGGAGAGCTAGCTTTTCCAATTTTGCTTTTGATTTGTTTATTATGTTTTTAAATAAAATTTTCTTCACCAAATTTAATAGCAACTACACGTCCAGCTGCTGGCCACAAAGCAGTCCATTTGGTCACCAATTTAAGCCACTTGGACAGCCAAGGCAACTTCCCAACGTGAGTTGCCAAGCTTGTGATCAAAAGTCAAAGTTTGTGGGAAATTTATGGATTTTTCTAGAATATTAGGGAGCTTTTCAATTATCTTACAAACTAATTAGAATTTGAAGAAACTAACACCACCATTAAATTCCTCACTATCAAAAACCTTGGGGTAGTGTCTTAATTGTCTCTTAATCCAAGTCTAATTAGCTTAATTTAATTACATTAGAAATGTCAATTTGTCAAATTTTGATTGGCTAATAATTTGTATTTCTATTTTTCTTAGTTAAAAATTGTTAATAATTATTCTAAGTATGTTATAATTTATAGATAATTCAATAGATGACATATAGATTTTATCTTAATTTTCTGCCTTAGAATTTTACCGTAATAATTTCTCAAAGTTCTAACATTCAGAAAATCCTAACAATTCAAAATTAGCATTTTAATTCTTTAACTGTATATATTTTTAATCTATATTCAATTACCTTTTTATTAAGTTACAGATTAGTCCAAAATTCCACACTTGAAAATTTATCCTGGACAGCTGTCTAACATAGCGGTCCAGTCAACAAGTAATTTCATTTCTCAACTGTATATATTTTAAATCTACATTAAATTCTTGATTTATTAGAGTACAGTTTAATCCAAAATGTTATACTAGAAAATCTTATCTTGGACAGCTGTCTGACACAACTATCCAATCAACAAGAAATTTAGGTATAAACAAAAGTATTAAAAGACTTAGAAAATTTTTCTGAATAGAACTGTATTAATTTTATTATGAAAATATGTACAGAAAATATTCTCTAAATACAGTACGTAATCTCTTATAATATTTATAGAAAAATATTTATAAACAGTAAAATAAAAATGAGGGTGTTACATCCTCCTCCTCCCTTGACCCTCCGAGGCGCGTTTTAAGGGTTCAAACCAACGCCTTATAAATAAATAATTTTCATAATTATAGTCTCATTTTGTTTATTTATAATATTTTCTTTTTATTATAAGCATATCAGAGCATCTACAATACATGATTGCTTAAATGAGTTACTTATGTTAAATTTGTGAGCCCTACAATGCCACATAGATTTAAGAACTTTACACCAAAAATTACTCCAATGATAAAGTTGCTAGAGTGAGTACTTAACTTGAGCACATTAAATTTTGTAATTAATGAATAGTTCTTTAATTGGTAAGAATGAGTTAAGTAGCGATTGCTTATATAAGCAATTCAGTTATGCAGCGCATTGCCAAGTCATATGATCTAAAGGCAATAATTTGTTAAGCAACGTTGCCTAACTTTAAGAAATTATGTAAGCACCCGCGTTGGAGATGCTCTAAGTCAATACACTTCAATTTATATATTATATTAATTACATCAAAACATAAATTCTGCATAATTATTACTATTTAATTAAAATTTATTATAAATTATATTTTACTGGGATTTTTTTATTTTTTTCATTTAAAATTTTGAACAGAGTTATTTTCATATAATGTTAAGAATTGATGGTGTAATTAATAACTTCTATAACTCAAAATATTTAAAATTATTTTTTATCGTAATAATAATTAATAAATTTATTAGACACTACAAAACATTCATCTATAAGATATATTAATTATCATATTTTATTTATTGAGATAATATTTAAATTTGTCTTCAAAACCAATCTCTCCGATGTATATGCTGAATAGGCTGTGAAGGTTAGTAGCTTCCCCAAATTTGTCAGCTCAGGCACAAAATACATACTTATCAGTGCCCTTGCATGCCCTCTCTATCCTATCATCCAGTTTTGAAAGTTGTTCCTATACATTAAAATAGTCCCACATCGCTTAGCAATAGTAGCTAAGAATAGTTTATATACACCCTCCTTCCTTGACCCTCTGAGGCGCATTCTAAGAGCAAAACCGTGTGGCGCAGGCCAACGCCAAAGCGGACAATACCTCGGATGCGGTACCCTAATGATTAGCGGACATTGAGGTTGGAACATTAACACCGTCCTCCTCCTCCCTTGACCCTCCGAGGCGCCTCTTAAGGGTTCAAACCAACGCCTTATAAATAAATAATTTTCATAATTATAGTCTCATTTTGTTTATTTATAATAATTTTTTATTATAAGCATATAAGAGCATCTACAATACATGATTGCTTAAATGAGTTACTTATGTTAAATTTGTGAGCCCTACAATGCCACATAGATTTAAGAACTTTACACCAAAAATTACTCCAATGATAAAGTTGCTAGAGTGAGTACTTAACTTGAGCACATTAAATTTTGTAATTAATGAATAGTTCTTTAATTGGTAAGAAAGAGTTAAGTAGCGATTGCTTATATAAGCAATTCAGTTATGCAGCGCATTGCCAAGTCATATGATCTAAAGGCAATAATTTGTTAAGCAACGTTGCCTAACTTTAAGAAATTATGTAAGCACCCGCGTTGGAGATGCTCTAAGTCAATATACTTCAATATATATATTATATTAATTACATCAAAACATAAATTCTGCATAATTATTACTATTTACTTAAAATTTATTATAAATTATATTTTACAGGGATTTTTTTATTTTTTTCATTTAAAATTTTGAACAGAGTTATTTTCATATAATGTTAAGAATTGATAGTGTAATTAATAACTTCTATAACTCAAAATATTTAAAATTATTTTTTATCATAATAATAATTAATATATTTATTAGACACTACAAAACATTCATCTATAAGATATATTAATTATCATATTTTATTTATTGAGATAATATTTAAATTTGTCTTCAAAACCAATCTCTCCGATGTATATGCTGAACAGGCTGTGAAGGTTAGTAGCTTCCCCAAATTTGTCAGCTCAGGCACAAAATACATACTTATCAGTGCCCTTGCATGCCCTCTCTATCCTATCATCTAGTTTTGAAAGTTGTTCCTATACATTAAAATAGTCCCACATCGCTTAGGAATAGTAGCTAAGAATAGTTTATATACACCCTCCTTCCTTGACCCTCTGAGGCGCTTTCTAAGAGCAAAACCGTGAGGCGCAGGCCAACGCCAAAGCGGACAATACCTCGGATGCGGTACCCTAATGATTAGCGGACATTGAGGTTGGAACATTAACAACGTCCTCCTCCTCCCTTGACCCTCCGAGGTGCCTTTTAAGGGTTCAAACCAACGCCTTATAAATAAATAATTTTCATAATTATAGTCTCATTTTGTTTATTTATAATATTTTTTTTTATAAGCATATAAGAGCATCTACAATACATGATTGCTTAAATGAGTTACTTATGTTAAATTTGTGAGCCCTACAATGCAACATAGATTTAAGAACTTTACACAAAAAATTACTCCAATGATAAAGTTGCTAGAGTGAGTACTTAACTTGAGCACATTAAATTTTGTAATTAATGAATAGTTCTTTAATTGGTAAGAATGAGTTAAGTAGCGATTGCTTATATAAACAATTCAGTTATGCAACGCATTGCCAAGTCATATGATCTAAAGGCAATAATTTGTTAAGCAACGTTGCCTAACTTTAAGAAATTATGTAAGCACCCGCGTTGGAGATGTTCTAAGTCAATATACTTCAATTTATATATTATATTAATTACATCAAAACATAAATTGTGCATAATTATTACTATTTACTTAAAATTTATTATAAATTATATTTTACAGGGATTTTGTATTTTTTCATTTAAAATTTTGAACAGAGTTATTTTCATATAATGTTAAGAATTGGTAGTGTAATTAATAACTTCTATAACTCAAAATATTTAAAATTATTTTTTATCATAATAACAATTAATAAATTTATTAGACACTACAAAACATTCATCTATAAGATATATTAATTATCATATTTTATTTATTGAGATAATATTTAAATTTGTCTTCAAAACCAATCTCTCCGATGTATATGCTGAACAGGCTGTGAAGGTTAGTAGCTTCCCCAAATTTGTCAGCTCATGCACAAAATACATACTTATCAGTGCCCTTGCACGACCTCTCTATCCTAACATCCAGTTTTGAAAGTTGTTCCTATACATTAAAATAGTGCCACATCGCTTAGGAATAGTAGCTAAGAATAGTTTATATACACCCTCCATCCTTAACCCTCTGAGGCGCTTTCAAAGAGCAAAACCATGAGGCGCAGGCCAACGCCAAAGCGGACAATACCTCAGATGTGGTACCCTAATGATTAGCGGACATTGAGGTTGGAACATTAACACCGTCCTCCTCCTCCCTTGACCCTCCGAGGTGCCTTTTAAGGGTTCAAACCAACGCCTTATAAATAAATAATTTTCATAATTATAGTCTCATATTGTTTATTTATAATATTTTTTAATTATAAGCATATAAGAGCATCTGCAATACATGATTGCTTAAATAAGTTACTTATGTTAAATTTGTGAGCCCTACAATGCCACATAGATTTAAGAACTTTACACCAAAAATTACTCCAATGATAAAGTTGCTAGAGTGAGTACTTAACTTGAGCACATTAAATTTTGTAATTAATGAGTAGTTCTTTAATTGGTAAGAATGATTTAAGTAGCGATTGCTTATATAAACAATTCAGTTATGCAACGCATTGGCAAGTCATATGATCTAAAGGCAATAATTTGTTAAGCAACGTTGCCTAACTTGAAGAAATTATGTAAGCACCCGCGTTGAAGATGCTCTAAGTCAATATACTTCAATTTATATATTATATTAATTACATCAAAACATAAATTCTGCATAATTATTACTATTTACTTAAAATTTATTGTAAATTATATTTTACAGGGATTTTTTATTTTTTTCATTTAAAATTTTGAACTGAGTTATTTTCGTATAATGTTAAGAATTGATAGTGTAATTAATAGCTTCTATAACTCAAAATATTTAAAATTATTTTTTATCGTAATAATAATTAATAAATTTATTAGACACTACAGAACATTCATCTATAAGATATATTAATTATCATATTTTATTTATTGAGATAATATTTAAATTTGTCTTCAAAACCAATCTCTCCGATGTATATGTTGAACAGGCTGTGAAGGTTAGTGGCTTCCCCAAATTTGTCAGCTCATGCACAAAATACATACTTATCAGTGCCCTTGCATGCCCTCTCTATCCAAACATCCAGTTTTGAAAGTTGTTCCTATACATTAAAATAGTCCCACATCGCTTAGGAATAGTAGCTAAGGATAGTTTATATACACCCTCGTACCTTGACCCTCTGAGGTGCTTTCTAAGAGCAAAACCGTGAGGCGCAGGCCAACGCCAAAGTGGACAATACCTCGGATGCGGTACCCTAATGATTAGCGGACTTTGAGGTTGGAACATTAGCACGCTCCTCCTCCTCCCTTAACCCTCCGAGGCACCTTTTAAGGGTTCAGACCAACGCCGTATAAACAAATAATTTTCAGAATTATAGTCTCATTTTGTTTAGTTATAATATATTTTTTATTATAAGCATATAAGAGCATCTACAATACATGATTGCTTAAATAAGTCACTTATGTTAAATTTGTGAGCCCTACAATGCCTCATAAATTTAAGAACTTTTCACCAAAAATTACTCCAATGATAAAGTTGCTAGAGTGAGTTCTTAACTTGAGCACATTAAATTTTGTAACTAATAAATGGTTCTTTAATTGGTAAGAATGAATTAAGTAACGATTGCTTATATAAGCAATTCACTTATGCAACGCATTGCCAAGTCATATGATCTAATGGCAAATTTTGTTAAGGAACGGTGCTTAACTTTAAGCAATTATGTAAACACCCGCATTGGAGATGCTCTAAGTCAATATATTTCAATTTATATATTATATTAATTACATCAAAACATAAATTTTGTATAATTATTACTATTTATTTAAAATTTATTATAAATTATATTTTACAGGGGTTTTTTATTTTTTTCTTGTAAAATTTTGAACAAAGTTATTTTCATATAATGTTAAGAATTGATAGTGTAATTAATAACTTCTATAACTCAAAATATTTTAAAATTATTTTTTATCATAATAATAATTAATAAATTTATTAGACACTACAAAACATTCATCTATAAAATATATTAATTATAAGATTTTATTTTATTTATTTATTTGAGATAATATTTAAATTGACTCCTTAGTCTTGTTTATTTAATTTAAATAAAATTTAAGGTTATTATTTTTCTTGACATATTAGAGAATTTTTTCATAATCTGAAAGTTATATATAATTTTACTTTATATTTTTGTTTTGAAAAAAGAAACATATTAGTTGAATAATTGTCTTAAAATTTGAAATAAAATTTTAGTAATTAAAGTTAGAGATGTTCATGGGGTAGTTTGATTCGACTTTAGGAGAGAATAAAAACTGAACCAATTAAAATTGTCAGGTTCGATTCTGTTCAATTTTAACAATTGTTTTCACCAAATCAACTGATCAAGGAATAATAAAATTTAAGAAAATGTTTTAAAAATGTTATAATAACATTTATTTTTTAAAAAAGTATGAAATTCCTATACTTTTTAATTTTTTCAATAATTCAAATCCAATATAGAACCAAATTTTAAAAATATTTAAAATATAAGTTTAGAGTTTATAGCAAATAAAAATAAAAGAAATAATAATAATAATAAAAAGGGGGAATAAAAATATGGATGACCAGGTCTAGCAACCGAGTTGTAAAACATAATTGTGATACTCGAATCATTGAAAGTCGGGTCTTATTGATTTGGTTCGGGTCAAATCATATATATAGGAGATCCACTTACTCTAAGAGTATATATAAGAGATTTAGTCTTCATCCTTACCATTAATCTAATTATTAAGATTAGTTCATTACAACCATTAGGGAAAATGAATGCTAAGGATGAAGAGTAAGTTACTCTGGGAGTAAATGGATCCCTCTTCTACATATATGTATATATAAACTGAACCACTTTAACTGATTTGGTTATAATAGTTAGATTAGCCTGGTCAAACTAAACTAGTGAACACTTTTAATTAAAGTTGAATCAATTAAACTTCATTTGATATAAATTATTAATTATTTTAATAATTATTAGATAATGAAATTGTTAGATATATATCTCATGATAAATTTATACATAACTAGAATATGTAATTTTCGAATGAAATCTAATTCAAGTAAAGTCAATGTAATTTTATGCTTCATCGTATTTGACGCATCTATATTTTAAGAGTTGTTGTTCAAAATTTCACTTTTAAACTTTGATAGTTATTTTAATATCCATAAATATTACTATTAACTAATGATTAATACTTCCTTAAAAAACACTAATTATTAATACACATAATTTTCTATTTTAAGTTTTTCTAATAATTGTATAATTCTATCAAAAAAATAATCTATTATATGAAACTTAATAAATAAGTAAATAAAAAATTAATATACTTAATATCTTAGGTTACTCCAAGATTCAGTCATTTGGGTCAGCTATAATTATAACAAAAAATTACTTTTATATTATAGTTCTATTATAGATACTACCTCTATTCCTATATAAGACCTTTTATCACTTTTTTGTTTATCCTTTTTATAAGACTCTTTTCTAATTGTTTGGTGCATTAATTATTTTTTTTTCTATAATACCCTTTATTAATTACAGTATTTCTATCCAAACATTAATTACTTCTATGCGAGAAGCAATTACTACCTTCGTTCCTATTTATAAGACCCAAATTAGAAGTAGTATTTGTTCTTTTTTATAAGACCGAATCCATAATGTCCCTTACATTAATTATTTTTAGACTAAAGTACCCCTAATTAAATAAGAAAGAGATTGTATTGATAAACCTTTAGAAGAGAGAGAGAAATATTAATGACAATGGTATTTTTGGAAAAACATATAAACTTAGAACAAATTTATTGCTATCAACTAAATTAACCACTCTCCTTAATCCCGGAAATTAGATAATTAGGTCTTATAAATAGGAACAGAAGTAGTAATTGGAAAGAGAAATGAAGGGTAATTTTAGAAGAGCAATATAAATAATTGACAAATTTAATGTGATTAACTAAATTAACCAATTTTCTCAAAGGGTGTGAATTAGTTAAAATGGTCTTATATATAGGGATGGAGATCGTAAATGCATATGGGTAAATTGATTAAAAATTTGGTGAAAAGTAAGGGTGTAATAGACAAAATAATAATTAATATTATCTTGAACTTTGAAAAGGACAAATGAATAGAAACAAAAATTTTCTTAAAGGGTGAGAAGTAATTAAGTGGAGAGAGAAATGAAGGTTAATTTTGGAAGAGAAGTATAAATAATTGAGAAATTTAATTTGATTAACTAAATTAACCAATTTTCTTAAAGGGTGTAAATTAGTTGAAAGAATCTTATATATAGGGACGGAAGTAGTAAATGCATATGGGTAAATTGATTAAAAATTTGTCCCTTTTTATAACACTAATTTCACTTTATTGTTTGTCCCTTTTTATAAGACAGTATTTTAATTGTCTGTTACATTAATATTTTTTTTTAATAATATCCTTCATTGAGTACAGTATTCTCTCTCCAAGCATTAATTACTCTTAGGTGAGAATTAATTAAGTGGAGAGTGAAATGAAGGTTAATTTTGGAAGAGCGGTATAAATAATTGAGAAATTTATTTTGATTAACTAAACTAGCCAATTTTCTTAAAGGGTATAAATTAGTTGAAAGAATCTTATATATAGGGACGGAAGTAGTAAATGCATATGGGTAAATTGATTAAAAATTTGGTGAAAAGTAAGGGTGTAATAGACAAAATAATAATTAATATTTTCTTGAACTTTGAAAATAAAAAATGAATAGAAACAAATGGATGGATCACGGACAAATGAATTAAGTTACTACCTCCGTTTTTTTTAACTATCGACTTTTTGGAAAATTTGTTTCTATTAAAAAAAAAGGAGGTAGTATATCATTAATTAAAAATTTTAAAAAAATTGTTTCTAGTCATTTGTCGTTTTCAAAGTTCAAGATAATATTAATTATTATTTTGTCTATTACACCTTTATTTTCACCATATTTTTAATCAATTTACCCATATGCATTTACTACTTTTGTCCTTATATATAAGATTATTTCAACTAATTTACACCCTTTAAGAAAATTGGTTAATTTAGTTAATCAAATTAAATTTCTCAATTATTTATACTGTTCTTTCAAAATTAACCTTCATTTCTCTCTTCACTTAATTACTTCTCACCTAAGAGTAATTAATGCTTGAAGACAGAATACTGTAGTTAATGAAGAATATTATAGGAAAAAAATAATTAATGTATCAGACAATTAAAAGACTGTATTATAAAAAGCGACAAACAATAAAGTGAAAATAATGTTATATATAGGGACAAAGGTAGTATTGTGGAGTAAAAATGAAAAAGGATAAAATAGAAAATTTCACAACTATTTTATTAGAATAAAAAAATTTATTAATTTTTTTATTTTTACATAATAATCTTAAAAGACAAATAAAAGGAACGGAGGGAGTAAAATGCAATATAACTTGTTACTTTTTAGCAATTTGATATGTGAAAGAAGTCAATATCACAAATATTAATGCTTATTTAATTTTTCCTAACAAAAAGCATATTTAATTCACTAAATCATTTTTCTATTAAAATATTTCCTTTTGTGCGAAACTATGAATATATGAACCTGGACGTAATAGTGCGCCATGTGTAACACCCTTCTACCCCGAGACACATACACTTGTAAAATTTTCTAAATACGTTCGCTGCAGAATTTAAATAGAAAGGATGCATTGACTTTTTCAAAACTTCCTTTGCGGTAAAAGAGCATTACATCTCATACCTTCACAAACTTAAAGAAAATAGTTCAATAAATAACAAAATTCTAAGTTAAACAACTTTGACACTCCAAAGGTCATACAAAACCGTATTAAATAAAATATAAAGGAAAACTTAGATAAATGACTAAAACTCATGCCCCGATGTTACATTGTCTCAGAGCACCCAAAACCATAAAATTACAAATAATAAGGTGGAGGCCTAAGCCTTTCCTCTAGCATCATCATCATAATCGAGTAGAGACTCGCCTGTAAGGGTGGCATTCAGCCCAAACACAAACAAGACAAACATACGGGGAGTGAGAAACATCTCACCACATATAACAATCTAAGGATTAAAGGCAATTAAAAATATATATCATCATACGTGGCAAACATTTGGAACATAGTCACACAATCATATACATTCCCATGCACACACATGCATTATGATGCGAACTCAACTTCAGACTCTAGATGCATGTGGTACTAGTAAAACACTTGTGAAAGAAGCCCGGGAGTATGTGCAGTCGACGAATAGCCACACCATGGGCATCCGACACTAACAGTCTCAACCAGGATGATACCCCTAGCGGCTCGTCAGGGTTACCCAGCTTTGCAAGGATACTCCAACCCATGGGATCAGCATGAGCTTAAAGGAGATTCCAAACCAGATAACACCCTTAAGGTCAGAACTCAACGAGCTCTTTATGACCTTCCCAGTTAGGTTCATAAACAACTTTCAAAAAACATAACATGATATGATGTATGAGGCATACAAGACAATCATGGATTTACACACTTATCATAACAAGGTGGTCCCTGCCCCAAATGAACTCAGGCCACATATAAATCTCAATACATTACCATGATATCACTTGATCCACCTCATGCACATATATACCTCATCTTAACATTGTAATCTCAACACAAGCATACAAGGTAACCGTCACAACAATATCATAATACACGATTGTAAATCATCGCATTACATAAACATTACAATTAGGGAAGGAACTCATGTCTAAATTCCACATAAAGTACACCTATTTTGGTAACTATCTACTTGAGATTATGATTGGTATAACATTTCTTAAGTATTGGGTATTATATCTACTATGTCCTATTATGCGTCTATGACCTCCATAGGTTATAAATGTAATATCTAATGATGTACTAATCCTATCAATTTGATTCTTATATTTTTAGAAAGCTAATACAGTTATCTACAACTTTTATGTTTTCCTCAAGATCCAATTTTATATTCTATTATGCCTAAAACTGAGAAGAACATGAAATTATTTGCAAATCGTGACAGTTTGACCTTTACTCACTAAAATGGTAATATCTAGAGTTCTAGACATCTTTTCTGAGTGAAACTAAATCCATTGGTTAGCTAACATCTAGGTATACAACTTTCGTGAAGATTACTTTTCCTAATTACATTGTTATCCTACTCGTTTTAGTCCGAAGTTTACAAATGCTGTCAGGAAAATCAGCGTGATATTCACATGAAAGCATGAATTAACACATCTAACATCAAATCGCAAAATTCAATTTCAAGGATATCAGAAAGGGCAAAATGTCTAATCTAAATCATCAATTCATGGCAGCAATTAAAGTGCTTCGGGGTATTAACAACTCGTCCAAGAAATAATAAACATAAACCTAAGGTCATACAATCTACCCATGGCTTATTATTATTCATGCAAGGGAAGAGAAAGAGAGAACCCACTCCCCCTAACCTCGAAAGAAGAAATTCCTCAGCAAGGAAGAGGAAGACGATCTCACGACCATCTCCAAGAATGCATGGATCCAATGGCATCATCCACCACGATCTCCACAGCAAGTATTACTATGGCAAATACTTGAGCGTGATTTAAAACACGATCCCAAGATTACTTTGTTTATCTTAAAATTTGTACTACTATGAGGGGCTCTGCGCTTAACGCCAAGCCCAATTTATTCTTTGGTGCTCCTAAGGCTTTGTGGTCTCCTCTCTATATGTAGGAAGGAAGGGGTTTATGAGATTATTTTGCTCAATGTGGGACTTAAAGTGTTTTTCATTATCAAGTGGCCTATTTCGGAGTTGATTTCCTCTAAGATGGAAGCTGATTTTGGTTTCTAAGGTGTAGGAATGAGTTGTAGCTTTTTCAATAAGCTTTCCAACGATGCAAACTGTACCTTGATCGGATAGGTATAACTCAAGATAAGATGTTGTCTTTCTAGGGTGTCCCTCTTAAAACTCTATACTAGACTTAAACATTTTTCTAAGCATTTTAACTATATAAACTCAATCTACATCCCTCTAGCACCAAATATAAAATAATAACTACAACACTAACATAATTATAATAACACTAGATATAATAGAATATACGCAATAACAATAACAATACTAAATAACAACATTTATAATAATAATAATAATAATAATAATAATAATAATAACAACAACAACAACATCAGTAATACTTAAGGTATTTCTAATCAAATAATCTAATAAAATAAAATAACAAAATCCCTGAAAAGGGTCTCCTTATGACTTAGTTCTAATACTCAGAATTTGGGGTGTTACACCATGATCAAAGTACAATATGAAATTATGAATGAAGCTCATTCTTTGAACCAAAAGAACATCGAGTATTGCAATGGACAAGGAGTATTAGAAGGAATAAAGAGTATTTGATTCCTTTCTCATTTTTTTACTTTTTTGAAATAATTTAATATAAGAAATTTTTTAAGAACACTCTCTAACACTTTCATTGGTTATATTGAAAATGACAAAATTTGGTGAGTCTCACATTTTATTTAATGAATATCTCTTTTAATTTTGTAGCTTTTAATATATTTTAACTAATAAAAGAGTGTGTTAGAAAGTGTATTCTTAACACTATTTATTTTATAGTATTATTGAGTAATTAATTTTTATCTAAAATATAGTATTAAATTTTGAAAATTATTTCAACTACTTTTAAAAAAACAAAAATAATTTAGAAATATTTTCTCTTTTTTTTTTCTATTTTCTTTAAGTGCTTTTTCAAGTGTTAAAGAACAAATTTCTAAACAACAAAAATATGTTCAAGGAATAAACACTTTTAAATACTATATTCAGAACATAAAAATTTTGAAACACAAAAACTATTTTTAAAAACAGTAAACAAACAAAGCTAATTTAGAAATAATTTGTTTCTAAACTATTTTTAAAAACACTAAACAAACAAAAACAACTTTAGAAACAGCAAACAGTAAAAAAAAGTTATTAAATTATTTGTTTCTTTTCCAGCGTCATTTAAAAAACAGAAAACAGTAAACAAAAATTAGAATAAATATTCCTAAACTATTTTTAAAGCCAGTCAACAAAAAACTATTTTTAAAAACAGTAAACAAACGTAACTAGTTTTAAAGTATTTGTTTCTTTTCCAGCCTCATTTTCTGTCATTTTAATTTAGAAATAACATATGATGAAATGAAAAGTAACAAAAATATTTTCACCTAAACAAATGAATTTTTTTTTTGTCAAGTCTCATTGTTCTGTCACTTTATATTAATTTTTATATAATTAAATGACGGTCACATACTACTTACTCAATTAAAATTATAGTAGTGTAATATAGTAACTCTTCAATTATGTAAGCACCCGCATTGGAGATGCTCGAAGTCAATATATTTCAATTTATACATTATATTAATTGCATGAAAACATAAATTTTTTTATAATTATTACTATTTATTTAAAATTTATTATAAATTATATTTTACAGGGATTTTTTATTTTTCTCTTGTAAAATTTTCAACAGAGTTATTTTCATATGATGTTAACAATTGATAGTGTAATTAATAACTTCTACCATTCAAAATATTTTAAAATTATATTTTATCATAACAATAATTAATAAATTTATTAGACACTACAAAACATTCATCTATAAGATATATTAATTATCAGATTTTATTTTATTTATTTATTTGAGATAATATTTAAATTTGTCTTCAAAACCAATCTCTGCTATGTCTATGCTGAACAGGCTGTGAAGGTTAATAGCTTCCCAAATTTGTCAGCTCATCCACAAAATACATATTTGTCAGTGCCCTTGCATGCCCTCTCTATCCAAACATCCAGTTTTAAAAGTTGTTCCTATACATTAAAATAGTCCCACATCGCTTAGGAATAGTAGCTAAGAATAGTTTATATACACCCTCCTTCCTTGACCCTCTGAGGCGCTTTCTAAGAGCAAAACCGTGAGGCGCAATACATGATTGCTTAAATGAGTTACTTATGTTAAATTTGTGAGCCCTACAATGCCACATAGATTTAAGAACTTTACACCAAAAATTACTCCAATGATAAAGTTGCTAGAGTGAGTACTTAACTTGAGCACATTAAATTTTGTAATTAATGAGTAGTTCTTTAATTGGTAAGAATGAGTTAAGTAGCGATTGCTTATATTAACAATTCAGTTATGCAAGGCATTGCCAAGTCATATGATCTAAAGGCAATAATTTGTTAAGCCACGTTGCCTAACTTTAAGAAATTATGTAAGCACCCGCGTTGGAGATGCTCTAAGTCAATATACTTCAATTTATATATTATATTAATTACATCAAAACATAAATTCTGCATAATTATTACTATTTACTTAAAATTTATTATAAATTACATTTTACAGGGATTTTTTATTTTTTTCATTTAAAATTTTGAACAGAGTTATTTTCATATAATGTTAAGAATTGATAGTGTAATTAAAAACTTCTATAACTCAAAATATTTAAAATTATTTTTTATCATAATAATAATTAATAAATTTATTAGACACTACAAAACATTCATCTATAAGATATATTAATTATCATATTTTATTTATTGAGATAATATTTAAATTTGTCTTCAAAACCAATCTCTCCGGTGTATATGCTGAACAGGCTGTGAAGGTTAGTAGCTTCCCCAAATTTGTCAGCTCATGCACAAAATACATACTTATCAGTGCCCTTGCATGCCCTCTCTATCCTAACATCCAGTTTTGAAAGTTGTTTCTATACATTAAAATAGTCCCACATCGCTTAGGAATAGTAGCTAAGAATAGTTTATATACACCCTCCTTCCTTGACCCTCTGAGGCGCTTTCAAAGAGCAAAACCGTGAGGAGCAGGCCAACGCCAAAGCGGACAATACCTCGGATGCGGTACCCTAATGATTAGCGGACATTGAGGTTGGAACATTAACACTGTCCTCCTCCTCCCTTGACCCACCGAGGCGCCTTTTAAGGGTTCTAACCAACGGCTTATAAATAAATAATTTTCATAATTATAGTCTCATTTTGTTTATTTATAATATTTTTTTTTATTATAAGCATATAAGAGCATCTACAATACATGATTGCGTAAATGAGTTACTTATGTTAAATTTGTGAGCCCTACACTGCCACATAGATTTAAGAGCTTTACACCAAAAATTACTCCAATGATAAAGTTACTAGAGTGAGTACTTAACTTGAGCACATTAAATTTTGTAATTAATGAATAGTTCTTTAATTGGTAAGAATGAGTTAAGTAGCGATTGCTTATATAAGCAATTCAGTTATGCAGCGCATTGCCAAGTCATATGATCTAAAGGCAATAATTTGTTAAGCAACGTTGCCTAACTTTAAGAAATTATGTAAGCACCCGCGTTGGAGATGCTCTAAGTCAATATACTTCAATTTATATATTATATTAATTACATCAAAACATAAATTCTGCATAATTATTACTATTTACTTAAAATTTATTATAAATTATATTTTACAGGGATTTTTTATTTTTTCATTTAAAATTTTGAACAGTGTTATTTTCATATAATGTTAAGAATTGATAGTGTAATTAATAACTTCTATAACTCAAAATATTTAAAATTATTTTTTATCATAATAGTAATTAATAAATTTATTAGACTCTACAAAACATTCATCTATAAGATATATTAATTATCCTATTTTATTTATTGAGATAATATTTAAATTTGTCTTCAAAACCAATCTCTCCGATGTATATGCTGAACAGGCTGTGAATTTTAGTAGCTTCCCCAAATTTGTCAGCTCATGCACAAAATACATACCTATCAGTGCCCTTGCATGCCCTCTCTATCCTAACATCCAGTTTTGAAAGTTGTTCCTATACATTAAAATAGTCCCACATCGCTTAGGAATAGTAGCTAAGAATAGTTTATATACACCCTCCTTCCTTGACCCTCTGAGGCGCTTTCTAAGAGCAAAACCGTGAGGCGCAGGCCAACGCCAAAGCGGACAATACCTCGGATGCGGTACCCTAATGATTAGCGGACATTGAGGTTGGAACATTAAGACCGTCCTCCTCCTCCCTTGACCCTCCGAGGCGCCTTTTAAGGGTTCAAACCAACGCCTTATAAATAAATAATTTTCATAATTATAGTCTCATTTTGTTTATTTATAATATTTTTTTTTATTAATAGCATATAAGAGCATCTACAATACATGATTGCTTAAATGAGTTACTTATGTTAAATTTGTGAGCCCTACAATGCCACATAGATTTAAGAACTTTACACCAAAAATTACTCCAATGATAAAGTTGCTAGAGTGAGTACTTAACTTGAGAACATTAAATTTTGTAATTGATGAATTGTTCTTTAATTGGTAAGAATGAGTTAAGTAGCGATTGCTTATATAAACAATTCAGTTATGCAACGCATTGCCAAGTCATATGATCTAAAGGCAATAATTTGTTAAGCAACGTTGCCTAACTTTAAGAAATTATGTAAGCACCCGCGTTGGAGATGCTCTAAGTCAATATACTTCAATTTATATATTATATTAATTACATCAAAACATAAATTCTGCATAATTATTACTATTTACTTAAAATTTATTATAAATTATATTTTACAGGGATTTTTTATTTTTTTCATTTAAAATTTTGAACTGAGTTATTTTCATATAATGTTAAGAATTGATAGTGTAATTAATAACTTCTATAACTCAAAATATTTAAAATTATTTTTTATCGTAATAATAATTAATAAATTTATTAGACACTACAAAACATTCATCTATAAGATATATTAATTATCATATTTTATTTATTGAGATAATATTTAAATTTGTCTTCAAAACCAATCTCTCCGATGTATATGCTGAACAGGCTGTGAATTTTAGTAGCTTCCCCAAATTTGTCAGCTCATGCACAAAATACATACTTATCAGTGCCTTTGCATGCCCTCTCTATCCTAACATCCATTTTTGAAAGTTGTTCCTATACATTAAAATAGTCCCACATCGCTTAGGAATAGTAGCTAAGAATAGTTTATATACACCCTCCTTCCTTGACCCTCTGAGGCGCTTTCTAAGAGCAAAACCGTGAGGCGCAGGCCAACGCCAAAGCGGACAATACCTCGGATGCGGTACCCTAATGATTAGCGGACATTGAGGTTGGAACATTAAGACCGTCCTCCTCCTCCCTTGACCCTCCGAGGCGCCTTTTAAGGGTTCAAACCAACGCCTTATAAATAAATAATTTTCATAATTATAGTCTCATTTTGTTTATTTATAATTTTTTTTATTATAAGCATATAAGAGCATCTACAATACATGATTGCTTAAATGAGTTACTTATGTTAAATTTGTGAGCCCTACAATGCCACATAGATTTAACAACTTTACACCAAAAATTACTCCAATGATAAAGTTGCTAGAGTGATTACTTAACTTGAGCACATTAAATTTTGTAATTAATGAATAGTTCTTCAATTGGTAAGAATGATTTAAGTAGCGATTGCTTATATAAACAATTCGGTTATGCAACGCATTGCCAAGTCATATGATCTAAAGGCAATAATTTGTTAAGCAACGTTGCCTAACTTTAAGAAATTATGTAAGCACCCGTGTTGGAGATTCTCAAAGTCAATATACTTCAATTTAAATATTATCTTAATTACATCAAAACATAAATTCTGCATAATTATTACTATTTACTTAAAATTTATTATAAATTATATTTTACAGGGATTTATTATTTTTTTCATTTAAAATTTTGAACAGAGTTATTTTCATATAATGTTAAGAATTGATAGTGTAATTAATAACTTCTATAACTCAAAATATTTAAAATTATTTTTTATCGTAATAATAATTAATAAATTTATTAGACACTACAAAACATTCATCTATAAGATATATTAATTATCATATTTTATTTATTGAGATAATATTTAAATTTGTCTTCAAAACCAATCTCTCCGATGTATATGCTGAACAGGCTGTGAATTTTAGTAGCTTCCCCAAATTTGTCAGCTCATGCACAAAATACATACTTATCAGTGCCTTTGCATGCCCTCTCTATCCTAACATCCATTTTTGAAAGTTGTTCCTATACATTAAAATAGTCCCACATCGCTTAGGAATAGTAGCTAAGAATAGTTTATATACACCCTCCTTCCTTGACCCTCTGAGGCGCTTTCTAAGAGCAAAACCGTGAGGCGCAGGCCAACGCCAAAGTGGACAATACCTCGGATGCGGTACCCTAATGATTAGCGGACATTGAGGTTGGAACATTAAGACCGTCCTCCTCCTCCCTTGACCCTCCGAGGCGCCTTTTAAGGGTTCAAACCAACGCCTTATAAATAAATAATTTTCATAATTATAGTCTCATTTTGTTTATTTATAAATTTTTTTATTATAAGCATATAAGAGCATCTACAATACATGATTGCTTAAATGAGTTACTTATGTTAAATTTGTGAGCCCTACAATGCCACATAGATTTAACAACTTTACACCAAAAATTACTCCAATGATAAAGTTGCTAGAGTGATTACTTAACTTGAGCACATTAAATTTTGTAATTAATGAATAGTTCTTCAATTGGTAAGAATGATTTAAGTAGCGATTGCTTATATAAACAATTCGGTTATGCAACGCATTGCCAAGTCATATGATCTAAAGGCAATAATTTGTTAAGCAACGTTGCCTAACTTTAAGAAATTATGTAAGCACCCGTGTTGGAGATTCTCAAAGTCAATATACTTCAATTTAAATATTATCTTAATTACATCAAAACATAAATTCTGCATAATTATTACTATTTACTTAAAATTTATTATAAATTATATTTTACAGGGATTTATTATTTTTTTCATTTAAAATTTTGAACAGAGTTATTTTCATATAATGTTAAGAATTGATAGTGTAATTAATAACTTCTATAACTCAAAATATTTAAAATTATTTTTTATCGTAATAATAATTAATAAATTTATTAGACACTACAAAACATTCATCTATAAGATATATTAATTATCATATTTTATTTATTGAGATAATATTTAAATTTGTCTTCAAAACCAATCTCTTCGATGTATATGCTGAACAGGCTGTGAAGGTTAGTAGCTTCCCCAAATTTGTCAGCTCATGCACAAAATACATACTTATCAGTGCCGTTGCATGCCCTCTCTATCCTAACATCCAGTTTTGAAAGTTGTTCCTATACATTAAAATAGTCCCACATCGCTTAGGAATAGTAGCTAAGAATAGTTTATATACACCCTCCTTCCTTGACCCTCTGAGGCGCTTTCTAAGAGCAAAACCGTGAGGCGCAGGCCAACGCCAAAGCGGACAATACCTCGGATGCGGTACCCTAATTATTAGCGGACATTGAGGTTGGAACATTAACACCGTCCTCCTCCTCCCTTGACCCTTCGAGGCGCCTTTTAAGGGTTCAAACCAACGCCTTATAAATAAATAATTTTCATACTTACAGTCTCATTTTGTTTATTTATAATTTTTTTTATTATAAGCATATAAGAGCATCTACAATACATGATTGCTTAAATGAGTTACTTATGTTACATTTGTGAGCCCTACAATGCCACATAGATTTAAGAACTTTACACCAAAAATTACTCCAATGATAAAGTTGCTAGAGTGAGTACTTAACTTGAGCACATTAAATTTTGTAATTAATGAATAGTTCTTTAATTGGTAAGAATGATTTAAGTAGTGATTGCTTATATAAACAATTCGGTTATGCAACGCATTGCCAAGTCATATGATCTAAAGGCAATAATTTGTTAAGCAACATTGCCTAACTTTAAGAAATTATGTAAGCACCCGCGTTGGAGATGCTCTAAGTCAATATACTTCAATTTATATATCATATTAATTACATCAAAACATAAATTCTGCATAATTATTACTATTTACTTAAAATTTATTATAAATTATATTTTACAGGGATTTTTTATTTTTTTCATTTAAAATTTTGAACAGAGTTATTTTCATATAATGTTAAGAATTGATAGTGTAATTAATAACTTCTACAACTCAAAATATTTAACATTATTTTTTATCGTAATAATAATTAATAAATTTATTAGACACTACAAAACATTCATCTATAAGATATATTAATTATCATATTTTATTTATTGAGATAATTTTTAAATTTGTCTTCAAAACCAATCTCTCCGATGTATATGCTGAACAGGCTGTGAAGGTTAGTAGCTTCCCCAAATTTGTCAGCTCATGCACAAAATACATACTTATCAGTGCCCTTGCATGCCCTCTCAATCCTAACATCCAGTTTTGAAAGTTGTTCCTATACATTAAAATAGTCCCACATCGCTTAGGAATAGTAGCTAAGAATAGTTTATATACACCTTCCTTCCTTGACCCTCTGAGGCGCTTTCTAAGAGCAAAACCGTGAGGCGCAGGCCAACGCCAAAGCGGACAATACCTCGGATGCGGTACCCTAATGATTAGCGGACATTGAGGTTGGAACATTAACACCGTCCTCCTCCTCCCTTGACCCTCCGAGGCGCCTTTTAAGGGTTCAAACCAGTGTAACATCCTCATTTTATTTTACTAATTGTACGTATTTATATATGAATATTATGAACAATTATGTACTGTATTTTATAGAAACTGTCTGTACATATTTTCCTAATGAAATTAATACAGTTCTACTCAGAAGAATTTTCTGAATCTTCTAATATCTTTGTTTTTCTTTGAATTGCTTGTTGACCGGATAGTTGTGTCAAACAACTGTCCAGGACTGTATTTTATAAAAACCTACTATACATAGTTTCATAATAAAATTAATACATTTCTATTCAGAAAAACTTTCTGAATCTTCTGATATCTGTGTTTTTGGTTAAACTGACTGTTGACTGGACAGTGTGTCAAACAGCTGTCCAGGATAAATTCTCTAGTGTAGCATTTTGGATAAATCTGTAACCTAATAAAAAGATAATTGAATATAGATTAAAAATATATACAGATAAAGAATTAAAATGCTTATTCCGAATTGTTAGAATTTTCTGAATGTTAGAACTCTGTGAAATTATTACGGTAAAATTCTAAAGCAGAAAATTTAGAGAAAATTCGTATGACATCTATAGAATTATCTAATAATTGTAATATACTTAGAATAATTATTAAAAATGTTTAACCAAGAAAAATTAAATTTAGAGTATTAACCAATCACAAGGTGACAAATCAAAGTTTCTAATGTCACTAAATTAAGCTAATTAGACTTGGATTAAGAGATAAGTAAGACACTACCCCAAGGTTTTTGATAGTGAGGAATCCAATGGTGGTGTTAATTTCTTCAAATTCTAATTAGTTTATAAGATAATTAAGAGCCCTAAAAATATTCTAGAAAATACTACACCTTGGACCAATTGACCAAGCTAGTTGGAAGGTCACACAAGGCACCATTTTGGGACGTTCAAGTGGGGCTGGAAATTTAGCCAAATTGGCTGCCTCATTCTCATGTGAATTACTGCCCTTGGACAGCAGCTGGATGGGAAGATTTAATTAAATTGAGTGAAGAAGAAAACTCTACAAAATTGCCTACAATTATTGACTTTTGGCCAAGCAAATGGCAAGTCACGTAGGGAATTCTCTTGGCTGTCCAAGTGGGCTGGAGACTTAGCTAAATTGGCTGCCCCATTCTCACGTAAGTGACTGCCTTTGGCCAGCAGCTGGACGTGAAACATTAATTAAATGGGGTGCAGAAAAATTAATTAAAATATAAGAAATCAACACAAAGGAAAAAGCAAGCAAAGCTAGCTCTCAAAAACTCTCCACCCGTGAGCTCTCTGTCCAGCAGCCCCTTCATTTTCTTTTCACCTTTTCTTCTAAAAATCAAGAGAGAGGCCAATCTAAACCTCACAAAATTTAAACCACCTTCAACCAAAGAGAAGAGAATTAGGAGAAAAAGCTCAAAATTCCAAAAGACAAGAAGACCAAGGAGGAAGGGAGTAAGAGGATTCAAGGGTTTTTCATCAAATTAAGGATTCAAGGTAAGGATCTTGGCATTTAATTTCAATTTAGAACCTTTGGAATTAGGAGAAAACATGTTGTAGGGTTAAATTCAAGATGTGACCTAGAACCATGAAAAGTTGAAATTGATTTAGGGGTTTTGGGTATTTGATGTTAGTAATTGGAAATTATTGATTGGAATGATGTTTGATTGAATTCTTGGTGTGTTGTGATGGTTGGAACTTTGGTTTGGTTGATTTTGATTGAAGTGTGAATTGGTTGATTTTTGGTTGGAATTTGGCTTTGTTGCTTTGGAAAAGATGTAGGAAATGGCTTGTAGGCCATTCGGTTATGTTGATTTTACAAGGGATACTATGTGGAAATTTTTGAAAAACCAAGGGCAAAATGGTCATTTCACATGTAGGGATACATTGGGAATTTTGGAAAAAGATTGGGGACATAATTGGAATTCTAGAAAAATTAAAGGTAGTTTAGTATTTTTATCTAATAGTGATTTAATTGATAATTTATTAAAATATCAATGTTATAATGTTAATTATTGAATTTTTATATATTTGTATGTGATTATTTAAAATTCCTTATTTAATTATGATTATCATCATATTGCATATGCATGAGTCTTTTTGGGGGATTTTTAAAAGATTTCAAGTGAAAACTAAATTATGTTGGCTAACCGGGACTGCGGTAGCCATGGATTTTAAAAGATCAGTGATGTTGACTAACCGGGACTGCGGTAGTCATGAGAAATGTTTTGAAAGATGAGAAATGATTTGTTTTTGGGTGAGCAGAATAAGTTAGACAGGACTGTAAAATCTGTGATGTTATAGTCTGTGGGGAGAAGGATATTGGCAATTCCATATGTGGCTGTAATCTGGACAGAGATGCGGTCGTGGTGGCCTTCCTGGGTATCCTGATCTCCTAATTCTGTTTAGTTTATTCGCGTTTAGTAGGGGCTGATTGCTGAATTGCAGTGCGTAATGGTAGGCCAGTTTCTTACTAAACACTCAAAGGGGAAGTCTCCATGGAGCAGGGTCAAAAATGAATTTGAGTCAAAAACTGCATTTGCATAAATCATATTGCATTTAATTATGTGTGTAACTAATTAAATTGTTATGATATGTATTTGTTTGAAATTGTTTTATTGTATGAGAAATTAAATGCCTGATCCGGTAATGCTGTCCCTAGATTCTAGGGAAGTTTGATTTGCAGGTGTTTAAAGAATAGTTAGATGGAAAAGATGCAGCAACTTCCAGAGCTATAGGATGGGGACTTTTTGGGGTATTTTAATGCTTGTAATAACTAGAATTATTTTGTAGTAGTATTTCTGTAAATTTTTAGGATGTAAATTATAATGATATATCTTGAACTTTAATAGAATGTATTTGGAAATTTTTTTTATATATATTCGATGTAGATTAATTAATTAGAAGGGGGGTTACAACCAGCGCCTTATAAATAAATAATTTTCATAATTATAGTCTCATTTTGTTTATTTATAATATTTTTTTTATTATAAGCATATAAGAGCATCTACAATACATGATTGCTTAAATGAGTTACTTATGTTAAATTTGTGAGCCCTAAAATGAAACATAGATTTAAGAACTTTACACCAAAAATTCCTCCAATGATAAAGTTGCTAGAGTGAGTACTTAACTTGAGCACATTAAATTTTGTAATTGATGAATAGTTCTTTAATTGGTAAGAATGATTTAAGTAGCGATTGCTTATATAAACAATTCAGTTATGCAACGCATTGCCAAGTCATATGATCTAAAGGCAATAACTTGTTAAGCAGCGTTGCCTAACTTTAAGAAATTATGTAAGGACCCGCGTTGGAGATGCTCTAAGTCAATATACTTCAATTTATATATTATATTAATTACATCAAAACATAAATTCTGCATAATTATTACTATTTACTTAAAATTTATTATAAATTATATTTTACAGGGGTTTTTTATTTTTTTCATTTAAAATTTTGAACAGAGTTATTTTCATATAATGTTAAGAATTGATAGTGTAATTAATAACTTCTATAACTCAAAATATTTAAAATTATTTTTTATCGTAATAATAATTAATAAATTTATTAGACACTACAAAACATTCATCTATAAGATATATTAATTATCATATTTTATTTATTGAGATAATATTTAAATTTGTCTTCAAAACCAATCTCTCCGATGTATATGCTGAACAGGCTGTGAAGGTTAGTAGCTTCCCCAAATTTGTCAGCTCATGCACAAAATACATACTTATCAGTGCCCTTGCATGCCCTCTCTATCCTAACATCCAGTTTTGAAAGTTGTTCCTATACATTAAAATAGTCCCACATCGCTTAGGAATAGTAGCTAAGAATAGTTTATATACACCCTCCTTCCTTGACCGTCTGAGGCGCTTTCTAAGAGCAAAACCGTGAGGCGCAGGCCAGCGCCAAAGCGGACAATACCTCGGATGCGGTACCCTAATGATTAGCGGACATTGAGGTTGGAACATTAACACCGTCCTCCTCCTCCCTTGACCCTCCGAGGCGCCTTTTAAGGGTTCAAACCAACGCCGTATAAATAAATAATTTTCATAATTATAGTCTCATTTTGTTTATTTATGATATATTTTTTTTATTATAAGCATATGAGAGCATCTACAATACATGATTGCTTAAATGAGTTACTTATGTTAAATTTGTGAGCCCTACAATGCCACATAGATTTAAGAACTTTACACCAAAAATTACTCCAATGATAAAGTTGCTAGAGTGAGTACTTAACTTGAGCACATTAAATTTTGTAATTAACGAATAGTTCTTTAATTTGTAAGAATGATTTAAGTAGCGATTGCTTATATAAACAATTCGGTTATGCAACGCATTGCCAAGTCATATGATCTAAAGGCAATAATTTGTTAAGCAACGTTGCCTAACTTTAAGAAATTATGTAAGGACCCGCGTTGGAGATGCTCTAAGTGAATATACTTCAATTTATATATTATATTAATTACATCAAAACATAAATTCTGCATAATTATTACTATTTACTTAAAATTTATTATAAATTATATTTTACAGGGATTTTTTATTTTTTTCATTTAAAATTTTGAACAGAGTTATTTTCATATAATGTTAAGAATTGATAGTGTATTTAATCACTTCTAGAACTCAAAATATTTAAAATTATTTTTTGTCGTAATAATAATTAATAAATTTATTATACACTACAAAACATTCATCTGTAAGATATATTAATTATCATATTTTATTTGTTGAGATAATATTTAAATTTGTCTTCAAAATCAATCTCTCCGATGTATATGCTGAACAGGCTGTGAAGGTTAGTAGCTTCCCCAAATTTGTCAGCTCATGCACAAAATACATACTTATCAGTGCCCTTGCATGCCCTCTCTATCCTAACATCCAGTTTTGAAAGTTGTTCCTATACATTAAAATAGTCCCACATCGCTTAGGAATAGTAGCTAAGAATAGTTTATATACACCCTCCTTCCTTGACCGTCTGAGGCGCTTTCTAAGAGCAAAACCGTGAGGCGCAGGCCAGCGCCAAAGCGGACAATACCTCGGATGCGGTACCCTAATGATTAGCGGACATTGAGGTTGGAACATTAACACCGTCCTCCTCCTCCCTTGACCCTCCGAGGCGCCTTTTAAGGGTTCAAACCAACGCCGTATAAATAAATAATTTTCATAATTATAGTCTCATTTTGTTTATTTATGATATATTTTTTTTATTATAAGCATATGAGAGCATCTACAATACATGATTGCTTAAATGAGTTACTTATGTTAAATTTGTGAGCCCTACAATGCCACATAGATTTAAGAACTTTACACCAAAAATTACTCCAATGATAAAGTTGCTAGAGTGAGTACTTAACTTGAGCACATTAAATTTTGTAATTAACGAATAGTTCTTTAATTTGTAAGAATGATTTAAGTAGCGATTGCTTATATAAACAATTCGGTTATGCAACGCATTGCCAAGTCATATGATCTAAAGGCAATAATTTGTTAAGCAACGTTGCCTAACTTTAAGAAATTATGTAAGGACCCGCGTTGGAGATGCTCTAAGTGAATATACTTCAATTTATATATTATATTAATTACATCAAAACATAAATTCTGCATAATTATTACTATTTACTTAAAATTTATTATAAATTATATTTTACAGGGATTTTTTATTTTTTTCATTTAAAATTTTGAACAGAGTTATTTTCATATAATGTTAAGAATTGATAGTGTATTTAATCACTTCTAGAACTCAAAATATTTAAAATTATTTTTTGTCGTAATAATAATTAATAAATTTATTATACACTACAAAACATTCATCTGTAAGATATATTAATTATCATATTTTATTTGTTGAGATAATATTTAAATTTGTCTTCAAAATCAATCTCTCCGATGTATATGCTGAACAGGCTGTGAAGGTTAGTAGCTTCCCCAAATTTGTCAGCTCATGCACAAAATACATACTTATCAGTGCCCTTGCATGCCCTCTCTATCCTAACATCCAGTTTTGAAAGTTGTTCCTATACATTAAAATAGTCCCACATCGCTTAGGAATAGTAGCTAAGAATAGTTTATATACACCCTCCTTCCTTGACCGTCTGAGGCGCTTTCTAAGAGCAAAACCGTGAGGCGCAGGCCAGCGCCAAAGCGGACAATACCTCGGATGCGGTACCCTAATGATTAGCGGACATTGAGGTTGGAACATTAACACCGTCCTCCTCCTCCCTTGACCCTCCGAGGCGCCTTTTAAGGGTTCAAACCAACGCCGTATAAATAAATAATTTTCATAATTATAGTCTCATTTTGTTTATTTATGATATATTTTTTTTATTATAAGCATATGAGAGCATCTACAATACATGATTGCTTAAATGAGTTACTTATGTTAAATTTGTGAGCCCTACAATGCCACATAGATTTAAGAACTTTACACCAAAAATTACTCCAATGATAAAGTTGCTAGAGTGAGTACTTAACTTGAGCACATTAAATTTTGTAATTAACGAATAGTTCTTTAATTTGTAAGAATGATTTAAGTAGCGATTGCTTATATAAACAATTCGGTTATGCAACGCATTGCCAAGTCATATGATCTAAAGGCAATAATTTGTTAAGCAACGTTGCCTAACTTTAAGAAATTATGTAAGGACCCGCGTTGGAGATGCTCTGTGTCAATATACTTCAATTTATATATTATATTATTTACATCAAAACATAAATTCTGCATAATTATTACTATTTACTTAAAATTTATTATAAATTATATTTTACAGGGGTTTTTTATTTTTTTCATTTAAAATTTTGAACAGAGTTATTTTCATATAATGTTAAGAATTGATAGCGTAATTAATAACTTCTATAACTCAAAATATTTAAAATTATTTTTTATCATAATAATAATTAATAAATTTATTAGACACTACAAAACATTCATCTATAAGATATATTTATTATCATATTTTATTTATTGAGATAATATTTAAATTTGTCTTCAAAACCAATCTCTCCGATGTATATGCTGAACAGGCTGTGAAGGTTAGTAGCTTCCCCAAATTTGTCAACTCATGCACAAAATACATACTTATCAGTGCCCTTGCATGCCCTCTCTATCCTAACATCCAGTTTTGAAAGTTGTTCCTATACATTAAAATAGTCCCACATCGCTTAGGAATAGTAGCTAAGAATAGTTTATATACACCCTCCTTCCTTGACCCTCTGAGGCGCTTTCTAAGAGCAAAATCGTGAGGCGCAGGCCAACGCCAAAGCGGACAATACCTCGGATGCGGTACTCTAATGATTAGCGGACATTGAGGTTGGAACATTAACACCGTCCTCCTCCTCCCTTGACTCTCCGAGGCGCCTTTTAAGGGTTCAAACCAACGCCTTATAAATAAATAATTTTCATAATTATAGTCTCATTTTGTTTATTTATAATTTTTTTTTATTATAAGCATATAAGAGCATCTACAATACATGATTGCTTAAAAGAGTTACTTATGTTAAATTTGTGAGCCCTACAATGCCACATAGATTTAAGAACTTTACACCAAAAATTACTCCAATGATAAAGTTGCTAGAGTGAGTACTTAACTTGAGCACATTAAATTTTGTAATTAATGAATAGTTCTTTAATTGGTAAGAATGATTTAAGTAGCGATTGCTTATATAAACAATTCGGTTATGCAACGCATTGCCAAGTCATATGATCTAAAGGCAATAATTTGTTAAGCAACATTGCCTAACTTTAAGAAATTATGTAAGCACCCGCGTTGGAGATGCTCTAAGTCAATATACTTCAATTTATATATCATATTAATTACATCAAAACATAAATTCTGCATAATTATTACTATTTACTTAAAATTTATTATAAATTATATTTTACAGGGATTTTTTATTTTTTTCATTTAAAATTTTGAACAGAGTTATTTTCATATAATGTTAAGAATTGATAGCGTAATTAATAACTTCTATAACTCAAAATATTTAAAATTATTTTTTATCATAATAATAATTAATAAATTTATTAGACACTACAAAACATTCATCTATAAGATATATTAATTATCATATTTTATTTATTGAGATAATATTTAAATTTGTCTTCAAAACCAATCTCTCCTATGTATATGCTGAACAGGCTGTGAAGGTTAGTAGCTTCCCCAAATTTGTCAGCTCATGCACAAAATACATACTTATCAGTGCCCTTGCATGCCCTCACTATCCTAACATCCAGTTTTGAAAGTTGTTCCTATACATTAAAATAGTCCCACATCGCTTAGGAATAGTAGCTAAGAATAGTTTATATACACCCTCCTTCCTTGACCCTCTGAGGCGCTTTCTAAGGGCAAAACCGTGAGGCGCAGGCCAACGCCAAAGCGGACAATACCTCGGATGCGGTACCCTAATGATTAGTGGACATTGAGGTTGGAACATTAACACCGTCCTCCTCCTCCCTTGACCCTCCGAGGCGCCTTTCAAGGGTTCAAACCAACGCCTTATAAATAAATAATTTTCATAATTACAGTCTCATTTTGTTTATTTATAATATTTTTTTTATTATAAGCATATAAGAGCATCTACAATACATGATTACTTAAATGAGTTACTTATGTTGAATTTGTGAGCCCTACAATGCCACATAGATTTAAGAACTTTACACCAAAAATTACTCCAACGATAATGTTGCTACAGTGAGTACTTAACTTGAGCACATTAAATTTTGTAATTAATGAATAGTTCTTTAATTGGTAAGAATGAGTTAAGTAGCGACTGCTTATGTAAACAATTCAGTTATGCAACGCATTGCCAAGTCATATGATCTAAAGGCAATAATTTGTTAAGCAACGTTTCCTAACTTTAAGAAATTATGTAAGCACCCGCGTTGGAGATGCTCTAAGTCAATATACTTCAATTTATATATTATATTAATTACATCAAAACATAAATTCTGCATAACTATTACTATTTACTTAAAATTTATTATAAATTATATTTTACAGGGATTTTTTATTTTTTTCATTTAAAATTTTGAACAGAGTTATTTTGATATAATGTTTAGAATTGATAGTGTAATTAATAACTTCTATAACTCAAAATATTTAAAATTATTTTTTATCGTAATAATAATTAATAAATTTATTAGACACTACAAAACATTCATCTATAAGATATATTAATTATCATATTTTATTTATTGAGATAATATTTAAATTTGTCTTCAAAACCAATCTCTCCGATGTATATGCTGAACAGGCTGTGAAGGTTAGTAGCTTCCCCAAATTTGTCAGCTCATGCACAAAATACATACTTATCAGTGCCCTTGCATGCCCTCTCTATCCTAACATCCAGTTTTGAAAGTTGTTCCAATACATTAAAATAGTCCCACATCGCTTAGGAATAGTAGCTAAGAATAGTTTATATACACCCTCCTTCCTTGACCCTCTGAGGCGCTTTCTAAGAGGAAAACCGTGAGGCGCAGGCCAACGCCAAAGCGGACAATACCTCGGATGCGGTACCCTAATGATTAGCGGACATTTAGGTTGGAACATTAACACCGTCCTCCTCCTCCCTTGACCCTCCGAGGCGCCCTTTAAGGGTTCAAACCAACGCCATATAAATAAATAATTTTCATAATTATAGTCTCATTTTGTTTATTTATAATATTTTTTTATTATAAGCATATAAGAGCATCTACAATACATGATTGCTTAAATGAGTTACTTATGTTAAATTTGTGAGCCCTACAATGCCACATAGATTTAAGAACTTTACACCGAAAATTACTCCAATGATAAAGTTGCTAGAGTGAGTACTTAACTTGAACACATTAAATTTTGTAGTTAATGAATAGTTCTTTAATTGGTAAGAATGAGTTAAGTAGCGACTGCTTATATAAACAATTCAGTTATGCAACGCATTGCCAAGTCATATGATCTAAAGGCAATAATTTGTTAAGCAACGTTGCCTAACTTTAAGAAATTATGTAAGCACCCGCGTTGGAGATGCTCTAAGTCAATATACTTCAATTTATATATTATATTAATTACATCAAAACATAAATTCTGCATAATTATTACTATTTATTTAAAATTTATTATAAATTATATTTTACATGGATTTTTTATTTTTTTCATTTAAAATTTTGAACAGAGTTATTTTCATATAATGTTAAGAATTGATAGTGTAATTATTAACTTCTATAACTCAAAATATTTAAAATTATTTTTTATCATAATAATAATTGATAAAATTATTAGACACTACAAAACATTCATCTATTAGATATATTAAATTTACATAATTTATTTATTGAGATAATATTTAAATTTGTCTTCAAAACCAATCTCTCCGATGTATATGATGAACAGGCTGTGAAGGTTTGTAGCTTCCCCAAATTTGTCAGCTCATGCACAAAATACATACTTATCAGCGCCCTTGCATGCCCTCTCTATCCTAACATCCAGTTTTGAAAGTTGTTCCTATACATTAAAATAGTCCCACATCGCTTAGGAATAGTTGCTAAGAATAGTTTATATACACCCTCCTTCCTTGACCCTTTGAGGCGCTTTCTAAGAGCAAAACCGTGAGGCGCAGGCCAACGCCAAAGCGGACAATACCTCGGATGCGGTACCCTAATGATTAGCGGACATTGAGGTTGGAACATTAACACCGTCCTCCTCCTCCCTTGACCCTCCGAGGGGCCTTTTAAGGGTTCAAACCAACGCCTTATAAATAAATAATTTTCATAATTATAGTCTCATTTTGTTTATTTATAATATTTTTTTATTATAAGCATATAAGAGCAGCTACAATACATGATTGCTTAAATGAGTTACTTATGTTAAATTTGTGAGCCCTAGAATGCCACATAGATTTAAGAACTTTACACCAAAAATTACTCCAATGATAAAGTTGCTAGAGTGAGTACTTAACTTGAGCACATTAAATTTTGTAATTAATGAATAATTCTTTAATTGGTAAGAATGAGTTAAGTAGCCACTGCTTATATAAACAATTCAGTTATGCAACGCATTGCCAAGTCATATGATCTAAAGGCAATAATTTGTTAAGCAACGTTGCCTAACTTTAAGAAATTATGTAAGCACCCGCGTTGGAGATGATCTAAGTAAATATACTTCAATTTATATATTATATTAATTACATCAAAACATAAATTCTGCATAATTATTACTATTTATTTAAAATTTATTATAAATTATATTTTACAGGGATTTTTTATTTTTTTCATTTAAAATTTTGAACAGAGTTATTTTCATATAATGTTAAGAATTGATAGTGTAATTATTAACTTCTATAACTCAAAATATTTAAAATTATTTTTTATCATAATAATAATTGATAAAATTATTAGACACTACAAAACATTCATCTATTAGATATATTAAATTTACATAATTTATCTATTGAGATAATATTTAAATTTGTCTTCAAAACCAATCTCTCCGATGTATATGCTGAACAAACTGTGAAGGTTAGTAGCTTCCCCAAATTTGTCAGCTCATGCACAAAATACATACTTATCAGTGCCCTTGCATGCCCTCTCTATCCTAACATCCAGTTTTGAAAGTTGTTCCTATACATTAAAATAGTCCCACATCGCTTAGGAATAGTAGCTAAGAATAGTTTATACACACCCTCCTTCCTTGACCCTCTGAGGCGCTTTCTAAGAGCAAAACCGTGAGGTGCAGGCCAACGCCAAAGCGGACAATACCTCGGATGCGGTACCCTAATGATTAGTGTAACATCCTCATTTTTACTATTTGTATGCATTTATATATGTACATTATGAACACTTATGCAATGTATTTCATAGAACTTTATGAACATATTTTCTTAATGAAATTAATACAGTTCTACTCAGAAGAATTTTCTGAATTTGCAAATGTCTTTGTTTTTGCCGAAATTGATTGTTGACTGGACTGCTATGTCAGACAGCTGTCCAGGATAAATTTTCAAGTATAGAATTTTGAACTCATTTATAACTTAAAAGAAAGGTAATAGAATATAGATTAAAAATATATACAGATAAAGAATTAAAATGCTTATTCCGAATTGTTAGGATTTTCTGAAAGTTAGAACTTTGAGAAATTATTACGGTAAAATTCTAAGACAGAAAATTTAGAGAAAATTAGTAGGATATCTATAGAATTATCTAATAATTGTAATATACTTAGAATAATTATTAAAAATGTTTAACCAAGAAAAATTTTAATTTAGAACCTTAACCAATCAAAAAGTGACAACTTAGGCTTTTCTAAGATCACTAAATTAAGCTAATTAGGCTTGGATTAAGAGATAAGTAAGACACTACCCCAAGGTTTTTGATAGTGAGGAATCCAATGGTGATGTTATTTTCTTCAAATTCTAATCACATTGTAAAATAATTAGCAGCCCTAATTACCTTCTAGAATTTTCTACAAAGTGCTTGAAATGTTGACTTTTGGGGTAGGCAAGTGACTTGGAACTCCTTGGCTGTCCAAGTGGGCTGGAAAGGCTTGGCAAGTGGACTTCCCTTGGTCCAATTGAGCTGCTGGACGTGCAGGTAGCAGCTGGACTTGAAGGCAAAGTCCAATTTGGTTAATAAAATTTTTTAGAAGCATTTAACTTAAGAAAAGGGAGAAAAAGTCACAAAAAGTTATTTTCCCTCAAAACAGAACCGTGAGTTCCTCCACAGCAGCTGCAGCTCTTTCATTTCAATTTCATCTTAACTTCACCATTTCAACTCAAAT
The DNA here is from genome assembly GCA_026413185.1 of Pueraria montana var. lobata. NCBI lineage: Eukaryota > Viridiplantae > Streptophyta > Magnoliopsida > Fabales > Fabaceae > Pueraria > Pueraria montana. The sequence goes on along the minus strand of CM048650.1, from coordinate 71,381,086 downwards.
TAAGAAACCAAACCATCCAAACTTCACCCTACCTCACATAATTCGGCTAGTAGAGAAAGAAATTGGAGAAAATCTCAAAAATTCCTACAAGACCAAGGAGTGAGGGAGAAAGGAATTCAAGGCTTTTTCTTCAATTAAAGAGTTTAAGGTAAGGATCTAGGCATTTAATTTCAATTAAAACCCTTGGAATTAGAAGAAAACATGTTGTAGGGTTAGATTCAAATTGTGACCTAGAATCATGAAAACTTGAAATTGATTTAGGGGTTTTGTGTTTTTGATGCTTGTGATTGTAATTCATGGATTGGAATAATGTGTGATTGAATTTTTAATGTGTTGTGATGGTTGAAATTTGAGTTGTTTGGTTTTTAATTGAATTGAGATTTGGTTGAATTTTTGTTGGAATTGGAAGTTGTTGCTTTGGAAAACATGTTGGAAATGGTAGGTATACCATTCGGCCATGCTTAAAATACAAGGGATATTATGTGGAAATTTTTGTAAAATCAAGGGCAAAATGGTCATTTTACATGTAGGGACAAAATGGGAATTTTTGAAAAAGAGTAAGGGTAATTTGGTCATTTCAAAATTTAGGACATAGATGGAATTTTAGAAAAGATTAAGGGTATTTTAGTAACTTTACCTAATAGTGATTTAATTGATAATTTACTAAAATACTAATGTTATAAGGTAAATTGCTTAATTTTTGTATTCTTGTGTGTTAATGTGTACAAATTATTTATTTAATTGTGATCATGAACATAATTCATTGCATGAGTCTTTTTGGGGGACTTATAAAGATTCAAGTGAAAAATAATTGATGTTGGCTAACCTGGATTGCGGTAGCCATGAAAAGAAAAGAAAAGAAAAGAAAAGAAAGAAAAGAAAAGAAAAGAAAGAAAAGAAAAGAAAAGAAAGAAAAGAAAGAATAAATGTTGACTAACCGAGACTGCGGTAGTCATGAGAAACAAGTTGATATATGAGAAATGATTTTGTTGACTAACCGAGACTGCGGTAGTCATGAGAAACGAGTTGATATATGAGAAATGATTTTGTTGACTAACCGAGACTGCGGTAGTCATGTGAAATGAATATGATTTGAGAATTGAATCTTTGGGGTGAGCAGAATAAGTTAGACAGGGCTGTATAGTCTGTGATTATATAGTCTGTGGGGTGAGGGATATTGGCAATTCCACATGTGACCGTAATCCGGAACGGGATTGCTGTCGTGGTGGCCTTCCTGGATATCCTGATCTCCTAATTCTGTTTAGTTTATTCGCGTTTAGTAGGGGCTGATAGCTGAATTGCAGTGCGTAATGGTAGGCCAGTTTCTTACTAAACACTCAAAGGGGAAGTCTCCATGGAGCAGGGTCAAAAATGAATTTGAGTCAAAAACTGCATTTGCATAAATCATACTGCATTTAATTATGTGTGTAATTAAGTAATTTGTTATGATATGTATTGTTTGAAATTGTTTTATTGTATGAGAAATTAAATGCCTGATCCGATAATGCTGTCCCCAGATTCTAGGGGAGTGTGAATTTCAGGTGCCTGAAGATATAGTTAAATGATGAAGATGCAGAAATTCCAGAGCATATAGGATGGGACTATTTTGGGTAGACAATAATTTGTAGTAGTTAGAATTATTTTGTAGCAGTGTTTATATAAATTTTAATGATGTAAATTATAGAACATATTTTGGATTGTAAGAGAACGTATCAGAACATTGAAATAAATATATAAAATAAATTAAATAGTTAAATTATGTTTTATAAGAAAAAGGGGGTTACAATTAGCGGACATTGAGGTTGGAACATTAACACCGTCCTCCTCCTCCCTTGACCCTCCGAGGCGCCTTTTAAGGGTTCAAACCAACGCCTTATAAATAAATAATTTTCATAATTATAGTCTCATTTTGTTTATTTATAATATATTTTTTTATTATAAGCATATAAGAGCATCTACAATACATGATTGCTTAAATGAGTTACTTATGTTAAATTTGTGAGCGCTACAATGCCACATAGATTTAAGAACTTTACACCAAAAATTACTCCAATGATAAAGTTGCTAGAGTGAGTACTTAACTGGAGCACATTAAATTTTGTAATTAATGAATAGTTCTTTAATTGGTAAGAATGAGTTAAGTAGCGATTGCTTATATAAACAATTCACTTATGCAACGCATTGCCAAGTCATGTGATCTAAAGGCAATAATTTGTTAAGCAACGTTGCCTAACTTTAAGAAATTATGTAAGCATCCGCGTTGGAGATGCTCTAAGTCAATATACTTCAATTTATATATTATATTAATTACATCAAAACATAGATTCTGCAGAATTTTTACTATTTACTTAAAATTTATTATAAATTATATTTTACCGGGATTTTTTATTTTTTTCATTTAAAATATTGAACAGAGTTATTTTCATATAATGTTAAGAATTGATACTGTAATTAATAACTTCTATAACTCAAAATATTTAAAAAAAAAATTTATCATAATAATAATTAATAAATTTATTAGACACTACAAAACATTCATCTATTAGATATATTAAATTTACATAATTTATTTATTGAGATAATATTTAAAATTGTCTTCAAAACCAATCTCTCCGATGTATATGCTGAACAGGCGGTGAAGGTTAGTAGCTTCCCCAAATTTGTCAGCTCATGCACAAAATACATACTTATCAGTGCCCTTGCATGCCCTCTCTATCCTAACATCCAGTTTTGAAAGTTGTTCCTGTACATTAAAATAGTCCCACATCGCTTAGGAATAGTAGCTAAGAATAGTTTATACACACCCTCCTTCCTGGACCCTCTGAGGCGCTTTCTAAGAGCAAAACCGTGAGGCGCAGGCCAACGCCAAAGCGGACAATACCTCGGATGCTGTACCCTAATGATTAGCGAACATTGAGGTTGGAACATTAACACCGTCCTCCTCCTCCCTTGACCCTCCGAGGCGCCTTTTAAGGGTTCAAACCAATGCCTTATAAATAAATAATTTTCATAATTATAGTCTCATTTTGTTTATTTATAATATTTTTTTATTATAAGCATATAAGAGCATCTACAATACATGATTGCTTAAATGAGTTACTTATGTTAAATTTCTGAGCCGTACAATGCCACATAGATTTAAGAACTTTACACCAAAAATTACTCCAATGATAAAGTCGCTAGAGTGAGTACTTAACTTGAGCACATTAAATTTTGTAATTAATGAATAGTTCTTTAATTGGTAAGAATGAGTTAAGTAGCGATTGCTTATATAAACAATTCAGTTATGCAACGCATTGCCAAGTCATATGATCTAAAGGCAATAATTTGTTAAGCAACGTTGCCTAACTTTAAGAAATTATGTAAGCACCCGCGTTGGAGATGCTCTAAGTCAATATACTTCAATTTATATATTATATTAATTACATCAAAACATAAATTCTGCATAATTATTACTATTTACTTACAATTTATTATAAATTATATTTAGAGGGATTTTTTATTTTTTTCATTTAAAATTTTGAACAGAGTTATTTTCATATAATGTTAAGAATTGATAGTGTAACTAATAACTTCTATAACTCAAAATATTTAAAATTATTTTTTATCGTAATAATAATTAATATATTTATCAGACACTACAAAACATTCATCTATAAGATATATTAATTATCATATTTTATTTATTGAGATAATATTTAAATTTGTCTTCAAAACCAATCTCTCCGATGTATATGGTGAACAGGCGGTGAAGGTTAGTAGCTTCCCCAAATTTGTCAGCTCATGCACAAAATACATACTTATCAGTGCCCTTGCATGCCCTCTCTATCCTAACATCCAGTTTTGAAAGTTGTTCCTATACATTAAAATAGTCCCACATCGCTTAGGAATAGTAGCTAAGAATAGTTTATATACACCCTCCTTCCTTGACCCTCTGAGGCGCTTTCTAAGAGCAAAACCGTGAGGCGCAGGCCAACGCCAAAGCGGACAATACCTCGGATGCGGTACCCTAATGATTAGCGGACATTGAGATTGGAACATTAACACCGTCCTCCTCCTCCCTTGACCCTCCGAGGCGCCTTTTAAGGGTTCAAACCAACGCCTTATAAATAAATAATTTTCATAATTATAGTCTCATTTTGTTTATTTATAATATTTTTTTATTATAAGCATATAAGAGCATCTACAATACATGATTGCTTATATGAGTTACTTATGTTATTTTTGTGAGCCCTACAATGCCACATAGATTTAAGAACTTTACACCAAAAATTACTCCAATGATAAAGTTGCTAGAGTGAGTACTTAACTTGAGCACATTAAATTTTGTAATTAATGAATAGTTATTTAATTGGTAAGAATGAGTTAAGTAGCGACTGCTTATGTAAACAATTCAGTTATGCAACGCATTGCCAAGTCATATGATCTAAAGGCAATAATTTGTTAAGCAACGTTGCCTAACTTTAAGAAATTATGTAAGCACCCGCGTTGGAGATGCTCTAAGTCAATATACTTCAATTTATATATTATATTAATTACATAAAAACATAAATTCTGCATAATTATTAGTATTTATTTAAAATTTATTATAAATTATATTTTACAGGGATTTAATATTTTTTTCATTTAAAAATTTGAACAGAGTTATTTTCATATAATGTTAAGAATTGATAGTGTAATTAATAACTTCTATAACTCAAAATATTTAAAATTATTTTTTATCGTAATAATAATTAATAAATTTATCAGACACTACAAAACATTCATCTATAAGATATATTAATTATCATATTTTATTTATTGAGATAATATTTAAATTTGTCTTCAAAACCAATCTCTCCGATGTATATGCTGAACAGGCTGTGAAGGTTAGTAGCTTCCCCAAATTTGTCAGCTCGTGCACAAAATACATACTTATCAGTGCCCTTGCATGCCCTCTCTATCCTAACATCCAGTTTTGAAAGTTGTTCCTATACATTAAAATAGTCCCACATCGCTTAGGAATAGTAGCTAAGAATAGTTTATACACACCCTCCTTCCTTGACCCTCTGCGGCGCTTTCTAAGAGCAAAACCGTGAGGCGTAGGCCAACGCCAAAGCGGACAATACCTCGAATGCGGTACCCTAATGATTAGCGGACACTGAGGTTGGAACATTAACACCGTCCTCCTCCTCCCTTGACCCTCCGAGGCGCCTTTTAAGGGTTCAAACCAACGCCTTATAAATAAATAATTTTCATAATTATAGTCTCATTTTGTTTATTTATAATATATTTTTTTATTATAAGCATATAAGAGCATCTACAATACATGATTGCTTAAATGAGTTACTTATGTTAAATTTGTGAGCCCTACAATGCCACATAGATTTAAGAACTTTACCCCAAAAATTACTCCAATGATAAAGTTGCTAGAGTGAGTAATTAAATGGAGCACATTAAATTTTGTAATTAATAAATAGTTCTTTAATTGGTAAGAATGAATTAAGTAACGATTGTTTTTATAAACAATTCAGTTATGCAATGCATTGCCAAGTCATATGATCTAAAGGCAATAATTTGTTAAGCAACGTTGCCTATCTTTAAGAAATTATGTAAGCACCCGCATTGGAGATGCTCTAAGTCAATATACTTCAATTTATTTATTATATTAATTACATCAAAACATAAATTCTGCATAATTATTACTATTTACTTAAAAGTTATTATAAATTATATTTTACTGGGATTTTTAATTTTTTTCATTTAAAATTTTGAACAGAGTTATTTTCATATAATGCTAAGAATTGATAGTGTAATTAATAACTTCTATAACTCAAAATATTTAAAATTATTTTTTATCGTAATAATAATTAATAAATTTATTAGACACTACAAAACATTCATCTATAAGATATATTAATTATCATATTTTATTTATTGAGATAATATTTAAATTTGTCCTGAAAACCAATCTCTCCGATGTATATGTTGAACAGGCTGTGAAGGTTAGTAGCTTCCCCAAATTTGTCAGCTCATGCACAAAATACATACTTATCAGTGCCCTTGCATGCCCTCTATATCCTAACATCCAGTTTTGAAAGTTGTTCCCATACATTAAAATAGTCCCACATCGCTTAGGAATAGTAGCTAAGAATAGTTTATATACACCCTCCTTCCTTGACCCTCTGAGGCGCTTTCTAAGAGCAAAACCGTGAGGCGCAGGCCAACGCCAAAGCGGACAATACCTCGGATTCGGTACCCTAATGATTATCGGACATTGAGGTTGGAACATTAACACCGTCCTCCTCCTCCCTTGACCCTCCGAGGCGCCTTTTAAGGGTTCAAACCAACGCCATATAAATAAATAATTTTCATAATTATAGTCTCATTTTGTTTATTTATAATATTTTTTTTATTATAAGCATATAAGAGCATCTACAATACATGATTGCTTAAATGAGTTACTTATGTTAAATTTGTGAGCCCTACAATGCCACATAGATTTAAGAACTTTACACCAAAAATTACTCCAATGATTAAGTTGCTAGAGTGAGTACTTAACTTGAGCACATTAAATTTTGTAATTAATGAATAGTTCTTTAATTGGTAAGAATGAGTTAAGTAGCGATTGCTTATATACACAATTCAATTATGCAACGCATTGCCAAGTCATATGATCTAAAGGCAATAATTTGTTAAGCAACGTTGCCTAACTTTAAGAAATTATGTAAGTACCCGCGTTGGAGATGCTCTAAGTCAATATACTTCAATTTATATATTATATTAATTACATCGAAACATAAATTCTGCATAATTATTACTATTTACTTAAAAGTTATTATAAATTATAGTTTACTGGGATTTTTAATTTTTTTCATTTAAAATTTTGAACAGAGTTATTTTCATATAATGCTAAGAATTGATAGTGTAATTAATAACTTCTATAACTCAAAATATTTAAAATTATTTTTTATCGTAATAATAATTAATAAATTTATTAGACACTACAAAACATTCATCTATAAGATATATTAATTATCATATTTTATTTATTGAGATAATATTTAAATTTGTCCTGAAAACCAATCTCTCCGATGTATATGTTGAACAGGCTGTGAAGGTTAGTAGCTTCCCCAAATTTGTCAGCTCATGCACAAAATACATACTTATCAGTGCCCTTGCATGCCCTCTCTATCCTAACATCCAGTTTTGAAAGTTGTTCCCATACATTAAAATAGTCCCACATCGCTTAGGAATAGTAGCTAAGAATAGTTTATATACACCCTCCTTCCTTGACCCTCTGAGGCGCTTTCTAAGAGCAAAACCGTGAGGCGCAGGCCAACGCCAAAGCGGACAATACCTCAGATTCGGTACCCTAATGATTATCGGACATTGAGGTTGGAACATTAACACCGTCCTCCTCCTCCCTTGACCCTCCGAGGTGCCTTTTAAGGGTTCAAACCAACGCCATATAAATAAATAATTTTCATAATTATAGTCTCATTTTGTTTATTTATAATATTTTTTTTATTATAAGCATATAAGAGCATCTACAATACATGATTGCTTAAATGAGTTACTTATGTTAAATTTGTGAGCCCTACAATGCCACATAGATTTAAGAACTTTACACCAAAAATTACTCCAATGATTAAGTTGCTAGAGTGAGTACTTAACTTGAGCACATTAAATTTTGTAATTAATGAATAGTTCTTTAATTGGTAAGAATGAGTTAAGTAGCGATTGCTTATATACACAATTCAATTATGCAACGCATTGCCAAGTCATATGATCTAAAGGCAATAATTTGTTAAGCAACGTTGCCTAACTTTAAGAAATTATGTAAGCACCCGCGTTGGAGATGCTCTAAGTCAATATACTTCAATTTATATATTATATTACTTACATCGAAACATAAATTCTGCATAATTATTACTATTTACTTAAAAGTTATTATAAATTATATTTTATTGGGATTTTTAATTTTTTTCATTTAAAATTTTGAACAGAGTTATTTTCATATAATGCTAAGAATTGATAGTGTAATTAATAACTTCTATAACTCAAAATATTTAAAATTATTTTTTATCATAATAATAATTAATAAATTTATTAGACACTACAAAACATTCATCTATTAGATATATTAAATTTACATAATTTATTTGTTGAGATAATATTTAAATTTTTCTTCAAAACCAATCTCTCCGATGTATATGCTGAACAAGCTGTGAAGGTTAGTAGCTTCCCCAAATTTGTCAGCTCATGCACAAAATACAAACTTATCAGTGCCCCTGCATGCCCTCTCTATCCCAACATCTAGTTTTGAAAGTTGTTCCTATACATTAAAATAGTCCCACATCGCTTAGGAATAGTAGCTAAGAATAGTTTATATACACCCTCCTTCCTTGACCCTCTGAGGCGCTTTCTAAGAGCAAAACCGTGAGGCGCAGGGCAACGCCAAAGCGGACAATACCTCGGATGCGGTACCCTAATGATTAGCGGACATTGAGGTTGGAACATTAACACCGTCCTCCTCCTCCCTTGACCCTCCGAGGCGCCTTTTAAGGGTTCAAACCAACGCCTTATAAATAAATAATTTTCATAATTATAGTCTCATTTTGGGTATTTATAATATTTTTTTTATTATAAGCATATAAGAGCATCTACAATACATGATTGCTTAAATGAGTTACTTATGTTAAATTTGTGAGCCCTACAATGCCACATAGATTTAAGAACTTTACACCAAAAATTAATCCAATGATAAAGTTGCTAGAGTGAGTACTTAACTTGAGCACATTAAATTTTGTAATTAATGAACAGTTCTTTAATTGGTAAGAATGAGTTAAGTAGCGATTGCTTATATAAACAATTCAGTTATGCAACGCATTGCCAAGTCATATGATCTAAAGGCAATAATTTGGTAAGCAACGTTGCCTAACTTTAAGAAATTATGTAAGCACCCGCGTTGGAGATGCTCTAAGTCAATATACTTCAATTTATATATTATATTAATTACATCAAAACATAAATTCTGCATAATTATTGCTATTTACTTAAAATTTATTATAAATTATATTTTACAGGGATGTTTTATTTTTTTCATTTAAAATTTTGAACAGAGTTATTTTCATATAATGTTAAGAATTGATAGTGTAATTAATAACTTCTATAACTCGAAATATTTAAAATTATTTTTTATCGTAATAATAATTAATAAATTTATTTGGCACTACAAAACATTCATCTATAAGATATATTAATTATCATATCTTATTTATTGAGATAATATTTAAATTTGTCTTCAAAACCAATCTCTCCAATGTATATGCTGAACAGGCTGTGAAGGTTAGTAGCTTCCCCAAATTTGTCAGCTCATGCACAAAATACATACTTATCAGTGCCCTTGCATGCCCTCTCTATCCTAACATCCAGTTTTGAAAGTTGTTCTTATACATTAAAATAGTCCCACATCGCTTAGGAATACTAGCTAAGAATAGTTTATATACACCCTCCTTCCTTGACACTCTGAGCCGCTTTCTAAGAGCAAAACCGTGAGGTGCAGGCCAACGCCAGACAATACCTCGGATGCGGTACCCTAATGATTAGCGGACATTGAGGTTGGAACATTAACACCGTCCTCCTCCTCCCTTGACCCTCCGAGGCGCCTTTTAAGGGTTCAAACCAACGCCTTATAAATAAATAAATTTCATAATTATAGTCTCATTTTGTTTATTTATAATATTTTTTTTATTATAAGCATATAAGAGCATCTACAATACATGATTCCTTAAATGAGTTACTTATGTTAAATTTGTGAGCCCTACAATGCCACATAGATTTAAGAACTTTACACCAAAATTTATTCCAATGATAAAGTTGCTACAGTGAGTACTTAACTTGAGCACATTAAATTTTGTAATTAATGAATAGTTCTTTAGTTGGTAAGAATGAGTTAAGTAGTGATTGCTTATATAAACAATTCAGTTATGCAACGCATTGCCAAGTCATATGATCTAAAGGTAATAATTTGTTAAGCAACGTTGCCTAACTTTAAGAAATTATGTAAGCACCCGCGTTGCAGATGCTCTAAGTCAATATACTTCAATTTATATATTATATTAATTACATCAAAACATAAATTCTGCATAATTATTACTATTTACTTAAAATTTATTATAAATTATATTTTACAGGGATGTTTTATTTTTTTCATTTAAAATTTTGAACAGAGTTATTTTCATATAATGTTAAGAATTGATAGTGTAATTAATAACTTCTATAACTCAAAATATTTAAAATTATTTTTTATCGTAATAATAATTAATAAATTTATTAGACACTACAAAACATTCATCTATAAGATATATTAATTATCATATCTTATTTATTGAGATAATATTTAAATTTGTCTTCAAAACCAATCTCTCCGATGTATATGCTGAACAGGCTGTGAAGGTTAGTAGCTTCCCCAAATTTGTCAGCTCATGCACAAAATACATACTTATCAGTGCCCTTGCATGCCCTCTCTATCCAAACATCCAGTTTTGAAAGTTGTTCCTATACATTAAAATAGTCCCACATCGCTTAGGAATAGTAGCTAAGAATAGTTTATATACACCCTCCTTCCTTGACCCTCTGAGGCACTTTCTAAGAGCAAAACCGTGAGGCGCAGGCCAACGCCAAAGCGGACAATACCTCGGATGCGGTACCCTAATGATTAGTGGACATTGAGGTTGGAACATTAACACCGTCCTCCTCCTCCCTTGACCCTCCGAGGCGCCTTTTAAGGATTCAAACCAACGCCTTATAAATAAATAATTTTCATAATTATAGTCTCATTTTGTTTATTTTTAATATTTTTTTTATTATAAGCATATAAGGGCATCTACAATACATGATTGCTTGAATAAGTTACTTATGTTAAATTTGTGAGCCCTACAATGCCACATAGATTTAAGAACTTTACACAAAAAATTACTCCAATGATAAAGTTGCTAGAGTGAGTACTTAAGTTGAGCACATTAAATTTTGTAATTAATAAATGGTTCTTTAATTGGTAAGAATGAATTAAGTAACGATTGCTTATATAAGCAATTCACTTATGCAACGCATTGCCATGTCATATGATCTAATGGCAAAAATTTGTTAAGCAACGTTGCCTAACTTTAAGCAATTATGTAACACCCGAATTGGAGATGCTCTAAGTCAATATATTTCATTTTATAAATTATAGTAATTACATCAAAAATAAATTTTGTATAATTAGTACGATTGATTTAAAATTTATTATAAATTATATTTTACAGGGATTTTTTATTTTTTTCATTTAAAATTTTGTACAGAGTTATTTTCATATAATGTTAAGAATTGATAGTGTAATTACTAACTTCTATAACTCAAAATATTTTATAATTATTTTTTATCATAATAATAATTAATAAATTTATTAGACACTACCAAACATTCATCTATAAGATATATTAATTATAAGATTTTATTTTATTTATTTATTTATTTGTTTGAGACAATATTTAAATTTGTCTTCAAAACCAATCTCTCCGATGTATACGCTGAACAGGCTGTGAAGGTTAGTAGCTTCCCCAAATTTGTCAGCTCATGCACAAAATACATATTTATCAGTGCCCTTGCATGCCCTCTCTATCCAAACATCCAGTTTTGAAAGTTGTTCCTATACATTAAAATAGTCCCACATCGCTTAGGAATAGTAGGTAAGAATAGTTTATATACACCCTCGTACCTTGACCCTCTGAGGCGCTTTCTAATAGCAAAACCGTGAGGCGCAGGCCAACGCCAAAGCGGACAATACCTTGGATGCGGTACCCTAATGATTAGCGGACTTTGAGGTTGGAACATTAGCACCCTCCTCCTCCTCCCTTAACCCTCCGAGGCACCTTTTAAGGGTTCAGACCAACGCCTTATAAACAAATAATTTTCATAATTATAGTCTCATTTTGTTTAGTTATAATTTTTTTTATTATAAGCATGTAAGAGCATCTACAATACATGATTGCTTAAATAAGTTACTTTTGTTAAATTTGTGAGCCCTACTGTAACATCCTCATTTTTATTATTTTACCATTTGTAAATATTTTTATATAAATAATTATGAGAAATTATGTACTGTATCTTAGAGAATATTTTCTGTACATATTTTAATAATAACATTAATACAGTTCTATTCAGTAAAATTTTCTAAGTCTTTTAATACTTTTGTTTATACCTAAATTTCTTATTGACCGGACAGTTGTGTCAGACAACTGTCCAGGATAAGATTTTCCAGTATAACATTTTGGATTAAAGTGTACTCTAATAAATCAAGAATTTAATGTAGATTTAAAATATATACAGTTGAGAAATGAATTACTTGTTGACTGGACCGTTGTGTCTGACGGCTGTCCAGGATAAATTTTCAAGTGTAAAATTTTGGACTAATCTGTAACTTAATAAAAAGGTAAGTGAATATAGATTAAAAATATATACAGTTAAAGAATTAAAATGCTAATTCCGAATTGTTAGAATTTTCTGAATGTTAGAACTTTGAGAAATTATTACGGTAAAATTCTAAGGCAGAAAATTAAGATAAAATCTATATGACATCTATTGAATTATCTATAAATTATAACATACTTAGAATAATTATTAACATTGTTTAACTAAGAAAAATAGAAATACAAATTATTAGCCAATCAAAACTTGACAAATTGACATTTCTAATGTAATTAAATTAAGCTAATTAAACTTTGATTAAGAGATAATTAAGACATTACCCCAAGATTTTTGATAGTGAGGAATCTAATGGTGGTGTTAGTTTCTTAAAATTCTAATTAGTTTGTAAGATAATTAAAAAGTCAAACAACATTCTAGAAAAGTCTACACTTTTTGACTAATTGACTACAAGGTTAGAAGCTCACGTTGGGAACTCATCTTGGACGACCAAGTGGGCTGAAAAGTTTGGACCAAGGCAGCAGCTGCAGCAACTGGACGTGAAGGTGGAATTAAATTGGGTGAAGAAAAAAAAAAATATTTAAAAACATAAGAATCCAAAGCAAAAGAAAAACGTGAAAAGCTAGCTCTCCAAAGCTCTCCAAACCGTGAGTTGGGCAGCTGCAGCCCCTCCATGAAACCTTCATCCTTTCTTCCAATTCTAAGAATTAAACCAATCAAAACCTCCTAAATTTCAATATAGCTTTGGCCAAAGAGAAAGATTTAGGAGGAAAACCCCAAAATTTCAAGAAACCAAAGGAGAAAGGGAGAAAAGAAATTCAAGAGTTCTCCATCAAATTAAGGATCCAAGGTAAGGATCATGGCATTTAATTTCAATTTAGACAACTTGGAATGTAGAAAATCATGTCTTGAGGTTTATATTTAAAGTTTGGTTAAGAATCATGAAAATATGAAATTGATTTAGGGCTTTCCTATAATTGAGATTAGAAAATTGAAATGGATGATTGAAATAATGTCTTGTTGAATTATTGATGTGTTGTGATGAATTGTGATGGATTGAACTTTGATTTGTTTGATCTTGATTGAAACTTGATTTGGTTGATTATTGATTGGAAAGTTGCTTGGTTGTTTTGGAAATGTTGTTGGAAATGTGAAGGAGGCCATACGGCCATGATGAGAATGATAGGGATATCATGTGGAATTTTTCAAATGACCAAGGGTAAACTAGTCATTTCACATGTAGGGACACATTGGGAATTTTAGAAAAAGTTTAAGGGCATTTTCGGCAATAATTAAAAAGTATAAGGGTAATTAGGTAATTTCACATTTAGAGGATACAATTGGAATTTTATAAAAAGATTGAGGTTAATTAGGTAATTTCACATTTAGAGGATACAATTGGAATTTTATAAAAAGATTGAGGTTAATTAGGTAATTTCACATTTAAAGGATACAATTGGAATTTTATAAAAAGATTGAGGGTAATTAGGTAATTTCATAGATTCTAGAACAATTAGGGACACATTAGGAATTTCATAAAAAGATCAAGGGCAAAATGAGAAATTTTAGAAAATAGTAAGGGTGATTTGGAAATTTCACACTTTGAGGGCAAAATTGGAATTTTAGAAAATATCAAGGATAGTTTAGAAATTTTACATAGTAATGAACTAGTTGGTGTTTTATTAAAGTGTTAATGTTATAATGTTAATTATTGAATTTGTATAATTATTATGTGATTGTTTAATAATAATTATTTACTTATTAGCATCATTATCATATTGCATGATCATGAGTCTTTTGAGCAAAAAATAAAGATTTTTAAACGAGTTTGATAAATGAGAATTGAGTATTTATGGGGGAATTGATTTCCAGGACTGTGTTGACTGACCGGACTGCGGTAGTCATGTATTTGAAAATATGATTGAGATTATGAACAGAGAACTGTGTTGACTGACCGAACTGCGGTAGTCATGTATTTGAAAAGATGATTGAGATTATGAACAGAGAATTTGATAGTCCTGAGAAATGGGTGAGCAGAGTAAGTTAGACAGGACTGTATAGTCTGTGATTATATAGTCTGTGGGGTGAAGGGAATTGGCAATTCCACATGTGGCTGTAATCTGGACAGAGATGCTGCCGTGGTGGCCTTCCGGGTATCCTGATCTCCTAATTCTGCTAGCTTATTCGCGTTTAGTAGGGGCTGATAGCTGAATTACAGTGCGTAATGGTAGGCCAGTTACTTACTAAACACTCAAAGGGGAAGTCTCCATGGAGCACGGGTCAAAATGATTTTGAGTCAAAAGGATTTTGAGTCAAAACTGCATCTGCTTTATAAACTTGCATTTTCATAAAGCATATTGCATTTGCATTATTTATGTGAATTCTTAGTTATGAAATGAAATGTCATTGGTTGTGATTGTTTTTCTATGTATTAGAAATTAAATGCCTGATCCGGTAATGCTGTCCCCAGATTCTAGGGGAGTGCGAATTGCAGGTATTTTGAAGATTAATTAGAAGTTAAAGATGCAGATATTTTCCAGAGCTATAGGAAGGGGTGTTTTTGGCTTTAGATACTTTTGTATTAATTAGAAATAAATTGGTAGTAGTATTTTTCTGTAAATTTTAATAATGTAAATTATAATGACAAACTTTAAATTTTAATGGAAT
Source organism: Pueraria montana var. lobata (assembly GCA_026413185.1). NCBI lineage: Eukaryota > Viridiplantae > Streptophyta > Magnoliopsida > Fabales > Fabaceae > Pueraria > Pueraria montana. Next base: position 71,365,969 of record CM048650.1, on the reverse strand, counting down.
GTATTTATTTTAATGGTAAATTCTTTTTATGGATTTTAGATGGAAATTAATTAATTAGAAGGGGGGTTACATTAGTGGTATCAGAGCTCTGGTTATGCATCTCTAGGACTTGTGAGTAGTAGGTCAATTAGGTGTTCTACTGTGTTACTCTGATTAGAATTGTTTGTTTGTTAAGAATATTATGGGAAAAAGTGTAGTAACTAGAACTGAAAATTTTAAGACTTGTAGAAATGGGAAGAGGAAGGCTAGTTATAAACCTTAAGAGTTGAAACTAATAGTATAGTTGAGATGGCAGAAAGGAAGAAAGGAAATCTTAATAGAGTTGTGAGGGTGCACACTCAGGACTCAGTCGAGATGACTTTCTCTCCTAATGCTAAAAATTTTATTATTATTAGTATTGTTCAAGTTGGGTTATTTTCCATGTTACTTATATTGTGAATTTAAGAGTTATAATCTTGAGTTAGTTGAGGAAGGAGACCTAAAGACTTGAGTTTGTAGATCAAGGTTGAGAATAGAGGTCCTAATATTTGAGTTTATAGGATAATAGTTGAGTTTGACAAAAGAAAGAAAACAAAGTTTTGAAGGTACCTTGATGTTTGGAATATGATGAGAAGTTGAAAGTATGGTTATTGCCATATTGTTCCAATGGATGTTTTCATGTGTTTTGAAGGCTGAAACAGTGTATCGCAGTATAAATTTGTCACAGGATTGATATCTTAACTATTAGGACCTGAAATTTTGTGTTTTGGACATGATTTAGAACCAAAATAGTGCATTTTTCTGGTGCAGTAAAATAGCCTGCGGGTTTAATATGTTTAATTACATTCCCATGGTGTAAGTGGTGATTTAAGGCTTGTATAATTGAGGTTATTAATGATCCATGTTGTAGGACTTAGTTGGTAGGTATATGTGAGGGTTCTTGATGGTTAAACCTTGATTAAGATAATAGAATAAGACCCAAATGCTAAGTTTGTAACAGTTGTCTTAAGGAATTTTTTTAAAAGTTGAGGATGTTAATTATGTTTAAAATACCCTATACCTTGTTTGTTTCTGTGCCTATGTCTAAACCAACCTTAATCTCTAAAATATGTTTGAATTATGTCATAACCATTAGAAATAGATCAATTGTTGTGAATTTGATTTGTTTGCCTTTAATTGACTTTGATGTGATATTAGGATATGGTTGGTTTATTCTAATAGATTGTGCCTTTAAAACCCTGATTTTTTTTAGCCTAATATTTCTAGACTTAAGCCTGTAAAACCTAAAGAAATATCATTTATAAATTAAAAAAAAAAAAAAAAATCACATGCTATCATCTCTTGAAAATAAGGCAGATAAAATTGAAATAGACTCTGTGCCAGTTGTAAATGAGTATCTTGAGGTGTTTCCTGATGATGTTTCTGGCTTGCCTCCTGAAAGAGAAATAGAATTTAGTATAGACTTGACGCCTAGTACTAGACCACATTCTATGCAACCATTTAGGAGGTCACCATTGGAATTAGCTAAGTTAAAGAAATAATTGGAAGAATTATTAGAAAAACAGTTTATAAGACTTAGTGTGTCACCATGGGGAGCCCCAGTATTATTAGTTAAAAAGAAAGATGGAGGATCTAGGTTATATGTAGATTATAGACAATTAAATAAAGTAACTATAAAGAATAAATATTGTTTACCTAGAATAGATGATTTAATGGATCAACTTAGAGCAGTAACAATTTTATCTAAAATAGATTTAAGGAATGGGTATCATCAAATTAGAGTTAGAAAGAAGGATATACCCAAGATTACTTTTAGGACTAGGTATGGGCATTATGAATATCAAGTGATGCCATTTGGAGTGACTAATGCCCCAGCAATATTTATGAATTAGATGGATAATGTGTTTAGACCATACTTAGATTATTTTGTAATAGTATTTATAGATGATATATTAATATATTCTAAGAATAAAGAAGAACATGAAAAAACTATCTTAGAATAACCTTACAAACGTTGAAAGAAAGAAAATTATATGCTAAGATGTCTAAATGTGAATTTTGGTTAGAGGAAGTAAAATTTTTAGGACAGTTAATTTCTAGAGATGGAATAAGTGTGAATTTTTCTAAGGTAGAAGCAGTTTTAGAATGGGAAAGGTCTAAGACAGTAACTGAGATTAGTAGTTCTTAGGATTTGATGGATATTATAGAAGATTGATTGAAGATTTTCTAAGATAGCTGGACCCTTAATAGAATTTTAATTGGAGTAAGAGTTGTGAGAAAATTTTCCAAGAATTGAAACATAAATTGATTACCTTACTAGTTTTAGTTTTACCCGACCCAAATGAATCCTATGAGGTATACTGTGATGTTTCATCTCCAGGGTTAGGATGTGTGTGTTGATGTAAAATAGGAAAGTGGTATCTTATGCATCTAGGCGGTTGAAATCATATGAAAGAAATTATCCTACTCATGATTTGGAGTTAGCAGCTATAGTTTTTACTTTCAAAATTTGGAGACATTATTTATATGGATCAATATTTGATGTATATAGTGATCATAAGAGTTTAAAATATTTGTTTGATCAAAAGGAATTGGAAATGAGACAAAGAAGATGGATGGAGTTTATTAAAGATTTTGATTTTCAGTTAACGTATCATCCAAGAGAGGCTAATGTAGTAGCAAATGCTTTAAGTAGGAAAATTGTATATATGTCAACCATGATGATTAAAGAATTAGAATTAATAGAACAATTTAGAGATTTGAATATGTACAGTTAGGAAAAAAAAAAAAGAATAAACTCCAATTAGGAATGATTACTATCACTAATGATTTTATGGAAGAAATTAGGAAGAAACAAGATGTAGATACACTTATTCAAGAAAAGAAAGGATCAATAAGAACAGATAAAGTAAAAGAATTTAATTTAGGAATAGATGGAATTATTAGATTTAAAAATAGAATTTGTGTACCTAATAATCAAGAATTAAAGGAATTAATTTTGGAAGAAGGACACAAAAGTAAATTAAGTATTCACCTTGGAACTACAAAAATATATATAATTTAAAGGAAATGTTTTGGTGGCCTAGGATGAAGAAGGATGTGGTAGAATATGTAGCTAGATGTTTAACGTGTCAGAAAGCTTTAGGAAGTAAATTATATCTTAGTTTAGTATAACACCATAAGATTGATGGTCAAACAGAAAGGACTATTCAGTCATTAGAAGATCTCTTAAGATCTTGTACATTAGAAGAGAAAGGAAATAGGGAATATATATATTACCTTTAGTAGAATTTACATATAATAATAGTTACCATTCTAGTATAGGTATGGATCTCTTTGAAGCTTTGTATGGTAGCAAATGTAGGACACCACTGGTATGGTATCAGGATGGTGAAAATTTATTGATAGAGCCAGACATCATCCAACAGACAATTGAAAAAGTAAAATTTATTCAGGAGAAAATGAAAACTGCACAGAGGAGACAGAAAAGTTATATAGATAAAAGAATAAAATCTTTAAAAATTTCAAGAAGATGATCAGGTATTTTTAAAAGTAACATCAATAACTGGTAAAGGAAAATCTAACTATAAAAACAAATCCTATTAAGATTAAGGACAAAAGGATTAAATACTTGAGAGGTAAAAATATTCCTTTGGTTAAAGTTATCTGGAAGGATATTAGAGGTAATGACACTTGGGAATTAGAAGAGAAAATGAGAGAAGAATATCCTAAATTGTTTATATAGTTATATTAGAAATTTCGAGGACGAAATTTTTATTAGTAGGGGAGAATTGTAACATCCTCATTTTTATTATTTTACCATTTGTAAATATTTTTATATAAATAATTATGAGAAATTATGTACTGTATCTTAGAGAATATTTTCTGTACATATTTTAATAATAACATTAATACAGTTCTATTCAGTAAAATTTTCTAAGTCTTTTAATACTTTTGTTTATACCTAAATTTCTTATTGACCGGACAGTTGTGTCAGACAACTGTCCAGGATAAGATTTTCCAGTATAACATTTTGGATTAAAGTGTACTCTAATAAATCAAGAATTTAATGTAGATTTAAAATATATACAGTTGAGAAATGAATTACTTGTTGACTGGACCGTTGTGTCTGACGGCTGTCCAGGATAAATTTTCAAGTGTAAAATTTTGGACTAATCTGTAACTTAATAAAAAGGTAAGTGAATATAGATTAAAAATATATACAGTTAAAGAATTAAAATGCTAATTCCGAATTGTTAGAATTTTCTGAATGTTAGAACTTTGAGAAATTATTACGGTAAAATTCTAAGGCAGAAAATTAAGATAAAATCTATATGACATCTATTGAATTATCTATAAATTATAACATACTTAGAATAATTATTAACATTGTTTAACTAAGAAAAATAGAAATACAAATTATTAGCCAATCAAAACTTGACAAATTGACATTTCTAATGTAATTAAATTAAGCTAATTAAACTTTGATTAAGAGATAATTAAGACATTACCCCAAGATTTTTGATAGTGAGGAATCTAATGGTGGTGTTAGTTTCTTAAAATTCTAATTAGTTTGTAAGATAATTAAAAAGTCAAACAACATTCTAGAAAAGTCTACACTTTTTGACTAATTGACTACAAGGTTAGAAGCTCACGTTGGGAACTCATCTTGGACGACCAAGTGGGCTGAAAAGTTTGGACCAAGGCAGCAGCTGCAGCAACTGGACGTGAAGGTGGAATTAAATTGGGTGAAGAAAAAAAAAATATTTAAAAACATAAGAATCCAAAGCAAAAGAAAAACGTGAAAAGCTAGCTCTCCAAAGCTCTCCAAACCGTGAGTTGGGCAGCTGCAGCCCCTCCATGAAACCTTCATCCTTTCTTCCAATTCTAAGAATTAAACCAATCAAAACCTCCTAAATTTCAATATAGCTTTGGCCAAAGAGAAAGATTTAGGAGGAAAACCCCAAAATTTCAAGAAACCAAAGGAGAAAGGGAGAAAAGAAATTCAAGAGTTCTCCATCAAATTAAGGATCCAAGGTAAGGATCATGGCATTTAATTTCAATTTAGACAACTTGGAATGTAGAAAATCATGTCTTGAGGTTTATATTTAAAGTTTGGTTAAGAATCATGAAAATATGAAATTGATTTAGGGCTTTCCTATAATTGAGATTAGAAAATTGAAATGGATGATTGAAATAATGTCTTGTTGAATTATTGATGTGTTGTGATGAATTGTGATGGATTGAACTTTGATTTGTTTGATCTTGATTGAAACTTGATTTGGTTGATTATTGATTGGAAAGTTGCTTGGTTGTTTTGAAAATGTTGTTGGAAATGTGAAGGAGGCCATACGGCCATGATGAGAATGATAGGGATATCATGTGGAATTTTTCAAATGACCAAGGGTAAACTAGTCATTTCACATGTAGGGACACATTGGGAATTTTAGAAAAAGTTTAAGGGCATTTTCGGCAATAATTAAAAAGTATAAGGGTAATTAGGTAATTTCACATTTAGAGGATACAATTGGAATTTTATAAAAAGATTGAGGTTAATTAGGTAATTTCACATTTAGAGGATACAATTGGAATTTTATAAAAAGATTGAGGTTAATTAGGTAATTTCACATTTAAAGGATACAATTGGAATTTTATAAAAAGATTGAGGGTAATTAGGTAATTTCATAGATTCTAGAACAATTAGGGACACATTAGGAATTTCATAAAAAGATCAAGGGCAAAATGAGAAATTTTAGAAAATAGTAAGGGTGATTTGGAAATTTCACACTTTGAGGGCAAAATTGGAATTTTAGAAAATATCAAGGATAGTTTAGAAATTTTACATAGTAATGAACTAGTTGGTGTTTTATTAAAGTGTTAATGTTATAATGTTAATTATTGAATTTGTATAATTATTATGTGATTGTTTAATAATAATTATTTACTTATTAGCATCATTATCATATTGCATGATCATGAGTCTTTTGAGCAAAAAATAAAGATTTTTAAACGAGTTTGATAAATGAGAATTGAGTATTTATGGGGGAATTGATTTCCAGGACTGTGTTGACTGACCGGACTGCGGTAGTCATGTATTTGAAAATATGATTGAGATTATGAACAGAGAACTGTGTTGACTGACCGAACTGCGGTAGTCATGTATTTGAAAAGATGATTGAGATTATGAACAGAGAATTTGATAGTCCTGAGAAATGGGTGAGCAGAGTAAGTTAGACAGGACTGTATAGTCTGTGATTATATAGTCTGTGGGGTGAAGGGAATTGGCAATTCCACATGTGGCTGTAATCTGGACAGAGATGCTGCCGTGGTGGCCTTCCGGGTATCCTGATCTCCTAATTCTGCTAGCTTATTCGCGTTTAGTAGGGGCTGATAGCTGAATTACAGTGCGTAATGGTAGGCCAGTTACTTACTAAACACTCAAAGGGGAAGTCTCCATGGAGCACGGGTCAAAATGATTTTGAGTCAAAAGGATTTTGAGTCAAAACTGCATCTGCTTTATAAACTTGCATTTTCATAAAGCATATTGCATTTGCATTATTTATGTGAATTCTTAGTTATGAAATGAAATGTCATTGGTTGTGATTGTTTTTCTATGTATTAGAAATTAAATGCCTGATCCGGTAATGCTGTCCCCAGATTCTAGGGGAGTGCGAATTGCAGGTATTTTGAAGATTAATTAGAAGTTAAAGATGCAGATATTTTCCAGAGCTATAGGAAGGGGTGTTTTTGGCTTTAGATACTTTTGTATTAATTAGAAATAAATTGGTAGTAGTATTTTTCTGTAAATTTTAATAATGTAAATTATAATGACAAACTTTAAATTTTAATGGAATGTATTTATTTTAATGGTAAATTCTTTTTATGGATTTTAGATGGAAATTAATTAATTAGAAGGGGGGTTACACCTACAATGCCTCATAAATTTAAGAACTTTTCACCAAAAATTACTCCAATGATAAAGTTGCTAGAGTGAGTACTTAACTTGAGCACATTAAATTTTGTAATTAATAAATGGTTCTTTAATTGGTAAGAATGAATTAAGTAACGATTGCTCATATAAGCAATTCACTTGTGCAACGCATTGCCAAGTCATATGATCTAATGGCAAAATTTTGTTAAGCAACGTTGCTTAACTTTAAGCAATTATGTAAGCACCCGCATTGGAGATGCTCTAAGTCAATATATTTCAATTTATATATTATATTAATTACATCAAAACATAAATTTTGTATAATTATTACTATTTATTTAAAATTTATTATAAATTATATTTTACAGGGGTTTTTTATTTTTTTCTTGTAAAATTTTGAACAAAGTTATTTTCATATAATGTTAAGAATTGATAGTGTAATTAATAACTTCTATAACTCAAAATATTTTATTTTATTTATTTATTTGAGATAGTATTTAAATTGACTCCTTAGTCTTGTTTATTTAATTTAAATAAAATTTAAGGTTATTATTTTTCTTGACATATTAGAGAATTTTTTCATAATCTGAAAGTTATATATAATTTTACTTTATATTTTTGTTTCGAAAAAAGAAACATATTAGTTGAATAATTGTCTTAAAATTTGAAATAAAATTTTAGTAATTAATGTTAGAGATGTTCATGGGATAGTTTGATTCGACTTTAGGACAGAATAAAAATTGAACCAATTAAAATTGTCAGGTTCGATTCTGTTCAATTTTAACAATTGTTTTCCCCAAATCAACTGATCAAGGAATAATAAAATTTAAGAAAATGTTTTAAAAATGTTATAATGAAATTTATTTTTAAAAAAAATATGAAATTCCTATACTTTTGTAATTTTTTTCAATAATTCAAATCCAATATAGAACCAAATTTTAAAAATATTTAAAATATAAGTTTAGAGTTTATAGCAAATAAAAATAAAAGAAATAATAATAATAATAATAATAATAATAATAATAATAATAATAATAATAATAATAATAATAATAAAAAAAAAAAAAAAGGGGAAATAAAAATATGGATGACCAGGTCTAGCAACTAAGTTGTAAAACATAATTGTGATACTCGAATCATTGAAAGTCAGGTCTTATTGATTTGGTTCGGGTCAAATCATATATATAGGAGATCCACTTACTCTAAGAGTATATATAAGAGATTTAGTCTTCATCCTTACCATTAATCTAATTATTAAGATTAGTTAGTCATTACAACCATTAGGGAAAATGAATGGTGAGGATGAAGAGTAAGTTACTCTTGGAGTAAATGGGTCCCTCTTCTACATATATGTATATATAAACTGAACCACTTTAACTGATTTGGTTCTAATAGTTAGATTAGCCTGGTCAAACTAAACTAGTGAACACTTTTAATTAAAGTTGAATCAATTAAACTTCATTTGATATAAATTATTAATTATTTTAATAATTATTAGATAATGAAATTGTTAGATATATATCTCATGATAAATTTATACATAACTAGAATATGTAATTTTCGAATGAAATCTAATTCAAGTAAAGTCAATGTAATTTTATGCTTCATCGTATTTGACGCATCTATATTTTAAGCGTTGTTGTTCAAAATTTCACTTTTAAACTTTGATAGTTATTTTAATATCCATAAATATTACTATTAACTAATGATTAATACTTCCTTAAAAAACACTAATGATTAATACACATAAATTTCTATTTTAAGTTTTTCTAATAATTGTATAATTCTATCAAAAAAATAATCTATTATATGAAACTTAATAAATAAGTAAATAAAAAATTAATATACTTAATATCTTAGGTTACTCCAAGATTCAGTCATTTGGGTTAGCTCTAATTATAACAAAAAATTACTTTTATATTATAGTTCTATTATAGATACTACCTCTATTCCTATATAAGACCTTTTATCACTTTTTTGTTTATCCTTTTTATAAGACTCTTTTCTAATTGTTTGGTGCATTAATTATTTTTTTCTTTCTATAATACCCTTTATTAATTACAGTATTTCTATCCAAACATTAATTACTTCTATGCGAGAAGCAATTACTACCTTCGTTCCTATTTATAAGACCCAAATTAGAAGTAGTATTTGTTCTTTTTTATAAGACCCAATCCATAATGTCCCTTGCATTAATTATTTTTAGACTAAAGTACCCCTAATTAAATAAGAAAGAGATTGTATTGATAAACCTTTAGAAGAGAGAGAGAAATATTAATGACAATGGTATTTTTGGAAAAACATATAAACTTAGAACAAATTTATTGTTATCAACTAAATTAACCACTCTCCTTAATCCCGGTGAATTAGATAATTAGGTCTTATAAATAGGAACAGAAGTAGTAATTGGAAAGAGAAATGAAGGGTAATTTTAGAAGAGCAATATAAATAATTGACAAATTTAATGTGATTAACTAAATTAACCAATTTTCTTAAAGGGTGTGAATTAGTTAAAATGGTCTTATATATAGGGATGGAGATCGTAAATGCATATGGGTAAATTGATTAAAAATTTGGTGAAAAGTAAGGGTGTAATAGACAAAATAATAATTAATATTATCTTGAACTTTGAAAAGGACAAATGAATAGAAACAAAAATTTTCTTAAAGGGTGAGAAGTAATTAAGTGGAGAGAGAAATGAAGGTTAATTTTGGAAGAGAAGTATAAATAATTGAGAAATTTAATTTGATTAACTAAATTAACCAATTTTCTTAAAGGGTGTAAATTAGTTGAAAGAATCTTATATATAGGGACGGAAGTAGTAAATGCATATGGGTAAATTGATTAAAAATTTGGTGAAAAGTAAGGGTGTAATAGACAAAATAATAATTAATATTTTCTTGAACTTTGAAAATAACAAATAAATAGAAACAAATGGATGGATCACGGATAAATGAATTAATGATATACTACCTCCATTTTTTTTAACTATCGACTTTTTGGAAAATTTGTTTCTATTAAAAAAAAAAGGAGGTAGTATATCATTAATTAAAAAGTTAAAAAAAATTGTTTCTATTCATTTTTTGTTTTCAAAGTTCAAGATAATATTAATTATTATTTTGTCTATTACACCTTTACTTTTCACCGAATTTTTAATCAATTTACCCATATGCATTTACTACTTTTGTCCTTATATATAAGATTATTTCAACTAATTTACACCCTTTAAGAAAATTGGTTAATTTAGTTAATCAAATTAAAATTTTCAATTATTTATACTGTTCTTTCAAAATTAACCTTCATTTCTCTCTTCACTTAATTACTTCTCACCCAAGAGTAATTAATGCTTGAAGAGAGAATATTGTAGTTAATGAAGAATATTATAGGAAAAAAATAATTAATGTATCAGAAAATTAAAAGACTGTATTATAAAAAGAGACAAACAATAAAGTGAAAATAATGTTATATATAGCGACAAAGGTAGTATTGTGGAGTAAAAATGAAAAAGGATAAGATAGAAAATTTCACAACTATTTTATTAGAATAAAAAAAATTATTAATTTTTTTATTTTTACATAATAATCTTAAAAGACAAATAAAAGGAACGGAGGGAGTAAAATGCAATATAACTTGTTACTTTTTAGCAATTTGATATGTGAAAGAAGTCAATATCACAAATATTAATGCTTATTTAATTTTTCCTAACAAAAAGCATATTTAATTCACTAAATCATTTTTCTATTAAAATATTTCCTTTTGTGCGAAACTATGAATATATGAACCTGGACGTAATAGTGCGCCATGTGTAACACCCTTCTACCCTGAGACACATACACTTGTAAAATTTTCTAAATACGTTCGCTGCAGAATTTAAATAGAAAGGATGCATTGACTTTTTCAAAACTTCTTTTGCGGTAAAAGAGCATTACATCTCATACCTTCACAAACTTAAAGAAAATAGCTCAATAAATAACAAAATTCTAAGTTAAACAACTTTGACACTCCAAAGGCCATACAAAACCGTATTAAATAAAAATATAAAGGAAAACTTAGATAAATGACTAAAACTCATGCCCCGATGTTACATTGTCTCAGAGCACCCAAAACCATAAAATTACAAATAATAAGGTGGAGGCCTAAGCCTTTCCTCCAGCACCATCATCATAACCGGGTAGAGACTCACCTGTAAGGGTGGCATTCAGCCCAAACACAAACAAGACAAACATACGAGGAGTGAGAAACATCTCACCACATATAACAATCTAAGGATTAAAGGCAATTAAAAATATATATCATCATACGTGGCAAACATTTGGAACATAGTCACACAATCATATACATTCCCATGCACACACATGCATTATGATGCGAACTCAACTTCAGACTCTAGATGCATGTGGTACCAGTAAAACACTTGTGAAAGAAGCCCGGGAGTACGTGCAGTCGATGAATAGCCACACCATGGGCATCCGACACTAACAGTCTCAACCAGGATGATACCCCTAGCGGCTCGTCAGGGTTACCCAGCTTTGCAAGGATACTCCAACCCATGGGATCAGCATGAGCTTAAAGGAGATTCCAAACCAGATAACACCCTTAAGGTCAGAACTCAACGAGCTCTTTACGACCTTCCCAGTTAGGTTCATAAACAACTTTCAAAAAACATAACATGATATGATGTATGAGGCATACAAGACAATCATGGATTTACACACTTATCAAAACAAGGTGGTCCCTGCCCCAAATGAACTTGGGCCACATATAAATCTCAATACATTACCATGATATCACTTGATCCACCTCATGCACATATATACCTCATCTTAACATTGTAATCTCAACACAAGCATACAAGGTAACCGTCACAACAATGTCATAATACACGATTGTAAATCATCGCATTACATAAACATTACAATTAGGAAAGGAACTCATGTCTAAATTCCACATAAAGTACACCTATTTTGGTAACTATCTACTTGAGATTATGATTGGTATAACATTTCTTAAGTATTGGGTATTATATCTACTATGTCCTATTATGCGTCTATGACCTCCATAGGTTATAAATGTAATATCTAATTATGTACTAATCCTATCAATTTGATTCTTATCTTTTTAGAAAGCTAATACAATTATCTACAACTTTTATGTTTTCCTCAAGATCCAATTTTATATTCTATTATGCCTAAAACTGAGAAGAACATGAAATTATTTGCAAATCGTGACAGTTTGACCTTTACTCACTAAAATGGTAATATCTAGAGTTCTAGACATCTTTTCAGAGTGAAACTAAATCCATTGGTTAGCTAACATCTAGGGATACAACTTTCATGAAGATTACTTTTCCTAATTACATCTTTATCCTACTCGTTTTAGCATCCGAAGTTTACAAACGCTGTCAGGAAAATCAGCGTGATATTCACATGAAAGCATGAATTAACACATCTAACTTCAAATCGCAGAATTCAATTTCAAGGATATCAGAAAGGGCAAAACGTCTAATCTAAATCATCAATTCATGGCAGCAATTAAAGTGCTTTGGGGTACTAACAACTCGTCCAACAAATAATAAACATAAACATAAGGTCATACAATCTACCCATGGCTTATTATTATTCATGCAAGGGAAGAGAAAGAGAGAACCCACTCCCCCTAACCTCGAAAGAAGAAATTCCTCAGCAAGGAAGAGGAAGACGATCTCACAACCATCTCCAAGAATGCATGGATCCAATGGCGTCATCACCCACGATCTCCACGGCAAGTATTACTATGGCAAATACTTGAGCGTGATTTAAAACACGATCCCAAGATTACTTTGTTTATCTTAAAATTTGTACTACTATGAGGGGCTCTGCGCTTAACGCTAAGCCCAATTTATTCTTTGGTGCTCCTAAGGCTTTGTGGTCTCCTCTCTATATATAGGAAGGAAGGGGTTTATGAGATTATTTTTCTCAATGTGAGACTTAAAGTGTTTTTCATTATCAAGTGGCCTATTTCGGAGTTGATTTCCTCTAAGATGGAAGCTGATTTTGGTTTCTAAGGTGTAGGAATGAGTTGTAGCTTTTTCAATAAGCTTTCCAACGATGCAAACTGTACCTTGATCGGATAGGTATAACTCAAGATAAGATGTTGTCTTTCTAGGGTGTCCCTCATAAAACTCTATACTAGACTTAAACATTTTTCTAAGCATTTTAACTATATAAACTCAATCTACATCCCTCTAGCACCAAATATAAAATAATAACTACAACACTAACATAATTATAATAACACTAGATATAATAGAATATACGCAATAATAATAACAATACTAAATAACAACATTTATAATAATAATAATAATAATAATAATAATAATAATAATAATAATAAAAATAATAATAATAACAACAACAACATCAGTAATACTTAAGGTATTTCTAATCAAATAATCTAATAAAATAAAATAACAAAATCCCTGAAAAGGGTCTCCTTACGACTTAGTTCTAATACTCAAAATTTGGGGTGTTACACCATGATCAAAGTACAATATGAAATTATGAATGAAGCTCATTCTTTGAACCAAAAGAACAATGAGTATTGCAATGGACAAGGAGTATTAGAAGGAATAAAGAGTATTTGATTCCTTTCTCATTTTTTTACTTTTTTGAAATAATTTAATATAAGAAATTTTAAGAACACTCTCTAACACTTTCATTGGTTTAAATATATTGAAAATGACAAAATTTGGTGAGTCTCACATTTTATTTAATGAATATCTCTTTTAATTTTGTAGCTTTTAATATATTTTAACTAATAAAAGAGTGTGTTAGAAAGTGTATTCTTAACACTATTTATTTTATAGTATTATTGAGTAATTAATTTTTATCTAAAATATAGTATTAAATTTTGAAAATTATTTCAACTACTTTGAAAAAAACAAAAATAATTTAGAAATATTTTCTCTTTTTTTTTTCTATTTTCTTTAAGTGCTTTGTTCAAGTGTTAAAGAACAAATTTCTAAACAACAAAAATATGTTCAAGGAATAAACACTTTTAAATACTATATTCAGAACATAAAAATTTTGAAACACAAAAACTATTTTTAAAAACAGTAAACAAACAAAGCTAATTTATAAATAATTTGTTTCTAAACTATTTTTAAAAACACTAAACAAACAAAAACAACTTTAGAAACAGCAAACAGTAAAAAAAGTTATTAAATTATTTGTTTCTTTTCCAGCGTCATTTAAAAAACAGAAAACAGTAAACAAAAAATTAGAATAAATATTCCTAAACTATTTTTAAAGCCAGTCAACAAAAAACTATTTTTAAAAACAGTAAACAAACGTAACTAGTTTTAAAGCATTTGTTTCTTTTCCAGCCTCATTTTCTGTCATTTTAATTTAGAAATAACATATGATGAAATGAAAAGTAATAAAAATATTTTCACCTAAACAAATGAATTTTTTTTTTTTTGTCAAGTGTCATTGTTCAGTCACTTTATATTAATTTTTATATAATTAAATGATGGTCACATACTACTTACTCAATTAAAATTATAGTAGTATAATATAGTAACTCTTCAATTATTATTCTTTAATTACTAGTAACTTTCTTAGAATATTCAGAAATTTTTTTATTAGAATAGTAGTAGTAGTAAATAATAAATAAATAGACATTAGTATTTGTTTTCCCAAAATTCTAGAACGACATGGAATCAATAGTTGACTATATTGTATCAAGTGAAAGGAAGAGTAGATGGAAGAATGGATCTTAACAACAGTTTTATTATACAAAGTTACAAATTGAACTGATGATTGCAGGGATAGAATTAATTCTTAGTACAGAAATAGTGAAGGTAGACCTTGCTGCAAAATCACTGATCAGTGCTAGAGGAGAAACATTCAGCTATCAGATTCTGATTATTGCAACTGGCTCAACAGTAAGGATGCTTGTGGATAGTAGACATGTTGCATTCATTGTCCCAATTTGCCTCATACTAATCATATTATTTTGCAAGTTATAAGGCTGACAGATTTCGGTGTAGAAGGAGCTGATGTGAAAAACATCTTTTATTTGAGGGAGGTTGACGATGCTGACAAACTATACGCGGCAATCAAGGCAAAGAAGAATGGGAAAGCTGTGGTTGTTGGGGGAGGATACATTGGTCTGGAGCTTAGTGCAGTGTTGAAACTCAACAATATTGATGTTACCATGGTCTACCCGGAGCCTTGGTGTAGTAAGTGGATGTTTCTTTTTACACCTCCCAATCTCATGTGTTGCCTGCATGTGTGTATTCTAATTTAAAAATGAAAATAAAATTATAAACTAACATTGTAAATTGATGTTGCAGTGCCACGACTTTTTACGGCTGGTATAGCTGAATTCTATGAGGGGTATTACGCAAATAAGGGTATCAATATCATTAAAGGAACTGTTGCTGTTGGATTCAATGCTAATTCTGATGGAGAGGTATGATTTCATTTCATGTGATCTTGGAACCCTGTCACGGAGTGGCATTTTAAAGTTGCTAATCAAACTCACCATGACTTTCATCCATCATTCAGGTAAAAGAAGTCAAACTAAAGGATGGCAGGGTCCTGGAAGCTGATATCGTTGTTGTTGGAGTTGGAGGAAGGCCTCAAACAGCCTTATTCAAAGGGCAGGTTGGAGAAGAGAAGGGTGGAATCAAGGTCGGTGATACCATATCCTAAGGCTTGTTGACAGGCTATACACTGTTATTATCCTGAGTGGTGAATAGTGATTCTTGTTATCAATCTCTCCGATGTATATGCTGTTGGTGATGTTGCTACTTTCCCTTTCAAATTATACGGTGAATTGAGAAGAGTTGAACATGGTGATCATTCTTGCAAATCAGCTGAACAGATTGTGAAGGTTAGTAGCTTCCCCAAATTTGTCAGCTCATGCACAAAATACATATTTATCTGTGCCCTTGCATGCTCTCTCTATCCTAACATCCAGTTTTGAAAGTTGTTCCTATACATTAAAATAGTCCCACATCGCTTAGTAATAGTAGCTAAGGATAGTTTATATACACCCTCCTTCCTTGACCCTCTGAGGCACTTTCTAAGAGCAAAATCGTGAGGCGCAGGCCAACGCCAAAGCGGAATATACCTCGGATGCGGTACCCTAATGATTAGCGGACTTTGTGGTTGGAACATTAACACCCTTCTCCTCCTCCCTTGACCCTCCGAGGCGCCTTTTAAGGGTTCAGACCAACGCCTTATAAATAAATAATTTTCATAATTATAGTCTCATTTAGTTTATTTATAATATATTTTTATTATAAGCATATAAGAGCATCTACAATACATGATTGCTTAAATGAGTTACTTATGTTAAATTTGTGAGCCCTACCTTGCCACATAGATTTAAGAACTATACACAAAAAATTACTCCAATGATAAAGTTGCTAGAGTGAGTACATTAAATTTTGTAATTAATAAATGGTTCTTTAATTGGTAAGAATGAATTAAGTAATGATTGCTTATATAAGCAATTCACTTATGCAACGCATTGCCAAGTCATATGATCTAATGGCAAAAATTTGTTAAGCAACGTTGCTTAACTTTAAGCAATTATTTAAGCACCCGCATTGGAGATGCTCTAAGTCAATATATTTCAATTTATATATTATATTAATTACATCAAAACATAAATTTTGTATAATTATTACTATTTAATTAAAATTTATTATAAATTATATTTTACAGGGATTTTTTTATTTTTTTCTTGTAAAATTTTGAACAAAGTTATTTTCATATAATGTTAAGAATTGATAGTGTAATTAATAACTTCTATAAGTCAAAATATTTTAAAATTATTTTTTATCATAATAATAATTAATAAATTTATTAAGCACTACAAAACATTCATCTATAACATATATTAATTATAAGATTTTATTATATTAATTTATTTATTTATTTATTTATTTGAGATAATATTTAAATTTGTCTTCAAAACCAATCTCTCCGATGTATATGCTGAACAGGCTGTCAAGGTTAGTAGCTTCCCCAAATTTGTCAGCTCATGTACAAAATACATATTTAACGGTGCCCTTGCATGCCCTCTCTATCCTAACATCCAGTTTTGAAAGTTGTTCCTATACATTAAAATAGTCCCACGTCGCTTAGAAATAGTAGCTAAGGATAGTTTATATACACCCTCCTTCCTTGACCCTCTGAAGCGCTTTCTAAGAGCAAAATCGTGAGCCGCAGGCCAATGCCAAAGCAGACAATACCTTGGATGCTGTACCCTAATGATTAGCGGACTTTAAGGTTGGAACATTAACACCCTCCTCCTCCTCCCTTTACCCTCCGAGGCGCCTTTTAAGGGTTCAGACCAACGCATTATAAATAAATAATTTTCATAATTATAGTCTCATTTTGTTTATTTATAATATTTTTTTATTATAAGCATATAAGAGCATCTACCATACATGATTGCTTAAATGAGTTACTTATGTTAAATTTGTGATCCCTGCAATGCCACATAGATTTAAGAACTTTACACCAAAAATTACTCCAATGATAAAGTTGCTAGAGTGAGTACTTAACTTGAGCACATTAAATTTTGTAATTAATAAATGGTTCTTTAATTGGTAAGAATGAATTAAGTAACGATTGCTTATATAAGCAATTCACTTATGCAACGCATTGCCAAGTCATATGATCTAATGGCAAAAATTTGTTAAGCAACGTTGCCTAACTTTAAGCAATTATGTAAGCACCCGCATTGGAGATGCTCTAAGTCAATATATTTCAATTTATATATTATATTAATTACATCAAAACATAAATTTTGTATAATTATTACTATTTAGTTAAAATTTATTATAAATTATATTTTACAGGGATTTTTTATTTTTTTCTTGTAAAATTTTGAACAGAGTTATTTTCATATAATGTTAAGAATTGATAGTGTAATTAATAACTTCTATAACTCAAAATATTTTAAAATTATTTTTTATCATAATAATAATTAATAAATTTATTAGACACTACAAAACATTCATCTATAAAATATATTAATTATAAGATTTTATTTTATTTATTTATTTGAGATAATATTTAAATTTGTCTTCAAAACCAGTCTCTCCGATGTATATGCTGAACAGGCTGTGAAGGTTAGTAGCTTCCCCAAATTTGTCAGCTCATGCACAAATTACATATTTATCAGTGCCCTTGCATGCCCTCTCTATCCTAAAGTCCAGTTTTGAAAGTTGTTCCTATACATTGAAATAGTCCCACATCGCTTAGGAATAGTAGCTAAGGATAGTTTATATACACCCTCCTTCCTTGACCCTCTGAGGCGCTTTCTAAGAGCAAAACCGTGAGGCGCAGGCCAACGCCAAAGCGGACAATACCTCGGATGCGGTACCCTAATGATTAGCGGACTTTGAGGTGGGAACATTAACACCCTCTTCCTCCTCCCTTGACCCTCCGAGGCACCTTTTAAGGGTTCAGACCAACGCCTTATAAATAAATAATTTTCATAATTATACTCTCATTTTGTTTATTTATAATATTTTTATTATTATAAGCATATAAGAGCATCTACCATACATGATTGCTTAAATGAGTTACTTATGTTAAATTTGTGAGCCCTACAATGGCACATAGATTTAAGAACTTTACACCAAAAATTACTCCGATGATAAAGTTGCTAGAGTGAGTACTTAACTTGAGCACATTAAATTTCGTAATTAATAAATGGTTCTTTAATTGGTAAGAATCAATTAAGTAACGATTGCTTATATACGCAATTCACTTATGCAACGCATTGCCAAGTCATATGATCTAATGGCAAAAGTTTGTTAAGCAACGTCGCCTAACTTTAAGCAATTATGTAAGCACCCGCATTGGAGATGCTCTAAGTCAATATATTTCAATTTATATATTATATTAATTACATCAAAACATAAATTTTGTATAATTATTACTATTTATTTAAAATTTATTATAAATTATATTTTACAGGGATTTTTTTATTTTTTCTTGTAAAATTTTGAGCAAAGTTATTTTCATATAATGTTAAGAATTGATAGTGTAATTAATAACTTCTATAAGTCAAAATATTTTAAAATTATTTTTTATCATAATAATAATTAATAAATTTATTAGACACTACAAAACATTCATCTATAAGATATATTAATTATAAGATTTTATTTTATTAATTTATTTATTTATTTATTTGAGATAATATTTAAATTTGTCTTCAAAACCAGTCTCTCCGATGTATATGCTGAACAGGCTGTGAAGGTTAGTAGCTTCCCCAAATTTGTCAGCTCATGCACAAATTACATATTTATCAGTGCCCTTGCATGCCCTCTCTATCCTAAAGTCCAGTTTTGAAAGTTGTTCCTATACATTGAAATAGTCCCACATCGCTTAGGAATAGTAGCTAAGGATAGTTTATATACACCCTCCTTCCTTGACCCTCTGAGGCGCTTTCTAAGAGCAAAACCGTGAGGCGCAGGCCAACGCCAAAGCGGACAATACCTCGGATGCGGTACCCTAATGATTAGCGGACTTTGAGGTGGGAACATTAACACCCTCTTCCTCCTCCCTTGACCCTCCGAGGCACCTTTTAAGGGTTCAGACCAACGCCTTATAAATAAATAATTTTCATAATTATACTCTCATTTTGTTTATTTATAATATTTTTATTATTATAAGCATATAAGAGCATCTACCATACATGATTGCTTAAATGAGTTACTTATGTTAAATTTGTGAGCCCTACAATGGCACATAGATTTAAGAACTTTACACCAAAAATTACTCCGATGATAAAGTTGCTAGAGTGAGTACTTAACTTGAGCACGTTAAATTTCGTAATTAATAAATGGTTCTTTAATTGGTAAGAATCAATTAAGTAACGATTGCTTATATACGCAATTCACTTATGCAACGCATTGCCAAGTCATATGATCTAATGGCAAAAATTGGTTAAGCAACGTCGCATAACTTTAAGCAATTATGTAAGCACCCGCATTGGAGATGCTCTAAGTCAATATATTTCAATTTATATATTATATTAATTACATCAAAACATAAATTTTGTATAATTATTACTATTTATTTAAAATTTATTATAAATTATATTTTACAGGGATTTTTTTATTTTTTTCTTGTAAAATTTTGAACAAAGTTATTTTCATATAATGTTAAGAATTGATAGTGTAATTAATAACTTCTATAAGTCAAAATATTTTAAAATTATTTTTTATCATAATAATAATTAATAAATTTATTAGACACTACAAAACATTCATCTATAAGATATATTAATTATAAGATTTTATTTTATTAATTTATTTATTTATTTATTTGAGATAATATTTAAATTTGTCTTCAAAACTAATCTCTCCGATGTATATGTTGAACAGGCTGTGAAGGTTAGTAGCTTCCCCAAATTTGTCAGCTCATGCACAAAATACATATTTATCAGTGCCCTTGCATGCCCTCTCTATCCTAACATCCAGTTTTGAAAGTTGTTCCTATACATTGAAATAGTCCCACATCGCTTAGGAATAGTAGCTAAGGATAGTTTATATACACCCTCCTTCATTGACCCTCTGAGGCGCTTTCTAAGAGCAAAACCGTGAGGCGCAGGCCAACGCCAAAGCGGACAATACCTCGGATGCGGTACCCTAATGATTAGCGGACTTTGAGGTGGGAACATTAACACCCTCTTCCTCCTCCCTTAACCCTCCGAGGCACCTTTTAAGGGTTCAGACCAACGCCTTATAAATAAATAATTTCATAATTATACTCTCATTTTGTTTATTTATAATATTTTTATTATTATAAGCATATAAGAGCATCTACCATACATGATTGCTTAAATGAGTTACTTATGTTAAATTTGTGAGCCCTACAATGACACATAGATTTAAGAACTTTACACCAAAAATTACTCCAATGATAAAGTTGCTAGAGTGAGTACTTAACTTGAGCACGTTAAATTTCATAATTAATAAATGGTTCTTTAATTGGTAAGAATGAATTAAGTAACGATTGCTTACATACGCAATTCACTTATGCAACGCATTGCCAAGTCATATGATCTAATGGCAAAAATTGGTTAAGCAACGTCGCATAACTTTAAGCAATTATGTAAGCACCCGCATTGGAGATGCTCTAAGTCAATATATTTGAATTTATATATTATATTAATTACATCAAAACATAAATTTTGTATAATTATTACTATTTATTTAAAATTTATTATAAATTATATTTTACAGGGATTTTTTTATTTTTTTCTTGTAAAATTTTGAACAAAGTTATTTTCATATAATGTTAAGAATTGATAGTGTAATTAATAACTTCTATAAGTCAAAATATTTTAAAATTATTTTTTATCATAATAATAATTAATAAATTTATTAGACACTACAAAACATTCATCTATAAGATATATTAATTATAAGATTTTATTTTATTTATTTATTTATTTGAGATAATATTTAAATTTGTCTTCAAAACCAGTCTCTCCGATGTATATGCTGAACAGGCTGTGAAGGTTAGTAGCTTCCCCAAATTTGTCAGCTCATGCACAAAATACATATTTATCAGTGCCCTTGCATGCCCTCTCTATCCTAACATCCAGTTTTGAAAGTTGTTCCTATACATTGAAATAGTCCCACATCGGTTAGGAATAGTAGCTAAGGATAGTTTATATACACCCTCCTTCCTTGACCCTCTGAGGCGCTTTCTAAGAGCAAAACCGTGAGGCGCAGGCCAACGCCAAAGCGGACAATACCTCGGATGCGGTACCCTAATGATTAGTGGACTTTGAGGTGGGAAGATTAACACCCTCTTGCTCCTCCCTTGACCCTCCGAGGCGCCTTTTAAGGGTTCAGACCAACGCCTTATAAATAAATAATTTTAATAATTATACACTACAAGAAATGTGATTTTTAGTTACTAAAAAATAGTGACGAAAATAAAACATGTCACTAATAATATATCATTAGTGACTAAATTTTATTTTGTCACTAGTATTATTCATAATAGTGACAAAAAACAAGTTGTCACTATAATGCTATCAATAGTGACCAAAATATGTTTGTCACAAAAAAAAATGACACTAATATCTAAAAATTTTACTTTCTAATTTTAAAATCGTCACAAATATTAATTTTACAAAACATAAAAAAAGTATTTGTGACAAAAAAAAAAGTTGAGTTTGTCATAGATATTACAATTCAAGAGTGGTTATTATGGAAATTATCATTTAATTTTAATTTCAAGTGACAAATTATGCATAATTAAAAATTTGAAGTATTTATATGTTCATAATTTATAATAAATATTTAATATTGATATATTAGCATAGTTATTAAAATAAAATTGGACTAGTTGGTTTGACAGTGCTACACTCATTTCAGTAAAAAAAAAATAATACTGAAAAAATGCCCCATCATACCTTGAACCCATAACCCACACTATAGGAACCAATACACCTTACCACTTCATTAGAGGCTATTTTTTGATATATTATTAACAAATGTAATATTTATAATAAATAACAAATTTAATATTAACAAAAATAAGACCCAACATGGTTCAAACCCAAGACCTACAACAAACACAAATGAACTCTACCACTAAGCTAGAAACTATTAGTCAATATAATATTAACAAATGTAATATTTATAATATATATACTATATAATTTATATATAATTATTTATAACATCATAATACCGGGTTATGCGGTTCAATTAGTGACCCACTAGTTCGACCATTGACCCAGTACCTTGACCAGTCGATCAACGGTTCGATTTTTAAGACTATACTCAATCGTCTTCATCCCCCCTTGTAGTTATCTATGTATTTAATTTTTTAACCGACTATATTATTTCAATTTAAAAGATGTGAAAAGGGTTATGTACCAACAATGTAAAATAATTTTACATTGTCATCCAATCATAAACCACCATTTATGATAAATTTGTTGACTTTTGCAAAATTATCTTAAAAATCATACCAACCATGATTTGTGATTGGATGATAAGTGCATCACCATTAAACTCTTAAAAGATAATCTTATATCACAATTTAAATTAGGATTTAATTGATAAGCACTTACTATCAATCAATCACAAAATGTCACATCTTTAAAAAGTTTGAGTCTTATTTAAAAGTCACACATGTCATTAATTATGATTGGTTGACAGTGTAAAAAACTTTACAATAACAATTAAACTTTGTAAATTATTTATTATAAGTTAAAAATATAGTTTTTATATTTAAAATATTTATTTATTATAAATTTTTAATTGACATCTTTAAAAATATTGATTTATCGTGAATTATAATTATAATTATAATGTTAATTATAATTATAATTATATTATAATTATATACAAATGAATATTTATTATGTTCAATGCACATACTAAATAAAACACTAGTTAAATAATAATGAATAAATTTTCAATTTTATTTCAATAATTAAGATTAAAATAATTTTGTATTTAGGTTAATTTGATTATTGTGTTATTCTTTCATCTATAATATAATGCAATAGTATTAATTAAATTTTTCAAAATATTTTAATAGATAATTTTAAAATAATATTATATTATTTTTCATAATTGAAATTGTACAACTCTTTGTTGATACTAAATAAACAGCTATCATTAATTTAAATAAATGTGAATTTAATTTTTTTAAATACATAATATTGAATTGATTTTCTGTTATCTTTTACTAAAAGGTAGTTTCAATTTAAATTTAAATTTAAAGAGCAAATTACAGCAACACCCCCTGAACTTTTATCAAATTACACATAACTTCGCTCTTTTTTATTTCCCTACACTAACCCCCCTTTAAGTTTGAAAACATTACACTAACACCCCCTTATATATTTGAAAACATTACACTGACACACTCTCAAACCTTGCACTAACACCTCCTATAAGGGAGACGAAAGTAATGGTTAAAAAAGCAGGGGGTGCTTATTTAATTACACAAAACCTCAAGGGGTGTTGCTGTAATTTACTTAAATTTAAAAGAGTATTTGTTTCAATTCTTTTCCCTAATATCCCCTAACATTAACATATTAACTTTAAATTTATACTAATTTTGTCATAATATTATCATTTTAAATTTAAAATCAGCTGTTAGTTATAAAAAAAGATATTAATATCATACAATAATTATTTGTTAAGATTCTAGATATATAATTAAAAATACTTACTTAATTAAACTATATTTATCAGATAATTTGTTCAAGGGTTGATCATACACCACTGCAACATGATAAGGCTTATCCTTCCACAGCAACAGCAACATACTGGATTCAAATTTAAAATACCACAGCAACACCATATGCCTTATCCTTCTATTAAAATGCTAATTAAATTTTAATTTTTTTTAAATTATCCGTTTTACTAACTAAATTATCTCTTCCATACTTGAGGCTATCATAAAAATTAACATTTAATTTATTTATTTTAAAAAATTCTATTTCATTTATTTATATTAAAAAAAAGTGGAGAAGTTACACACAAAAAAAATGGAGAAGCAAGTGCCCACGTTTCACGACCAGTTCAAAGAAGAAAGACACTTTTCTCTTTTTCACATGGAACGTGAGCAACTGTGTAGGGAGAAAATTTTCAAATTGCTGGAAACGGGAGTCTCACCCTCTGTTAACACTCCAAAATTGAGACAAGACAAAAAAGGAGAAAAATGTCGAGCGAAGCTTCCAAGTATGAGGAAATGAGAATGCAAAAAATTGCCCTAAATAGAGCGAGAATGGAGGCTCTAGGATTGCCCCAAATGGCTTCTCTTTTGAAGGGTGTGATTCAAAATGCTAAGAATAAGGATAAAAGAAGATGGTGAAGACCGCAGACATGAAGATGAAGGAGAATTGCCCGAAGATGAAGGAGAAATTGGATCAAATAGTTAAACTAAACAAGATGGACATGAAAAAGGTGATGACGATTCTGCTGTTGAGAATGCTTTTGGGTCTCGGAAAAGAAAGGTTAGTCTTGAAAAATTTTCAATATGATGCTCTTTTTCTAAACTGTCTATTATGAGATAAAACACTGTTACTATTCTAAATTTTAGGAGTCTTAGGTTAGAGAATTGTGCTTAGGCAGTAACAAGACGTCATGTACCCATATATTGTTTCTAAATTTTCATGTCTAGTATAGTAGTATTCTTTTCCTTTCTTCGCATTCTTTTTTTGAAAGTCAAATAAAGCTTTATTGCTCATATAATCAGACCCAACACAATTCATATCATGTCAGGAATTGAATACAGTGAATAAAAAAACTTTTCAAAACTCCACCCAAATCCAACTTCTATTCCAGTGTGTTTATTTGTGAACCCTATTAAAATGAAAAGATTTAACTTACATTAATAGCATGAAACCACAATAACAGATACTGTCAACAGTCATAAACACCATCATTCTCCTTGACATGAATATGATTTTTTATTCTTTCTCCACTACTTATATGGCTGCATTGCCAATTCTTTGTCATTGTGCATCCTTTCATCACATTCTTATTATAGTTTCTTTGATCCAGGGTTAAAAATTTCAAGTGTTGTTTTAAAAGGCAATTTCTGGCGTGTGGTTATACCTGTTAGGTCCTTAGTACTGTTAACTACTCATGTAATTTCATCCCACTCATGATTTATAAAAAAAGAAACATGGTTTTGTATAATTGTTTATCTACTTGACTTAGCGTTTTCAAAGTTCTAACTTGTACTGAGATTGGAATCCTTTTTAATAATATATTTTGATTTATTAAAAAAAAGAAGAAGAAGTAAGTCTATTCCGTGCTTCAAAAATTAGAGTGGCGGTACTAATGATTTGAATTTTTAAAGCTTACAATTAAATTTGGTTTGAATATGATAAGCATCTTGCCAGTGCTAATAAAGTAATAAATAATCTATCTAGAGTTCTTTTCTTCATCTCAATTGTAAATCTAATCATAATAAGCTATAAGGAGTTGTTTATAGTAATAAATAGTCGTGAGCAGTAAACATTAGAATGTCTCCTAAAGGAAAAACTCTATTACTCTGCAGTGCCCTTGCTAATTTGCATGTCTCCTAAAATAGGCATATGTTTGCATTAGAATAAACCTGACACCATGGAGCAAATATGATACAATTTAATTAAAGAGGATCAAAATTGAGTTACATCTCATTAATTTCTTTCATGACTTGTTCAGCTCAATTCATGAAAAAAAAAGTTACAATTTCATAATCTTTTAGTTTACTTCAGTTTTTATTTTAAGTTTTTAAGCTATAAACAATTATAGGATCTATATTTTATTGTATCTTTAATTTATTTCATTAAGCTATGTTCTTTCTATTTGAGAATTTCTTGTGTTATCACTTAGTCATTTAATATAATCTTTGACTTATGTATCTTGATGACTATGATTGCATAGTCAACATGAAAATTTTGTTCTCTTTTGTTCCTAGTCAAGTATGCTAATTTTGTTTTCTTCTGTTGTAGTTTGATTCATCTCTAGTAAGTAAGGTTATGTTTATGTCAATAATGTAGAATTTTGGCCATTTTAACTTCTTGATGGGTATAGTAGTTTATATATTTCACGCTTTAATACTTGTTGTTATGGTTGAAACTCTCCTTGCATATGTGTCTATGTCTTTTCTTCTGTGGCCTATCAATATTTTTTTTTTCTTGTGACTCTTTGATTTCGTGGAGAACTATGAATTGTGAGTTATGTGTTGGCATAGTTTTCCTTTACCTATTATGTCAATTGTTGAGATGGTGGGTTGGAGTGTTTTTCATTGTAAGGTAATAATGTTTTCATTTTATTTGTATATTCTTCTCTTGACATTTCTTGCGCTAAGGTTATTAATGAATTATTTTGCCACTTCAAAAAAAATGTTACATTAATTTTGTCGCTTTTGTTATCTCTATATTTCATCATTTTGATTTTCTTCTATCTGAATTAGTAGGAAATTTCTCATAACATTCCATTATTTGTGTCATTTATTATTTTTGTAGAATTTTTTGTATTTATTTAATTATTTTATTTATTTTTTAAAATTATCTTTTTATTCTTGTTTTTTTAATTGGTACATAGGCAGTGAAATTAATGAGACTGAACTCCAAAAGGGTCTTTAATGATCCATTGACTCACCATTTTCATGAGAAGCAACTGAATGAGTCTCAACCTGAAAGTGCAACTCATGTCTCGAAATTCACCAACATAGAACAGGAACAAGTTGAATCCAATGCAGGTACTTTGATACCTTGTAGAAAAAATTAAAATTTTATTATTAGAAATGTTACTAATTTATCTTATTTATTTTAGGTAAATGTGTCAGTAGGAAGGGACGTGGTCCTACAATAAATGCAAAATTGCAAAAGAAAAAGGAAAAGCTTGTGGCAAAAGGAAAAAATCTTGACATCCAATTTCCTCCACCATTTTATAAGATCTGTGGAAAGCATGCAAAATATTTTAAGTCTGAGGCACAGGTTTGTATACGTCAGAAAGCTCCTCTACAAGTTAATAGTTGGAGCGCAATATCTAAAGATGATGTAGATGAAATGTGGAAACATATGAAGGTTAGTATAACTATCAATTTCATTGTACTAAGATTTTATTTATATATTGGAATATTAATTATATTTTCAAAATTGGTTCGATAATGTATCTTAATAATATTTTTTATATTTACTTTTCCTTATGAATACATGTGACATTAGGATGCATTAACTTTATCTGATGAGGTCAAAGAATATGCAATGAAGCAAATCCAATCTCAGTACAAGACTAAGCTTTATAATTTGCATCAAGCTTATCTTAAAAAGAAGGGTAGGCCAAAAAATGTTTCTCCAGAAGATTGGAATTGGCTAATCAATAATAAGTGGAGTGATTCAAATTTTCAGGTAAAATTACTTTACTATTTCTGAATATAAATTAATTTTTTTTATACTTTTATACATATAATATTAAATCATTTTCACTGTTATGTAGGAATAGAGCTTGACAAGCAAAGCTAACCGAAGTATGTTAGGTTCTAAGACCTTGGACGATGTCCAAACCCTCCTATTTCGGTTTTGATGATAATAACTAAAGGATAAATTTTGAAGTATCTAATGATCTAGTTTGAGTGTTATAGGATTTACATCGTCCAATCCCGCAATGGTATTGTATCCCTCAAACATGGACTCTATGTTTTAATAAAGTGAGCGTCCAATTGTGTTTTATAAGAAACATACAGGCAGCGTCCAATGCTCCTTGGAGAACAAGCGTCCAACGCTTGAGTAACACTCACTGTGGTTACAATCTTTAAAATACGCTTTCTATAATATAAGGCAACGTTCACTATATCATATTTTAACATGCCATGATCTTTTCGAAAAAGTAATGAACAGGAAAAGAAGAAGCTTCTCTCTGCAGAGAAAGTACAAGTAGGAGAGAGGCGCTACGAGTACGGCTGTCACATCCATCACTTCACTCTAAGTCAAAATGTGACAATGGCAATAAGCTACAGAAAGAATCGCTCTTGGAAAAGGAACAGAATCCTCAACGGATATCTTTCAACAAACTTCCTATATATATAAGGATGAGCTCACGTATCAAGAAGACGAGAACTTGAAAAAGAGCAGAAACCCTGTCAAAACGACTGGACGACCATAAGCGAAAAAGAGCATTCATCTTAGCTTTGCTAAGCGAGTCTATACACTCATTCTTATTGTAATATCCTCTCATTGAGAGTTAAATTTTATTTACAATATCAAACAATACTGTTTGGAAAGCCAGGAGTGGCTTAGTGTTAAAGAATACTTGGTTTTTGTGTTTAATCTCAAGGAGAGATTAAGGGTGTGCCAGAAGTGGCCTAGAGAATACTTGTAGCCAGAAGTGGCAAAGTTAAGAATACTTGAGTGTAATCAGTTTTGATTAGTAGAACCCTTCAAAAGTTTTTGAAGGAGAACTGGACGTAGCTCAGTTGAGTGAACCAGTATAAAACTACGTATTCTATTCACTCACCTTCTAGCTTACTTGCATTTCTTTCAAACTATCTCTTCAGCATACTACGAAAAAGTTTCTATACACCTTTTTATCTAAGTTTATCCATTACGTGTATTTAAACGAAAAAGAAGAAGAGTAGTTTCTTTGGACGGTTATTTTTAATCGACTGGACGATAGCTTATTTTTTCTGTTTTACTAAACTTCTGTAAAACGAAAAGATACACTATCTTCACTCTAGCTAAAGTTTTCCAAAGAAAATTTAAATACACTATTCAACCCCCCTTCTAGTGTATTTCTCTACATTTCAGTTGGTATCAGAGCTCGACCTCTTGGGTTGAGTTCTTAACAGAACAGAGGAAAGATCCTGAGAAAGATGGAAAACGAAGGACAAGCTGTGAACAGACCACCACTCTTCAAGGGTGTCAAATATGACTACTGGAAACAAAGAATGATAGCATTCTTTGAATCTAGCCATATTGACATGTGGGAAGTTGTGGAGATGGGCGATTATATTCCACTTGATGAAAGCCTCAACGAAATCCCAAAGGCTAGATGGACGGAAGAGCAAAAACAAAGATTTTATCTCAACTCCAGAGCCAGAAACATCATCATGTGTGCACTAAGCGAACAAGAATACAACAAGGTGCACAGTCTCAAAAGCGCAAAACAAATGTGGGACACTCTTGCATTAACATATGAGGGTTCCACTCAGGTAAAACGTAACAAACTCAGTCTCCTTACTCGTCAATATGAGTTGTTTAGTATGGAAGAAAACGAGGACATACAAAGTATGTTTGGACGGTTTCAAACCATATTAAATGAACTTAGAGCACATGGTAAAGATTATAATAACTATGAACATATTGACAAAATTCTAAGAAGTTTGCCTAGGAAATGGAGACCACAGGTTACAGCTTTGAGAACAAAGAAGGAACTGGACGATATGTCCTTAGAAGAACTTGTGGGAACCCTCAAGGTGCATGAACTAGAACTGCATCAAGATAATGATGGTAAGAAAAATAAGTCTCTGGCGCTCAGCGTCCAGAAGCCAAGGAAAGCATCATCGTCCAAAGCCATGCAAGCTGAAACATCATCAGACGAACAATATGAAGATGATGACTCAGACGAAAATGATGAACTATCCTTTATATCCAAAAGGATACATTCTATGTGGAAAAAGAAAGGTGGATCCAGATGGAGAAACCTGAAGAGGAAAGACTTCAAAGAAAAGAAGGAGAAGAGTCCAATTATATGCTACGAATGCAAAAAGCCAGGACACTTCAAATCAGAGTGCCCAGATCTTGACAAAAGCAAGGACAAGAAGAAGAAATTCTTCAGCAAAGGAAAGGGCAAGAAAGTTCTGATGTCCACATGGGAAGATCTGGACGATGACTCATCATCAGACGAGGGAGAAGAGGAGGAAGCACACATATGTCTGATGGCGGACACCTCAACTGACTCTTCAGAGTCAGAAGAAGAAGATGAGGTAGATTTTAATGACTTAGATTCAATTCAAGAAGCTTATCATGAATTACTTTCAAATTCTTCTATCTTGTCAAAAGCCTATAGAACTTTAAAGAAATCATCCAAATCACTTTCAAAAGAAAAAGAAGCTTTAGAAGAAAATGTTAGACAACTGAAAAGTGAAAAGGAAGATTTACAAGAAAAGTTTGCAGAGCTCTCAAGGCAAAATGAAACTACAAAAATAGAGAGGCGAGCTCTCTGGAATGATGCTGCTCAAGCCTATGAATCCTATAAGGATTCAAGGGATAGAGAAAGGAATCTTTCCATAGAGGTTCGTAATCTCAATGCAGAAAACAAAAGGCTGGTTGAGAAGCTTCTGAAAGTTGAAGCAGATACTTCCTTAAGAGGTCAACCACATGATGTTGTAAAACTTCATGAAGAGATTGACAGCCTAAAGAAGGATCTGTCAAACTTTGTCAAGGGCTCGGACAACCTAAAAAAACTTTTAAAATATGAAGGTTGTAAGAGACCAAATGACAGGTCAGGACATGGATACAAGGGAAAGAAATATATTCATGATGAAGAAACAGATGTTTGCTACTTCTGTGGGAAACCTGGACATATAACGTCCAAATGCAGACACCTGCCTAAGAGGGGAACATTCAACACCCTTCAAGCTAACAAAAAAGGACCCAAGTCAATCTGGGTACCTAAGGATAAAATTGTTTCTGTTGCAGACATGCTTAACAGCAGGAAAGAAACTCCAATCATGGTACCTGGACAGTGGGTGCTCACATCACATGACGGGAGAAAGGTGTATGTTCCAAAGCCTCCTACCCAAGACTGGTGGGACAGTCACTTTTGGAGGGAATCAGAAAGGGATGATAGCTGGCGTAGGTAAGATTGGTATACCACCCTATCCCTGTATTGATAACGTTCTTTATGTTAAAGGTCTTAAACATAATCTACTTAGCATAAGTCAATTATGTGACAGTGGATATGATGTTGCCTTTAACAAAGGTGAATGTACAGTCAAAAACTCTGATGGATCCCTTCTCTTTACTGCAAAGAGGCAAGGCAATCTGTATAAGATTAAACTTGGGGAACTATCAAGTCAAAATGTATCTTGCCTAGTTTCTGTACAAGAAAATCATTGGTTATGGCATAAAAAACTTGGTCATGCAAGCTTGAGGTTAATCTCAAAGCTGAACAGGCACAGCCTCGTAAGAGGACTACCAAGTATGTCATATAAAGATGATCTTCTTTGTGAAGCTTGTCAGAAGGGGAAACAAGTGAAAAATTCTTTTCAAAGTAAAAACATTATTTCCACTTCTAGACCACTAGAGCTGTTACATATTGATCTGTTTGGACCCACAAGAACAGCCTCGATAAGTGGTAAAAGATATGGGTTAGTTATAGTGGACGATTATACTAGATGGACATGGGTCTTATTCCTATCCCACAAAGATGAGTCCTTTAAGGCCTTTTATAATCTCTGCAAAAGAGTTCAAAATGAAAAAGGAGTATGCATTGCTTCAATCAGAAGTGATCACGGGGGTGAATTCGAAAACGAAAGTTTTCAAAGGTTCTGTGAGGATAATGGTATCCTTCACAACTTCTCAACACCTAGAACACCACAACAGAATGGTGTAGTTGAGAGGAAAAACAGGTCACTTCAGGAGATGGCCAGAACCATGTTAAATGATAATTCAACCCCTAAACACTTCTGGGCTGAAGCAGTGAATACTGCCTGTTATTTGCAAAACAGAATCTATATAAGGCCGATATTGAAAAAGACTCCATATGAATTGTGGAAGGGTAGAAGACCCAACATATCTTACTTCCATCCATTTGGATGTCAATGTTTCATTCTGAACACTAAGGATAACCTGGGAAAATTTGATTCTAAGTGTGATGAAGGAACATTGCTTGGGTATTCTGAAACTTCAAAGGCGTACAGAGTCTATAACTCTAGAACCTTAGTTGTTGAAGAAGCTATCCATGTGAAGTTTAATGACAACAAGCCTGATAAGGAATTATCAGAGCTAGACAAATCATTTGCAGATATCAGACTGGACGATGCAAGTAAGTCATCAGATTCGTCCAAACATGATGTCTCAGTTGAAGAATCAAATGCACTACTGGACCGTCCAGTCGAAGAACAAAGAGAACCAACTGGACGCAACTGGCAAATGAAGAAACATCATCCACAGGAGCAAATCATTGGGGATCCAGAAGACAGAGTCAAAACCAGATCTTCACTTCAACGACAGCAAAGTCATGCAGCATTCATATCTCAAATAGAACCTAAGACTGTGGACGATGCCTTAGAAGATGAAGGATGGGTCAAAGCAATGCAAGAAGAACTTGACCAATTTCAAAAGAACAATGTCTGGAAGCTAGTAGAACTCCCCAACGACAAAGAGGCTGTAGGAGCAAAGTGGGTGTTCAGAAACAAGCTGGACGAAGAAGGTAATGTTGTGAGAAACAAAGCAAGGTTGGTAGCAAAAGGTTACTCACAACAAGAAGGTATAGATTATACTGAAACTTATGCTCCTGTTGCACGTCTGGAGGCAATTCACATTTTACTGTCATTTGCAGCTCATAGCAATATGAAGCTATACCAAATGGACGTAAAAAGTGCATTCCTCAACGGACTCATAAAAGAAGAAGTATATGTGGAACAACCCCCAGGATTTGAAAGTGATACTTTTCCAAACCATGTTTTTAAACTCAACAAAGCACTATATGGGTTGAAACAAGCTCCTAGAGCTTGGTATGAAAAACTCAGCACATTTCTGTCAGAAAATGGTTTTTCAAGAGGAAAAGTAGACACTACGTTGTTTCGCAAAGACTACTCTTCTGATTTTATTATTGCACAAGTATATGTTGATGATATCATATTTGGTGCCACTAATGAATCTCTCTGTGAAGATTTTGCAAAATTAATGCAAACAGAGTTCGAAATGAGCATGATGGGTGAGCTGAAATTCTTCCTTGGACTCCAAATCAAACAAACTGAAAAGGGAATATATATACATCAGACTAAGTATGTCAAAGAGCTACTAAAGAAGTACAAACTGGACGATGCAAAACCAATGAAAACTCCTATGCATCCAACAACAGCTCTTGGACTGGACGACAACTCAAGGAAAGTAGATAATACTCTATACAAAGGTATGATAGGATCTCTCCTGTACCTCACTGCGTCCAGACCTGACACAATGTTCAGTGTATGCCTATGTGGCAGATTTCAATCTGATCCAAGGGAAGTTCACTTAACTGCTGTTAAAAGAATCTTTCGATATCTTGCTGGAACCACTAACCTTGGGTTACATTTCAAAAGAGAGAAAGATTTCAGGCTAATAGGATATTGTGATGCTGATTATGCTGGAGATCGCATTGAAAGAAAAAGCACCAGTGGAGGATGTCACTTCATCGGTGGTAACCTAGTCTCCTGGATATGCAAGAAGCAAGGAACAATTGCTCTGTCCACTGCTGAAGCAGAGTATATCTCAGCTGCAAAATGCTGCTCTCAAATCTTGTGGATCAAGCATCAACTTGAGGACTACAACATATATGAGAGTAACATTCCTATCTTCTGTGATAGTAAAGCTGCCATAAATCTCTCTAAAAATCCCATACTGCATTCAAGGGCTAAACATATAGAAATTAAACATCACTTTATAAGAGACCATGTCCAAAAGGGAACTGTGGAATTACACTTTGTAACCACAGATAATCAGCTTGCTGATATATTCACCAAACCCCTTACTGAAGACAAGTTAATCCTTCTGAGGGACAAACTTGGCATGGCCTCTGTAAAGGAATGATTAACATCTACATGATGCGTCCAATAACTTCATAGCGTCCAAAGGACATGTCGTCCAAGGAACACTAGAGTCATGTATATGTATTACATGCGTTTCACTTAAAGTCCAACATATGGACGATGTCATTTTATCTTAGTCTTTTCTTCTGATTCAAATTAATAAAACGGATCGTTTTTAAGGATAAGTATGAGCTAAAACTCTATGCTGAGTCACCAAAATGGCGGTAACCGTACACAATTACCCACATCCTCTGCACGTCTCATCATGGCGGGTTTTATGGCGTCAGTTTCTTTTCAAATATTCAAAAATAAAAAAAAAAATAAAAAAACAAAACCGCTTCATATTCTCCAAACAAAGCCCAAACACCACCTTATCAAATCATCACCGGAGAAAAACACTCATCAAACCTAAACTCTCTCTCTCTCTCTCTCAGAAACCCCAAACACCCTCTCAGAAAACCTAAAAATCCAAGCTTTACAAGAATGGCAATCTCTACAAACTCAAGCTACTCAGAACTCGACGTCCTGACCTACCCTGAGACTACGGTTGTGCACCAAGGAGCTGCTACGGTGCACATTGAGCACTTCTTTGACATTGAAGCGCTCGAGAAGCTAGGACTAAATCTGAACGAGAGCCTACTGAAGTGTGGAATCAGAGGCTACTTCAATGAAAACCAGAAAATCTATCCAGAGTTGATCAGGATGTTCTGGAGGAATGTCAAGTTTCAGAGCCCAAGGGAGCTCGTGGCCAATATTCTTGGACGAAAAGTGACGCTGTCCACCGAGGCCATAGCAAAGGTAACTGGTTGCATAAGGGAGCAGAATCAGTACAAAACCAACTGGGCCAAGATGTACGACGATAACGTTGCAACTGTGCTTTGCAAGTCCAAAACGCCTGAGACGATGAAGATTGAGTACAAGAATCTGTGCGAGGAAGCCAAAATTTGGCAGCAGGTGTGCAACAAGAGCATCCTGCACAAAGCTGGGTCTAAGGACTCAGTCACAGACTTACACAAGTTTGTGATATTCCATTTGATGGAAGGCATTCCCTTCAATCTCCCTCACATCATCTACGTCAATATCGTGAGGATGATGAAGTCCGTAGGTGGGAATGATGACATTTTCTACGCCGCCCTGTTAAACAGGATCTTCTGGGATCAGAAGCTTTATCAATGCTTCTATGATGAATTGGATGAAGAAGCCCATGAAGCCATAGTGAAGAAAGGGCCAATAGTGGCAACACAACAGTTGTTTGGTGAGCCCAACATAAGGCAAATGAAGATCAAGCTAACAGCCAAGGTCTTAAGGGACCGGGATGAGGACACCATCAACAAGCAAAGGCATGAGCAGAGCAAGATCATCTCTAATGATGACGAAGAAGAGATTGATCTACTGGGCATTCGTAGAAAAATCAAAAGGCTGATGGAAGAACAGCAAGGCAGAAAGATAACACGCCAAGCATCTCAGATGCATGAGGAAGATGCTGAGAAGGAAAGAAGGACCAAGAAAAGGCATGCTGAGACATCTGTTGCTCAGTCACCAGCAGGAAAGCGTCCAAGGACTGAAACGTCCAAACCTGCTCAAGAGGAGAAGCGTCCAAAGGTAGCTTCAGTAAAGGTTGTCCCAGAAAAGCAAAAGGTACGAAAGCTTCAATTACTAGACGACTCTGATGATGATGACCAGATCCCAATTGGTCAGATCATGAAGGAGACAGAGGGTCCTCAGCAAAAGAAGCAAAAGGCACAACCTGCTAAAACACCTCCTTTTCTTGCTAATGTGCCACGAAGAAGAGTGAAGACTCAAGCAAAAAGGGCAAAAAGGACTGCAGTGCTACCATCCACCTCTCAAGACACCGACAACGTGTCCACCAGCACCCTTCCACCAGCAATATCAGGTGCTCCTTCCACATCGACAAGCCAGCAAGCACCTCTTCGCTTGGATCTATCCAAGTTTGTGCGTCCAAGAGATGCATGGAGGGATACATGGTCCCCATGGACTATCCCCCCCAAGCAGAAAACAAAAGAAGAGAAAGACAGAGAGCGCTTTCCAGTTGCATTCCTCACATGCAATGATCAGAATCTCTGTAAAGAAGGTGATGTGATCCAGAGGCCTCTGCAAGAGCCTCTAAAGCGGCATTATACAACTGCCTCAGCACCTGAGTGGACGAGGTATGTTTGCACTGAATCTTTGTCAGCTACTTATTCTGCCATGCCCAAAGGAACGATCATCAGCAATCCTCTGCCTAGTTGGACGAGAGAAGTGTATCCACACTTAGTACGCATGCCTTATCCTTACATCTGTCCAACTGGAACTCAGCAGAGAGTGCGTCCAGCAGCTGTAAATCTGCAGAAGCCAGAGGTTGAAATTGCCTCTAATTTCACCAAGACGGTTGCGGAGCAGAAAGGGAAGGCTCCAAAGAAAAAGAAGGCACCGTCCAAGAAGTCTTCTGCTAACAAGGATAGTGAGCTGGATGCAGAATTGCAATTAGCAATTAAAGAAAGTCTGGACCAGTCAGTAACGCAGCAGCGTCCAGACGCAGAGTGGGTCAGGGATGTTCAAATCTGGACTCCAATCACAAAGTTCCTGCCACTACCAGCTGGAACTCCAGTGCTAAACTTCCAGCCTGGCGACTTTGATGATCTTGGAAAGCTTCTGCAACAGATGTACATTCCAAACCAAGCAATCACCTACCCACCAAACATGCACATAAGCCGAGCGACGGAAATAAAGTTTGTACCAGACAGAGTATGTCCTAGACTGCCTGTCTATGATGCTGGTCGCAAGAAAGGCTTCAAATTCTACGGCATTGAGATGCCCAGCAGGGAGGAGAAAGTTGAAACCTTGCAAAAATCCTCTTACACCTGGGGTCATTTATTTGATAAGTCTGGTAAGCTCACGCGTGAACTTGGAACCCCAGATTCCATAACCTTTTGGCGCCAGATTCTATGGAACGATTCCCAGCAAGCCTCATCCTCAGGCTGTTCCAAGGATGATTTTGTTCATCCCCCTCATGGAATAGAAGTACTGCGTCCAGTTAAGACTCATCATTTCTCAGACACATTTGCCTGCTTTCTGAAGGATTCAGATGATTATCTGGAGTTGATGAAGACTCTGCCAACAATCAGAAGCAACAAGGTGTTTGACCTCAGAACACTGGATCGCACGGAGTTTGTGGAGGAACTCCAAACTCTCCATGAGGAGTATCTTGCAGAAGAAGCCGCCGCAGCAGTGGAACAAGCTCGTGTTGAGCAGCTGGCTTTTGAGGAAGCTGAAACAGCAACCATGGAAAAAGAAGATACGGTTGCTAAGTCAAAGGCTACACAGGCAGAACTGGATGAAGCATCTGCCAAGGTGACAAAGGTGCTAGCTCATCTTGACCTGGACCCATCAGTACCAGTGGACGTAGAACACTTTGTAACGTCACATGAAGAAGCTACCATCCAGTCTGATAGATCCGAGGATGATAGAGAGCTCGTTGTTGAAGCGTCCAAGCAAATGGAAGCCTCTGCAGCACAGCCTATTGCTGAAGATGTCACAAGCCTCCCCATTGTTGAAGCTTCTGCTGAAGCACATTCAGGCACACATCAACTGGTTCCAACTGGATCTTCAAGTCCAAGGGGCATCAATCCCCTGCGATTTGCTGAACCACAAGGAGTCTCAGAAGACCGTGTTCATGAAATTGTGCAACAGGCTCTGAGGCAGCAACAGCTGGAGACTGAGGCCTCATTTCAAGCTTTTCAGCAAAGACAACAGGCTGAAGCTGAACAACATCGTCTAGTGCTGCAAAATGCAATTACTGAGCAGTTCATGAGTCTCTCACAAACACTTGTGAACCAGATTCAACATACAGCAGCCACCTTACTTGGTCACGTTGCGCATGCAGTTCCACAAGTCCAACCTCAACCTCCACAACCAGCACCACCAAACCAAGCACCACCAGAACAACCACCACCACCACATGAGCCACCTCCTCAGCCATAAGGTGACCATGATGGCCACATCATTTTTTTTTCCATCTTTCAAACCTTTTTGTTAATGACAAAGGGGGAGAAATTGGAATTTTTTATGAGAATAAATAGCTAATCATTTGTATTCAAATATTTGTTTGAATATATACATACTGATTCCTTTATCAAAACATGAGGTGTTTATTTACATATATTCCGCATCCATATCATTGATATGTTTTTCACTCTGATATCTGTTATTTGATGCATAAGAAATGTTGAACTCAGGGGGAGTACTTCATTTCACTTTTATACTCTAGCATAACATAATCATCTCTGACTTGACTCATTGTATTCTTATATGATTATGTGTCTGTTAACATCAAAATTTACCATTATTTGTCATCATAAAAAAGGGGGAGATTGTTAGGTTCTAAGACCTTGGACGATGTCCAAACCCTCCTATTTCGGTTTTGATGATAATAACTAAAGGATAAATTTTGAAGTATCTAATGATCTAGTTTGAGTGTTATAGGATTTACATCGTCCAATCCCACAATGGTATTGTATCCCTCAAACCTGGACTCTATGTTTTAATAAAGTGAGCGTCCAATTGTGTTTTATAAGAAACATACAGGCAGCGTCCAATGCTCCTTGG
This sequence comes from Pueraria montana var. lobata, assembly GCA_026413185.1. Lineage (NCBI taxonomy): Eukaryota > Viridiplantae > Streptophyta > Magnoliopsida > Fabales > Fabaceae > Pueraria > Pueraria montana. Next base: position 71,327,167 of record CM048650.1, on the reverse strand, counting down.
AGAACAAGCGTCCAACGCTTGAGTAACACTCACTGTGGTTACAATCTTTAAAATACGCTTTCTATAATATAAGGCAACGTTCACTATATCATATTTTAACATGCCATGATCTTTTCGAAAAAGTAATGAACAGGAAAAGAAGAAGCTTCTCTCTGCAGAGAAAGTACAAGTAGGAGAGAGGCGCTACGAGTACGGCTGTCACATCCATCACTTCACTCTAAGTCAAAATGTGACAACGGCAATAAGCTACAGAAAGAATCGCTCTTGGAAAAGGAACAGAATCCTCAACGGATATCTTTCAACAAACTTCCTATATATATAAGGATGAGCTCACGTATCAAGAAGACGAGAACTTGAAAAAGAGCAGAAACCCTGTCAAAACGACTGGACGACCATAAGCGAAAAAGAGCATTCATCTTAGCTTTGCTAAGCGAGTCTATACACTCATTCTTATTGTAATATCCTCTCATTGAGAGTTAAATTTTATTTACAATATCAAACAATACTGTTTGGAAAGCCAGGAGTGGCTTAGTGTTAAAGAATACTTGGTTTTTGTGTTTAATCTCAAGGAGAGATTAAGGGTGTGCCAGAAGTGGCCTAGAGAATACTTGTAGCCAGAAGTGGCAAAGTTAAGAATACTTGAGTGTAATCAGTTTTGATTAGTAGAACCCTTCAAAAGTTTTTGAAGGAGAACTGGACGTAGCTCAGTTGAGTGAACCAGTATAAAACTACGTATTCTATTCACTCACCTTCTAGCTTACTTGCATTTCTTTCAAACTATCTCTTCAGCATACTACGAAAAAGTTTCTATACACCTTTTTATCTAAGTTTATCCATTACGTGTATTTAAACGAAAAAGAAGAAGAGTAGTTTCTTTGGACGGTTATTTTTAATCGACTGGACGATAGCTTATTTTTTCTGTTTTACTAAACTTCTGTAAAACGAAAAGATACACTATCTTCACTCTAGCTAAAGTTTTCCAAAGAAAATTTAAATACACTATTCAACCCCCCTTCTAGTGTATTTCTCTACATTTCAAAGTAAGCAAGAAATGAAATCAATTACTGGCACAAAATCAATTGTGCAAAAAGCATTTGAGATGGTAAGATTTTTAATGCTTTATATAGATTTTCTTATACACTATATAAAATGTGCTCATTTTTATTTTGCGATTGTTTTTATATAGGACTTGATATTAATATATGTAAGGTTGGTGCACTTTATTTTGGTTATAGTAAATTGAAGGCATCTTATATTGCACAAGGTCATGATTTTTTGCAAACACATTGTGTGCATTGGCCTACAAGAAATGAGATGTTACATGTTACACATTGTGTGCATCTTATAAAGTTGCCATGTATTATTTTTTTCTTTTTATATTCAATGTATATCAATATTAATTTATAAAGACAATATATAAAGTCAAACATTTTTAAAAGTGGGTATATATGCTCTCTACGTTATTTTCCCGACCTTTTGTTTTCCTATAGGTAATGTTGATGAACAAGGTCCAAAGGTCTCATGTTGCCTTATATTAGTACAATCTTATTTTCTTATGATTCTTGGTTAGTATCCACTGTTGCACTCACTACTCACATCCCTAACTTATAATTTCTATTGTTTTATTTTTCTTTACTATATTTTTAAGTGTCCACCTTATTAGTTGATTACATGGAAATGGAAATAAATTAATATATGTTGGTTTCCTCATGATAACATGGTTTATGGCCTATCACAAAACAACTCTATTTGATAAACCAAATTGATTTTATTTTAAAGGGATTAAGTGTTTTATAAAGTCAATATTTATTGCCACCATGTATAGTTTTTTTCTTTTCCATGCACTCTTTGTGTAAATTCAATAATATATGTAAGGTTGATTAAATTTACAAAGCCATTGTGTACTGGTCAAATCAATGTATATTAGTATTAATTTTTAATTCTTTTTTATTTATATTCTTTATTTATTTTAATAGAAAAAAGATTCAAAGGATGACAAATGGCCAGATGCTATGGAAGTTTGGAAGGCCACACGTATGAGATCTAATGGGACTTGGTGCATTCTAAATGGAGAACAAATTATGGTAAGTAAAGAAATATTTTTAAAGGCTTGATGTTGTTATTAATTAGATTTAAAAAATATAAATTATAATGTATGTGACATATTATAGAGTAGCAACTTTTCTTTATATATTTGTTGGTAGTTAGTAGAAATATACTTTTGTGACATGTTTTCCTTTCTATTTGTCAACTAGTACCATGAAAATTTTAATGTAATTATAAAAACTATATTTTCTTGAACTTTTTATAGGATGATTTGAAGAATGTGGGAGATACATATCAAGAGGAAATTTCAAAGGCTCCTATACCATTGGTTGAACACTTTGCTATGGTATTAGGAAGAAAACCAAACCATTCTCTAGGTGTTGGTAGTGCAGCAGTAACAAAAAAATTTTCTCACAAACAATATGTTCAAAATCAACCTGAGAATGCACAAAGTCAAGCAAATGATTTGGAGTTGGAAGTGCAAAAGCTGACTGATATTATAAAAAAGCAAGAGGAGGTCCATATCCAACTTCAAATTGAATTGCAATCCCAACGGGAATTGATTGATGCTCAACAAGAGCAAATGAAGCTAAATGTTGAAAATGAGGTGAAACGTCAAATGGTTGACCTATTAGGAGATTTATCATTCTGTGGACTATCTAGTGGCTCAAGTGCTCTAGTTAACAATGTAAGCTTTTATCTTTTAATTAACATTTTTATCATAACTTATTATATGTTTATGTTTCCAAAAAATTTTAATTACTTTATTTTAATAGTACTTATTGTTTTTTCTTGTATTTTATTTGCAGGACTGAAATTCATATGAAGATGATACTTTCATTTACTATCATTTTAGGAATAGTTTTTCATTTAAGAATTATGAAATGTTAGTTGTTTTATTAATGTATAATGTTTTGGATTCAGAATATTGTTGGAATTATTGTGTTTTAGTTTCTCTCATTGAACATGTAATGGATTATTTATATTTTAATAGTATATTTGAATTATTTGAAACTGTACTTATTTGAAATTATATTCATTTTAACATTTCAAAAATGATTGTGCTTGTATTATTGCAACATTTAAAAGTAATTCAGTAATAATTATTAGACAATCCTTATTATTTAAAAAAAAATAGTAATTGAAAATAATTGGTCGTGACAAAAAGTTTTGACACTAAAAGTGATAGTTGTTACTATTATAAACTCTAAATAGTGACGATTAAATAATCACTATTGTCTAGTATATTTGTGACAACTTTATTTTGTCACTTTCATATAGAAATATTAGTGACGGCATGTTCATCACAATAAATTTTAATTTTTTGTGACCCCTACAAATATCGTCACTATTTTAATAGCGACTCGCATATTAGTGATGACTGATGACCAAACAAATTTTCATCACTAAATATATCCAGTGACGATTTTTTAAGCTTTTAATGACGAATGTTGTCATCACAAAAAATATCTTTTCTTGTAGTGATACTCTCATTTTGTTTATTTATAATATTTTTATTATTATAAGCATATAAGAGCATCTACCATACATGATTGCTTAAATGAGTTACTTATGTTAAATTTGTGAGCCCTACAATGCTACATAGATTTAAGAACTTTACACCAAAAATTACTCCAATGATAAAGTTGCTAGAGTGAGTACTTAACTTGAGCACATTAAATTTCGTAATTAATAAATGGTTCTTTAATTGGTAAGAATGAATTAAGTAACGATTGCTTATATACACAATTCACTTATGCAACGCATTGCCAAGTCATATGATCTAATGGCAAAAATTGGTTAAGCAACGTCGCCCAACTTTAAGCAATTATGTAAGCACCCACATTGGAGATGCTCTAAGTCAATATATTTCAAAGTATATATTATATTAATTACATCAAAACATAAAATTTGTATAATTATTACTATTTATTTAAAATTTACTATAAATTATATTTTACAGGGATTTTTTATTTTTTCCTTGTAAAATTTTGAACAGAGTTATTTTCATATAATGTTAAGAATTGATAGTGTAATTAATAACTTTTATAACTCAAAATATTTTAAAATTATTTTTATCATAATAGTAATTAATAAATTTATTAGACACTACAAAACATTCATCTATAAAATATATTAATTATAAGATTTTATTTTATTTATTTATTTGAGATAATATTTAAATTTGTCTTCAAAACCAATCTCTCCGATGTATATGTTGAACAGGCTGTGAAGGATAGTAGCTTCCCCAAATTTCTTTAGCTCATGCACAAAATACATATTTATCAGTGCCCTTGCATGCCCTCTCTATCCAAACATCCAGTTTTGAAAGTTGTTGCTATACATTAAAATAGTCCCACATCGCTTAGGAATAGTAGCTAAGGATAGTTTATATACACCCTCCTTCCTTGACCCTCTGAGGCGCTTTCTAAGAGCAAAACCGTGAGGCGCAGGCCAACGCCAAAGCGGACAATACCTCCGATGTTGTACCCTAATGATTAGCGGACCTTGAGGTTGGAACATTAACACCCTCCTCCTCCTCCCTTAACCCTCCGAGGCGCCTTTTAAGGGTTCAGACCAACGCCTTATAAATAAATAGTTTTCATAATTATAGTCTCATTTTGTTTATTTATAATATTTTTTTTATTATAAGCATATAAGAGCATCTACAATACATGATTGCTTAAATGAGTTACTTATGTTAAATTTGTGAGCCCTACAATGCTACATAGATTTAAGAACTTTACACCAAAAATTACTCCAATGATAAAGTTGCTAGAGTGAGTACTTAACTTGAGCACATTAAATTTCGTAATTAATAAATAGTTCTTTAATTGGTAAGAATGAATTAAGTAACGATTGCTTATATACGCAATTCACTTATGCAACGCATTGCCAAGTCATATGATCTAAAGGCAAAAATTGGTTAAGCAACGTCGCCCAACTTTAAGCAATTATGTAAGCACCCGCATTGGAGATGCTCTAAGTCAATATATTTCAAAGTATATATTATATTAATTACATCAAAACATAAATTTTCTATAATTATTACTATTTATTTAAAATTTATTATAAGTTATATTTTACAGGGATTTTTTATTTTTCTCTTGTAAAATTTTGAACAGAGTTATTTTCATATAATGTTAAGATTTGATAGTGTAATTAATAACTTTTATATATTTTAAAATTATTTTTTATCATAATAGTAATTAATAAATTTATTAGACACTACAAAACATTCATCTATAAAATATATTAATTATAAGATTTTATTTTATTTATTTATTTGAGATAATATTTAAATTTGTCTTCAAAACCAATCTCTCCGATGCATATGCTGAACAGGCCGTGAAGGTTAGTAGCTTCCCCAAATTTCTTTAGCTCATGCACAAAATACATATTTAACAGTGCCCTTGCATGCCCTCTCTATGCTAACTACCAGTTTTGAAAGTTGTTCCTATACATTAAAATAGTCCCACATCGCTTAGGAATAGTAGCTAAGGATAGTTTATATACACCCTCCTTCCTTGACCCTCTGAGGCGCTTTCTAAGAGCAAAACCGTGAGGCGCAGGCCAACGCCAAAGCGGACAATACGTCCGATGCTGTACTCTAATGATTAGCAGACTTTGAGGTTGGAACATTAACACCCTCCTCCCTTAACCCTCCGAGGCGCCTTTTAAGGGTTCAGACCAACGCCTTATAAATAAATAATTTTCATAATTATAGTCTCATTTTGTTTATTTATAATATTGTTTTTATTATAAGCATATAAGAGCATCTACAATACATGATTGCTTAAATGAGTTACTTATGTTAAATTTGTGAGCCCTACAATGCTACATAGATTTAAGAACTTTACACCAAAAATTACTCCAATGATAAAGTTGCTAGAGTGAGTACTTAACTTGAGCACATTAAATTTCATAATTAATAAATGGTTCTTTAATTGGTAAGAATGAATTAAGTAACGATTGCTTATATACACAATGCACTTATGCAACGCATTGCCAAGTCATATGATCTAAAGGCAAAAATTGGTTAAGCAACGTCGCCCAACTTTAAGCAATTATGTAAGCACCCGCATTGGAGATGCTCTAAGTCAATATATTTCAAAGTATATATTATATTAATTACATCAAAACATAAATTTTCTATAATTATTACTATTTATTTAAAATTTATTATAAATTATATTTTACAGGGATTTTTTATTTTTCTCTTGTAAAATTTTGAACAGAGTTATTTTCATATAATGTTAAGATTTGATAGTGTAATTAATAACTTTTATATATTTTAAAATTATTTTTTATCATAATAGTAATTAATAAATTTATTAGACACTACAAAACATTCATCTATAAAATATATTAATTATAAGATTTTATTTTATTTATTTATTTGAGATAATATTTAAATTTGTCTTCAAAACCAATCTCTCCGATGCATATGCTGAACAGGCCGTGAAGGTTAGTAGCTTCCCCAAATTTCTTTAGCTCATGCACAAAATACATATTTAACAGTGCCCTTGCATGCCCTCTCTATGCTAACTACCAGTTTTGAAAGTTGTTCCTATACATTAAAATAGTCCCACATCGCTTAGGAATAGTAGCTAAGGATAGTTTATATACACCCTCCTTCCTTGACCCTCTGAGGCGCTTTCTAAGAGCAAAACCGTGAGGCGCAGGCCAACGCCAAAGCGGACAATACGTCCGATGCTGTACTCTAATGATTAGCAGACTTTGAGGTTGGAACATTAACACCCTCCTCCCTTAACCCTCCGAGGCGCCTTTTAAGGGTTCAGACCAACGCCTTATAAATAAATAATTTTCATAATTATAGTCTCATTTTGTTTATTTATAATATTGTTTTTATTATAAGCATATAAGAGCATCTACAATACATGATTTCTTAAATGAGTTACTTATGTTAAATTTGTGAGCCCTACAATGCTACATAGATTTAAGAACTTTACACCAAAAATTACTCCAATGATAAAGTTGCTAGAGTGAGTACTTAACTTGAGCACATTAAATTTCATAATTAATAAATGGTTCTTTAATTGGTAAGAATGAATTAAGTAACGATTGCTTATATACACAATGCACTTATGCAACGCATTGCCAAGTCATATGATCTAAAGGCAAAAATTGGTTAAGCAACGTCGCCCAACTTTAAGCAATTATGTAAGCACCCGCATTGGAGATGCTCTAAGTCAATATATTTCAAAGTATATATTATATTAATTACATCAAAACATAAATTTTCTATAATTATTACTATTTATTTAAAATTTATTATAAATTATATTTTACAGGGATTTTTTATTTTTCTCTTGTAAAATTTTGAACAGAGTTATTTTCATATAATGTTAAGATTTGATAGTGTAATTAATAACTTTTATATATTTTAAAATTATTTTTTATCATAATAGTAATTAATAAATTTATTAGACACTACAAAACATTCATCTATAAAATATATTAATTATAAGATTTTATTTTATTTATTTATTTGAGATAATATTTAAATTTGTCTTCAAAACCAATCTCTCCGATGCATATGCTGAACAGGCCGTGAAGGTTAGTAGCTTCCCCAAATTTCTTTAGCTCATGCACAAAATACATATTTAACAGTGCCCTTGCATGCCCTCTCTATGCTAACTACCAGTTTTGAAAGTTGTTCCTATACATTAAAATAGTCCCACATCGCTTAGGAATAGTAGCTAAGGATAGTTTATATACACCCTCCTTCCTTGACCCTCTGAGGCGCTTTCTAAGAGCAAAACCGTGAGGCGCAGGCCAACGCCAAAGCGGACAATACGTCCGATGCTGTACTCTAATGATTAGCAGACTTTGAGGTTGGAACATTAACACCCTCCTCCCTTAACCCTCCGAGGCGCCTTTTAAGGGTTCAGACCAACGCCTTATAAATAAATAATTTTCATAATTATAGTCTCATTTTGTTTATTTATAATATTGTTTTTATTATAAGCATATAAGAGCATCTACAATACATGATTGCTTAAATGAGTTACTTATGTTAAATTTGTGAGCCCTACAATGCTACATAGATTTAAGAACTTTACACCAAAAATTACTCCAATGATAAAGTTGCTAGAGTGAGTACTTAACTTGAGCACATTAAATTTCATAATTAATAAATGGTTCTTTAATTGGTAAGAATGAATTAAGTAACGATTGCTTATATACACAATGCACTTATGCAACGCATTGCCAAGTCATATGATCTAATGGCAAAAATTGGTTAAGCAACGTCGCCCAACTTTAAGCAATTATGTAAGCACCCACATTGGAGATGCTCTAAGTCAATATATTTCAAAGTATATATTATATTAATTACATCAAAACATAAATTTTCTATAATTATTACTATTTATTTAAAATTTATTATAAATTATATTTTACAGGGATTTTTTATTTTTCTCTTGTAAAATTTTGAACAGAGTTATTTTCATATAATGTTAAGATTTGATAGTGTAATTAATAACTTTTATATATTTTAAAATTATTTTTTATCATAATAGTAATTAATAAATTTATTAGACACTACAAAACATTCATCTATAAAATATATTAATTATAAGATTTTATTTTATTTATTTATTTGAGATAATATTTAAATTTGTCTTCAAAACCAATCTCTCCGATGCATATGCTGAACAGGCCGTGAAGGTTAGTAGCTTCCCCAAATTTCTTTAGCTCATGCACAAAATACATATTTAACAGTGCCCTTGCATGCCCTCTCTATGCTAACTACCAGTTTTGAAAGTTGTTCCTGTAACATCCTTATTTTATTAATTGTACGCATTTATATATGTATATTATTAACATTTATGCACTGTATTTTATAGAAATCTTATGTACATATTCTCTTAATGAAATTAATACAGTTCTACTCAGAAGAATTTTCTGAATTTGCAAATGTCTTTGTTTTTGCCGAAATTGATTGTTGACTGGACTGCTATGTCAGACAGCTGTCCAGGATAAATTTTCAAGTATAGAATTTTGAACTCATTTATAACTTAAAAGAAAGGTAATAGAATATAGATTAAAAATATATACAGATAAAGAATTAAAATGCTTATTCCGAATTGTTAGGATTTTCTGAAAGTTAGAACTTTGAGAAATTATTACGGTAAAATTCTAAGACAGAAAATTTAGAGAAAATTAGTAGGATATCTATAGAATTATCTAATAATTGTAATATACTTAGAATAATTATTAAAAATGTTTAACCAAGAAAATTTTAATTTAGAACCTTAACCAATCAAAAAGTGACAACTTAGGCTTTTCTAAGATCACTAAATTAAGCTAATTAGGCTTGGATTAAGAGATAAGTAAGACACTACCCCAAGGTTTTTGATAGTGAGGAATCTAATGGTGATGTTATTTTCTTCAAATTCTAATCACATTGTAAAATAATTAGCAGCCCTAAATTATTCTAGAAAATTCTATTAAATTACCTACAAATGTTGACTTTTGACCCTTTTGGAAGGCAAGTCACTTACTGCACTCCTTTGGCTGTCCAAGTGGATGGGAAAGCTTGGAGAACTGATCTCCCTTGGCCAATAGAGGCTGCTGGACGTGCAGGGCAGTGGACTTGAAGAAAAAATTCAATTTGGTGAATTAAGTGTTAAATGAAGCCTTAAAACTTAAGCTAAAAGTAAAAGGCACAAAGCTAGCTTTTCTGAAAAAACAGAACCGTGAGTTCTTAACCCAGCAGCTGCAGTTCTTCATTCAATTTTATCTTAACTTCACCATTTCAACTCAAATTAAGAAATCAAACCATCCAAACTTCACCCTACCTCACATAATTCGGCTAGTAGAGAAAGAAATTGGAGAAAATCTCAAAAATTCCTACAAGACCAAGGAGTGAGGGAGAAAGGAATTCAAGGCTTTTTCTTCAATTAAAGAGTTTAAGGTAAGGATCTAGGCATTTAATTTCAATTAAAACCCTTGGAATTAGAAGAAAACATGTTGTAGGGTTAGATTCAATTTGTGACCTAGAATCATGAAAACTTGAAATTGATTTAGGGGTTTTGTGTTTTTGATGCTTGTGATTGTAATTCATGGATTGGAATGATGTGTGATTGAATTTTTAATGTGTTGTGATGGTTGAAATTTGAGTTGCTTGATTTTTAATTGAATTGAGATTTGGTTGAATTTTGGTTGGAATTGGAGTTTGTTGCTTTGGAAAATATGTTGAGAATGGTAGTGAGACCATTCGGCCAGCCCTAAATGCAAGGGATATTATGTGGAAATTTTTGTAAAACCAAGGGCAAAATGGTCATTTTACATGTAGGGACACATTGGGTATTTTGGAAAAAGATTGAGGGCATTTTCGGAAATTATTAAAATACTAATGTTATAAGGTAAATTGCTTATTTTTTTGTATTCTTGTATGTTAATGTGTACAAATTATTTATTTAATTGTGATCATGAACATAATTCATTGCATGAGTCTTTTTGGGGAATTTATAAAGATTCAAGTGAAAAATAATTGATGTTGGCTAACCGGGATTGCGGTAGCCATGAAAAGAAAGAAAAGAAAAGGAAAGAAAGAAAAGAAAAGAAAAGAAAAGAAAAGAAAGAAAAGAAAAGAAAAGAAAAGAAAAGAAAAGAAAAGAAAGAATTATGTTGACTAACCGGGACTGCGGTAGTCATGTGAAATGAAAATGATTGAGAAAAAATTATGTTGACTAACCGGGACTGCGGTAGTCATGAGAATTGAGTTGATCTATGAGAAATGACTTTTGTTGACTAGCCAGGATTGCGGTAGTCATGAGAAATGAATTGTTGACTAACCGAGACTACGGTAGTCATGTGGAAATGGAAATGATTGAGAAATGAATATTTGGGTGAGCAGAATAAGTTAGGCAGGGTTGTATGATCTGTGATTATATAACCTGTGGGGTGAGGGATATTGGCAATTCCACATGTGACAGTAATCCGGAACGGGATTGCTGTCGTGGTGGCCTTCCTGGATATCCTGATCTCCTAATTCTGTTTAGTTTATTCGTGTTTAGTAGGGGCTGATAGCTGAATTGCAGTGCGTAATGGTAGGCCAGTTACTTACTAAATACTCAAAGGGGAAGTCTCCATGGAGCAGGGTCAAAATGAATTTGAGTCAAAAACTGCATTGCATAAATCATACTGCATTTAATTATGTGTGTAACTAATTAATTTGTTATGATATGTATTTGTTTGAAATTGTTTTAATTGTATGAGAAATTAAATGCCTGATCCGGTAATGCTGTCCCCAGATTCTAGGGGAGTGTGAATTGCAGGTGCTTGAAGATATAGTTAAATGATGAAGATGCAAAAATTCCAGAGCATATAGGATGGGACTATTTTGGGTAGACAATAATTTGTAGTAGTTAGAATTATTTTGTAGCAGTGTTATATAAATTTTAATGATGTAAATTACAGAACATATTTTGGATTGTAAGAGATCGTATTAGAACTTTGAAATAAATATATAAAATGAATTAAATAGTTAAATTATGTTTTATAAAAAAGGGGGGTTACATTAGTGGTATCAGAGCTCTGGTTATGCATCTCTAGGACTTGCGAGTAGTGGGTCTATTAGGTGTTTTGCTGTGTTACCCTGATTAGAATTGTTTGTTTGTTAAGAATATTATGGGAAAAAGGGTAGTCACTAGATCTGAAAATTTAAGACAAGTAGAAATGAGAAGAGGAATGCTAGTTATAAATCCTAGAGTTCAAACTAATAGTATAGCTGAGATGGCAGAAAGGAAGAAAGGAAATCTTGATAGAGTTGTGAGGGTGCACACTCAGGACTCAGTCGAGATGACTTTCCCTCCTAATGCTAAAATTATTATTATTATTATTATTATCCAAGTTGGGTTATTTTCCATGTTTCTTATTTTGTGGATTTAAGACTTATAATCTTGAGTTAGTTGAGAAAGGAGATCTAAAGACCTGAGTTCGTAGATCAAGGTTGAGAATAGAGGCCCAAATAATTGAGTTTATAGGATAATAGTTGAGTTTGACAAAAGAAAGAAAACAAAGTTTTGAAGGTACCTTGATGTTTGCAATATGATGAGATGTTGAAAGTATGGTTATTGCCATATTGTTCTAATGGATGTTTTCATGTGTTTTGAAGGCTGAAACAGTGTATCTTAGTATAAATTTGTCACAGGATTTATATCTTAACTATTAGGACTTGAAATTTTGTGTTTTGGACATGATTTAGAACCAAAATAGTGCATTTTTCTGGTGCAGTAAAATAGCCTGCGGGTTTAATATGTTTAATTACATTCCGATGGTGTAAGTGATGATTTAAGACTTGTATAATTGAGGTTATCAAGGATCCATGTTATAAGTCTTAGTTGGTAGGTATATATATACGAGAATTCTTGATGGTCAAACCTTGATTAATAGGGTAGAATAGGACCCAAATGCTAAGTTAGTAGTAGTTGTCCTAAGAAAAAAAAAAAAAAAGTTGAAAGAGTATGTGATTGGAAGGCCTAAGGTTGTGTGTCTTGATGTTGGAAATTCAAGTAACAATTAAATTGGTAGTAGTGAATTGGAGTAATTTGAGGTATTTTGAAAGTCTTTCTAATAGTGATTTGTTGGAATTAGGGTTCTAAAGTACAGCTGTAAGTTGAGGATGTTAATCATGTTTAAAATCCTAACCTCTAAAATACGTTTTAATTGTGTGATAACTATCCGAGATAGATAATTTGTTGTGAACTTGATTTGTTCGCCTTTGATTGACTTTGATGTGATATTAGGAATGGATTGGTTAGCAGCCAACCGTATTCTAATAGATTGTGCTTCTAAAACTTTAATTTTTCCTAAACTTGATGTTTCTAGACTTAAGCCTATCCAACCTAAGGAAATATCATTTAAAAGTGAAATTCAAAAATACAAGTTATCATCTCTTGGAACTAATGAAGATAAAATTAAAATAGACTCTGTGCTAGTTGTAAATGAATATCCTAAAATTTTTCCTGAGGATGTTTCTAGTTTGCCTCCTGAAAGAGAAATAGAATTTAGTATAGATTTGATGCTTGGTACTAGACCAATTTCTATGCAACCATATAGAATGTCATTATTGAAATTAATTGAGTTAAAGAAACAATTGGAAGAATTATTAGAAAAATAATTTGTAAGGCATAGTGTGTCCCTATGGTGAGCCCCAGTATTATTAGTTAAAAAGAAAGATGGAGTATATAGGTTATGTATAGATTATAGACAATTAAATAAAGTAACTATAAAGAATAAATATCCTTGATCTAGAATAGATGTTATATTAATATATTCTAAAAATAAAGAAGAACATGAAAATCATCTTAGAATAATATTAGAAATTTTAAAAGATAGAAAATTATATGCTAAATTGTCTAAGTGTGAATTTTGGTTGGAGGAAGTGAAAATTTTAGGACATTTAATTTCTAAAGATGGACTAAGTGTAGATTTTTCTAAGGTAGAAGCAGTTTTAGAATGGGAAAGGCCTAAGACAATAACTAAGATTAGTAGTTCTTAGGATTTGATGGATATTATAGAAGATTGATTGAAGGATTTTCTAAGATAGCTAGACCCTTAATAGAATTTTATTTGGAGTGAGAGTTGTGAGAAAATTTTCCAAGAATTGAAACATAAATTGACTACCTCACTAGTTTTAGTTTTACCTGACGCAAATGAATCCTATGAGGTATGCTGTGATGTTTCATCTCTAGGGTTAGGATGTGTGTTGATGTAAAATAGGAAAGTGGTAGCTTATGCATCTAGGCGGTTGAAATCACATGAGAGAAATTATCCTACTCATGATTTGGAGTTAGCAGATATAGTTTTTGCTTTGAAGATTTGGAGACATTATTTATATGGATCAAGATTTGATGTATATAGTGATCATAAGAGTTTAAAATATTTGTTTGAAAAAAAAAATTTGGAAAGGAGACAAAGAAAATGGATGGAGTTTATTAAAGATTATGATTTTCAATTAAGGTATCATCCAAGAGAGGCTAATGTAGTAGAAGATGTTTTAAGTAGGAAAATTGTGCATATGTCAACTATGAGGATTAAAGAATTAGAATTAATAGAATAATTTAGAGATTTGAATTTGTGTACAGTTAGGGAAAAAGATAAAATTCAATTAGGAAGGATTACTAATGATTTTTGGAAGAGATTAAGAAGAAACAAGATATAGATATATTTATTCAAGAAAAGAAAGCATTAATAGGAACAAATAAAGTAAAAGAATTTAATGTAGGAACAGATGGAATTATTAGATTTAAAAATAGAATTTATGTACGTAATAATCAAGAATTTAAGGAATTAATTTTGAAGGAAGGGCACAAAAGTAAACTTAGTATTCATCCTGGAACAACAAAATATATAAAGATTTAAAGGGAATGTTTAGTGGTCTAGGATGAAGAGAGATGTAGCAGAATATGTGGCTAGATGTTTAACATGTTAGAAAGCAAAGATTGAATGTCAGAAACCCTTTGATCTGTTATATCCTTTAGAGATACCAACATGGAAACGGAATAGTATATCAATGGATTTTGTGGTAGGATTACCTAGAACACATAGGAATTTTGATACCATTTGAGTAATTGTAGATAGATTAACTAAATTAGTACATTTTGCTTTCAATAAATATTAGGTATTCTTTAGAAAGATTAGCTTAATTTAGAAAAATTAGCTTAATTGTACTTAAAGGAAATAATTAGATTATCTGGAGTACCTACTAGTATATAGTCTAATAAAGACCCTAACTTTGTTTTTAAATTTTTGGAAAGATTTTCAGAAAGCTTTAAGAAGTAAAATTATATCTTAGTTTAGTATAACACCCTAAGACTGATGGTCAAACAGAAAGGACTATTTGGACATTAGAAGATCTCTTAAGAGCCTGTACATTAGAAGAGAAAGGAAAACCTAACATTTGAAACAAAGCCTGTTGAGATTGAGGACAGAAGGATTAAGTACCTGAGAGGTAAAGAAATTTCTCTAGTTAAGGTTATTTGGGATGATATCAGAGGTGATGCTACATGGGAGTTAGAGGAGAAAATGAGAGAGGTATATCCTCAATTGTTTGTATAGTTATTTGGTTGTATAGTTGTATGGTTGTATATTTGTATTAGAAATTTCGAGGACGAAATTTTTATTAGTAGGGGAGAATTGTAACATCCTTATTTTATTAATTGTACGCATTTATATATGTATATTATTAACATTTATGCACTGTATTTTATAGAAATCTTATGTACATATTCTCTTAATGAAATTAATACAGTTCTACTCAGAAGAATTTTCTGAATTTGCAAATGTCTTTGTTTTTGCCGAAATTGATTGTTGACTGGACTGCTATGTCAGACAGCTGTCCAGGATAAATTTTCAAGTATAGAATTTTGAACTCATTTATAACTTAAAAGAAAGGTAATAGAATATAGATTAAAAATATATACAGATAAAGAATTAAAATGCTTATTCCGAATTGTTAGGATTTTCTGAAAGTTAGAACTTTGAGAAATTATTACGGTAAAATTCTAAGACAGAAAATTTAGAGAAAATTAGTAGGATATCTATAGAATTATCTAATAATTGTAATATACTTAGAATAATTATTAAAAATGTTTAACCAAGAAAATTTTAATTTAGAACCTTAACCAATCAAAAAGTGACAACTTAGGCTTTTCTAAGATCACTAAATTAAGCTAATTAGGCTTGGATTAAGAGATAAGTAAGACACTACCCCAAGGTTTTTGATAGTGAGGAATCTAATGGTGATGTTATTTTCTTCAAATTCTAATCACATTGTAAAATAATTAGCAGCCCTAAATTATTCTAGAAAATTCTATTAAATTACCTACAAATGTTGACTTTTGACCCTTTTGGAAGGCAAGTCACTTACTGCACTCCTTTGGCTGTCCAAGTGGATGGGAAAGCTTGGAGAACTGATCTCCCTTGGCCAATAGAGGCTGCTGGACGTGCAGGGCAGTGGACTTGAAGAAAAAATTCAATTTGGTGAATTAAGTGTTAAATGAAGCCTTAAAACTTAAGCTAAAAGTAAAAGGCACAAAGCTAGCTTTTCTGAAAAAACAGAACCGTGAGTTCTTAACCCAGCAGCTGCAGTTCTTCATTCAATTTTATCTTAACTTCACCATTTCAACTCAAATTAAGAAATCAAACCATCCAAACTTCACCCTACCTCACATAATTCGGCTAGTAGAGAAAGAAATTGGAGAAAATCTCAAAAATTCCTACAAGACCAAGGAGTGAGGGAGAAAGGAATTCAAGGCTTTTTCTTCAATTAAAGAGTTTAAGGTAAGGATCTAGGCATTTAATTTCAATTAAAACCCTTGGAATTAGAAGAAAACATGTTGTAGGGTTAGATTCAATTTGTGACCTAGAATCATGAAAACTTGAAATTGATTTAGGGGTTTTGTGTTTTTGATGCTTGTGATTGTAATTCATGGATTGGAATGATGTGTGATTGAATTTTTAATGTGTTGTGATGGTTGAAATTTGAGTTGCTTGATTTTTAATTGAATTGAGATTTGGTTGAATTTTGGTTGGAATTGGAGTTTGTTGCTTTGGAAAATATGTTGAGAATGGTAGTGAGACCATTCGGCCAGCCCTAAATGCAAGGGATATTATGTGGAAATTTTTGTAAAACCAAGGGCAAAATGGTCATTTTACATGTAGGGACACATTGGGTATTTTGGAAAAAGATTGAGGGCATTTTCGGAAATTATTAAAATACTAATGTTATAAGGTAAATTGCTTATTTTTTTGTATTCTTGTATGTTAATGTGTACAAATTATTTATTTAATTGTGATCATGAACATAATTCATTGCATGAGTCTTTTTGGGGAATTTATAAAGATTCAAGTGAAAAATAATTGATGTTGGCTAACCGGGATTGCGGTAGCCATGAAAAGAAAGAAAAGAAAAGGAAAGAAAGAAAAGAAAAGAAAAGAAAGAAAAGAAAAGAAAAGAAAAGAAAAGAAAAGAAAAGAAAGAATTATGTTGACTAACCGGGACTGCGGTAGTCATGTGAAATGAAAATGATTGAGAAAAAATTATGTTGACTAACCGGGACTGCGGTAGTCATGAGAATTGAGTTGATCTATGAGAAATGACTTTTGTTGACTAGCCAGGATTGCGGTAGTCATGAGAAATGAATTGTTGACTAACCGAGACTACGGTAGTCATGTGGAAATGGAAATGATTGAGAAATGAATATTTGGGTGAGCAGAATAAGTTAGGCAGGGTTGTATGATCTGTGATTATATAACCTGTGGGGTGAGGGATATTGGCAATTCCACATGTGACAGTAATCCGGAACGGGATTGCTGTCGTGGTGGCCTTCCTGGATATCCTGATCTCCTAATTCTGTTTAGTTTATTCGTGTTTAGTAGGGGCTGATAGCTGAATTGCAGTGCGTAATGGTAGGCCAGTTACTTACTAAATACTCAAAGGGGAAGTCTCCATGGAGCAGGGTCAAAATGAATTTGAGTCAAAAACTGCATTGCATAAATCATACTGCATTTAATTATGTGTGTAACTAATTAATTTGTTATGATATGTATTTGTTTGAAATTGTTTTAATTGTATGAGAAATTAAATGCCTGATCCGGTAATGCTGTCCCCAGATTCTAGGGGAGTGTGAATTGCAGGTGCTTGAAGATATAGTTAAATGATGAAGATGCAAAAATTCCAGAGCATATAGGATGGGACTATTTTGGGTAGACAATAATTTGTAGTAGTTAGAATTATTTTGTAGCAGTGTTATATAAATTTTAATGATGTAAATTACAGAACATATTTTGGATTGTAAGAGATCGTATTAGAACTTTGAAATAAATATATAAAATGAATTAAATAGTTAAATTATGTTTTATAAAAAAGGGGGGTTACAGTTCCTATACATTAAAATAGTCCCACATCGCTTAGGAATAGTAGCTAAGGATAGTTTATATACACCCTCCTTCCTTGACCCTCTGAGGCGCTTTCTAAGAGCAAAACCGTGAGGCGCAGGCCAACGCCAAAGCGGACAATACGTCCGATGCTGTACTCTAATGATTAGCAGACTTTGAGGTTGGAACATTAACACCCTCCTCCCTTAACCCTCCGAGGCGCCTTTTAAGGGTTCAGACCAACGCCTTATAAATAAATAATTTTCATAATTATAGTCTCATTTTGTTTATTTATAATATTGTTTTTATTATAAGCATATAAGAGCATCTACAATACATGATTGCTTAAATGAGTTACTTATGTTAAATTTGTGAGCCCTACAATGCTACATAGATTTAAGAACTTTACACCAAAAATTACTCCAATGATAAAGTTGCTAGAGTGAGTACTTAACTTGAGCACATTAAATTTCATAATTAATAAATGGTTCTTTAATTGGTAAGAATGAATTAAGTAACGATTGCTTATATACACAATGCAGTTATGCAACGCATTGCCAAGTCATATGATCTAATGGCAAAAATTGGTTAAGCAACATCGCCCAACTTTAAGCAATTATGTAAGCACCCACATTGCAGATGCTCTAAGTCAATATATTTCAAAGTATATATTATATTAATTACATCAAAACATAAATTTTGTATAATTATTACTATTTATTTAAAATTTATTATAAATTATATTTTACAGGGATTTTTTATTTTTTTCTTGTAAAATTTTGAACAGAGTTATTTTCATATAATGTTAAGATTTGATAGTGTAATTAATAACTTTTATAACTCAAAATATTTTAAAATTATTTTTATCATAATAGTAATTAATAAATTTATTAGACACTACAAAACATTCATCTATAAAATATATTAATTATAAGATTTTATTTTATTTATTTATTTGAGATAATATTTAAATTTGTCTTCAAAACCAATCTCTCCGATGTATATGTTGAACAGGCTGTGAAGGTTAGTAGCTTCCCCAAATTTCTTTAACTCATGCACAAAATACATATTTATCAGTGCCCTTGCATGCCCTCTCTATCCAAACATCCAGTTTTGAAAGTTGTTGTTATACATTAAAATAGTCCCACATCGCTTAGGAATAGTAGCTAAGGATAGTTTATATACACCCTCCTTCCTTGACCCTCTGAGGCGCTTTCTAAGAGCAAAACCGTGAGGCGCAGGCCAACGCCAAAGCGGACAATACCTCCGATGTTGTACCCTAATGATTAGCGGACCTTGAGGTTGGAACATTCACACCCTCCTCCTCCTCCCTTAACCCTCCGAGGCGCCTTTTAAGGGTTCAGACCAACGCCTTATAAATAAATAGTTTTAATAATTATAGTCTCATTTTGTTTATTTATAATATTTTTTTTATTATAAGCATATAAGAGCATCTACAATACATGATTGCTTAAATGAGTTACTTATGTTAAATTTGTGAGCCCTACAATGCTACATAGATTTAAGAACTTTACACCAAAAATTACTCCAATGATAAAGTTGCTAGAGTGAGTACTTAACTTGAGCACATTAAATTTCGTAATTAATAAATAGTTCTTTAATTGGTAAGAATGAATTAAGTAACGATTGCTTATATACGCAATTCACTTATGCAACGCATTGCCAAGTCATATGATCTAAAGGCAAAAATTGGTTAAGCAACGTCGCCCAACTTTAAGCAATTATGTAAGCACCCATATTGGAGATGCTCTAAGTCAATATATTTCAAAGTATATATTATATTAATTACATCAAAACATAAATTTTCTATAATTATTACTATTTATTTAAAATTTATTATAAATTATATTTTACAGGGATTTTTTATTTTTCTCTTGTAAAATTTTGAACAGAGTTATTTTCATATAATGTTAAGATTTGATAGTGTAATTAATAACTTTTATATATTTTAAAATTATTTTTTATCATAATAGTAATTAATAAATTTATTAGACACTACAAAACATTCATCTATAAAATATATTAATTATAAGATTTTATTTTATTTATTTATTTGAGATAATATTTAAATTTGTCTTCAAAACCAATCTCTCCGATGCATATGCTGAACAGGCCGTGAAGGTTAGTAGCTTCCCCAAATTTCTTTAGCTCATGCACAAAATACATATTTAACAGTGCCCTTGCATGCCCTCTCTATCCTAACTTCCAGTTTTGAAAGTTGTTCCTATACATTAAAATAGTCCCACATCGCTTAGGAATAGTAGCTAAGGATAGTTTATATACACCCTCCTTCCTTGACCCTCTGAGGCGCTTTCTAAGAGCAAAACCGTGAGGCGCAGGCCAACGCCAAAGCGGACAATACGTCCGATGCTGTACTCTAATGATTAGCAGACTTTGAGGTTGGAACATTAACACCCTCCTCCCTTAACCCTCCGAGGCGCCTTTTAAGGGTTCAGACCAACGCCTTATAAATAAATAATTTTCATAATTATAGTCTCATTTTGTTTATTTATAATATTGTTTTTATTATAAGCATATAAGAGCATCTACAATACATGATTGCTTAAATGAGTTACTTATGTTAAATTTGTGAGCCCTACAATGCTACATAGATTTAAGAACTTTACACCAAAAATTACTCCAATGATAAAGTTGCTAGAGTGAGTACTTAACTTGAGCACATTAAATTTCGTAATTAATAAATGGTTCTTTAATTGGTAAGAATGAATTAAGTAACGATTGCTTATATACACAATGCACTTATGCAACGCCTTGCCAAGTCATATGATCTAATGGCAAAAATTGGTTAAGCAACGTCGCCCAACTTAAGCAATTATGTAAGCACCCACATTGGAGATGCTCTAAGTCAATATATTTCAAAGTATATATTATATTAATTACATCAAAACATAAATTTTGTATAATTATTACTATTTATTTAAAATTTATTATAAATTATATTTTACAGGGAATTTTTATTTTTTTCTTGTAAAATTTTGAACAGAGTTATTTTCATATAATGTTAAGATTTGATAGTGTAATTAATAACTTTTATAACTCAAAATATTTTAAAATTATTTTTATCATAATAGTAATTAATAAATTTATTAGACACTACGAAACATTCATCTATAAAATATATTAATTATAAGATTTTATTTTATTTATTTATTTGAGATAATATTTAAATTTGTCTTCAAAACCAATCTCTCCGATGTATATGTTGAACAGGCTGTGAAGGTTAGTAGCTTCCCCAAATTTCTTTAACTCATGCACAAAATACATATTTATCAGTGCCCTTGCATGCCCTCTCTATCCAAACATCCAGTTTTGAAAGTTGTTGCTATACATTAAAATAGTCCCACATCGCTTAGGAATAGTAGCTAAGGATAGTTTATATACACCCTCCTTCCTTGACCCTCTGAGGCGCTTTCTAAGAGCAAAACCGTGAGGCGCAGGCCAACGCCAAAGCGGACAATACCTCCGATGTTGTACCCTAATGATTAGCGGACCTTGAGGTTGGAACATTAACACCCTCCTCCTCCTCCCTTAACCCTCCGAGGCGCCTTTTAAGGGTTCAGACCAACGCCTTATAAATAAATAGTTTTCATAATTATAGTCTCATTTTGTTTATTTATAATATTTTTTTTATTATAAGCATATAAGAGCATCTACAATACATGATTGCTTAAATGAGTTACTTATGTTAAATTTGTGAGCCCTACAATGCTACATAGATTTAAGAACTTTACACCAAAAATTACTCCAATGATAAAGTTGCTAGAGTGAGTACTTAACTTGAGCACATTAAATTTCGTAATTAATAAATAGTTCTTTAATTGGTAAGAATGAATTAAGTAACGATTGCTTATATACGCAATTCACTTATGCAACGCATTGCCAAGTCATATGATCTGAAGGCAAAAATTGGTTAAGCAACGTCGCCCAACTTTAAGCAATTATGTAAGCACCCGCATTGGAGATGCTCTAAGTCAATATATTTCAAAGTATATATTATATTAATTACATCAAAACATAAATTTTCTATAATTATTACTATTTATTTAAAATTTATTATAAATTATATTTTACAGGGATTTTTTATTTTTCTCTTGTAAAATTTTGAACAGAGTTATTTTCATATAATGTTAAGATTTGATAGTGTAATTAATAACTTTTATAACTCAAAATATTTTAAAATTATTTTTTATCATCATAGTAATTAATAAATTTATTAGACACTACAAAACATTCATCTATAAAATATATTAATTATAAGATTTTATTTTATTTATTTATTTGAGATAATATTTAAATTTGTCTTCAAAACCAATATCTCCGATGCATATGCTGAACAGGCCGTGAAGGTTAGTAGCTTCCCCAAATTTCTTTAGCTCATGCACAAAATACATATTTATCAGTGCCCTTGCATGCCCTCTCTATCCTAAATTCCAGTTTTGAAAGTTGTTCCTATACATTAAAATAGTCCCACATCGCTTAGGAATAGTAGCTAAGGATAGTTTATATACACCCTCCTTCCTTGACCCTCTGAGGCGCTTTCTAAGAGCAAAACCGTGAGGCACAGGCCAATGCCAAAGCGGACAATACGTCCGATGCTGTACTCTAATGATTAGCAGACTTTGAGGTTGGAACATTAACACCCTCCTCCCTTAACCCTCCGAGGCGCCTTTTAAGGGTTCAGACCAACGCCTTATAAATAAATAATTTTCATAATTATAGTCTCATTTTGTTTATTTATAATATTTTTTTTATTATAAGCATATAAGAGCATCTACAATACATGATTGCTTAAATGAGTTACTTATGTTAAATTTGTGAGCCCTACAATGCTACATAGATTTAAGAACTTTACACCAAAAATTACTCCAATGATAAAGTTGCTAGAGTGAGTACTTAAGTTGAGCACATTAAATTTCATAATTAATAAATGGTTCTTTAATTGGTAAGAATGAATTAAGTAACGATTGCTTATATACACAATGCACTTATGCAACGCATTGCCAAGTCATATGATCTAATGGCAAAAATTGGTTAAGCAACGTCGCCCAACTTTAAGCAATTATGTAAGCACCCACATTGGAGATGCTCTAAGTCAATATATTTCAAAGTATATATTATATTAATTACATCAAAACATAAATTTTGTATAATTATTACTATTTATTTAAAATTTATTATAAATTATATTTTACAGGGAATTTTTATTTTTTTCTTGTAAAATTTTGAACAGAGTTATTTTCATATAATGTTAAGATTTGATATTGTAATTAATAACTTTTATAACTCAAAATATTTTAAAATTATTTTTATCATAATAGTAATTAATAAATTTATTAGACACTACAAAACATTCATCTATAAAATATATTAATTATAAGATTTTATTTTATTTATTTATTTGAGATAATATTTAAATTTGTCTTCAAAACCAATCTCTCCGATGTATATGTTGAACAGGCCGTGAAGGTTAGTAGCTTCCCCAAATTTCTTTAGCTCATGCACAAAATACATATTTATCAGTGCCCTTGCATGCCCTCTCTATCCTCACTTCCAGTTTTGAAAGTTGTTCCTATACATTAAAATAGTCCCACATCGCTTAGGAATAGTAGCTAAGGATAGTTTATATACACCCTCCTTCCTTGACCCTCTGAGGCGCTTTCTAAGAGCAAAACCGTGAGGCGCAGGCCAACGCCAAAGCGGACAATACCTCGGATGCGGTACCCTAATGATTAGCGGACATTGAGGTTGGAACATTAACACCGTCCTCCTCCTCCCTTGACCCTCCGAGGCACCTTTCAAGGGTTCAAACCAACGCCTTATAAATAAATAATTTTCATAATTATAGTCTCATTTTGTTTATTTATAATATTTTTTTTATTATAAGCATATAAGAGCATCTACAATACATGATTGCTTAAATGAGTTACTTATGTTAAATTTGTGAGCCCTACAATGCCACATAGATTTAAGAACTTTACACCAAAAATTACTCCAATGATAAAGTTGCTAGAGTGAGTACTTAAATTGAGCACATTAAATTTTGTAATTAATAAATAGTTCTTTAATTGCTAAGAATGAGTTAAGTAGCAATTGCTTATATAAAAAATTCAGTTATGCAACGCATTGCCAAGTCATATGATCTAAAGACAATAATTTGTTAAGCAACGTTGCCTAACTTTAAGAAATTATGTAAGCACCCGCGTTGGAAAAGCTCTAAGTCAATATACTTCAATTTATATATTATATTAATTACATCAAAACATAAATTCTGCATAATTATTACTATTTACTTAAAATTTATTATAAATTATATTTTACAGGGATTTTTTTATTTTTTTCGTTTAAAATTTTGAACAGAGTTATTTTCATATAGTGTTAAGAATTGATAGTGTAATTAATAACTTCTATAACTCAAAATATTTAAAATTATTTTTTATCATAATAATAATTAATAAATTTATTAGACACTACAAAACATTCATCTATAAGATATATTAATTATCATATTTTATTTATTGAGATAATATTTAAATTTGTCTTCAAAACCAATCTCTCCGATGTATATGCTGAACAGGTTGTGAAGGTTAGTAGCTTCCCCACATTTGTCAGCTCATGCACAAAATACATACTTATCAGTGCCCTTGCTTGCCCTCTCTATCCTAACATCCAGTTTTGAAAGTTGTTCCTATACATTAAAATAGTCCCGCATCGCTTAGGAATAGTAGCTAAGAATAGTTTATATACACCCTCCTTCCTTGACCCTCTAAGGCGCTTTCTAAGAGCAAAACCGTGAGGCGCAGGCCAACGCCAAAGCGGACAATACCTCGGATGCGGTACCCTAATGATTAGCGGACATTGAGGTTGGAACATTAACAACGTCCTCCTCTGTAACCCCCCTTTTCTTATAAAACATAATTTAACTATTTAATTTATTTTATATATTTATTTCAAAGTTCTGATACGTTCTCTTACAATCCAAAATATGTTCTGTAATTTACATCATTAAAATTTATATAAACACTGCTACAAAATAATTCTAACTACTACAAATTATTGTCTACCCAAAATAGTCCCATCCTATATGCTCTGGAATTTCTGCATCTTCATCATTTAACTATATCTTCAGGCACCTGCATTTCACACTCCCCTAGAATCTGGGGACAGCATTACCGGATCAGGCATTTAATTTCTCATACAATTAAAACAATTTCAAACATATACATATCCGATACAAATTAATTAATCACACACATAATTAAATGCAATATGATTTATGCAAATGCAGTTTTTGACTCAAATTCATTTTTGACCCTGCTCCATGGAGACTTCCCCTTTGAGTGTTTAGTAAGTAACTGGCCTACCATTACCTCACATAATTCAGCTATCAGCCCCTACTAAACGCGAATAAACTAGACAGAATTAGGAGGTCAGGATACCCAGGAAGGCCACCACGACAGTATCTGCGCTCCAGATTACGGTCCTCTGTGGAATTGCCAATATCCTTCACCCCACAGACTATATAATCACAGACTATACGGTCCTGTCTAACTTACTCTACTCACCCATTTCTCAGGACTATCATATTCTGTTCATAATCTCAATCATCTTTTCAAATACATGACTACCGCAGTCCGGTCAGTCAACACAGTTCTCTGTTCATAATCTCAATCATATTTTCAAAAATACATGACTACCGCAGTCCGGTCAGTCAACACAGTCCTAGAAATCAATTCCCCCAAAAATACTCATTTCTCATTTGAAATCTTTGTATCTTCCAAGCACTCAAGCTTATGCAATATGACAATGATGCTAATAAACAAATAATTAATATTAAGCAATCACATAAAAATTATAAAAATTCACTATTTTGCATTATAACATCAATACCTTAATAAAATACTAATTAGTCCTTTACTAGGAAAAATTACTAAACTTTTACTATTTTCTAAAATTTCCCATTTTGCCCTTGATCTTTTTATGAAATTCCGAATATGTCCCTAATTGTTCTAGAATCTATGAAATTACCTAATTACCCTCAATCTTTTTATAAAATTCCAATTGTATCCTCTAAATGTGAAATTACCTAATTACCCTCAATCTTTTTATAAAATTCCAATTGTATCCTCTAAATGTGAAATTACCTAATTACCCTTGATCTTTTTCTAAAATTCCAATTATGTCCTAAAAATGTAAAATTACTAAATTACCCTTAATCTTTCTCAAAATTCCAATTATGTCCTCCAACTTTCTAGAATATGTAAAATTACCATTGTGCCCTTATACTTTTTCATTATTGCCGAAAATGCCCTTAATCTTTTTGTAAAATTCCCAATGTGTCCCTACATGTGAAATTACTATTTTGCCCTTGGTCATTTGAAAAATTTCCACCTAGCACCCTTTCAATTCCTTCATGGCCGTGAATGATTTTTTCTCAAAATTTCCAACATCTCAAAATCAACCAAGCAATTTCAATCACAAACAAACCAATCAAAGTTCAATTCAATCATAACACATCATCAATATCAATCAAACATTACATCAAACACCAATTTCACACTTCTAACATCAAATTTATATAAGCCCCAAATTCAATTTCATGGCTCTTGATCAATTCTTGAATTTAAACATCAAGACATGTTTTTCTACATTCCAAGTGGTCTAAATTGAAATTAAATGCCATGATCCTTACCTTGAATCCTTAGTTTGATGAAGAAATCCTTGAATCCCTTTTCTCCCTTTCTCCTTGTCTTCTTGAAATTTTTGAGCTTTTCTCCCAATTCTCTTCTCTTTGGCCTAAACTATATTGAAATTTGGGAGGATTTGGTTGGTTTATTTCTTGATTTTAGAAGAAAGGATGAAGGTTTTATGGAGGGGCTGCAGCTACCCAACTCACGGCTGTTGGAGTTTTGGAGAGCTAGCTTTTTGTAGCTTTTGTTTTGCTTTTGATTTCTTATGTTTTTATAAAAAAAATTCTCCACCAAGTTTAATTTTTCCCACACGTCCAGCTGCTGCTGCCTTGGCCCCAAGGGCAGCCAATTTGGCCAAGGAATTCAGTCCACTTGGACAGCCAAGGCAAGCTCCCTACGTGACTTGCCAATTGATTTGGGAAAAGTCAAAATTGTAGAAAAATGTGGAGGTTTCTAGAATAATTTAGGGATTTTTAATTATCTTACAAACTAATTAGAATTTGAAGAAACTAACACCACCATTAAATTCCTCACTATCAAAAACCTTGGGGTAGTGTCTTAATTGTCTCTTAATCCAAGTCTAATTAGCTTAATTTAATTACATTAGAAATGCCAATTTGTCAAATTTTGATTGGCTAATAATTTGTATTTCTATTTTTCTTAGTTAAAAATTGTTAATAATTATTCTAAGTATGTTATAATTTATAGATAATTCAATAGATGACATATAGATTTTATCTTAATTTTCTGCCTTAAAATTTTACCGTAATAATTTCTCAAAGTTCTAACATTCAGAAAATTCTAACAATTCGGAATTAGCATTTTAATTCCTTAACTGTATATATATTTCATCTATATTCAATTACCTTTTTATTAAGTTACAGATTAGTCCAAAATTTTACACTTGAAAATTTATCCTGGACAGCCGTCAGACACAACGGTCCAGTCAACAAGTAATTCATTTCTCAACTGTATATATTTTAAATCTACATTAAATTCTTGATTTATTAGAGTACAGTTTAATCCAAAATGTTATACTGGAAAATCTTATCCTGGACAGCTGTCTGACACAACTGTCCGGTCAACAAGAAATTTAGGTATAAACAAAAGTATTAAAAGACTTAGAAAATTTTACTGAATAGAACTGTATTAATGTTATTATGAAAATATGTACAGAAAATATTCTCTAAAATACAGTACTTAATTTCTCATAATTATTTATATAAAAATATTTACAATTGTAAAATAATAAAAATGAGGATGTTACAATTCTCCCCTACTAATAAAAATTTCGTCCTCGAAATTTGTAATATAACTATATAAACAATTTAGGATATTCTTCTCTCATTTTCTCTTCTAATTCCCAAGTGTCATTACCTCTGATATCCTTCCAGATAACTTTAGCCAGAGGAATAATTTACCTCTCAAGTACTTAATCCTTTTGTTCTCAATCTTAACAGGATTTGTTTTTATAGTTAGGTTTTCCGTTATCAGTTATTGATGTAACTTTTAAAAATACCTTATCATCTTCTTGAGATTTTTAAAGATTTTATTCTTTTATCTATATAACTTTTCTGTCTCCTCTGTGCAGTTTTCATTTTCTCCTGAATAAATTTTACTTTTTTCAATTGTCTGCTGGATGATGTCTGGCTCTATCAATAAATTTTCACCATCCTGATACCATACCAGTGGTGTCCTACATTTGCTACCATACAAAGCTTCATAGAGATCCATACTTATACTAGAATGGTAACTATTATTATATGTAAATTCTACTAAAGGTAATATATATTCTCTATTTCCTTTCTCTTCTAATGTACAAGACCTTAAGAGGTCTTCTAATGACTGAATAGTCCTTTCTGTTTGACCATCAATCTTAGGGTGTTATACTAAACTAAGATATAATTTACTTCCTAAAGCTTTCTGACACGTTAAACATCTAGCTACATATTCTGCCACATCTTTCTTCATCCTAGGCCACCAAAACATTTCCTTTAAATTTTATATATTTTTGTAGTTCCAAGGTGAATACTTAATTTACTTTTGT
Source organism: Pueraria montana var. lobata (assembly GCA_026413185.1). Classification (NCBI taxonomy): domain Eukaryota; kingdom Viridiplantae; phylum Streptophyta; class Magnoliopsida; order Fabales; family Fabaceae; genus Pueraria; species Pueraria montana. Next base: position 71,298,433 of record CM048650.1, on the reverse strand, counting down.
GTCCTTCTTCCAAAATTAATTCCTTTAATTCTTGGTTATTAGATACACAAATTTTATTTTTAAATCTAATAATTCCATCTATTCCTAAATTAAATTCTTTTACTTTATCTGTTCCTATTATTCCTTTATTTTCCTGAATAAATGTATCTACATCTTGTTTCTTTCTAATTTCTTCCAAGAAATCATTAGTGATAGTAATCATTCCTAATTGAATTTTATCCTTCTTCCTACTGTACATAAATTCAAATCTCTAAATTGTTCTATTAATTCTAATTCTTTGATCATCATGGTTGACCTGTGTACAATTTTCCTACTTAAAGCATCTACTACTACATTAGCTTTTCCTGAATGATACTTTACTGAAAATCATAATCCTTAATAAACTCCATCCATATTCTTTGTCTCATATTCAATTCCTTTTAATCAAACAAATATTTTAAACTCTTATGGTCACTATATACATTAAATCTAGATCCATATAAATAATGTCTCCAAATTTTAAAGCAAAAACTATAGCATCTAACTCCAAGTCATCTGTAGGATAATTTCTTTCATGTGATTTCAACCGCCTAGATGCATAAGCTACCACTTTCCTATTTTACATTAACACACATCCTAACCCTAGAGATGAAACATCACAGTATACCTCCTAGGGTTCATTTGGGTCTAGTAAAACTAAAACTGGTAAAGTAGTCAATTTATGTTTCAATTCTTGAAAAATTTTCTCACAACTCTCACTCCAAACAAAAGGTTGATTTTTCCTAGTTAATTTTGTTAAGGGTCCAACTATCTTAGAAAAACCTTTAATAAACCTTTTGTAATATCCATCAATTCCTAAGAACTACTAATCTCAGTTACTGTCTTAGGCCTTTCCCATTCTAAAACTGCTTCTACCTTAGAAAGATCCATACTTATTCCATCTCTAGAAATTACATCTCCTAAAAATTTTACTTCCTCCAACCAAAATTCACACTTAGCAATTTAGCATAAAATTTTCTATCTTTCAAAGTTTGCAATGTTATTCTAAGATGATTTTCATGTTCCTCTTTATTTTTAGAATATATTAATACATCATCTATAAATACTACTACAAACTGATCTAAGTATGCTCTAAACACCCTATTCATATAATCCAACACTGCTGGAGCATTAGTCACTCCAAATGGCATCACTTGATATTCATAATGTCCATATCTAGTCCTAAAAACAGTCTTGGGCATATCTTCCTTTTTAGCTCTAATTGGATGGTACCCAGACCTTAAATCTATTTTAGATAAAATTGTTGCTCCTCTGAGTTGGTTCATTAAATCATCTATCCTAGGTAAAGGATATTTATTCTTTATAGTTACTTTAATTGTCTATAATCTACACATAACTTAGATCCTCCATCTTTCTTTTTAACTAATAATACTAGGGCTCACCATGGTGACACACTAGGTCTTATAAACTGTTTTTCTAATAATTCTTCCAATTATTTCTTTAACTCAGTTAATTCCAATGGTGACATCCTATATGGTTGCATAGAAATTGGTCTAGTACCAAGCATCAAGTCTAGGCTAAATTCTACTTCTCTTTCAGGAGGTAAGCCAGGAACATCATCAGGAAACACCTCAGGATACTTACTTACAACTGGCACAGAGTCTATTTCTATTTTATCTTCCTTAGATTCAAGAAACGATAACATGTTTTTTTTTTTTTTTTATATTTCTTTAGGTTTGATAGGCTTAAGTCTAGAAACATCAGGTTCAAGAAAAATCCAGGTTTTAGAGGCACAATCTATTAGGATAAACCAACCATATCCTAATATCACATCAAAGTCAATTAAAGGCAAACAAATCAAATTCATAACAAATGTTCTATCTCTGATGGTTATAACACAATTCAAACATAATTTAGAGGTTAGGGTTGATTTAAAAGTAGGCACATAAACAAACAAAGTATAGGGTATTTTAAACATAATTAACATCCTCAACTTACAGCGGTATTTTAAAACCATAATTCCAACAAATCCCCATTAGAATGACTTTCAAAGTACTTTAAATTACTCAAATTCACTACTACCAATTTCATTGTTACTTGGGCTTAATTTCCAACATCAAAACACACACCCTTAGGCCTTCCACTCACTTACTCTTTCAACTAAAAAAAATTCTTAGGACCACTACTACTAACTTAGCATTTGAGTCCTATTCTACTCTCTTAATCACCACTTACACCATGGTAATGTAATTAAACATATTAAACCCGCAGGCTATTTTACTGCACCAGAAAAATGCACTATTTTGGTTCTAAATCATGTCTAAAACACAAAATCTCAAGTCCTAATAGTTAAGATATCAATCCTACAACAAATCTAACCCACAATACACTGTTTCAACCTTCAAAACATTTGAAAACATCCATTAGAACAATAAGGCAATAACCATACTCTCAACATCTTATCATCTTCACTCAAGGGTATAACTCTTAATTTCACAATATAAGGAACATGGAAAATAACACAACTTGGACAATATTTCAATTTAGCATTAGGAGGGAAAAGTCATCTCGACTGAGTCCTGAGTGTGCACCCTCACAACTCTATCAAGGTTTCCTTTCTTCCTTTCTGCCATCTCAACTATACTATTAGTTTCAACTCTTAAGGTTTATAACTAGCCTTCCTCTTCTCATTTCTACAAGTCTTAAAATTTTCAGTTCTAGTTACTACACTTTTTCCCATAATATTCTTAACAAACAAACAATTCTAATCAGGGTAACACAGCAAAACACCTAATAGACCCACTACTCGCAAGTCCTAGAGATGCATAACCAGAGCTCTGATACCACTAATGTAACCCCCCTTTTCTTATAAAACATAATTTAACTATTTAATTTATTTTATATATTTATTTCAAAGTTCTGATACGTTCTCTTACAATCCAAAATATGTTCTGTAATTTACATCATTAAAATTTATATAAACACTGCTACAAAATAATTCTAACTACTACAAATTATTGTCTACCCAAAATAGTCCCATCCTATATGCTCTGGAATTTCTGCATCTTCATCATTTAACTATATCTTCAGGCACCTGCATTTCACACTCCCCTAGAATCTGGGGACAGCATTACCGGATCAGGCATTTAATTTCTCATACAATTAAAACAATTTCAAACATATACATATCCGATACAAATTAATTAATCACACACATAATTAAATGCAATATGATTTATGCAAATGCAGTTTTTGACTCAAATTCATTTTTGACCCTGCTCCATGGAGACTTCCCCTTTGAGTGTTTAGTAAGTAACTGGCCTACCATTACCTCACATAATTCAGCTATCAGCCCCTACTAAACGCGAATAAACTAGACAGAATTAGGAGGTCAGGATACCCAGGAAGGCCACCACGACAGTATCTGCGCTCCAGATTACGGTCCTCTGTGGAATTGCCAATATCCTTCACCCCACAGACTATATAATCACAGACTATACGGTCCTGTCTAACTTACTCTACTCACCCATTTCTCAGGACTATCATATTCTGTTCATAATCTCAATCATCTTTTCAAATACATGACTACCGCAGTCCGGTCAGTCAACACAGTTCTCTGTTCATAATCTCAATCATATTTTCAAAAATACATGACTACCGCAGTCCGGTCAGTCAACACAGTCCTAGAAATCAATTCCCCCAAAAATACTCATTTCTCATTTGAAATCTTTGTATCTTCCAAGCACTCAAGCTTATGCAATATGACAATGATGCTAATAAACAAATAATTAATATTAAGCAATCACATAAAAATTATAAAAATTCACTATTTTGCATTATAACATCAATACCTTAATAAAATACTAATTAGTCCTTTACTAGGAAAAATTACTAAACTTTTACTATTTTCTAAAATTTCCCATTTTGCCCTTGATCTTTTTATGAAATTCCGAATATGTCCCTAATTGTTCTAGAATCTATGAAATTACCTAATTACCCTCAATCTTTTTATAAAATTCCAATTGTATCCTCTAAATGTGAAATTACCTAATTACCCTCAATCTTTTTATAAAATTCCAATTGTATCCTCTAAATGTGAAATTACCTAATTACCCTTGATCTTTTTCTAAAATTCCAATTATGTCCTAAAAATGTAAAATTACTAAATTACCCTTAATCTTTCTCAAAATTCCAATTATGTCCTCCAACTTTCTAGAATATGTAAAATTACCATTGTGCCCTTATACTTTTTCATTATTGCCGAAAATGCCCTTAATCTTTTTGTAAAATTCCCAATGTGTCCCTACATGTGAAATTACTATTTTGCCCTTGGTCATTTGAAAAATTTCCACCTAGCACCCTTTCAATTCCTTCATGGCCGTGAATGATTTTTTCTCAAAATTTCCAACATCTCAAAATCAACCAAGCAATTTCAATCACAAACAAACCAATCAAAGTTCAATTCAATCATAACACATCATCAATATCAATCAAACATTACATCAAACACCAATTTCACACTTCTAACATCAAATTTATATAAGCCCCAAATTCAATTTCATGGCTCTTGATCAATTCTTGAATTTAAACATCAAGACATGTTTTTCTACATTCCAAGTGGTCTAAATTGAAATTAAATGCCATGATCCTTACCTTGAATCCTTAGTTTGATGAAGAAATCCTTGAATCCCTTTTCTCCCTTTCTCCTTGTCTTCTTGAAATTTTTGAGCTTTTCTCCCAATTCTCTTCTCTTTGGCCTAAACTATATTGAAATTTGGGAGGATTTGGTTGGTTTATTTCTTGATTTTAGAAGAAAGGATGAAGGTTTTATGGAGGGGCTGCAGCTACCCAACTCACGGCTGTTGGAGTTTTGGAGAGCTAGCTTTTTGTAGCTTTTGTTTTGCTTTTGATTTCTTATGTTTTTATAAAAAAAATTCTCCACCAAGTTTAATTTTTCCCACACGTCCAGCTGCTGCTGCCTTGGCCCCAAGGGCAGCCAATTTGGCCAAGGAATTCAGTCCACTTGGACAGCCAAGGCAAGCTCCCTACGTGACTTGCCAATTGATTTGGGAAAAGTCAAAATTGTAGAAAAATGTGGAGGTTTCTAGAATAATTTAGGGATTTTTAATTATCTTACAAACTAATTAGAATTTGAAGAAACTAACACCACCATTAAATTCCTCACTATCAAAAACCTTGGGGTAGTGTCTTAATTGTCTCTTAATCCAAGTCTAATTAGCTTAATTTAATTACATTAGAAATGCCAATTTGTCAAATTTTGATTGGCTAATAATTTGTATTTCTATTTTTCTTAGTTAAAAATTGTTAATAATTATTCTAAGTATGTTATAATTTATAGATAATTCAATAGATGACATATAGATTTTATCTTAATTTTCTGCCTTAAAATTTTACCGTAATAATTTCTCAAAGTTCTAACATTCAGAAAATTCTAACAATTCGGAATTAGCATTTTAATTCCTTAACTGTATATATATTTCATCTATATTCAATTACCTTTTTATTAAGTTACAGATTAGTCCAAAATTTTACACTTGAAAATTTATCCTGGACAGCCGTCAGACACAACGGTCCAGTCAACAAGTAATTCATTTCTCAACTGTATATATTTTAAATCTACATTAAATTCTTGATTTATTAGAGTACAGTTTAATCCAAAATGTTATACTGGAAAATCTTATCCTGGACAGCTGTCTGACACAACTGTCCGGTCAACAAGAAATTTAGGTATAAACAAAAGTATTAAAAGACTTAGAAAATTTTACTGAATAGAACTGTATTAATGTTATTATGAAAATATGTACAGAAAATATTCTCTAAAATACAGTACTTAATTTCTCATAATTATTTATATAAAAATATTTACAATTGTAAAATAATAAAAATGAGGATGTTACATCCTCCTTCCTTGACCCTCTGAGGCGCCTTTTAAGGGTTCAAACCAACGCCTTATAAATAAATAATTTTCATAATTATAGTCTCATTTTGTTTATTTATAATATTTTTTATTATAAGCATAAAAGAGCATCTACAATACATCATTGCTTAAATGAGTTACTTATGTTAAATTTGTGAGCCCTACAATGCCACATAGATTTAAGAACTTTACACCAAAAATTATTCCAATGATAAAGTTGCTACAGTGAGTACTTAACTTGAGCACATTAAATTTTGTAATTAATGAATAGTTCTTTAATTGGTAAGAATGAGTTAAGTAGCGATTGCTTATATAAACAATTCAGTTATGCAACGCATTGCCAAGTCATATGATCTAAAGGCAATAATTTGTTAAGCAACGTTGCCTAACTTTAAGAAATTATGTAAGCACCCGCGTTGCAGATGCTCTAAGTCAATATACTTCAATTTATATATTATATTAATTACATCAAAACATAAATTCTGCATAATTATTACTATTTACTTAAAATTTATTATAAATTATATTTTACAGGGATTTTTTATTTTTTTCGTTTAAAATTTTGAACAGAGTTATTTTCATATAATGTTAAGAATTGATAGTGTAATTAATAACTTCTATAACTCAAAATATTTAAAATTATTTTTTATCATAATAATAATTAATAAATTTATTAGACACTACAAAACATTCATCTATCAGATATATTAATGATCATATTTTATTTATTGAGATAATATTTAAATTTGTCTTCAAAACCAATCTCTCCGATGTATATGCTGAACAGGCTGTGAAGGTTAGTAGCTTCCCCAAATTTGTCAGCTCATGCACAAAATACATATTTATCAGTGCCCTTGCATGCCCTCTCTATCTTAACATCCAGTTTTGAAAGTTGTTCCTATACATTAAAATAGTCCCACATCGCTTAGGAATAGTAGCTAAGAATACTTTATATACACCCTCCTTCCTTGACCCTCTGAGGCGCTTTCTAAGAGCAAAACCGTGAGGCGCAGGCCAACGCCAAAGCGGACAATACCTCGGATGCGGTACCCTAATGATTAGCGGACATTGAGGTTGGAACATTAACACCGTCCTCCTCCTCCCTTGACCCTCCGAGGCGCCTTTTAAGGGTTCAGACCAACGCCTTATAAATAAATAATTTTTATAATTATAGTCTCATTTTGTTTTTTTTATAATTTTTTTTTATTATAAGCATATAAGAGCATCTACAATACATGATTGCTTAAATGAGTTACTTATGTTAAATTTGTGAGCCCCACAATTCCACTTAGATTTAAGAACTTTACACCAAAAATTACTCCAATGATAAAGTTGCTAGAGTGAGTACTTAACTTGAGCACATTAAATTTTGTAATTAATAAATGGTTCTTTAATTGGTAGGAATGAATTAACTAACAATTGCTTATATAAGCAACTCACTTATGCAACGCATTGCCAAGTCATATGATCTAATGGCAAAAATTTGTTAAGTAACGTTGCTTAACTTTAAGCAATTATGTAAGCACCCGCATTGGAGAGACTCTAAGTCAATATATTTCAATTTATATATTATATTAATTACATCAAAACATAAATTTTGTATAATTATCACTATATATTTAAAATTTATTATAAATTATATTTTACAGGGAATTTTTATTTTTTTCTTGTAAAATTTTGAACAGAGTTATTTTCATATAATGTTAAGAATTGATAGTGTAATTAATAACTTCTATAACTCAAAATATTTTAAAATTATTTTTTATCATAATAATAATTAATAAATTTATTAGACACTACAAAACATTCATCTATAAAATATATTGTTTATAAGATTTTATTTTATTTATTTATTTGACATAATATTAAATTTGTCTTCAAAACCAATCTCTCCGATGTATATGCTGAACAAGCTGTGAAGGTTAGTAGCTTCCCCAAATTTGTCAGCTCATGCACAAAATACATATTTATCAGTGCCCTTGCATGCCCTCTCTATCCAAACATCAAGTTTTGAAAGTTGTTCCTATACATTAAAATAGTCCCACATCGCTTAGGAATAGTAGCTAAGGATAGTTTATATACACCCTCGTACCTTGACCCTCTGAGGCGCTTTCTAAGAGCAAAACCGTGAGGCACAGGCCAACGCCAAAGCGGACAATACCTCGGATGCGGTACCCTAATGATTAGCGGACATTGAGGTTGGAACATTAACACCGTCCTCCTCCTCCCTTGACCCTCCGAGGCGCCTTTTAAGGGTTCAGACCAACGCCTTATAAATAAATAATTTTTATAATTATAGTCTCATTTTGTTTTTTTTATAATTTTTTTTTATTATAAGCATATAAGAGCATCTACAATATATGATTGCTTAAATGAGTTACTTATGTTAAATTTGTGAGCCCTACAATTCCACTTAGATTTAAGAACTTTACACCAAAAATTACTCCAATGATAAAGTTGCTACAGTGAGTACTTAACTTGAGCACATTAAATTTTGTAATTAATAAATGGTTCTTTAATTGATAAGAATGAATTAAGTAACGATTGCTTATATAATCAATTCACTTATGCAACGCATTGCCAAGTCATATGATCTAATGGCAAAATTTTGTTAAGGAACGGTGCTTAACTTTAAGCAATTATGTAAACACCCGCATTGGAGATGCTCTAGGTCAATATATTTCAATTTATATATTATATTAATTACATCAAAACATAAATTTTGTATAATTATTACTATTTATTTAAAATTTATTATAAATTATATTTTACAGTGGTTTTTGATTTTTTTCTTGTAAAATTTTGAACAAAGTTATTTTCATATAATGTTAAGAATTGATAGTGTAATTAATAACTTCTATAACTCAAAATATTTTAAAATTATTTTTTATCATAATAATAATTAATAAATTTATTAGACACTAAAAAACATTCATCTATAAAATATATTAATTATAAGATTTTATTTTATTTATTTATTTGAGATAATATTTAAATTGACTCCTTAGTCTTGTTTATTTAATTTAAATAAAATTTAAGGTTATTATTTTTCTTGACATATTAGAGAATTTTTTCATAATCTGAAAGTTATATATAATTTTACTTTATATTTTTGTTTCGAAAAAAGAAACATATTAGTTGAATAATTGTCTTAAAATTTGAAATAAAATTTTAGTAATTAAAGTTAGAGATGTTCATGGGGTAGTTTGATTCGAAAACTGAACCAATTAAAATTGTCAGGTTCGATTCTGTTCAATTTTAACAATTGTTTTCACCAAATCAACTGATCAAGGAATAATAAAATTTAAGAAAATGTTTTAAAAATGTTATAATAACATTTATTTTTTAAAAAAGTATGAAATTCCTATACTTTTTAATTTTTTCAATAATTCAAATCCAATATAGAACCAAATTTTAAAAATATTTAAAATATAAGTTTAGAGTTTATAGCAAATAAAAATAAAAGAAATAATAATAATAATAATAATAAGGGGAAATAAAAATATGGATGACCAGGTCTAGCAACTGAGTTGTAAAACATAATTGTGATACTAGAATCATTGAAAGTCAGGTCTTATTGATTTGGTTCGGGTCAAATCATATATATAGGAGATCCACTTACTCTAAGAGTATATATAAGAGATTTAGTCTTCATCATTACCATTAATCTAATTATTAAGATTAGTTAGTCATTACAACCATTAGGGAAAATGAATGCTAAGGATGAAGAGTAAGTTACTCTGGGGGTAAATGGATCCCTCTTCTACATATATGTATATATAAACTGAACCACTTTAACTGATTTGGTTCTAATAGTTAGATTAGCCTGGTCAAACTAAACTAGTGAACACTTTTAATTAAAGTTGAATCAATTAAACTTCATTTGATATAAATTAATAATTATTTTAATAATTATTAGATAATGAAATTGTTAGATATATATCTCATGATAAATTTATACATAACTAGAATATGTAATTTTCGAATGAAATCTAATTCAAGTAAAGTCAATGTAATTTTATGCTTCATCGTATTTGACGCATCTATATTTTAAGCATTGTTGTTCAAAATTTCACTTTTAAACTTTGATAGTTATTTTAATATCCATAAATATTACTATTAACTAATGATTAATACTTCCTTAAAAAACACTAATTATTAATATACATAATTTTCTATTTTAATTTTTTCTAATAATTGTATAATTCTATCAAAAAAATAATCTATTATATGAAACTTAATAAATAAGTAAATAAAAAATTAATATACTTAATATCTTAGGTTACTCCAAGATTCAGTCATTTGGGTCAGCTATAATTATAACAAAAAATTACTTTTATATTATAGTTCTATTATAGATACTACCTCTATTCCTATATAAGACCTTTTATCACTTTTTGGTTTATCCTTTTTATAAGACTCTTTTCTAATTGTTTGGTGCATTAATTTTTTTTCTCTATAATACCCTTTATTAATTACAGTATTTCTATCCAAACATTAATTACTTCTATGCGAGAAGCAATTACTACCTTCGTTCCTATTTATAAGACCCAAATTAGAAGTAGTATTTGTTCTTTTTTATAAGACCCAATCCATAATGTCCCTTACATTAATTATTTTTAGACTAAAGTACCCCTAATTAAATAAGAAAGAGATTGTATTGATAAACCTTTAGAAGAGAGAGAGAAATATTAATGACAATGGTATTTTTGGAAAAACATATAAACTTAGAACAAATTTTAGATAATTAGACCCAATGGTATTTATTGCTATCAACTAAATTAACCACTCTCCTTAATCCCGGTGAATTAGATAATTAGGTCTTATAAAATAGGAACAGAAGTAGTAATTGGAAAGAGAAATGAAGGGTAATTTTAGAAGAGCAATATAAATAATTGACAAATTTAATGTGGTTAACTAAATTAACCAATTTTCTTAAAGGGTGTGAATTAGTTAAAATGGTCTTATATATAGGGATGGAGATCGTAAATGCATATGGGTAAATTGATTAAAAATCTGGTGAAAAGTAAGGGTGTAATAGACAAAATAATAATTAATATTATCTTGAACTTTGAAAAGGACAAATGAATAGAAACAAAAATTTTCTTAAAGGGTGAGAAGTAATTAAGTGGAGAGAGAAATGAAGGTTAATTTTGGAAGAGAAGTATAAATAATTGAGAAATTTAATTTGATTAACTAAATTAACCAATTTTCTTTAAGGGTGTAAATTGGTTGAAAGAATCTTATATATAGGGACGGAAGTAGTAAATGCATATGGGTAAATTGATTAAAAATTTGTCCCTTTTTATAACACTAATTTCACTTTATTGTTTGTCCCTTTTTATAAGACAGTCTTTTAATTGTCTGTTACATTAATAATTTTTTTTTAATAATATCCTTCATTGAGTACAGTATTCTCTCTCCAAGCATTAATTACTCTTAGGTGATAATTAATTAAGTGGAGAGAGAAATGAAGGTTAATTTTGGAAGAGCGGTATAAATAATTGAGAAATTTATTTTGATTAACTAAACTAGCCAATTTTCTTAAAGGGTGTAAATTAGTTGAAAGAATCTTATATATAGGGACGGAAGTAGTAAATGCATATGGGTAAATTGATTAAAAATTTGGTGAAAAGTAAGGGTGTAATAGACAAAATAATAATTAATATTTTCTTGAACTTTGAAAATAAAAAATGAATAGAAACAAATGGGTGGATCATGGACAAATGAATTAATGATATACTACCTCCGTTTTTTTTAACTATCGACCTTTTGGAAAATTTGTTTCTATTAAAAAAAAAGGAGGTAGTATATCATTAATTAAAAATTTAAAAAAAATTGTTTCTAGTCATTTGTCGTTTTCAAAGTTCAAGATAATATTAATTATTATTTTGTCTATTACACCTTTACTTTTCACCAAATTTTTAATCGATTTACCCATATGCATTTACTACTTTTGTCCTTATATATAAGATTATTTCAACTAATTTACACCCTTTAAGAAAATTGGTTAATTTAGTTAATCAAATTAAATTTCTCAATTATTTATACTGTTCTTTCAAAATTAACCTTCATTTCTCTCTTCACTTAATTACTTCTCACCTAAGAGTAATTAATGCTTGAAGACAGAATACTGTAGTTAATGAAGAATATTATAGGAGAAAAATAATTAATGTATCAGACAATTAAAAGAATGTATTATAAAAAGCGACAAACAATAAAGTGAAAATAATGTTATATATAGGGACAAAGGTAGTATTGTGGAGTAAAAATGAAAAAGGATAAAATAGAAAATTTCACAACTATTTTATTAGAATAAAAAAATTTATTAATTTTTTTTATTTTTACATAATAATCTTAAAAGACAAATAAAAGGAACGGAGGGAGTAAAATGCAATATAACTTGTTACTTTTTAGCAATTTGATATGTGAAAGAAGTCAATATCACAAATATTAATGCTTATTTAATTTTTCCTAACAAAAAGCATATTTAATTCACTAAATCATTTTTCTATTAAAATATTTCCTTTTGTGTGAAACTATGAATATATGAACCTGGACGTAATAGTGCGCCATGTGTAACACCCTTCTACCCCGAGACACATACACTTGTAAAATTTTCTAAATACGTTCGCTGCAGAATTTAAATAGAAAGGATGCATTGACTTTTTCAAAACTTCCTTTGCAGTAAAAGAGCATTACATCTCATACCTTCACAAACTTAAAGAAAATAGTTCAATAAATAACAAAATTCTAAGTTAAACAACTTTGACACTCCAAAGGTCATACAAAACCGTATTAAACAAAAGTATAAAGGAAAACTTAGATAAATGACTAAAACTCATGCCCCAATGTTACATTGTCTCATAGCACCCAAAACCATAAAATTACAAATAATAAGGTGGAGGCCTAAGCCTTTCCTCCAGCACCATCATCATAACCGAGTAGAGACTCGCCTGTAAGGGTGGCATTCAGCCCAAACACAAACAAGACAAACATACGGGGAGTGAGAAACATCTCACCACATATAACAATCTAAGGATTAAAGGCAATTAAAAATATATATATCATCATACGTGGCAAACATTTGAAACATAGTCACACAATCATATACATTCCCATGCACACACATGCATTATGATGCGAACTCAACTTCAGACTCTAGATGCATGTGGTACCAGTAAAACACTTGTGAAAGAAGCCCGGGAGTACGTGCAGTCGACGAATAGCCACACCATGGGCATCCGACACTAACAGTCTCAACCAGGATGATACCCCTAGCGGCTCGTCAGGCTTACCCAGCTTTGCAAGGATACTCCAACCCATGGGATCAGCATGAGCTTAAAGGAGATTCCAAACCAGATAACACCCTTAAGGTCAGAACTCAACGAGCTCTTTACGACCTTCCCAGTTAGGTTCATAAACAACTTTCAAAAAACATAACATGATATGATGTATGAGGCATACAAGACAATCATGGATTTACACACTTATCATAACAAGGTGGTCCCTGCCCCAAATGAACTCGGGCCACATATAAATCTCAATACATTACCATGATATCACTTGATCCACCTCATGCACATATATACCTCATCTTAACATTGTAATCTCAACACAAGCATACAAGGTAACCGTCACAACAATATCATAATACACGATTGTAAATCATCGCATTACATAAACATTACAATTAGGGAAGGAACTCATGTCTAAATTCCACATAAAGTACACCTATTTTGGTAACTATCTACTTGAGATTATGATTGGTATAACATTTCTTAAGTATTGGGTATTATATCTACTATGTCCTATTATGCGTCTATGACCTCCATAGGTTATAAATGTAATATCTAATGATGTACTAATCCTATCAATTTGATTATTATCTTGTTAGAAAGCTAATACAATTATCTACAACTTTTATGTTTTCCTCAAGATCCAATTTTATATTCTATTATGCCTAAAACTGAGAAGAACATGAAATTATTTGCAAATCGTGACAGTTTGACCTTTACTCACTAAAATCGTAATATCTAGAGTTCTATACATCTTTTCTGAGTGAAACTAAATCCATTGATTAGCTAACATCTAGGTATACAACTTTCATGAAGATTACTTTTCCTAATTACATCGTTATCCTACTCGTTTTAGCATCCGAAGTTTACAAATGCTGTCAGGAAAATTAGCGTGATATTCACATGAAAGCGTGAATTAACACATCTAACATCAAATCGCAGAATTCAATTTCAAGGATATCAGAAAGGGCAAAACGTCTAATCTAAATTATCAATTCATGGCAGCAATTAAAGTGCTTCGGGGTATTAACAACTCGTCCAAGAAATAATAAACATAAACCTAAGGTCATACAATCTACCCATGGCTTATTATTATTCATGCAAGGGAAGAGAAAGAGAGAACCCACTCCCCCTAACCTCGAAAGAAGAAATTCCTCAGCAAGGAAGAGGAAGACGATCTCACGACCATCTCCAAGAATGCATGGATCCAATGGCGTCATCCACCATGATCTCCACGGCAACTATTACTATGGCAAATACTTGAGCGTGATTTAAAACACGATCCCAAGATTACTTTGTTTATCTTAAAATTTGTACTACTATGAGGGGCTCAGCGCTTAACGCTAAGCCCAATTTATTCTTTGGTGCTCCTAAGGCTTGGTGGTCTCCTCTCTATATATAGGAAGGAAGGGGTTTATGAGATTATTTTGCTCAATGTGGGACTTAAAGTGTTTTTCATTATCAAGTGGCCTATTTCGGAGTCGATTTCCTCTAAGATGGAAGCCGATTTTGGTTTCTAAGGTGTAGGAATGAGTTGTAGCTTTTTCAATAAGCTTTCCAACGATGCAAACTGTACCTTGATCGGATAGGTATAACTCAAGATAAGATGTTGTCTTTCTAGGGTGTCCCTCATAAAACTCTATACTAGACTTAAACATTTTTCTAAGCATTTTAACTATATAAACTCAATCTACATCCCTCTAGCACCAAATATAAAATAATAACTACAACACTAACATAATTATAATAACACTAGATATAATAGAATATACGCAATAACAATAACAATGCTAAATAACAACATTTATAATAATAATAATAATAATAATAATAATAATAATAATAATAATAATAATAATAATAATAATAATAATAATAATAACAACAACATCAGTAATACTTAAGGTATTTCTAATCAAATAATCTAATAAAATAAAATAACAAAATCCCTGAAAAGGGTCTCCTTATGACTTAGTTCTAATACTCAGAATTTGGGGTGTTACACCATGATCAAAGTACAATATGAAATTATGAATGAAGCTCATTCTTTGAACCAAAAGAACAACGAGTATTGCAATGGACAAGGAGTATTAGAAGGAATAAAGAGTATTTGATTCCTTTCTCATTTTTTTACTTTTTTTAAATAATTTAATATAAGAAATTTTAAGAACACTCTCTAACACTTTCATTGGTTTAAATATATTGAAAATGATAAAATTTGGTGAGTCTCACATTTTATTTAATGAATATCTCTTTTAATTTTGTAGCTTTTAATATATTTTAACTAATAAAAGAGTGTGTTAGAAAGTGTATTCTTAACACTATTTATTTTATAGTATTATTGAGTAATTAATTTTTATCTAAAATATAGTATTAAATTTTGAAAAATATTTCAACTGCTTTTAAAAAACAAAAATAACTTAGAAATATTTTCTCTTTTTTTTTTCTATTTTCTTTAAGTGCTTTGTTCAAGTGTTAAAGAACAAATTTCTAAACAACAAAAATATGTTCAAGGAATAAACACTTTTAAATACTATATTCAGAACATAAAAATTTTGAAACAAAAAAACTATTTTTAAAAACAGTAAACAAACAAAGCTAATTTAGAAATAATTTGTTTCTAAAAACACTAAACAAACAAAAACAACTTTAGAAACAGCAAACAGTAAAAAAAAGTTATTAAATTATTTGTTTCTTTTCCAGCCTCATTTAAAAAATAGAAAACAGTAAACAAAAAATTAGAATAAATATTCCTAAACTATTTTTAAAGCCAGTCAACAAAAAACTATTTTTAAAAATAGTAAACAAACGTAACTAGTTTTAAAGTATTTGTTTCTTTTCCAGCCTCATTTTTTATATAAAGGGTTGTAGAGTGCGAAGCCTCAAAATAGAACAAAGACATCCCAACTATGTTGGCACCCCCTTGCCTATCAATCATCAGCCCGCAAACCACAGTATAAAATAACAAAGGAAAAATAGAATCCAACAAAAAAACATGGGGGGACTAGACCAAAACCCATGAAAACAAAATCAACAAAAACGGAAAGAGGGCAATCCACAACGATTGCGAAAAAAGCAAAGACTAATAAAATGTGGAATTGACTCCCACCAAGTAACTTCCAGACCATGTTCAACTCCGTAATTCGCCAACCTATCAGCACACTGATTTCCTTCTCTGTATATATGAGAAGATTGAAAGTGCATTTGAGAAGTCAATCTAAGGCAACGCTTCCACCTGCTTCGATACTCCCAAGGAACAATATTCTCATTAGTAAAAGCAGCTAAAACCAATGTAGAATCATATTCCAACCATAGCCTAGTCCATCCTACCAAATATGCGTGTTCAATTGCCATCATGACAGCAAAAAGCTCTGCATGCAAAGCAGACTTGACACCGATATATACTGAAAAGCAACCACGAAATGCACCAAAGCTGTCCCTGAAGATTCCCCCACTAGCTGCATGACCAGGAGACCCTCTAGAGGCCCCATCCGTATTGCACTTTATAAAACCACAGGCTGGCGGATACCAGACAACTTGCTTAGCCTCCACATGCTTTTTATACTTAGCTTTTACCAAAAAAATTCTGCAAAAAGGAGAAATCGGATATAGTATTCCGAGCAAATCCCTTGGACAGATATCCGGTTAGTGAAGCAGCAGAGAGGATCATAGAAATAGCCTGATGCAAAGAGATACGAGTATTTCTAAATCTCAAACTATTTCTACAAAGCCAAATTACCCAAAAAACATGTACCACTGCTGATATCATAACTTCTTTAACTTGACCGATTTCCTTATCCAAAGAATTCAATACAGACAAGCAGGTGGACAAATCAAAATTGATTTTAATGATAGATTGCAACCACATCCAAATATTGCCAGCAAAACCACATCTCAGGAACAGATGATCAGATGTCTCATCTGAAGCACCACAAAGACTACAAACAGAAACCACCACACAGCCTCTAGCACGAAGACACTCATCTGTGGGCATCTTATTATGTATGAGCCTCCAAAGAATAAAACTGTGAGAAGGAGGAATAGAATTGAGCCATATTACCTTAGACCAAGAACAGAGCTGTCCAGGGGGAATAGTATATGAAACAGCAGCTTTAAAAGATAAAAGTCCATCAACAGAATGCCTCCAAACGGCTTGATCAGCACCCTTGTCACTAGACGAAGGAACAATAATATTAGACAGCATATCAAGCAAATGAGGAAGTTTCTCCAGCACTACTGCAGGCAAATGCCACTGATCATTAATCACAAAACAATTAACAGAGGACTGTAAATATCTCCTATATTGATTCAGAATGTTAAGCGCATCAGCCAAAGATGTATCAAGACACCAAACATCTGTCCAAAAATTAACTCTATCACCAGAATTGACAACCCATCTTGTATTCTCAACAACCTGCTGCCATTTATGCTTCATTGAAATCCAAACTGAAGATGATTTATAACTGACCATAGGCTTCCCATGCTTTAAAAATCTAGCTCTCATAAAAATAGCCCAATTTGAATCTGAGTGCACAAAGTTCCACATCAACATTAACATGGATGCCTCATTAAGCACAACCAAAGATCTTAAGCCTAATCCACCCTCATTTAACGGTCTGCAAACATTGCTCCAAGCTACAGTAACCAGCTTGCGAGAGTTAATATCCCCAGACCATAGAAAATTCCGCAACCAACATTCAATAGATTTCAGCAAAGATGATGGCCAAGAATACACCTGAAAACTAAACAAGACCATACCTGAAATAACAGAGTTAATCAATTGAGCTCTCCCCATAATAGAGAGAAGTGAGCCTTTCCAGGAGACAAGTTTTGCTTTGATTTTATCTGCAATTGGACTAAGATATCGAGCTCTTGGTTTGCCAACAAAAATAGGAACTCCAAGATAGATAAATGGCAAAGAACCAGCTCCAAAACCCAAACATTGACGAAGACTATTAATTCTACCACAAGGCATAGATCCTGAAAAGAACTTACACTTTTCCGGACTAATATGTTGTCCCGAGGCATCTCCATAAAATTTTAGCAGCAACATCAAGTTATTGAGATTTTTAGTGGTTCCCCTGCAAAAAACCATAATATCATCCACGTATAGGGCATGTGTAGGAGATGAAAAACCTTTGGGACTTGCCATAGGTAACAGATAATGATTTGCAGCCAAATAAGAAATCCCTCTACTAAGAACATCCTCAGCCAAATAGAATAAAAGAGGGGATAAAGGATCGCCTTGACGCACTCCTCTCTTACAAGAAATATAGCCAACTGGAGAGCCATTAACCCCAAAAGAAAGTTTAGCTGACTGTAAAATAATCTTAATCCAATTACAGAAAACACTGTTAAAACCAAAAGAGTTTAGGACCTCCAAAAGAAAGCCCCAATCCAGAGTATCAAAGGCTTTCTTAATATCAAATTTAATGGCTAAGTTACCACCAAATACTCTTTTATTCAGCATGTTAATAGCCTCTGATGTGGTACAGATACAATCTGAAATGTGTCTCCCCTTAATAAAACCTCTTTGCTGACTAGAAACAATTTTAGGAGCAATCTCTGCCAACCTGTCTGCCAGCACTTTAGTGATGATTTTAAATTGAAAATTTGCCAGCGCAATTGGACGAAAATCTTCAATTTTATCAGCACCAGAAAACTTAGGAATAAGAGAAACCAAATTGGAATTCATACCTGGTAATATCCAACTTTGCAGGAAAAACTGCAAGACCGAATTAAAAACGTCTCTGCCAATAATATCTAAGAAAGTATGATAGAAACAACCCCCAAAACCATCAGGGCCAGGGGCACTAGAGCTGTTCAAAGCAAATACTGCAGCTTTCACCTCATCAAAAGAAGGAATATTAGTGAGCATCGAGTTATCCTCGGCAGAAACTAAAGAGGGAATAACGGTCTTGATCAAATCATTTGGCACGCAAGCATAATCTGAGGCATATAAAGATGAATAAAACTGCAAAATATGCTGACTAATCTCCTCATGAGTGTCCAAAATCCTTTCTCCATCTCTGAGTGTAGACATACTCTTTGTCGTTCTTTGATAATTGGCCATCTTATGGAAAAAAGAAGTATTTCGATCCCCATTTATAAACCATTTAATCCTAGACTTATCTCTCCAAAAAGCTTCTTCAAAAGCTAAAGCCTTTTGCAATTCCACCTGTGCTTTATCCTCCAAACCCCTTAAGTCATCATAACAACCAGACTCATAAAGCTTTTGAATGTCCTCAACAGCCTCAATTGCTTTCTTCACATTCGCATGCACATCACCAAAAACTTCACGATTCCAAGTTCTCAAAGCTGCCTTAAGATTCTTCAGCTTTTGTTTAAGAATAAACATTGGACAACCTGTAACAGGAACTTCCCAAACCTCCTTCACAAGTCTTCTGCAATCATTATGCTCTGCCCACATGGATAAGAATTTAAAAGGAGAAGGACGAGCTGAAATACCTTTCTGAAGCGAGACCAAGAGAGGAAAATGGTCTGATTGGCTACGTATTAAAGTGCAACAGGAAATAGAATCACACAAATCCAACATGTCCTGATTACAGATAGATCTATCCAGCCTCATTGCAATATGTTGTCTCCCTGTGCGCCCATTGGACCATGTAAAAGCGTTGCCTTTAGTCTGAATATGTATTAAATTATTAGCATTTGTCCAGTCTATAAAATATGTACAAGAAGCTGCCAAAGGTAAATTCCCTCCACTCTTCTCATGCGCCCCAATAACAGCATTAAAATCACCTATAAACATCCAAGGACCCGTATAATTTTGTTGTAACTGTGAAAGATCCGCCCAAAGTCTGCGACGTTTGACATATGAAGTGGATCCATAAATAGCAGCAACAAAAAATGTTTGATTGAAACAATCAACAGAAAAAGAAATGAACTGGTCAGACACTGAAATAATATTTGGAGATAAGTAAGAAGCACAAATACACCAAATATTAGGCGCCAAAGAGTTCCTTTTATTAACTGCAAAAACCTTTAAACCAAGGGAGGACCAAAAAGAAGCTGGAAATCTATATGTTAAATTTGTGAGCCGTACAATGCCACATAGATTTAAGAACTTTACACCAAAAATTACTCCAATGATAAAGTTGCTAGAGTGAGCACTTAACTTGAGCACATTAAATTTCGTAATTAATAAATGGTTCTTTAATTGGTAAGAATGAATTAAGTAACGATTGCTTATATAAGCAATTCACTTATGCAAGACATTGCCAAGTCATATGATCTAATGGCAAAAATTTGTTAAGCAACGTCGCCTAACTTTAAGCAATTATGTAAGCACCCGCATTGGAGATGCTCTCAGTCAATAAATTTCAATTTATATATTATATCAATTACATCAAAACATAAATTTTGCATAATTATTACTATTTATTTAAAATTTATAATAAATTATATTTTACAGGGATTTTTTATTTTTTTCTTGTAAAATTTTGAACAGAGTTATTTTCATATAATGTTAAGAAATGATAGTGTAATTAATAACTTCTATAACTCAAAATATTTTAAAATTATATTTTATCATAATAATAATTAATAAATTTATTAGACACTACAAAACATTCATCCATAAGATATATTAATTATCAGATTTTATTTTATTTATTTATTTATTTGAGATAATATTTAAATTTGTCTTCAAAACCAATCTCTGCTATGTATATGCTGAACAGGCTGTGAAGGTTAATAGCTTCCCAAATTTGTCAGCTCATCCACAAAATACATATTTGTCAGTGCCCTTGCATGCCCTCTCTATCCAAACATCCAGTTTTGAAAGTTGGTCCTATACATTAAAATAGTCATACATCGCTTAGGAATAGTAGCTAAGGATAGTTTATATACACCCTCCTTCCTTGACCCTCTGAGGCACTTTCTAAGAGCAAAACAGTGAGGCGTAGGGCAACGCCAAAGCTGACAATACCTCGGATGCGGTACCCTAATGATTAGCGGAATTTGAGGTTGGAACATTAACACCCTCGTCCTCCTCCCTTGACCCTCCGAGGCGCCTTTTAAGGGTTCAAACCAATGCCTTATAAATAAATAATTTTCATAATTATAGTCTCATTTAGTTTATTTATAATATTTTTTTTATTATAAGCATATAAGAGCATCTACAATACATGATTGCTTAAATGAGTTACTTATGTTAAATTTGTGAGCCCTACAATGCCACATAGATTTAAGAACTTTACACAAAAAATTACTCCAATGATAAAGTTGTTAGAGTGAGTACATAACTTAAGCACATTAAATTTCGTAATTAATGAATAGTTCTTTAATTGGTAAGAATGAGTTAAGTAGCGATTGCTTATATAAACAATTCAGTTATGCAACGCATTGCCAAGTCATATGATCTAAAGGCAATAATTTGTTAAGCAAAGTTGCCTAACTTTAAGAAATTATGTAAGCACCCACATTGGAGATGCTCTCAGTCAATATATTTCAATTTATATATTATATTAATTACATAAAAACATAAATTTTGTATAATTATTACTATTTATTTAAAATTTATTATAAATTATATTTTACAGGGATTTTTTATTTTTTTCTTGTAAAATTTTGAACAGAGTTATTTTCATATAATGTTAAGAATTGATAGTGTAATTAATAACTTCTATAACTCAAAATATTTTAAAATTATTTTTTATCATAATAATAATTAATAAATTTATTAGACACTACAAAACATTCATCCATAAGATATATTAATTATAAGATTTTATTTTATTTATTTATTTGAGATAATATTTAAATTTGTCTTCAAAACCAATCTCTCCGATGTATATGTTGAACAGGCTGTGAAAGTTAGTAGCTTCCCCCAATTTCTCAGCTCATGCAAAAAATACATATTTATCAGTGCCCTTGCATGCCCTCTCTATCCTAAAAACCAGTTTTGAAAGTTGTTCCTATACATTAAAATAGTCTCACATCGGTTAGGAATAGTAGCTAAGGATAGTTTATATACACCCTCCTTCCTTGACCCTCTGAGGCGCTTTCTAAGAGCAAAACTGTGAGGCGCAGGCCAACGCCAAAGCGGAGAATACCTCGGATGCGGTACCCTAATGATTAGCGGACATTGAGGTTGGAACATTAACACCCTCCTCCTCCTCCCTTGACCCTTCGAGGCGCCTTTTAAGGGTTCAAACCAACTCCTTATAAATAAATAATTTTCATAATTATAGTCTCATTTTGTTTATTTATAATATTTTTTTATTATAAGCATATAAGAGCATCTACAATACATGATTGCTTAAATGAGTTACTTATGATAACTTTGTGAGCCCTAAAATGCCACATAGATTTAAGAACTTTACACCAAAAATTACTCCAATGATAAAGTTGCTAGAGTGAGTACTTAACTTGAGCACATTAAATTTTGTAATTAATGAATAGTTCTTCAATTGGTAAGAATGAGTTAAGTAGCGATTGCTTATATAAACAATTCAGTTATGCAACGCATTGCCAAGTCATATGATCTAACGGTAATAATTTGTTAAGCAACATTCCCTAACTTTAAGAAATTATGTAAGCACCCACGTTGGAGATGCTCTAAGTCAATATTCTTTAATTTATATATTATATTAATTACACCAAAACATAAATTCTGCATAATTATTACTATTTACTTAAAATTTATTATCAATTATATTTTACAGGGATTTTTTATTTTTTTCATTTAAAATTTTGAACAGAGTTATTTTCATATAATGTTAAGAATTGATAGTGTAATTAATAACTTCTATAACTCAAAGTATTTAAAATTATTTTTTATCATAATAATAATTAATAAGCTTATTAGACACTACGAAACATTCATCTATAAGATATATTAATTATCATATTTTATTTATTGAGATAATATTTAAATTTGTCTTGAAAACCAATCTCTCCGATGTATATGCTGAACTGGCTGTGACGGCTAGTAGCTTCCGCAAATTGTCAGCTCATGCACAAAATACATACTTATCGGTGCCCTTGCATGCCCTCTCTATCCTAACATCCAGTTTTGAAAGTTGTTCCTATACATTAAAATAGTCCCACATCGCTTAGGAATAGTAGCTAAGAATAGTTTATATACACCCTCCTTCCTTGACCCTCTGAGGCGCTTTCTAAGAGCAAAACCGTGAGGCGCAGGCCAACGCCAAAGCGGACAATACCTCGGATGCGGTACCCTAATGATTAGCGGACATTGAGGTTGGAACATTAACACCATCCTCCTCCTCCCTTGACCCTCCGAGGCGCCTTTTAAGGGTTCAAACCAACGCCTTATAAATAAATAATTTTCATAATTATAGTCTCATTTTGTTTATTTATAATATTTTTTTATTATAAGCATATAAGAGCATCTACAATACATGATTGCTTAAATGAGTTACTTATGTTAAATTTGTGAGCCCTACAATGCCACATAGATTTAAGAACTTTACACCAAAAATTACTCCAATGATAAAGTTGCTAGAGTGAGTACTTAACTTGAGCACATTAAATTTTGTAATTAATGAATAGTTCTTTAATTGGTAAGAATGAGTTAAGTAGCGATTGCTTACATAAACAATTCAGTTATGCAACGCATTGCCAAGTCATATGATCTAAAGGCAATAATTTGTTAAGCAACGTTGCCTAACTTTAAGAAATTATGTAAGCACCCGCGTTGGAGATGCTCTAAGTCAATATACTTCAATTTATATATTATATTAATTACATCAAAACATAAATTCTGCATAATTATTACTATTTACTTAAAATTTATTATAAATTATATTTTACAGGGATTTTTTATTTTTTTCATTTAAAATCTTGAACTGGGTTATTTTCATATAATGTTAAGAATTGATAGTGTAATTAATAACTTCTATAACTCAAAATATTTAAAATTATTTTTTATCGTAATAATAATTAATAAATTTATTAGACACTACGAAACATTCATCTATAAGATATATTAATTATCATATTTTATTTATTGAGATAATATTTAAATTTGTCTTCAAAACCAATCTCTCCGATGTATATGTTGAACAGGCTGTGAAGGTTAGTAGCTTCCCCAAATTTGTCAGCTCATGCACAAAATACATACTTATCAGTGCCCTTGCATGCCCTCTCTATCCTAACATCCAGTTTTGAAAGTTGTTCCTATGCATTAAAATAGTCCCACATCGCTTAGGAATAGTAGCTAAGAATAGTTTATATACACCCTCCTTCCTTGACCCTCTGAGGCGCTTTCTAAGAGAAAAACCGTGAGGCGCAGGCCAACGCCAAAGCGGACAATACCTCGGATGCGGTACCCTAATGATTAGCGGACATTGTGGTTGGAACATTAACACCGTCCTCCTCCTCCCTTGACCCTCCGAGGCGCCTTTTAAGGGTTCAAACCAACGCCTTATAAATAAATAATTTTCATAATTATAGTCTCAGTTTGTTTATTTATAATATTTTTTTTATTATATGCATATAAGAGTGTAAACCCCCTTTCTTATAAAACATAACTTAACTATTTAATTTATATTATATATTTATTTCGAAGTTCTGATACGTTCTCTTACAATCCAAAATATGTTCTATAATTTACATCATTAAAATTTATATAAACACTGCTACAAAATAATTCTAAGTACTACAAATTATTGTCTACCCAAAATAGTCTCATCCTATATGCTCTGGAATTTCTGCATCTTCATATTTTAACTATATCTTCAGACACCTGCAAATCAAACTTCCCTAGAATCTAGGGACAAAATTTTACAGGATCAGGAATTTAATTTCTCATACAATTAGAATCCATATCAACCATGTACATTTCATATAATTAATCAATCACATACATAAGCAAATGCAGTATGATTTATGCAAATGCAGTTTTTTGACTCAAAATCATTTTTGACCCTACTCCATGGAGACTTCCCCTTTGAGTGTTTAGTAAGAAACTGGCCTACCATTACGCACTGCAATTCAGCTATCAGCCCCTACTAAACGCGAATAAGCTAAACAGAATTAGGAGATCAGGATACCCGGAAGGCCACCATGACCGCATCTCAGTCCAGATTCCGGCCACATATGGAATTGCCAATATCCTTCACCCCACAGACTATATAATCACAGACTATAAGGTCCTGTTTAACAAATTCTGCTCACCCCAAAAATCAATTCTCAAATCATATTCATTTCACATGACTACCGCAATCCCGGTTAGTCAACAAAATCATTTCTCATATATCAACTCGTTTCTCATGACTACCGCAATCTCGGTTAGTCAACAAAATCATTTCTCATATATCAACTCGTTTCTCATGACTACCGCAGTCCCGGTTAGTCAACATTTATTCTTTCTTTTCTTTTCTTTTCTTTCTTTTCTTTTCTTCTTTTTCCTTTTCATGGCTACCGCAGTCTCGGTTAGCCAACATCAATTATTTTTCACTTCAATCTTTATAAATCCCCCAAAAAGACTCATGCATATGCAATATGTTAATAATCACAATTAAATAAGTAATTTTAAACAATCACCTACAAAAATATAAACATTCAACAATTTCCAACATCATTCACAACACAATCAAGCCAAATCAAGCAATTTCAATCCAACAACAAACCAACCAATCAATTTCAATCCACCACAACACATCATCCAATCAATCAAACATGGTTCCAAACAATTATTTCAAGCTTCTAATATCAATTATATAAATCAATTTCATCTTTTCATGGCTCTTGATCAAATCTTGAATCTAAACCTAACATGTTTTTCTACATTCCAAATGGTCTAAAATGAAATTAAATGTCATGATCCTTACCTAGAATCCTTAGTTTGATGGAGAAACCTTTGAATCCCTTTTCTCCCTTTCTCCTTTGTCTTCTTTGAAATTTTAGGGTTTTTCTCCCAAATATTTCTCTATGACAGTACTGAATATGAGCTCTCACTGATACAAGCACATGATCTCGGAATTTAAAACTTTTTATATCAAATCGAAGCTCTTGAAATCTATTTTATAGAAAGGTATCCCACTTATAAAATCAACATCTAGAAAATTTTATAAAAATTTTCTAAGTCAGCAACCCTGAATTTTGAGTGCTCACTGAACATAGCTCAAAGAAATGTAAATTTCTCCCACTTTCCAAACTTTTTTTGAGCTGAAATTTTTATAGTAGAAAGGTAGCATATTTATCTTTCTAAAAAGATAATCCTTGCCCCCAAATTCTTTCCCTATTGTTCCCAGTAAATTTGTTTCTAACAGCCTAAGTTTCAGACTCAAAACAGAGCTCAAAAACCCTTGCCCTGTTTCTTTTCAAAAAGTTAATTTAGAAATTGGACATGATAATTTTTGTAATTTATATGGTTAAAAACCTTGTTTTGTCTAGTTTTTAATGGTGTAAAAACGAAAAAGAAACATTAAGCACAAAAGTGGGAATTTGAGAAAAACCGAGACATGTTCCAGGGGAAACTCGAAAACAGAACAACCATTTTGAGAGCCATGGATGAACTTCAAAGCGAGGTTTTCTCTCTAAGGTGTCAAAATTAAAGTTGCTCCATTTCGTGTCTATTTTCATTCAAAACAAATTTCGTGAACAAACAACGGTTAGATCTCCCAAAAATCACAAAATCGTGGAGGCTGTCCAGGGCTGGACGAACCAAACAGCCACTGCCACTTTGTTTTGTGGTTTGATTTTCACATGCAAAGCTTATCAAATAATTTCAAGAAAATTTGGACATGGTCTCCTTTGTTTTAGGAGTCTTTCCAATCAATTTCAAAGATTAAAACAATCCAAAGACAGCATATAAAAATCTCACACAGTCACAGGACACAAATCACAACTAGCTCATTTCGGGTTTTCAAAAGTTCTTGCAACAACCAAGGTATCTACTGACCATCAACAGCAGCCACAATCAATATTTAACAAGAAAACAGGGAAATAGCTTAGGGAAGAAGAAAACCCCTCCATACCTCCTAGTTTCTTCCACCAAATGCAACAAAAATAGGTTGGTTGAGTAGCTCTAGTCTTCCTCTATGATATATCCAAGATTAATCGGTAGAAACTTTGATTTGGAGGCTCAAATATTAGAGAGAATATGCAGAATATTTAGAGAGAAGGAGGAGGGAGAAGAGAGCTTCCGCAGAAAATGAAGAAGCATGAAGAGAATGAGGGAAAGAGAAGCTGTG
Organism: Pueraria montana var. lobata; assembly: GCA_026413185.1. NCBI lineage: Eukaryota > Viridiplantae > Streptophyta > Magnoliopsida > Fabales > Fabaceae > Pueraria > Pueraria montana. The sequence continues at coordinate 71,271,032 of CM048650.1, read as the reverse complement.
CACGTCTTTTATTTGGGATAATTTTGCAATTTTGCTATTTTCAGCCACCCTTCCTCTAAGGACACCCCTTCTCTTATTTTTTTTTCCTTTTTCTACAACTTACGGAACTTACGTAAAAGTTCCAAAATCTCACAATAACACTATGGCACATAACAAAACATAGAACTTAAGTTAATTATTATATCACTCAACATAATTTAAATTTAGTTTGCACTTTCATTATTAATCAAACGCTTAATCATACAATTAAGAAAACCACAAAGTTACAAAATCTCCGCAACAAGAAAATTTTCTAATTAAATCTCTCACATTCATACTTATTGGGTTGTAATTTTCGGGGTGTTACAAAGAGCATCTACAATACATGATTGCTTAAATGAGTTACTTATGTTAAATTTGTGAGCCCTACAATGCCACATAGATTTAAGAACTTTACACCAAAAATTACACCAATGATAAAGTTGCTAGAGTGAGTACTTAACTTGAGCACATTAAATTTTGTAATTAATGAATAGTTCTTTAATTGGTAAGAATGAGTTAAGTAGCGATTGCTTATATAAACAATTCAGTTATGCAACGCATTGCCAAGTCATATGATCTAAAGGCAATAATTTTTTAAGCAACGTTGCCTAACTTTAAGAAATTATGTAAGCACCCGCGTTGGAGATGCTCTAAGTCAATATACTTCAATTTATATATTATATTAATTACATCAAAACATAAATTTTGCATAATTATTACTATTTAATTAAAATTTATTATAAATTATATTTTACAGGGATTTTTTATTTTTTTCATTTAAAATTTTAAATAGAGTTATCTTCATATAATGTTAAGAACTGATAGTGTAATTAATAACTTCTATAACTCAAAATATTTAAAATTATTTTTTATCATAATAATAATTAATAAATTTATTAGACACTACGAAACATTCATCTATAAGATATATTAATTATCATATTTTATTTATTGAGATAATATTTAAATTTGTCTTCAAAACCAATCTCTCCAATGTATATGCTGAACAGGCTGTGAAGGTTAGTAGCTTCCCCAAATTTGTCAGCTCATGCACAAAATACATACTTATCAGTGCCCTTGCATGCCCTCTCTATCCTAACATCCAGTTTTGAAAGTTGTTCCTATACATTAAAATAGTCCCACATCGCTTAGGAATAGTAGCTAAGAATAGTTTATATACACCCTCCTTCCTTGACCCTCTGAGGCGCTTTCTAAGAGCAAAATCGTGAGGCGCAGGCCAACGCCAAAGCGGACAATACCTCGGATGCGGTACCCTAATGATTAGCGGACATTGAGGTTGGAACATTAACACCGTCCTCCTCCTCCCTTGACCCTCCGAGGCGCCTTTTAAGGGTTCAAACCAACGCCTTATAAATAAATAATTTTCATAATTATAGTCTCATTTTGTTTATTGATAATATTTTTTTTTATTATAAGCATATAAGAGCATCTACAATACATGATTGCTTAAATGAGTTACTTATGTTAAATTTGTGAGCCCTACAGTGCCACATAGATTTAAGAACTTTACATCAAAAATTACTCCAATGATAAAGTTGCTAGAGTGAGTACTTAACTTGAGCACATTAAATTTTGTAATTAATGAATAGTTCTTTAATTGGTAAGAATGAGTTAAGTAGCGATTGCTTATATAAACAATTCAGTTATGCAACGCATTGCCAAGTCATATGATCTAAAGGCAATAATTTGTTAAGCAACGTTGTCTAACTTTAAGAAATTATGTAAGCACCCGCGTTGGAGATGCTCTAAGTCAATACACTTCAATTTATATATTATATTAATTACATCAAAACATAAATTCTGCATAATTATTACTATTTACTTAAAATTTATTATAAATTATATTTTACAGGGATTTTTTATTTTTTTCATTTAAAATTTTGAACAGAGTTATTTTCATATAATGTTAAGAATTGATAGTGTAATTAATAACTTCTATAACTCAAAATATTTAAAATTATTTTTTATCATAATAATAATTAATAAATTTATTAGACTCTACGAAACATTCATCTATACGATATATTAATTATCATATTTTATTTATTGAGATAATATTTAAATTTGTCTTCAAAACCAATCTCTCCGATGTATATGCTGAACAGGCTGTGAAGGTTACTAGCTTCCCGAAATTTGTCAGCTCAAGCACAAAATACATACTAATCAGTGCCCTTGCATGCCCTCTCTATCCTAACATCCAGTTTTGAAAGCTGTTCCTATACATTAAAATAGTCCCACATCGCTTAGGAATAGTAGCTAAGAATAGTTTATATACACCCTCCTTCCTTGACCCTCTGAGGCGCTTTCTAAGAGCAAAACCGTGAGGCGCAGGCCAACGCCAAAGAGGACAATACCTCGGATGCGGTACCCTAATGATTAGCGGACATTGAGGTTGGAACATTAACACCATCCTCCTCCTCCCTTGACCCTCCGAGGCGCCTTTTAAGGGTTCAAACCATCGCCTTATAAATAAATAATTTTCATAATTATAGTCTCATTTTGTTTATTTATAATATTTTTTTTATTATAAGCGTATAAGAGTATCTACAATACATGATTGCTTAAATGAGTTACTTATGGTAAATTTGTGAGCCCTACAATGGCCACATAGATTTAAGAACTTTACACCAAAAATTACTCCAATGATAAAGTTGCTAGAGTGAGTACTTAACTTGAGCACATTAAATTTTGTAATTAATGAATAGTTCTTTAATTGGTAAGAATGAGTTAAGTAGCGATTGCTTATATAAACAATTCAGTTATGCAACGCATTGCCAAGTCATATGATCTAAAGGCAATAATTTGTTAAGCAACGTTGCCTAACTTTAAGAAATTATGTAAGCACCCGCGTTGGAGATGCTCTAAGTCAATATACTTCAATTTATATATTATATTAATTACATCAAAACATAAATTCTGCATAATTATTACTATTTACTTAAAATTTATTATAAATTATATTTTACAGGGATTTTTTATTTTTTTCATTTAAAATTTTGAAGAGAGTTATTTTCATATAATGTTAAGAATTGATAGTGTAATTAATAACTTCTATAACTCAAAATATTTAAAATTATTTTTTATCATAATAATAATTAATAAATTTAATAGACACTACAAAATATTCATCTATAAGATATATTAATTATCATATTTTATTTATTGAGATAATATTTAAATTTGTCTTCAAAACCAATCTCTCAGATGTATATGGTGAACAGGCTGTGAAGGTTAGTAGCTTCCCCAAATTTGTCAGCTCATGCACAAAATTCATACTTATCAGTGCCCTTGCATGCCCTCTCTATCCTAACATCCAGTTTTGAAAGTTGTTCCTATACATTAAAATAGTCCCACATCGCTTAGGAATAGTAGCTAAGAATAGTTTATATACACCCTCCTTCCTTGACCCTCTGAGGCGCTTTCTAAGAGCAAAACCGTGAGGCGCAGGCCAACGCCAAAGCGGACAATACCTCGGATGCGGTACCCTAATGATTAGCGGACATTGAGGTTGGAACATTAACACCGTCCTCCTCCTACCTTGACCCTCCGATGCGCCTTTTAAGGGTTCAGACCAACGCCTTATAAATAAATAATTTTCATAATTATAGTCTCATTTTGTTTATTTATAATATTTTTTTTATTATAAGCATATAAGAGCATCTACAATACATGATTGCTTAAATGAGTTACTTATGTTAAATTTGTGAGCCCTACAATGCCACATAGATTTAAGAACTTTACACCAAAAATTACTCCAATGATAAAGTTGCTAGAGTGAGTACTTAACTTGAGCACATTAAATTTTGTAATTAATGAATAGTTCTTTAATTGGTAAGAATGAGTTAAGTAGCGATTGCTTATATAAACAATTCAGTTATGCAACGCATTGCCAAGTCATATGATCTAAAGGCAATAATTTGTTAAGCAACGTTGCCTAACTTTAAGAAATTATGTAAGCACCCGCGTTGGAGATGCTCTAAGTCAATATACTTCAATTTATATATTATATTAATTACATCAAAACTTAAATTCTGCATAATTATTACTATTTACTTAAAATTTATTATAAATTATATTTTACAGGGATTTTTTATTTTTTTCATTTAAAATTTTGAAGAGAGTTATTTTCATATAATGTTAAGAATTGATAGTGTAATTAATAACTTCTATAACTCAAAATATTTAAAATTATTTTTTATCATAATAATAATTAATAAATTTATTAGACACTACAAAATATTCATCTATAAGATATATTAATTATCATATTTTATTTATTGAGATAATATTTAAATTTGTCTTCAAAACCAATCTCTCAGATGTATATGCTGAACAGGTTATGAAGGTTAGTAGCTTCCCGAAATTTGTCAGCTCATGCACAAAATACATACTTATCAGTGCCCTTCCATGCCCTCTCTATCCTAACATCCAGTTTTGAAAGTTGTTCCTATACATTAAAATAGTCCCACATCGCTTAGGAATTGTAGCTACGAATAGTTTATATACACCCTCCTTCCTTGACCCTCTGAGGCGCTTTCTAAGAGCAAAACCGTGAGGCGCAGGCCAACGCCAAAGCGGATAATACCTCGGATGCGGTACCCTAATGATTAGCGGACATTGCGGTTGGAACATTAACACCATCCTCCTCCTCCCTTGACCCTCCGAGGCGCCTTTTAAGGGTTCAAACCAACGCCTTATAAATAAATAATTTTCATAATTATAGTCGTAGTCTCATTTTGTTTATTTTTAATATTTTTTATTATAAACATATAACGGCATCTACAATACACGTTGTGAGCCCTACAATGCCACATAGATTTAAGAACTTTACACCAAAAATTACTCTAATGATAAAGTTGCTAGAGTGAGTACTAAACTTGAGCACATTAAATTTTGTAATTAATAAATGTTCTTTAATTGGTAAGAATGAATTAAGTAACGATTGCTTATATAAGCAATTCACTTATGCAACGCATTGCCAAGTCATATGATCTAATGGCAAAAATTTGTTAAGCAACGTTGCCTAACTTTAAGCAATTATGTAACACCCGAATTGGAGATGCTCTAAGTCAATATATTTCAATTTATAAATTATATTAATTACATCAAAAATAAATTTTGTATAATTAGTATGATTTATTTAAAATTTATTATAAATTATATTTTACAGGGATTTTTTGTTTTTTTCTTGTAAAATTTTGAACAGAGTTATTTTCATATAATGTTAAGAATTGATAGTGTAATTAATAACTTCTATAACTCAAAATATTTTAAAATTATTTTTTATCATAATAATAATTAATAAATTTTATTAGAAACTACAAAACATTCATCTATAAAATATATTTATTATTAGATTTTACTTTATTTATTTATTTGAGATAATATTTAAATTTGTCTTCGAAACCAATCTCTCCGATGTATATGCTGAACAGGCTGTGAAGGTTCGTAGCTTCCCCAAATTTGTCAGCTGATGCACAAAATACATATTTATCAGTGCCATTGCATGCCCTCTCTATCCTAACATCCAGTTTTGAAAGTTGTTCCTATACATTAAAATAGTCCCACATCGCTTAGGAATATTAGCTAAGGATAGTTTATATACACCCTCTTTCCTTGACCCTCTGAGGCGCTTTCTAAGAGCATAACCGTGAGGCGCAGGCCAACGCCAAAGCGGACAATACCTCGAATGCGGTACCCTAATAATTAGCGGACTTTGAGGTTGGAACATTAACACCCTCCTCCTCCTCCCTTGACCCTCCGAGCCGCATTTTAAGGGTTCAGACCAACGCCTTATAAATAAATAATTTTCATAATTATAGTCTCATTTAGTTTATTTATAATATATTTTTATTATAAGCATATAAGAGCATCTACAATACATGATTGCTTAAATGAGTTACTTATGTTAAATTTGTGAGCCCTACCTTGCCACATAGATTTAAGAACTTTACACAAAAAATTACTCCAATGATAAAGTTGCTAGAGTGAGTACTTAACTTGAGCACATTAAATTTTGTAATTAATAAATGGTTCTTTAATTGGTAAGAATGAATTAAGTAACGATTGCTTATATAAGCAATTCACTTATGCAACACATTGCCAAGTCATATGATCTAATGGCAAAAATTTGTTAAGCAACGTTGCTTAACTTTAAGAAATTATTTAAGCACCCGCATTGGAGATGCTCTAAGTCAATATATTTCAATTTATATATTATATTAATTACATCAAAACAAAAATTTTGTATAATTATTACTATTTATTTAAAATTTATTATAAATTATATTTTACAGGGATTTTTTTATTTTTTTCTTGTAAAATTTTGAACAAAGTTATTTTCATATAATGTTAAGAATTGATAGTGTAAGTAATAACTTCTATAAGTCAAAATATTTTAAAATTATTTTTTATCATAATAATAATTAATAAATTTATTAAGCACTACAAAACATTCATCTATAACATATATTAATTATAAGATTTTATTTTATTAATTTATTTATTTATTTATTTATTTATTTGAGATAATATTTAAATTTGTCTTCAAAACCAATCTCTCCGATGTATATGCTGAACAGGCTGTGAAGGTTCGTAGCTTCCCCAAATTTGTTAGCTGATGCACAAAATACATATTTATCAGTGCCATTGCATGCCCTCTCTATCCTAACATCCAATTTTGAAAGTTGTTCCTATACATTAAAATAGTCCCACATCGCTTAGGAATAGTAGCTAAGGATAGTTTATATACACCCTCCTTCCTTGACCCTCTGAGGCGCTTTCTAAGAGCATAACCGTGAGGCGCAGGCCAACGCCAAAGCGGACAATACCTTGAATGCGGTACCCTAATAATTAGCGGACTTTTAGGTTGGAACATTAACACCCTCCTCCTTCTCCCTTGACCCTCCGAGCCGCATTTTAAGGGTTCAGACCAACGCCTTATAAATAAATAATTTTCATAATTATAGTCTCATTTAGTTTATTTATAATATATTTTTATTATAAGCATATAAGAGCATCTACAATACATGATTGCTTCAATGAGTTACTTATGTTAAATTTGTGAGCCCTACCTTGCCACATAGATTTAAGAACTTTACACAAAAAATTACTCCAATGATAAAGTTGCTAGAGTGAGTACTTAAGTTGAGCACATTAAATTTTGTAATTAATAAATGATTCTTTAATTGGTAAGAATGAATTAAGTAACGATTGCTTATATAAGCAATTCACTTATGCAACGCATTGCCAAGTCATATGATCTAATGGCAAAAATTTGTTAAGAAACGTTGCTTAACTTTAAGCAATTATTTAAGCACCCGCATTGGAGATGCTCTAAGTCAATATATTTCAATTTATATATTATATTAATTACATCAAAACATAAATTTTGTATAATTATTACTATTTATTTAAAATTTATTATAAATTATATTTTACAGGGATTTTTTTATTTTTTTCTTGTAAAATTTTGAACAAAGTTATTTTCATATAATGTTAAGAATTGATAGTGTAAGTAATAACTTCTATAAGTCAAAATATTTTAAAATTATTTTTTATCATAATAATAATTAATAAATTTATTAAGCACTACAAAACATTCATCTATAACATATATTAATTATAAGATTTTATTTTATTAAGTTATTAATTTATTTATTTATTTATTTGAGATAATATTTAAATTTGTCTTCAAAATCGATCTCTCCGATGTATATGCTGAACAGACTATCAAGGTTAGTAGCTTCCCCAAATTTGTCAGCTCATGCACAAAATACATATTTAACGGTGCCCTTGCATGCCCTCTCTATCCTAACATCCAGTTTTGAAAGTTGTTCCTATACATTAAAATAGTCCCACGTCGCTTAGAAATAGTAGCTAAGGATAGTTTATATACACCCTCCTTCCTTGACCCTCTGAAGCGTTTTCTAAGAGCAAAACCGTGGCCGCAGGCCAATGCCAAAGCGGACAATACCTTGGATGCTGTACCCTAATGATTAGCGGACTTTGAGGTTGGAACATTAAGACCCTCCTCCTCCTCCCTTTACCCTCCGAGGCGCCTTTTAAGGGTTCAGACCAACGCATTATAGATAAATAATTTTCATAATTATAGTCTCATTTTGTTTATTTATAATATTTTTTTTATTATAAGCATATAAGAGCATCTACCATACATGATTGCTTAAATGAGTTACTTATGTTAAATTTGTGAGCCCTACAATGCCACATAGATTTAAGAACTTTACACCAAAAATTACTCCAATGATAAAGCTGCTAGAGTGAGTACTTAACTTGAGCACATTAAATTTTGTAATTAATAAATGGTTCTTTAATTGGTAAGAATGAATTAAGTAACGATTGCTTATATAAGCAATTCACTTATGCAACGCATTGCCAAGTCATATGATCTAATGGCAAAAATTTGTTAAGAAACGTTGCTTAACTTTAAGCAATTATTTAAGCACCCGCATTGGAGATGCTCTAAGTCAATATATTTCAATTTATATATTATATTAATTACATCAAAACATAAATTTTGTATAATTATTACTATTTATTTAAAATTTATTATAAATTATATTTTACAGGGATTTTTTTATTTTTTTCTTGTAAAATTTTGAACAAAGTTATTTTCATATAATGTTAAGAATTGATAGTGTAAGTAATAACTTCTATAAGTCAAAATATTTTAAAATTATTTTTTATCATAATAATAATTAATAAATTTATTAAGCACTACAAAACATTCATCTATAACATATATTAATTATAAGATTTTATTTTATTAAGTTATTAATTTATTTATTTATTTATTTGAGATAATATTTAAATTTGTCTTCAAAATCGATCTCTCCGATGTATATGCTGAACAGACTATCAAGGTTAGTAGCTTCCCAAATTTGTCAGCTCATGCACAAAATACATATTTAACGGTGCCCTTGCATGCCCTCTCTATCCTAACATCCAGTTTTGAAAGTTGTTCCTATACATTAAAATAGTCCCACGTCGCTTAGAAATAGTAGCTAAGGATAGTTTATATACACCCTCCTTCCTTGACCCTCTGAAGCGTTTTCTAAGAGCAAAACCGTGGCCGCAGGCCAATGCCAAAGCGGACAATACCTTGGATGCTGTACCCTAATGATTAGCGGACTTTGAGGTTGGAACATTAAGACCCTCCTCCTCCTCCCTTTACCCTCCGAGGCGCCTTTTAAGGGTTCAGACCAACGCATTATAGATAAATAATTTTCATAATTATAGTCTCATTTTGTTTATTTATAATATTGTTTTTATTATAAGCATATAAGAGCATCTACCATACATGATTGCTTAAATGAGTTACTTATGTTAAATTTGTGAGCCCTACAATGCCACATAGATTTAAGAACTTTACACCAAAAATTACTCCAATGATAAAGCTGCTAGAGTGAGTACTTAACTTGAGCACATTAAATTTTGTAATTAATAAATGGTTCTTTAATTGGTAAGAATGAATTAAGTAACGATTGCTTATATAAGCAATTCACTTATGCAACGCATTGCCAAGTCATATGATCTAATGGCAAAAATTTGTTAAGAAACGTTGCTTAACTTTAAGCAATTATTTAAGCACCCGCATTGGAGATGCTCTAAGTCAATATATTTCAATTTATATATTATATTAATTACATCAAAACATAAATTTTGTATAATTATTACTATTTATTTAAAATTTATTATAAATTATATTTTACAGGGATTTTTTTATTTTTTTCTTGTAAAATTTTGAACAAAGTTATTTTCATATAATGTTAAGAATTGATAGTGTAAGTAATAACTTCTATAAGTCAAAATATTTTAAAATTATTTTTTATCATAATAATAATTAATAAATTTATTAAGCACTACAAAACATTCATCTATAACATATATTAATTATAAGATTTTATTTTATTAATTTATTAATTTATTTATTTATTTATTTGAGATAATATTTAAATTTGTCTTCAAAATCGATCTCTCCGATGTATATGCTGAACAGACTATCAAGGTTAGTAGCTTCCCCAAATTTGTCAGCTCATGCACAACATACATATTTAACGGTGCCCTTGCATGCCCTCTCTATCCTAACATCCAGTTTTGAAAGTTGTTCCTATACATTAAAATAGTCCCACGTCGCTTAGAAATAGTAGCTAAGGATAGTTTATATACACCCTCCTTCCTTGACCCTCTGAAGCGTTTTCTAAGAGCAAAACCGTGGCCGCAGGCCAATGCCAAAGCGGACAATACCTTGGATGCTGTACCCTAATGATTAGCGGACTTTGAGGTTGGAACATTAAGACCCTCCTCCTCCTCCCTTTACCCTCCGAGGCGCCTTTTAAGGGTTCAGACCAACGCATTATAGATAAATAATTTTCATAATTATAGTCTCATTTTGTTTATTTATAATATTTTTTTTATTATAAGCATATAAGAGCATCTACCATACATGATTGCTTAAATGAGTTACTTATGTTAAATTTGTGAGCCCTACAATGCCACATAGATTTAAAAACTTTACACCAAAAATTACTCCAATGATAAAGCTGCTAGAGTGAGTACTTAACTTGAGCACATTAAATTTTGTAATTAATAAATGGTTCTTTAATTGGTAAGAATGAATTAAGTAACGATTGCTTATATAAGCAATTCACTTATGCAACGCATTGCCAAGTCATATGATCTAATGGCAAAAATTTGTTAAGCAACGTTGCCTAACTTTAAGCAATTGTGTAAGCACCCGCATTGGAGATGCTCTAAGTCAATATATTCAAATTTATATATTATATTAATTACATCAAAACATAAATTTTGTATAATTATTACTATTTAGTTAAAATTTATTATAAATTACATTTTACAGGGATTTTTTATTTTTTTCTTGTAAAATTTTGAACAGAGTTATTTTCATATAATGTTAAGAATTGATAGTGTAATTAATAACTTCTATAACTCAAAACATTTTAAAATTATTTTTTATCATAATAATAATTAATAAATTTATTAGACACTACAAAACATTCATCTATAAAATATATTAATTATAAGATTTTATTTTATTTATTTATTTGAGATAATATTTAAATTTGTCTTCGAAACCAATCTCTCCTATGTATATGCTGAACAGGCTGTGAAGGTTAGTAGCTTCCCCAAATTTGTCAGCTCATACACAAAATACATATTTATCGGTGCCCTTCCATGCCCTCTCTATCCTAACATCCAGTTTTGAAAGTTGTTCCTTTACATTGAAATAATCCCACATCGCTTAGGAATAGTAGCTAAGGATAGTTTATATGCACCCTCCTTCCTTGACCCTCTGAGGCGCTTTCTAAGAGCAAAACCGTGAGGCGCAGGCCAACGCCAAAGCGGACAATACCTCGGATGCGGTACCCTAATGATTAGCGGACTTTGAGGTGGGAACATTAACACCCTCTTCCTCCTCCCTCGACCCTCCGAGGCACCTTTTAAGGGTTCAGACCAACGCCTTATAAATAAATAATTTTCATAATTATACTCTCATTTTGTTTATTTATAATATTTTTATTATTATAAGCATATAAGAGCATCTAGCATACATGATTGCTTAAATGAGTTACTTATGTTAAATTTGTGAGCCCTACAATGCTACATAGATTTAAGAAGTTTACACCAAAAATTACTCCAATGATAAAGTTGCTAGAGTGAGTACTTAACTTGAGCACATTAAATTTCGTAATTAATAAATGGTTCTTTAATTGGTAAGAATGAATTAGGTAACGATTGCTTATATACGTAATTCACTTATGCAACGCATTGCCAAGTCATATGATCTAATGGCAAAAATTGGTTAAGCAACGTCGCCTAACTATAAGCAATTATGTAAGCACCCGCATTGGAGATGCTCTAAGTCAATATATTTCAATTTATATATTATATTAATTACATCAAAACATAAATTTTGCATAATTATTACTATTTATTTAAAATTTATTATAAATTATATTTTACAGGGATTTTTTTATTTTTTTCTTGTAAAATTTTGAACAAAGTTATTTTCATATAATGTTAAGAATTGATAGTGTAATTAATAACTTTTATAAGTCAAAATATTTTAAAATTATTTTTTATCATAATAATAATTAATAAATTTATTAGACACTACAAAACATTCATCTCTAAGATATATTAATTATAAGATTTTATTTTATTAATTTATTTATTTATTTATTTGAGATAATATTTAAATTTGTCTTCAAAACCAATCTCTCCGATGTATATGCTGAACAGGCTGTGAAGGTTAGTAGCTTCCCCAAATTTGTCAGCTCATGCACAAAATACATATTTTTCAGTGCCCTTGCACGCCCTCTCTATCCTAACATCCAATTTTGAAAGTTGTTCCTATACATTAAAATAGTCCCACATCGCTTAGGAATAGTAGCTAAGGATAGTTTATATACACCCTCCTTCCTTGACCCTCTGAGGCGCTTTCTAAGAGCAAAACCGTGAGGCGCAGGCCAATGCCAAAGCGGACAATACCTCGGATGCGGTACCCTAATGATTAGCGGACTTTGAGGTGGGAACATTAACACCCTCTTCCTCCTCCCTTGACCCTCCGAGGTGCCTTTTAAGGGTTCAGACCAACGCCTTATAAATAAATAATTTTCATAATTATACACTACAAGAAATGTGATTTTTAGTGACTAAAAAATAGTGACGAAAATAAAACATGTCACTAATAATATATCATTAGTGACTAAATTTTATTTTGTCACTAGTATTATTCATAATAGTGACAAAAAACAAGTTGTCACTATAATGCTATCAATAGTGACCAAAATATGTTTGTCACAAAAAAAATGACACTAATATCGAAAAATTTTACTTTCTAATTTTAAAATCGTCACAAATATTAATTTTACAAAACATAAAAAAAGTATTTGTGACAAAAAAATAGTTGAGTTTGTCATAGATATTACAATTCAAGAGTGGTTATTATGGAAATTATCATTTAATTTTAATTTCAAGTGACAAATTATGCATCATTAAAAATTTGAAGTATTTATATGTTCATAATTTATAATAAATATTTAATATTGATATATTAGCATAGTTATTAAAATAAAATTGGACTAGTTGGTTTGACAGTGCTACACTCATTTCAGTAAAAAAAAAAATACTGAAAAAATGCCCCATCATACCTTGAACCCATAACCCACACTATAGGAACCAATACACCTTACCACTTCATTAGAGGCTATTTTTTTGATATATTGTTAACAAATGTAATATTTATAATATATAACAAATTTAATATTAACAAAAATAAGACCCAACATGGTTCAAACCCAAGACCTACAACAAACACAAATGAACTCTACCACTAAGCTAGAAACTATTAGTCAATATAATATTAACAAATGTAATATTTATAATATATATACTATATAATTTATATATAATTATTTATAACATCATAATACCGGGTTATGCAGTTGAATTAGTGACCCACTAGTTCGACCATTGACCCAGTACCTTGACCAGTCGATCAACGGTTCGATTTTTAAGACTATACTCAATCGTCTTCATCCCCCCTTGTAGTTATCTATGTATTTAATTTTTTAACCGACTATATTATTTCAATTTAAAAGATGTGAAAAGGGTTATGTACCAACAATGTAAAATAATTTTACATTGTCATCCAATCATAAACCACCATTTATGATAAATTTGTTGACTTTTGCAAAATTATCTTAAAAATCATACCAACCATGATTTGTGATTGGATGATAAGTGCATCACCATTAAACTCTTAAAAGATAATCTTATATCACAATTTAAATTAGGATTTAATTGATAAGCACTTACTATCAATCATTCACAAAATGTCACATCTTTAAAAAGTTTGAGTCTTATTTAAAAGCCACACATGTCATTAATTATGATTGGTTGACAGTGTAAAAAACTTTACAATAACAATTAAACTTTGTAAATTATTTATTATAAGTTAAAAATATAGTTTTTATATTTAAAAATATTTATTTATTATAAATTTTTAATTGATATCTTTAAAAATATTGATTTATCGTGGATTATAATTATAATTATAATTATATTATAATTATATACAAATGAATATTTATTATGTTCAATGCACATACTAAATAAAACACTAGTTAAATAATAATGAATAAATTTTCAATTTTATTTCAATAATTAAGATTAAAATAATTTTGTATTTAGGTTAATTTGATTATTGTGTTATTCTTTCATCTATAATATAATGCAATAGTATTAATTAAATTTTGCAAAATATTTTAATAGATAATTTTAAAATAATATTATATTATTTTTCATAACTGAAATTGTACAACTCTTCGTTGATACTAAATAAACAGCTATCATTAATTTAAATAAATGTGAATTTAATTTTTTTAAATACATAATATTGAATTGATTTTCTGTTATCTTTTACTAAAAGGTAGTTTCAATTTAAATTTAAATTTAAAGAGCAAATTACAGCAACATCCCCTGAACTTTTATCAAATTACACAAAACTTCGCTCTTTTTTATTTCCCTACACTAACCCCCCTTTAAGTTTGAAAACATTACACTAACACCCCCTTATATATTTGAAAACATTACACTGACACACTCTCAAACCTTACACTAACACCTCCTATAAGGGAGACGAAAGTAATGGTTAAAAAAGCAGGGGGTGCTTATTTAATTACACAAAACCTCAAGGGGTGTTGCTGTAATTTACTTAAATTTAAAAGAGTATTTATTTCAATTCTTTTCCCTAATATCCCCTAACATTAACATATTAACTTTAAATTTATACTAATTTTGTCATAATATTATCATTTTAAATTTAAAATCAGTTGTTAGTTATAAAAAAGATATTAATATCATACAATAATTATTTGTTAAGATTCTAGATATATAATTAAAAATACTTACTTAATTAAACTATATTTATCAGATAATTTGTTCAAGGGTTGATCATCTTTTCCTCTACATTTTTTTTTGAAAGCATATATTAATTATTACTAATTTTTAAATTCTTTATTATCCTTTACATTATTTATTTAAATGAGTATTTTTATTAGCCAAGTGAGGTGCTAGAACTTCGGCTGTTCTTAGTGGTGGAAGAAGCCACTATCTTTTGTTATGGAAGTGGTAGCTTGTGACGTGTAGACTGTAGTGTAATATGTTGCTTGTTTTTTTTTTCTTTTTTTCTTCCTATACAAAATAAAGATTATTCATTTAATTTTTAATGTATATTTTTTATACTTAATCCACTTTTTTAGTTATCTTAAAATGTCAATTAAATCTTTCATTTATTATCTCCATTAATTCATTAATTACTATAAACACATATTAAACTATTAAATTCAATTTTATTTGCATATTTAAAAAAAATGTCAAGAGACAAAGTAAGAATTTATAATATTTAAATCTAATTTATACACATAATGATAGAAAGATGAACTTTAATGTTAGACTTTTATGCAGTAACATAATATGTAATTAAAAAGATACTAAACAAGCAGTCAAAAAAAAAAAAAAGATACTAAACAAAGCTGCTAATAAAGTTTGTTCTACAAAATATATACAAATATTAATAACCATCATCAGTATCATCTTCATAAATATTGTTACATTCTTCATCATCTGTTGAATCAAACTTGTAATCACTTGATTCACTTTCTTCTTCACTATCAACAACTTCTGTAGGCACCACCGGATTTCCTTTAGCTATGGATCGGGCTAAGTCATTCCTATCTAAAGAAAACCCTTCTTCATTATCTAGGGCATTAGATGCAAAGGGGATCGAGCCAATCATATCATTTTCTTGACAAACCTCATTTGTAGCTTCCTCCGGCATATCATACAAGTCCCGAGGCTTTGTTTTCACAACAACTAACCAATTAGGATCTTTGGTGTCTTTAACATAATACACTTGTTGAGCTTGACTTGCTAAGACATATGGCTCATTAGTCCTCAATTTATGATTACTATTAATAAGAATGAATCCATATTTATCTTCCTTATAGCCTTTTCCTTTGGAAGACATGTCCCACCAATCACACTTAAATAAAATAACATTATTTCCACCAGTGTATCTCAATTCAATAATATCTGTTAAGACACCAAAGTAATCTAAATTACCTGCATTCTCATCACCTCTAACTAAAACTCCACTATTTTGTGATTTCAAGTGCATATCACGATCCTATATTAAACCTCCAACCATTTATAAGAAAACTTGTATATCGAAAAACACGTGCATCAGGTCCACTAGCCAAGTCAAACAATGACTTATTTATACTTTCTTCCCCATCCCTTTTCAAAAGTGCAACCTTTTGAAAAAACATTGTAAGTTGCCATGTGCTTCATTTAAATAATAATAGACATATAATAAATTCATACTTACATGATTTTTAAACCATCGGAAAAATTCCTTTTCATGCTTTTGTTCCACATATTGTGACTTTGCTTTCTCTAATTCTTCTTTGTGTAGTCTGGTAATGTGAACATATATAATAAATAGAGCAAATTACACTGGCCCCCCCTGTGTTTAGGACTTATTACACTCAGCCCCACTCTTTTCTTTGACCCTACACTGACCTCCCTCATGGTTTGAATTTCATTACAGAGAGACCCCCTAGCCCCGAAAAAGACCTCTTTCCGTTAACTCCAATGTGCCATGTGCAATGCACATGCATGTTTAACGAAAATTTTGGACAAAACTACCCTCATCTTCATCCTTTGCACCAATTAACAGCCATAAAGGCCAAGAACACTAGAAACAATGACGTTTAAAGGCCAAAAACACCAGAAACAATGACATTAACAATTACATTCAAATGCCAAGAACACCAGAAACAATGACATTAACAGAAACATTACATTCAAATGCCAAGAACACCAGAAACAATGACATTAACAGAAACATTTTGGCCTTTAAATGTCATTGTTTCCAGTGATCTTGGCCTTTATGGCTGTTAATTGGTGCAAAGGATGAAGATGAGGGTAGTTTTGTCCAAAATTTTCGTTAAACATGCATGTGCATTGCACATGGCACATTGGAGTTAACGGAAAGAGGTCTTTTTCGGGGCTAGGGGGTCTCTCTGTAATGAAATTCAAACCATGAGGGAGGTCAGTGTAGGGTCAAAGAAAAGAGTGGGGCTGAGTGTAATAAGTCCTAAACACAGGGGGGGCCAGTGTAATTTGCTCTAATAAATATAATGAATTATATATATTACAATAAATATAAACATGTATTTAAGAAAATCACTTACTTAATAAATGGTGAGACTTCATCACAATTTTTAAGAACATAATTTCTTGCTTGCTCCCATTCTTCTAAACTCAACTCAACATATGTTTTTCCATGCAATGGTTTACCAAGTTGTGAAAAAAATTTCAACTTTGATTTGTTCAAATCTAGACCACCTTCATAATTTCTTCCAGGTCTATTTAGTCTTGTTTCAACTCCATGCAAGTACCTGGAACAAAAATGCAAACATTCTTGTGCAATATAAGCTTCAGCAATACATCCTTCTGGACGGGCCTTATTTCTCACATATGATTTAAGCCTACGCAAGTATCTTTCAATAGGATACATCCAACGATATTGCACTAGCCCAGCAATCTTTGCCTCATCTGCTAAGTGAATGGGTAAATGGACCATTATGTCAAAAAAAGAAGGAGGAAATATTTTCTCCAACTTACATAAGGTTAGAACTATTGTTCTTTCAAGCAAGTCCAAGTTCTCCAAACTCAATGTCTTTGAGCATAACTCTCTAAAAAAGAAACTAATTTCAATTAGTGCCTCACAAACTTCCTTATGCAAAACACCACGTATTGAAAGTGGGAGATAGCGATGTAAAAATACGTGGCAATCATGAGATTTCATCCCATATATTTTTCCCTCATTGACATCAATGCATCGAGAAATATTGGATGAATAACCATCAGGAACCTTTAAATCAGCTAGAAATTGACAAAAGGCATGTTTTTCCTTAGATGACATAGTGAAACATGCATGTTGGAATGTATATTTACCTTCTTCAATCATGGTTGCATGAAGTTCAGGTCGTATACCCAAGCACTCTAGATCAAAACGAGAGTTTATATTATCTTTTGTCTTCCGATCAAGATTCATCAATGTTCCTATTATACTGTCACACACATTTTTCTCAATATGCATTACGTCTAAATTGTGTCGTAATTTTAGACATCTCCAATAAGGCAATTCAATGAAAATGCTTTTCTTGTTCCAATTCCCAGGTAATTGATTCTTTGCTCGCTTTCTTTTCTTTTCAAATTTACCAAACTTCACCTGAAAATAGAAAAAAAAAAGTTATTATAATTCAATATTATATAAAAATAAAAACTCTATGTTCAATTGTAGTCTTTTAGTTATTTTAATGTTTTAAATTGAAAAAATTACTAAACTTGTGTATAGGTAAAGTTATCATCTAATAAAAATATAAATTTACAATTCTATTTAAATAATTAATATTATAATAATTTTTTATTATCTTTTAAATCGGTTCATCTTATTATTGTTAATTTGATATCTATATATATATATATATATATATATATATATATATATAATATGAAAGTTAAAAAATTAGATTTTGAATGAAGCTGAATTGATACAACTAACATGCACAGTAGAAATAATCAAATTTAAAAATTTAATTTAATAGATAATTTAAAATAATTTTATGTTATCTTTTAAACCTACATGTGCGGTATAAAGGAACGAAACCTATTTAGTTAATAGATAAGTGTACTAATTTAGATAATAGATAAGTTTTGTTTAATAGATAGATACCCAAACTTAATTAGTTAATTGTCATTATAATTTAAATGTATAATTTTATATTAAATTTTAAAACTTTGTTTTAATTGATAAGTTATAAAAGATAATATAATATATTAATAATTTTTTTATTGGATATACTAATGATCTCTAGAGCAACTAATTAGCTTGGTACTTGGATAGTTGGATACAACTAATTTTTACGTGGTTCTAGGATAGTTGGTGGAGAAGTAGTGCTGAGGAGTGGGGATTATGGTTATTCATAGTTGGTGAAGATTTTACACGTGGGTTGTAGAAGTATGCACACTTTTTTTTTATTTATATTTTGGGGTCTCTTTTATTAATTAATAAGTAGATAAGTTTAATACATAACTAAACCTACATATTAATTTCATATGACTAAACTGTTGTTAATTTCAATGTATAATATTTTATTAGATTTTACAATTTTATTTTAATAGATAACTAAACCTAGTTTTTAATTTCATATGACTAAGTTGTTGTCATCAATTTAAGTAAAAATGTAAATTTCAAATTTAAGTAGATAAGTTTAAATTAATTTTATTTGAATGAACATGAACTGATATAAAGGAACTATTACAAATAGTAATGATTAAATTTTAAACAATTTTTAAATAGATATCATAAAACTAAAATAATTTTATGTTATCTTCTAGGTGTTTATTTTGATTTTATATTATCCTTTAATTTTATATCTAAAAAATAAATATTTTTAAAATTAAATTGGTTAAAATAATTAGTTGTCAATTATGGAGAAAAATGATTGAAATGTACACTATAACTAGTTGCTAATTGAAATTCTAGATAAGCAATTAAAAATACTAACCTGGTCAAACTGTCGATATTGTTCAACTATTTCATCTCCAGATAATGGTTTAGGGCCCAGTGCTTTTTCTTTGTGACCGTCAAAGGCTTTTGCATTCTTTCTCCAAGAGTGATTTTGTGGCAAATATCGACGACTTCCCATATAAGCAAATTTTCCTCCATTTAGTAGCCATAAAGACCATGTATCCATGTTACAACAAGGACAAGCAAATCTTCCTTTAGTGCTCCATCCCGAGAGATTTCCATATGCAGGAAAATCATTAATCGTCCATAAAATAGATGCATATAATCTGAATGTTTCTTTGGTTGCCGCATCATATGTCTCTACACCTTTTTCCCATAATTCTTTCAATTCATCAATTAAAGGTTGCAAATACACATCAATATCATTTCCAGGAGCTTTAGGACCTGGGATAAGTAGTGACATCATGAAATAAGGATCTTTCATGCACATCCAAGGTGGCAAGTTATAAGGAACTAAAACCACTAGCCAAACACTATGTTGAGTGCCCATATTTCCAAATGGATTAAAACCATCACTAGCTAATCCAAGCCTTACATTTCGTGGATCTGCTGCAAAGGATGGAAATTTAGAGTCAAAACTCTTCCATGCAATTGAATCAGCTGGATGTCTCAATTGTCCATCTTCAAATCGCTTATCTTTATGCCACCTCATTTCTGTAGCAATATGTGATGACATGTATAACCGTTGTAACCGTGGTACTAAAGGAAAATAACGCAGAACCTTGTGGGGCAATTTTTTATTTGGATCTTTATATCGAGGAGTACTACAAGTTGGGCATGATGTATAATTCAAATAATCACCTCAATAAAGGATGCAATCCTTCAAGCAAGCATCTATTTTCTTGTAATTAAGCCCAAGTTCACGAATAACTTTTCGAGCTTCAACATAAGACATAGGAACTTTATTTCCTTGTGGAAATGCTTTTGCCAATAAAGAAAGTAAAGCATCAATTGCTTTTGCACTCAAGCCAAACAGACACATATATCAAAAGAAGGACACATATATCAGATCATCTGCTTCTACGTTTCAAATATGTTGGCGAAATCAAGATCAAGAGAACATACCTTAAATCCAAAATTTACTTGAAAATTGTTTCTTTATGATGATATGCGTTGTTCACTTGAATCTCTCTAGGTATCTTTAAATTTTCACCAAAGAGACAAATAATGAACAAAAAGTTACTCAATTAAAAAACATATATAATCAATTTAAAGAATGAATTTTAATAAAAATTACCTGGTAATGTAATTACATGAGCAATTAAAAACCAAAAAATGGTAGAGAAATGAACTCAATTCAATATGTTGTTGTGGAAGGATAAGCCTTATCGTGTTGCAGTGGTGTTTTCTCCATAATAAAAATCGTTTTTTTATTGATCAGAGGAATAAGAATTAAGAGGTACATGTGCCTCTATATATAGGCATTACAAGAATTAAAATTGTGGGGCCTTATCAGTAAAAGAAATCTAACAGACTACAACAACTAGTTCTTATAACAACCTGATCTATCTTAATCTATAATTAACAAACCATATATTGAATTCAATATTTACGAAAGAAAACACCACTGCAACATGATAAGGCTTATCCTTCCACAGCAACAACAACATACTGGATTCAAATTTAAAATACCACAGCAACACGATATGCCTTATCCTTCTATTAAAATGCTAATTAAATTTTAATTTTTTTTTAAATTATCCGTTTTACTAACTAAATTATCTCTTCCATACTTGAGGCTATCATAAAAATTAACATTTAATTTATTTATTTTTAAAAAATTCTATTTCATTTATTTATATTAAAAAAAAGTGGAGAAGTTACACAAAAAAAAATGGAGAAGCAAGTGCCCACGTTTCACGACCAGTTCAAAGAAGAAAGACACTTTTCTCTTTTTCACATGGAACGTGAGCAACTGTGTAGGGAGAAAATTTTCAAATTGCTGGAAACGGGAGTCTCACCCTCTGTTAACACTCCAAAATTGAGACAAGACAAAAAAGGAGAAAAATGTCGAGCGAAGCTTCCAAGTATGAGGAAATGAGAATGCAAAAAATTGCCCTAAATAGAGCGAGAATGGAGGCTCTATGATTGGCCCAAATGGCTTCTCTTTTGAAGGGTGTGATTCAAAATGCTAAGAATAAGGATAAAAGGAAGGTTAAAGAAGATGGTGAAGACCGCAGACATGAAGATGAAGGAGAATTGCCCGAAGATGAAGGAGAAATTGGATCAAATAGTTAAACTAAACAAGATGGACATGAAAAAGGTGATGACGATTCTGCTGTTGAGAATGCTTTTGGGTCTCGGAAAAGAAAGGTTAGTCTTGAAAATTTTTCAATATGATGCTCTTTTTCTAAACTGTCTATTATGAGATAAAACACTGTTACTATTCTAAATTTTAGGAGTCTTAGGTTAGAGAATTGTGCTTAGGCAGTAACAAGACGTCATGTACCCATATATTGTTTCTAAATTTTCATGTCTAGTATAGTAGTATTCTTTTCCTTTCTTCGCATTCTTTTTTTGAAAGTCAAATAAAGCTTTATTGCTCATATAATCAGACCCAACACAATTCATATCATGTCAGGAATTGAACACAGTGAATAAAAAAACATTTCAAAACTCCACCCAAATCCAACATCTATTCCCAGTCTGTTTATTTGTGACCCCTATTAAAATGAAAAGATTTAACTTACATTAATAGCATGAAACCACAATAACAGATACTGTCAATAGTCATAAACACCATCATTCTCCTTGACATGAATATGATTTTTTAATCTTTCTCCACTACTTATATGGTTGCATTGCCAATTCTCTGTCATTGTGCATCCTTTCATCACATTCTTATTATAGTTTCTTTGATCCAGGGTTAAAAATTTCAAGTGTTGTTTTAAAAGGCAATTTCTGGCGTGTGGTTATACCTGTTAGGTCCTTGGTACTGTTAACTACTCATGTAATTTCATCCCACTCATGATTTATAAAAAAAGAAACATGGTTTTGTATAATTGTTTATCTACTTGACTTAGCGTTTTCAAAGTTCTAACTTGTGCTGAGATTGGAATCCTTTTTAATAATATATTTTGATTTATTAAAAAAAAAAAGAAGTAAGTCTATTCCGTGCTTCAAAAATTAGAGTGGTGGTACTAATGATTTGAATTTTTAAAGCTTACAATTAAATTTGGTTTGAATATGATAAGCATCTTGCCAGTGCTAATAAAGTAATAAATAATCTATCTAGAGTTCTTTTCTTCATCTCAATTGTAAATCTAATCATAATAAGTTATAAGGAGTTGTTTATAGTAATAAATAGTCGTGAGCAGTAAACATTAGAATGTCTCCTAAAGGAAAAACTCTATTACTCTGCAGTGCCCTTGCTAATTTGCATGTCTCCTAAAATAGGCATATGTTTGCATTAGAATAAACCTGACACCATGGAGCAAATATGATACAATTTAATTAAAGAGGATCAAAATTGAGTTACATCTCATTAATTTCTTTCATGACTTGTTAAGCTCAATTCATGAAAAAAAAAGTTACAATTTCATAATCTTTTAGTTTACTTCAGTTTTTATTTTAAGTTTTTAAGCTATAAACAATTATAGGATCTATATTTTATTGTATCTTTAATTTATTTCATTAAGCTATGTTCTTTCTATTTGAGAATTTCTTGTGTCATCACTTAGTCATTTAATATAATCTTTGACTTATGTATCTTGATGACTATGATTGCATAGTCAACATGAAAATTTTGTTCTCTTTTGTTCCTAGTCAAGTATGCAAATTTTGTTTTCTTCTGTTGTAGTTTGATTCATCTCTAGTAAGTAAGGTTATGTTTATGTCAATAATGTAGAATTTTGGTCATTTTAAATTCTTGATGGGTATAGTAGTTTATATATTTCACGCTTTAATACTTGTTGTTATGGTTGAAACTCTCCTTGCATATGTGTCTGTGTCTTTTCTTCTGTGGCCTATCAATATTTTTTTTTTCTTGTGACTCTTTGATTTCGTGGAGAACTATGAATTGTGAGTTATGTGTTGGCATAGTTTTCCTTTACCTATTATGTCAATTGTTGAGATGGTGGGTTGGAGTGTTTTTCATTGTAAGCTAATAATGTTTTCATTTTATTTGTATATTCTTCTCTTGACATTTCTTGCGCTAAGGTTATTAATGAATTATTTTGCCACTTCAAAAAAAAATGTTACATTATTTTTGTCGCTTTCGTTATCTCTATATTTCATCATTTTGATTTTCTTCTATCTGAATTAGTAGGAAATTTCTCATAACATTCCATTATTTGTGTCATTTATTATTTTTGTAGAATTTTTTGTATTTATTTAATTATTTTATTTATTTTTTAAAATTATCTTTTTATTCTTGTTTTTTTAATTGGTACATAGGCAGTGAAATCAATGAGACTAAACTCCAAAAGGGTCTTTAATGATCCATTGACTCACCATTTTCATGAGAAGCAACTGAATGAGTCTCAACTTGAAAGTGCAACTCATGTCTCGAAATTCACCAAGATAGAACAGGAACAAGTTGAATCCAATGCAGGTACTTTGATACCTTGTAGAAAAAATTAAAATTTTATTATTAGAAATGTTACTAATTTATCTTATTTATTTTAGGCAAATGTGTCAGTAGGAAGGGACGTGGTCCTACAATAAATGCAAAATTGCAAAAGAAAAAGGAAAAGCTTGTGGCAAAAGGAAAAAATCTTGACATCCAATTTCCTCCGCAATTTTATAAGATCTGTGGAAAGCATGCAAAATATTTTAAGTCTGAGGCACAGGTTTGCTCCTCTACAAGTTAATAGTTGGAGCGCAATATCTAAAGATGATGTAGATGAAATGTGGAAACATATGAAGGTTAGTATAACTATCAATTTCATTGTACTAAGATTTTATTTATATATTGGAATATTAATTATATTTTCAAAATTGGTTCGATAATGTATCTTAATAATATTTTTGATATTTACTTTTCCTTATGAATACATGTGACATTAGGATGCATTAGCTTTATCTGATGAGGTCAAAGAATATGCAATGAAGCAAATCCAATCTCAGTACAAGACTAAGCTTTATAATTTGCATCAAGCTTATCTTAAAAAGAAGGGTAGGCCAAAAATGTTTCTCCAGAAGATTGGAATTGGCTAATCAATAATAAGTGGAGTGATTCAAATTTTCAGGTAAAATTACTTTACTATTTCTGAATATAAATTAATTTTTTTTATACTTTTATACGTATAATATTATATCATTTTCACTGTTATGTAGGAAAAGAGCTTGACAAGCAAAGCTAACCGAAGTAAGCAAGAAATGAAATCAATTACTGGCACAAAATCAATTGTGCAAAAAGCATTTGAGATGGTAAGATTTTTAATGCTTTATATAGATTTTCTTATACACTATATAAAATGTGCTCATTTTTATTTTGCGATTGTTTTTATATAGGACTTGATATTAATATATGTAAGGTTGGTGCACTTTATTTTGGTTATAGTAAATTGAAGGCATCTTATATTGCACAAGGTCGTGATTTTTTGCAAACACATTGTGTGCATTGGCCTACAAGAAATGAGATGTTACATGTTACACATTGTGTGCATCTTATAAAGTTGCCATGTATTATTTTTTTCTTTTTATATTCAATGTATATCAATATTAATTTATAAAGACAATATATAAAGTCAAACATTTTTAAAAGTGGGTATATATGCTCTCTACGTTATTTTCCCGACCTTTTGTTTTCCTATAGGTAATGTTGATGAACAAGGTCCAAAGGTCTCATGTTGCCTTATATTAGTACAATCTTATTTTCTTATGATTCTTGGTTAGTATCCACTGTTGCACTCACTACTCACATCCCTAACTTATAATTTCTATTGTTTTATTTTTCTTTACTATATTTTTAAGTGTCCACCTTATTAGTTGATTACATGGAAATGGAAATAAATTAATATATGTTGGTTTCCTCATGATAACATGGTTTATGGCCTATCACAAAACAACTCTATTTGATAAACCAAATTGATTTTATTTTAAAGGGATTAAGTGTTTTATAAAGTCAATATTTATTGCCACCATGTATAGTTTTTTTCTTTTCCATGCACTCTTTGTGTAAATTCAATAATATATGTAAGGTTGATTAAATTTACAAAGCCATTGTGTACTGGTCAAATCAATGTATATTAGTATTAATTTTTAATTCTTTTTTATTTATATTCTTTATTTATTTTAATAGAAAAAAGATTCAAAGGATGACAAATGGCCAGATGCTATGGAAGTTTGGAAGGCCACACGTATGAGATCTAATGGGACTTGGTGCATTCTAAATGGAGAACAAATTATGGTAAGTAAAGAAATATTTTTAAAGGCTTGATGTTGTTATTAATTAGATTTAAAAAATATAAATTATAATGTATGTGACATATTATAGAGTAGCAACTTTTCTTTATATATTTGTTGGTAGTTAGTAGAAATATACTTTTGTGACATGTTTTCCTTTCTATTTGTCAACTAGTACCATGAAAATTTTAATGTAATTATAAAAACTATATTTTCTTGAACTTTTTATAGGATGATTTGAAGAATGTGGGAGATACATATCAAGAGGAAATTTCAAAGGCTCCTATACCATTGGTTGAACACTTTGCTATGGTATTAGGAAGAAAACCAAACCATTCTCTAGGTGTTGGTAGTGCAGCAGTAACAAAAAAATTTTCTCACAAACAATATGTTCAAAATCAACTTGAGAATGCACAAAGTCAAGCAAATGATTTGGAGTTGGAAGTGCAAAAGCTGACTGATATTATAAAAAAGCAAGAGGAGGTCAATATCCAACTTCAAATTGAATTGCAATCCCAACGGGAATTGATTGATGCTCAACAAGAGCAAATGAAGCTAAATGTTAAAAATGAGGTGAAACGTCAAATGGTTGACCTATTAGGAGATTTATCACTCTGTGGACTATCTAGTGGCTCAAGTGCTCTAGTTAACAATGTAAGCTTTTATCTTTTAATTAACATTTTTATCATAACTTATTATATGTTTATGTTTCCAAAAAAATTTAATTACTTTATTTTAATAGTACTTATTGTTTTTTCTTGTATTTTATTTGCAGGACTGAAATTCATATGAAGATGATACTTTAATTTACTATCATTTTAGGAATAGTTTTTCATTTAAGAATTATGAAATGTTAGTTGTTTTATTAATGTATAATGTTTTGGATTCAGAATATTGTTGGAATTATTGTGTTTTAGTTTCTATCATTGAACATGTAATGGATTATTTATATTTCAATAGTATATTTGAATTATTTGAAAGTGTACTTATTTGAAATTATATTCATTTTAACATTTCAAAAATGATTGTGCTTGTATTATTGCAACATTTAAAAGTAATTCAGTAATAATTATTAGACAATCCTTATTATTTAAAAAAAATAGTAATTGAAAATAATTAGTCATGACAAAAAGTTTTGACACTAAAAGTGATAGTTGTTACAATTATAAACTCTAAATAGTGACGATTAAATAATCACTATTGTCTAGTATATTTGTGACAACTTTATTTTGTCACTTTCATATATAAATATTAGTGACGACATGTTCATCACAATAAATTTTAATTTTTTGTGACCCCTACAAATATCGTCACTATTTTAATAGTGACTCGCATATTAGTGACGACTGATGACCAAACAAATTTTCATCACTAAATATATCCAGTGACGATTTTTTAACCTTTTAATGACGAATGTTGTCATCACAAAAAATATCTTTTCTTGTAGTGATACTCTCATTTTGTTTATTTATAATATTTTTATTATTATAAGCATATAAGAGCATCTACCATACACGATTGCTTAAATGAGTTACTTATGTTAAATTTGTGAGCCCTACAATGCTACATAGATTTAAGAACTTTACACCAAAAATTACTCCAATGATAAAGTTGCTAGAGTGAGTACTTAACTTGAGCACATTAAATTTCGTAATTAATAAATGGTTCATTAATTGGTAAGAATGAATTAAGTAACGATTGCTTATATAAGCAATTCACTTATGCAACGCATTGCCAAGTCATATGATCTAATTGCAAAAATTGGTTAACCAACGTCGCCTAACTTTAAGCAATTATGTAAGCACCCGCATTGGAGATGCTCTAAGTCAATATATTTCAATTTATATATTATATTAATTACATGAAAACATAAATTTTGTATAATTATTACTATTTATTTAAAATTTGTTATAAATTATATTTTACAGGGATTTTTTATTTTTTTCTTGTAAAATTTTGAACAGAGTTATTTTCATATAATGTTCAGAATTGATAGTGTAATTAATATTGTTAACCAATTGTAAAATTTTGAACAGAGTTATTTTCAAATATTGTTAACCAATTGATAGTGTAATTAATAACTTTTATAACTCAAAATATTTTAAAATTATTTTTTATCATAATAGTAATTAATAAATTTATTAGACACTACAAAACATTCATCTATAAAATATATTAATTATAAGATTTTATTGTCAAGTGTAATTAATAACTTCTATAACTCAAAATATTTTAAAAAATTTTTTATCTTAATAATAATTAATAAATTTATTAGACACTACAAAACATTCATCTATAAAATATGTTAATTATAAGATTTTATTTTATTTATTTATTTGAGATAATATTTAAATTTGTCTTCAAAACCAATCTCTCCGATGTATATGTTGAACAAGCTGTGAAGGTTAGTAGCTTCCCCAAATTTGTCAGCTCATGCACAAAATACATATTTATCAGTGCCCTTGCATGCCCTCTCTATCCTAACATCCAGTTTTGAAAGTTTTTCCTATACATTAAAATAGTCCCACATCGCTTAGGAATAGTAGCTAAGGATAGTTTATTTACACCCTCCTTCCTTGACCCTCTGAGGCGCTTTCTAAGAGCAAAACCGTGAGGTGCAGGCCAACGCCAAAGCGGACAATACCTCAGATGCGGTACCCTAATGATTAGCGGACGTTGAGGTTGGAACATTAACACCCTCCTCCTCCTCCCTTGACCCTCCGAGGCACCTTTTAAGGGTTCAGACCAAGCCTTATAAATAAATAATTTTCATAATTATAGTCTCATTTTGTTTATTTATAATACTTTTTTATTATAAGCATATAAGAGCATCTACAATACATGATTGCTTAAATGAGTTACTTATGTTAAATTTGTGAGCCCTACAATGCTACATAGATTTAAGAACTTTACACCAAAAATTACTCCAATGATAAAGTTGCTAGAGTGAGTACTTAACTTGAGCACATTAAATTTCGTAATTAATAAATGGTTCTTTAATTGGTAAGAATGAATTAAGTAATGATTGCTTATATACGCAATTCACTTATGCAACGCATTGCCAAGTCATATGATCTAATGGCAAAAATTGGTTAAGCAACGTCGCCCAACTTTAAGCAATTATGTAAGCACCCGCATTGGAGATGCTCTAAGTCAATATATTTCAAAGTATATATTATATTAATTACATCAAAACATAAATTTTCTATAATTATTACTATTTATTTAAAATTTATTATAAATTATATTTTACAGGGATTTTTTTATTTTTTTGTTGTAAAATTTTGAACAGAGTTATTTTCATATAATGTTAAGAATTGATAGTGTAATTAATAACTTTTATAACTCAAAATATTTTAAAATTATTTTTTATCATAATAGTAATTAATAAATTTATTAGACACTACAAAACATTCATCTATAAAATATATTAATTATAACAAAAATATTTTCACCTAAACAAATGAATTTTTTTTTTGTCAAGTGTCATTGTTCTGTCACTTTATATTAATTTTTATATAATTAAATGATGGTCACATACTACTTACTCAATTAAAATTATAGTAGTATAATATAGTAACTCTTCAATTATTATTCTTTAATTACTAGTAACTTTCTTAGAATATTCAGCAATTTTTTTTTATTAGAATAGTAGTAGTAGTAAATAATAAATAAATAGACATTAGTATTTGTTTTCTCAAAATTCTAGAACGACATGGAATCAATAGTTGACTATATTGTATCAAGTGAAAGGAAGAGTAGATGGAAGAATGGATCTTAACAACAGTTTTCTTATACAAAGTTACAAATTGAACTGATGATTGCAGGGATAGAATTAATTCTTAGTACAGAAATAGTGAAGGTAGACCTTGCTGCAAAATCTCTGATCAGTGCTGGAGGAGAAACATTCAGCTATCAGATTCTGATTATTGCAACTGGCTCAACAGTAAGGATGCTTGTGGATAGTAGACATGTTGCATTCATTGTCCCAATTTGCCTTATACTAATCATATTATTTTGCAGGTTATAAGGCTGACAGATTTCGGTGTAGAAGGAGCTGATGTGAAAAACATCTTTTATTTGAGGGAGGTTGACGATGCTGACAAACTGTACGCGGCAATCAAGGCAAAGAAGAATGGGAAAGTTGTGGTTGTTGGGGGAGGATACATTGGTCTAGAGCTTAGTGCAGTGTTGAAACTCAATAATATTGATGTTACCTTGGTCTACCCGGAGCCTTGGTGTTGTAAGTGGATGTTTCTTTTTACACCTCCCAATCTCATGTGTTGCCTGCATGTGTGTATTCTAATTTAAAAATGAAAATAAAATTATAAACTAACATTGTAAATTGATGTTGCAGTGCCACGACTTTTTACGGCTGGTATAGCTGAATTCTATGAGGGGTATTACGCAAATAAGGGTATCAATATCATTAAAGGAACTGTTGCTGTTGGATTCAATGATAATTCTGATGGAGAGGTATGGTTTCATTTCATGTGATCTTGGAACCCTGTCACGGAGTGGCATTTTAAAGTTACTAATCAAACTCACCATGACTTTCATCCATCATTCAGGTAAAAGAAGTCAAACTAAAGGATAGCAGGGTCCTGGAAGCTGATATCGTTGTTGTTGGAGTTGGAGGAAGGCCTCAAACAGCCTTATTCAAAGGGCAGGTTGAAGAAGAGAAGGGTGGAATCAAGGTCGGTGATACCATATCCTGAGGCTTGTTGACAGGCTATACAATGTTATTATCATGAGTGGTGAATAGTGATTCTTGTTATCAATATCAATGATGCCATTTGTTTCGGTTGCATACTGATGTTTTCTTCAAAACCAATATCTCCGATGTATATGCTGTTGGTGATGTTGCTACTTTCCCTTTGAAATTATACGGTGAATTGAGAAGACTGGAACATGTTGATCATTCTTGCAAATCAGCTGAACAGGCTGTGAAGGTTAGTAGCTTCCCCAAATTTGTCAGCTCATGCACAAAATACATATTTATCAGTGCCCTTGCATGCCCGCTCTATCCTAACTTCCAGTTTTGAAAGTTGTTCCTATACATTAAAATAGTCCTACATCGCTTAGGAATAGTAGCTAAGGATAGTTTATATACACCCTCCTTCCTTGACCCTCTGAGGCGCTTTCTAAGAGCAAAACCGTGAGGTGCAGGCCAACGCCAAAGCGGACAATACCTCGGATGCGGTACCCTAATGATTAGCGGACTTTGAGCTTGGAACATTAACACCCTCCTCCTCCTCCCTTGACCCTCCGAGGCGCCTTTTAAGGGTTCTGACCAAAGCCTTATAAATAAATAATTTTCATAATTATAGTCTCATTTTGTTTATTTATTATATTTTTTTATTTTAAAAATATAAGAGCATCTAGAATA
Organism: Pueraria montana var. lobata; assembly: GCA_026413185.1. Classification (NCBI taxonomy): domain Eukaryota; kingdom Viridiplantae; phylum Streptophyta; class Magnoliopsida; order Fabales; family Fabaceae; genus Pueraria; species Pueraria montana. The sequence goes on along the minus strand of CM048650.1, from coordinate 71,239,548 downwards.
CATGATTGCTTAAATGAGTTACTTCTGTTAAATTTGTGAGCCCTACAATGCCACATAGATTTAAGAACTTTACACCAAAAATTACTCCAATGATAAAGTTGCTAGAGTGAGTACTTAACTTGAGCACATTAAATTTCATAATTAATAAATGGTTCTTTAATTGGTAAGAATGAATTAAGTAACGATTGCTTATATAAGCAATTCACTTATGCAACGCATTGCCAAGTCATATGATCTAATGGCAAAAATTTGTTAAGCAACGTTGCCTAACTTTAAGCAATTGTGTAAGCACCTGCATTGGAGATCCTCTAAGTCAATATATTTCAATTTATATATTATATTAATTACATCAAAACATAAATTTTGTATAATTATTACCATTTATTTAAATTTTATTATAAATAATATTTTACAGGGATTTTTTATTTTTTTCTTGTAAAATTTTGAACAGAGTTATTTTCAAATAATGTTAAGAATTGATAGTGTAATTAATAACTTCTATAACTCAAAATATTTTAAAATTATTTTTTATCATAATAATAATTAATAAATTTATTAGACACTACAAAACATTGATCTATAAAATATGTTAATTATAAGATTTTATTTTATTTATTTATTTGAGATAATTTTTCATTTGTCTTCAAAACCTATCTCTCCGATGTATATGCTGAAGAGGATGTGAAGGTTAGTAGCTTCCCCAAATTTGTCAGCTCATGCACAAAATACATACTTATCAGTGCCCTTAGATGCCCTCTCTATCCTAACATCCAGTTTTGAAAGTTGTTCCTATACATTAAAATAGTCCCACATCACTTAGGAATAGTAGCTAAGGATAGTTTATTTACACCCTCCTTCCTCTACCCTCTGAGGCGCTTTCTAAGAGCAAAATCGTGAGGCGCAGGCCAACGCCAAAGCGGAAAATACCTCAGATGCGGTACCCTAATGATTAGCGGACTTTGAGGTTAGAACATTAACACCCTCCTCCTCCTCCGTTGACCCTCCGAGGCGCCTTTTAAGGGTTCAGACCAACGTCTTATAAATAAGTAATTTTCGTAATTATAGTCTCATTTGTTTATTTATAATATTTTTTTTACTATAAGCATATAAGAGCATCTACAATATATGATTGCTTAAATGAGTTACTTATGTTAAATTTGTGAGCCCTACAATGCCACATAGATTTAAGAACTTTACACCAAAAATTACCCCAATGATAAAGTTGCTAGAGTGAGTACTTAACTTGAGCACATTAAATTTTGTAATTAATAAATGGTTCCTTAATTGGTAAGAATGAATTAAGTAATGCTTGCTTATATAAGCAATTCACTTATGCAACACATTGCCAAGCCATATGACCTAATCGCAAAAATTTGTTAAGCAACGTTGCCTAACTTTAAGCAATTATGTAAGCACCCGCATTGGAGATGCTCTAAGTCAATATATTTCAATTTATATATTATATTAATTAAATCAAAACATAAATTTTGTATAATTATTACTATTTATTTAAAATTTGTTATAAATTATATTTTACAGGGATTTTTTATTTTTTTCTTGTAAAATTTTGAACAGAGTTATTTTCATATAATGTTAAGAATTCATAGTGTAATTAATAACTTCTATAACTCAAAATATTTTAAAATAATTTTTTATCATAATAATAATTAATAAATTTATTAGACACTACCAAACATTCATCTATAAGATATATTAATTATAAGATTTTATTTTATTTATTCATTTGTTTGAGATAATATTTAAATTTGTCTTCAAAACCAATCTCTCCGATGTATATGCTGAACAGGCTGTGAAGGTTAGTAGCTTCCCCAAATTTGTCAGCTCATGCACAAAATACATATTTATCAGTGCCCTTGCATGCCCTCTCTATCCTAACATCCAGTTTTGAAAGTTGTTCCTATACATTAAAATAGTCCCACATCGCTTAGGAATAGTTGCTAAGGATAGTTTGTATACACCCTCCTTCCATGACCATCTGAGGCGCTTTCTAAGAGCAAAACCGTGAGGCGCAGGTGAACGCCAAAGCGGACAATACCTCGGATGCGGTACCCTAATGATTGGCGGACTTTGAGGTTGGAACATTAACACCCTCCTCCTCCTCCCTTGACCCTCCGAGGCGCCTTTTAAGGGTTCGGACCAATGCCTTATAAGTAAATAATTTTCATAATTATAGTCTCATTTTGTTTTTTTATAATATTTTTTATTATAAGCATAGAAGAGCATCTACAATACATGATTGCTTAAATGAGTTACTTATGTTAAATTTGTGAGCCCAACCTTGCCACATAGATTTAAGAACTTTACACCAACAATTACTCCAATGATAAAGTTGCTAGAGTGAGTACTTAACTTGAGAACATTAAATTTTATAATTAATAAATGGTTCTTTAATTGGTAAGAATGAATTAAGTAACGATTGCTTATTTAAGCAATTCACTTATGCAATGCATTGCCAAGTCATATGATATAATGGCAAAAATTTGTTAAGCAACGTTGCCTAACTTTAATCAATTATGTAAGCACCCGCATTGGAGATGCTCTAAGTCAATATATTTCAATTTATATATTATATTAATTACATCAAAACTTAAATTTTGTATAATTATTACTATTTATTTAAAATTTATTATAAATTATATTTTACAGGGATTTTTTATTTTTTTCTTGTAAAATTTTAAACAGAGTTATTTTCATATAATGTTAAGAATTGATAGTGTAATTAATAACTTCTATAACTCAAAATATTTTAAAATTATTTTTTATCATAACAATAATTAATAAGTTTATTAGACACTACCAAATATTCATCTATAAGATATATTAATTATAAGATTTTATTTTATTTTTTTATTTATTTGAGATAATATTTAAATTTGTCTTCATAACCAATCTCTCCGATGTATATGCTGAACAGGCTGTGAAGGTTAGTAGCTTCCCCAAATTTCTCAGCTCATGCACAAAATACATACTTATCAGTGCCCTTGCATGCCCTCTCTATCCTAACATCCAGTTTTGAAAGTTGTTCCTATACATTAAAATAGTCCCACATCGCTTGGGAATAGTTGCTAAGGATAGTTTATATACACCCTCCTTCCTCTACCCTCTGAGGCGCTTTCTAAGAGCAAAATCGTGAGGCGCAGGCCAACGCCAAAGCAGACAATACCTCGGATGCGATACCCTAATGATTAGCGAACTTTGAGGTTCGAACATTAACACCCTCCTCCTCCTCCTCCCTTGACCCTCCAAGGCGCCTTTTAAGGGTTCAGACCAACGCCTTATAAATAAATTAATAATTTTCATAATTATAGTCTCATTTTGTTTATTTATAATATTTTTTTATTATAAGCATATAAGAGCATCTACAATACATGATTGCTTAAATGAGTTACTTACGTTAAATTTGTGTGTAACATCCTCATTTTTATTATTTTACCATTTGTAAATATTTTTATATAAATAATTATGAGAAATTATGTACTGTATTTTATAGAAATCTTCTGTACATATTTTCATAATAACATTATTACAGTTCTATTCAGTAAAATTTTCTGAGTCTTTTAGTGCTTTTGTTTAGGCCTGAATTTATCGTTGACCGGATAGTTGTGTCAGACAGATGTCCAGGATAAAATTTTCCAGTATAACATTTTGGATTAAACTGTACTCTAATAAATAAAGAATTTAATGTAGAGTTAAAATATATACAGTTGAAAAATGAATTACTTGTTGACTGGACCGTTGTGTCAGACAGCTATCCAGGATAAATTTTCAATTGTAAAATTTTGGACTAATCTGTAACTTAATAAAAAGGTAATTGAATATAGATTAAAAATATATACAGTTGAAGAATTAAAATGCTAAATTCGAATTGTTAGAATTTTCTGAAGGTTAGAACTCTGTGAAATTATTTCAATAAAATTTTAAGGTAGAAAATTAAGATAAAATTTGTATGACATCTATGGAATTATCTAATAATTGTAGTATACTTAGAATAATTATTAAAAATCTTTAACTAAGAAAAATTAAATTTAAAGTGTTAGCCAATCAAAATGTGACAACTCAAAGTTTCTAATGTCACTAAATTAAGCTAATTAGACTTTGATTAAGAGATGATTGAGACACTACCCTAAGGTTTTTGATAGTGGGGAATTTAATGGTGGTGTTAGTTTCTTCAAATTCTAATTGGTTTGTAAGATAATTAAAAAGCTCTAAAATGTTCTAGAATTGTCTACAAAAGCCTACAATTTTGACTATTTAAATAAAGCAATTAGCAAGTCTCCTAAGCAAGCTATTGTGAACGTCCAAGTGGCTGGAAACAACTTGACAAATTGGCTGCCCATGGACCAGCTGCTGGACGTGTAGCTACAATTAAATTGAGTGAAGAAAATTCTTTCAAAAACTTAAGTAACCAAAAGCAAAAGAAAAAAAAATTAAAAAGCTAGCTTCTCCTAAAACCCACAAACCCGTGAGCTTGGTAGCTGCAGCCCCTCCATTTTCACTTCATTTTAGCTTTTAAATTTAAGAAAGAAACCAACCAAAATCTCCCAAATTTCAATATAGTTTAGGCCAAAGAGAAGGAAATTGAAGGAAAACCCAAAAATTTCAAGAAGACCAAGGAGGAAGGAAGGAAAAGATTCAAGGGTTCCTTCATCAAATTAAGGATTCAAGGTAAGGATCTTGGCATTTAATTTCAATTTAGACAAATTAGAAGTAGGAGAAACATGATTGTAGGTCTAATTTCAAGATTTGATCAAGAACTAGAAGAAATTGAAATTGATTTAGGGGTTTTAGATAATTGATGTTAGGAGTTTGAAATTGATGATTGAACCAATGTTTTGGTTGATTTTATGATGTGTTATGATTGATTGAATCTTGAATTGGTTTGTTATTGATTGAAATTGGCTTGGTTGATTTGTGAATGGTGTTGGAAATTGTGGAAAGCAACTCACGGCTATGGAAATGTTAAAAGGGTACCATGTGGAAATTTTTCAAATGACCAAGGGTAAAATAGTCATTTCATATGTAGGGACACATTGGGAATTTTAGAAAAAGTTTAAGGGCAATTTAGTAATTTATAAAATATCCAAGGGTAAAATAGTAATTACACATGTTCTAGAAAGTCTAGGGGTAATCTTGGAATTTTATAAAATATTCAAGGGTAAATTAGTAAATTATAAAAATATAAGGGGTAAAATGGTAATTTTATAGTTCTAGAAAGTTTAGGGGTAAAATGGGAATTTTATAAAAAGATCAAGGACAATTTCAGAATTAATAGAAAAATATAAGGGCAAAATGGTAATTTCACATATTCTAGAAAGTTTAGGGATAATTTTGGAATTTTGAGAAAAGATCAAGGGCAAAATTGGAAATAATAGAAAAGAGTAAGGATAATTCGGTAATTTTACACTAGAGGGCAAAATTGGAATTTTAGAAAAAGAGCAAAGGTAGTTTAGTAAATTTTTATAATAGTGACTTAATTGATATTTCAGTAAAATACTAATGTTAATTGTTGAATGTTTATATTTCCTTATTTGATTGTTTAATGTTAATTATTTACTTATGATCATTATCACATGGCATAAAAGTATGCATGAGTATTTTTGGGGGTTTTACAAAGATTCAAGTGAAAAAAATGATTGATGTTGGCTAACCGGGAATGCGGGAGCCATGAAAAGAAAAGAAAAGAAATGAAAAGAAAAAGAAAAGAAAAGAAAGAAAAGAAAGAATAAATGTTGACTAACCGGGACTGCGGTAGTCATGAGAAATGATTTTGACAGATGAGAAATGAATCTTTGGGGTGAGCAGAGTAAGTTAGACAGGACTGTATAGTCTGTGATTATATAGTCTGTGGGGTTAAGGATATTGGCAATTCCACATGTGGCTGGAAACTGGACTGAGTTGCGGTCGTGGTGGCCTTCCTGGGTATCCTAATCTCCTAATTCTGTCTAGTTTATTCGCGTTTAGTAGGGGCTGATAACTGAATTGCAGTGCGTAATGGTAGGCCAGTTTCTTACTAAACACTCAAAAGGGAAGTCTCCATGGAGCAGGGTCAAAATGATTTTGAGTCAAAACTGCATTTGCATAAATCATACTGCATTTGCTTATGTATGTGATAGATTAATTATTATAAGAAATGTACATGGTTGATATGGATTCTAATTGTATGAGAAATTAAATGCCTGATCCGGTAAATTTTGTCCCTAGATTTTAGGGAAGTTTGATTTCAGGTGTTGGAAGAATCGTTAGAAGAAAAAGATGCAGAGATCACCAGAGCTGTAGGATGGTGAATTAGTTTTGGTAGATCATACTTGTAATACTTAAACTTAATGTAGAAATATTTCAAAAAAAAAAATTGATTTGATGTAAATTATAGAATACAATTTTTTTAAATTAATATAATGTATTATAACATTTATGTATAAATAAATTAAATAATTAAATTAAAGTTTATTATTAAAAGGGGGTTACATTAGTGGTATCAAAGCTCTGGTTATGCATCTCTAGGACTTGTGAGTAGTGGGTCTATTAGGTGTTCTGTTGTGTTACCCTTATTAAAATTGTTCGTTTGTTAAGAATATTATGGGAAAAAGGGTAGTAACTAGATCTGAGATTTTAAGACATGTAGAAATGAGAAGAGGAAGACTAGTTATAAATCCTAGAGTTGAAACTAATAGTATAGTTGAGATTGCAGAAAGGAAGAAAGAAAATCTTGATAGAGTTGTGAGGGTGAACACTCAGGACTCAGTCGAGATGACTTTCCCTCCTAATGTTAAATTTTTTATTATTAGTAGTATTGTCCAAGTTGGGTTATTTTCCATGTTCCTTATATTGTGAATTTAAGAGTTATACCCTTGAGTTAGTTGAGGAAGGAGATCTAAAGATCTGAGTTAGTAGATCAAGGATGAGAATAGAGGTCCAAATATTTGAGTTTATAGGAAAGGACGAGTTTGACAATGGAAAGAAAACAAAGTTTTGAAGGTACCTTGATGTTTGGAATATGATAAGATGTTAAGAGTATGGTTATTGCCTTATTGTTCTAATGGATGTTTTCACGTGTTTTGAAGGTTGAAACAATGTATTGTGGTTTAGATTTGTTGTAGGATTGATATATTAACTATTAGGACTTGAAATTTTGTGTTTTGGACATGATTTAAAACCAAAATAGTGCATTTTTCTGGTGCAGTAAAATAGCTTGCGGGTGTAACATTGTTAAATTACATTCCCATGGTGTAAGTGGTGATTTAAGGCTTGTATAATTGAGGTTATTAATGATCCATGTTGTAGGACTTAGTTGGTAGGTATATGTGAGGGTTCTTGATGGTTAAACCTTGATTAAGAGAGTAGAATATGACCCAAATGCTAAGTTAGTAACAGTTGTCTTAAGATTTTTTTTTTTAAAAAGTTGAGGATGTTAATTATGTTTAAAATACCCTATACCTTGCTTGTTTCTGTAACTACATCTAAACAAGTCCTAACCTCTAAAATATGTTTGAATTGTGTGATAACCATCAGAGATAGACCATTTGTTGTGAACTTGATTTGTTTGCCTTTAATTGACCTTGATGTGATAATAGGAATGAATTGATTAGCAGCCAACCATATCCTAATAGATTGTGTCACTAAAACCTTGATTTTTCTTGAATTTGATGTTTCTAGACTTAAGCCTACAAAACCTAAAGACATATCATTTAAAACTAAAAAAAAAAAAGATAATAATAATAAATAAATAAATAAATAAATAATAAAAAAAATGCTATCATCTATTAGAACTAAGGAAAATAAAATGGAAATAGACTCTGTGCCAGTTGTAAATGAGTATCCTGAAGTTTTTCCTAATGATGTTCCTGGTCTGCCTCCTGAGAGATAAATAGAATTTAGTATAGACTTGATGCCTGGTACTAGACCAATTTCTATGCAACCATATAGGATGTCACCATTGGAATTAACTGAGTTAAAGAAACAATTGGAAGAATTATTAGAAAAACATTTTATAAGGCCTAGTGTGTCCCCATGGTGAGCCCCAGTATTATTAGTTAAAAAGAAAGATGGAGGATCTAGGTTATGTATAGATTATAGACAATTAAATAAAGTAACTATAAAGAATAAATATCCTTTATCTAGTCCTAAAATGGAGCAACAATTTTTTCTCAAATAGACTTAAGGTCTGGGTACCATCAAATTAGAGTTAAAAAGGAAGATATACCCAAGACTGCTTTTAGGACTAGATATGGACATTATGAATATCAAGTGATGCCATTTGGAGTGACTAATGCCCCAACAGTGTTTATGGATTATATGAATAGGGTGTTTAGACCATACTTAGATCAATTTGTAGTAGTATTTATAGATGATATATTAATATATTCTAAAAATAAAGAGGAACATGAAAATCATCTTAGAATAACATTGCAAACTTTAAAAGACAGAAAATTATTTGCAAAGATGTCTAAATGTGAATTTTGGTTGGAGGAAATAATTTTTTTAGGACATGTAATTTCTAAAGATGGAATAAGTGTAGATCCTTCTGAGGTAGAAGCGGTTTTAGAATGGGAAAGGCCAAAAATAGTAACTCAGATTAGGCGTTTCTTAGGATTGGCTGGATATTATAGAAGATTTATTGAAGGGTTTTCTAAGATAGCTGGACCATTAACCGAATTAACTAGGAAAAATCAACCTTTTGTTTGGAGTGAAAGTTCTGAGAAAAGTTTTCAAGAATTGAAAAATAAATTGACTACCTCACCAGTTTTAATTTTACCTGACCCAAATGAACCTTTTGATTTGATGTAAATTATAGAATACAATTTTTTTAAATTAATATAATGTATTATAACATTTATGTATAAATAAATTAAATAATTAAATTAAAGTTTATTATTAAAAGGGGGGTTACAGTGTGCCCTACAATGCCACATAGATTTAAGAACTTTACACCAAAAATTACTCCAATGATAAAGTTGCTAGAGTGAGTACTTAACTTGAGCACATTAAATTTTGTAATTAATGAATGGTTCTTTAATTGGTAAGAATGAATTAAGTAACGATTGCTTATATAAGCAATTCACTTATGCAACGCATTGCCAAGTCATATGATCTAATGGCAAAAATTTGTTAAGCAACGTTGCCTAACTTTAAGCAATTATGTAAGCACCCGGATTGGAGATGCTCTAAGTCAATATATTTCAATTTATATATTATATTAATTACATCAAAACGTAAAATTTGTATAATTATTACTATTTATTTAAAATTTATTATAAATTATATTTTACAGGGATTTTTTATTTTTTTCTTGTAAAATTTTGAACAGAGTTATTTTCATATAATGTTAAGAATTCATAGTGTAATTAATAACTTCTATAACTCAAAATATTTTAAAATTATTTTTTATCATAATAATAATTAATAAATTTATTAGACACTACCAAACATTCATCTATAAGATATATTAATTATCAGATTTTATTTTATTTTATTTATTTATTTATTTATTTGAGATAATATTTAAATTTGTCTTCAAAACCAATCTCTCTGATGTATATGCTGAACAGGCTGTGAAGGTTAGTAGCTTCCCCAAATTTGTCAGCTCATGCACAAAATACATATTTATCAGTACCCTTGCATGTCCTCTCTATCCTAACATCCAGTTTTGAAAGTTGTTCCTATACATTAAAATAGTCCCACATCGCTTAGGAATAGTAGCTAAGGATAGTTTATATACACCCTCCTTCCTTGACCCTCTGAGGCGATTTCTAAGAGCAAAACTGTGAGGCGCAGGCCAACACCAAAGCGGACAATACCTCGGATGTGGAACCCTAATGATTAGCGGACTTTGAGGTTGGAACATTAACACCCTCCTCCTACTCCCTTGACCCTCCGAGGCGCCTTTTAAGGGTTCAGACCAACTTCTTATAAATAAATAATTTTCATAATTATAGTCTCATTTTGTTTATTTATAATATTTTTTTTATTATAAGCATATAAGAGCATCTACAATACATGATTGCTTAAATGAGTTACTTATGTTAAATTTGTGAGCCCTACAATGCCACATAGATTTAAGAACTTTACACCAAAAATTACTCCAATGATAAAGTTGCTAGAGTGAGTACTTAACTTGAGCACATTAGATTTTGTAATTAATAAATGGTTCTTTAATTGGTAAGAATGAATTAAGTAACGATTGCTTATATAAGCAATTCACTTATGCAACGCATTGCCAAGCCATATGATCTAATGGCAAAATTTTGTTAAGCAACGTTCCCTAACTTTAAGTAATTATGTAAGCACCCGCATTTGAGATGCTCTAAGTCAATATATTTCAATTTATATATTATATTAATTACATCAAAACATAAATTTTGTATAATTATTACTATTTATTTAAAATTATTATAAATTATATTTTACAGGGATTTTTTATTTTTTTTCTTGTAAAATTTTGAACAGAGTTATTTTCATATAATGTTAAGAATTTATAGTGTAATTAATAACTTCTATAACTCAAAATATTTTAAAATTATTTTTTATCATAATAATAATTAATAAATTTATTCGACACTACAAAACATTCATCTATAAGATATATTAATTATCAAAATTTATTTTATTTTATTTACTTATTTATTTATTTGAGATAATATTTAAATTTGTCTTCAGAACCAATCTCTCCGATGTATATGCTGAACAGGCTATGAAGGTTAGTAGCTTCCCCAAATTTGTCAGCTCATGCACAAAATACATATTTATCAGTGCCCTTGCATGCCCTCTCTATCCTAACATCCAGTTTTGAAAGTTGTTCCTATACATTAAAATAGTCCCACATCGCTTCGGAATAGTGGCTAAGGATAGTTTATATACACCCTCCTTCCTTGACCCTCTGAGGTGCTTTCTAAAAGCAAAATCGTGAGGCGCAGGCCAACGCCAAAGCGGACAATACCTCTGATGCAGTACCCTAATGATTAGCGAACTTTGATGTTGGAACATTAACACCCTCCTCCTCCTCCTCCTCCCTTGACCCTCCAAGGCGCATTTTAAGGGTTCAGACCAACGCCTTATAAATAAACAATTTTCATAATTATAGTCTCATTTGATTTATTTATAAAAAAATTTTTATTATAAGCACATTAGAGCATCTACAATACATGATTGCTTAAATGAGTTACTTACGTAAATTTGTGAGCCCTACAATGCCACATAGATTTAAGAACTTTACACAAAAAATTACTCCAATGATAAAGTTGCTAGAGTGAGTACTTAACTTGAGCACATTAAATTTTGTAATTAATAAATGGTTCTGTAATTGGTAAGAATGAATTAAGTAACGATTGCTTATATAAGCAATTCACTAATGCAACGCATTGCCAAGTCATATGATCTAATGGCAAAAATTTATTAAGCAACGTTGCCTAACTTTAAGCAATTATGTACGCACCCGCATTGGAGATGCTCTAAGTCAATATATTTCAATTTATATATTATATTAATTACATCAAAACATAAATTTTGTATAATTATTACTATTTATTTAAAATTTATTATAAATTATATTTTACAGGGATTTTTTATTTTTTTCTTGTAAAATTTTGAACAGAGTTATTTTCATATAATGTTAAGAATTGATAGTGTAATTAATAACTTCTATAACTCAAAATATTTTAAAATTATTTTTTATCATAATAATAATTAATAAATTTATTATACACTACAAAACATTCTTCTATAAGATATATTAATTATCAGATTTTATTTTATTTATTTATTTATTTATTTATTTGAGATAATATTAAAATTTGTCTTCAAAACCAATCTCTCCGATGTATATGCTGAACAGGCTGTGAAGGTTAGTAGCTTCCCCAAATTTGTCAGCTCATGCACAAAATACATACTTATAAGTGCCCTTGCATGCCCTCTCTATCCTAACATCCAGTTTTGAAAGTTGTTCCTATACATTAAAATAGTCCCATATCGCTTGGGAATAGTAGCTAAGGATAGTTTATATACACCCTCCTTCCTGGACCCTTTGAGACGCTTTCTAAAAGCAAAATCGTGAGGCGCAGGCCAACGCCAAAGCGGACTGTAACACCCTGAAAAATGTGCAACTGGTATTTTAATTATTTTGCCTGTGCAATGTATAGTATAATGTCAGGTGTGTGTGTCCAATGCCATTGGGACAGTAAACCTTAATTAACTAAGTAGAAAAAAAAATTAAAGTTTTAACCATGATTTGACCAAAAGTCAACTCTGGTCAAAGCTGGTCAAAGGAAGGAATATTCTCATTAATGGCATTTTCGTAATTATGTGTTTTTAAGCTAAAAATATTATTTTGGACACAAATAAAATTCTAATAATTATAATTAAGCATGAAAGTGATCTAAGTTCAGCAAAAATAATTAAAATGAATTAATTATTAATTTTGGCAATTTATTTAGTATTTTGGACTTAGAAAATTCATTTTAAGTCCAAATTGAGTGATTCCAAAGGCATTATCTTTGGAAAATTAAATGCTACATTCTAAGAATATTTTAGAGCTAAAAAAATTCGAAACCCAGATCAGCTAATCCCTTGAACACATTTTGGTTTAGAAAAATCCTTTTTTTTTTTATTTGGTGGGACTTACCATTAGGGTTTTGGGGTCCCCTATATAAGCTAAGAGAGACCCCTTCCCCCACATGTGCAGCAGCCAGCCTCAACAGCCAAGGAGGAGAGAGAAATTTCACTCTCTCTTGTGGTGAGAGTCCTCATTCTCTCCATGTTCTTCTTCCCTTCTCTCTAGCTTTTTCCCCACTAACTCTCTTCCTTTTTCTTTGCATTTTTGATATGTTGTAGAGCTCACCAAGCTCTAGCTTTGGGTGGTAGGAAAGTTTGTTTTGAACACTTGAGCTTAGAGAACCAAGGTATGGGAGGGATTTTCTACTCTCTTTGAGCCTAAAATTGTTTGTGTTGGACCCCATTTATGATGGGTCAAGTTTGATTGCAAAATATGTGAGTTTGAACCATGTATGTACAGTGCGTTTTCTGCTACTGTTTCGTGATCTGGAAAAATGGGTATACTTTTTGGTATTTTTGACCTCAAAAATGAGTTCCTTGGGTCCAAAAACCTAGGGTTACATGTAAAGAATGTTATTTTTGAGCACTTGAGCTATTTGTTATGAATTTCTTAAGTTTTGAGCCATTTATTTAAATATTCTTGTTCTGTTTTGTGAGACAAGTGTGTGGCTGTCCTTGACTATTTGTAGCACCAAAAATGGTCTTTTTATGTCCTAAAATATAGAAATGTATATGTGGAATACTTGGAAATGGATTGTGAATCTTTAGAAATTTTCTTGTTTGGTGAAATTGTGGATTTTTGGGCACTGTTCCTCTGCTTCGAAATTCTGTAATTATGGGGCTGGAACTGGCTGTAATGGACCTCAAAATCAGTTTTCTCATGCTTTAAAACCTAGGGTTGCATATAAATTTCGTTGAAAACCGATTTTTATAGCAATGGGAAATTTATTTTTGAGTTTAAAGCCCTTTTTACATTGTTCTGCATCTGTTTCAAAAATCTGTAAATATGGAGCTGAGATTGGCTGGAATGGACCTCAAAATTAGATTCCTCATGCTTTAAAACCTAGGGTTGCATATAAATTTCGAAAAAAATTGATTTCTATAGCAACGGGAAATTTATATTTCAGTTTAAGGCCTTTTTGCCCTGTTTTGCCTCTGTTTCGAAAACTGGTACTGATGGGGCTGGAATTGGCTGTAATGGACCTCAAAATTAGCTTTCTCATGCTTTAAAACCTAGGGTTGCATATAAAATCTGTTGAAAACCGATTCCTATAGCATTGGGAAATTTATTTTTAAGTTTTGTGCCATTTCCGTTGAATCTGCCACTGTTTTGAAATTAATAATTTTTGGAGTTGGAATTTACTCTTTTAGACCAGAAAAATGAGTTCTTTACATCCTAAAACCTAGGAATGCATATTTGGTTCGTCAAAATCCGATTTCTACATCAAGGGGAATTAAATTTTGAAGTTTTAAACCCTTTTTCTTGAATTTGTGAACCCATTTCGGGCTGGGTGTCTAACCACTTGAAATTCAAGTTTTAAAAGCCTAAAATATGTAATTTGTGGTGGAATATGATAGTTAACATGTACATAGGGGTTGTGACTTAAATTCTGAGCATTTGGAACCCAAAATAAAAAGTTATGGTACTTGAAAATTTGGATGTTGTGGTGGCTGCGGGTTTGGCCCAAATGTTTGTATAAGTGTATAAATGTATTCTCATTGTGAAATTATTAGCAAAGACCGAAAGGGTGTGACCTTCGGCACTTGGTTGTTGAAAATGCGCATGACCAATTATTGTTAAGACCGAGAGGATGTGGCCTCCGGCGTTGATATGAATTGTTAGAATTTTTTTTGGGATATATCGCTTGTGGTGATCTGAGTCCGAGGGGTGTTGTCCCTCGGCAATGCATGTTGGTTTTGCTTGTGCATGATAGGATAGATGAGTTGGAGTGCCCGAGGCACCCATGTGTGTGCAAGTGGATATATCCACTTTGAAAGGTCATTTGTTCATGACGCTGAGAGGTTAGGAGGGATGGGATCCTTCCCCTCATGTTGTATGAAGAAGAACGGTGGACGTTCGTGTTATTCACCTTGCATGGGACGACGCGCGCTTCGGGGAAGTGGATGATGTAAAGTGGGCGTTGGTGACAAAGACGGAATGGATGTAGAAAGACGGGGTCTTTGATTTGGAGATGGGGCTTGCCTCCATGCTCGGTGGGGAGGGTCCCCATAATATCCTTCTGTCAGTACCATTGGAACCGTTTTGCCCTGTGGAACACATCTCGCGGCGTGGAGAACGTGTGAGGAAACGTTTTGAGAAGTGGATGACCACGGCGGGTACACCGGGGGATAGTTCGTTGTCTCAAAGGAGGCTTGGGGAAATGGTGTCAGGTTGTGACAACCCGACTAAGGGTTAGTGCGGGGGACTCACGTAACCGGCTTGGCATTCTCGACGAAGACGAAGCTATATCCATGATTGGTGAGGTCGACATGTCGCTGTACCGGACATGCGTCGAGTGCTCCCAATCGTTGTCCACAAAGTTGCGTAAGACCATTATAACCTGGGAGGTTTAATGGCAGTGGGGCCCATATAGGGATAGATATTGTGAGATAGGTATTCGCCATAGGATTATCGTGAGTGTGATCGCTAGAGTACCATACGCAGTGGTCGTATAGGTTGTTTGGGACTAAAAGTCCGTTTGTTTGTGGCGACCAAGGAGGTAGAGAATTCACTCCCATGCTCACCATTTTGCAGGTACCGATGGCGTGGCAGTTTCCCACGATTCGCTTCTGGATTAGCACTCTTGAGGGTCGTTGGACGCACGACCCGCTGATGGAGGAAGATCACTTCATCGGTCATATGCGTCTGCACACAGCGAGGGTGGGTGACCCATATACAGCACCCCGGACTTTTGACTTCTACTTATGGTGGACTCAGCCTATGCCGCCCTACTATCGGCATGCGACCTCAGTAGAGATTGTTGAGTTGTCAGACTCTTCATCATCCTCTTCGTCTTCATCATCTTCCTCCGATGGGGACGACATCGACGTCACGAATTCCGAGACCACACTCTCTGTTCCGGCATCTCCTCGGTCAGTGCTACCCGGGGCGCGTATGTTCCCGCTGGGAACCGGTCGACTGTCCTTGGTTGGGATGAGCGCACAGAGGTTGGCACCACCGGTTGTGGACTTGGACGATCAGACATCTGAGGAGGATGAGGATGTAGAGGAGGAGCCAGCAGAGATGGAGGAGGGACTTCCAGAGGAGGATGACGAGCCCGAGGAAGATCCCGAGATGCTTGTGGAGTTTGCTGCTGAGGAGGACACTGACTCTCCTGAGGAGGATCCTAGTGAGGATCCCATGGAGGTTGCTTCTATATGCTCCTCTCAGGGTTCTTGCTAGGGAGCCCTCTGACGGTGATACCATCTTTTTTGGGGTACAACTAACTATAGGTTGGGTAGATAACTGCTCTGAAATCCTAGGATTTTCCCTTTTTGTGTATTCTGACCGGGTAGATCTAGGTTTCAGATATTTTGTATGTATTCAGTTATCTCTCACATATATTCATACCTTACTTGTTACTTGAGCTGTATATGTGACTTCTTCACCTGCTGATACGCTTACAGTTATCACTTGACACATTTCACTATATTTATATATATATATATATTTGTGACCATGGAGGTCTTTTCAGTTATTTGAACATGTATGGCTATACTAAATGATGCATGAGAAGTTTTACTTGACGTTATGCAATTTTGAAATGGCGCATTTAATTTAATAACTACACATGAGATGATGTAAGTGTAATGATAATAATTTCTGTGAAGGAACGAATTATGATTTGCGTGATTTGGAATTTAACCTTTTCTTAATCAAACTGAGACTTTAAACTGCAAATCAAAAGTTTTAAATTTTCCGCAATTTTTAACTATGTGAGTTCTTTTCAACTAAGAGTTTTTCACAAAGTCACATAGTTAACTCACACATTAAGAATTAAATAATTAATCAATGTATATTTTCGTAAACCTCGAATTAAGGGTGTTACATTAGTGGTATCAGAGCCTGGTTCGTCCTACCAAGACTGGGGTATGGACTTAACCATGTTTGTAGTGTGTTCTTGCATTCACTTATGGTAGATAAGGATGTGAGATTGAAATTGTGGTGTGACTTACTTGAATCCAAGTAAGGACTTGTTTGATTTGTGTGATTTTGCATTGACTAGTGTTCTAGTAATGTGAAATGAAATTGTTCGTTTGTGTCTTGCATCGACTATGGTAATAGTAGTGAGAGATTTGTATGAGTATAGTATGATAGTTTCTTGGGAACTAATAGAGTGATTTCAGGAAACCATGGCTGGGAGACCTAGTGCAACTCAACAAATCCTTGAACGAGTGACTGTTGTCTTGGAAAACCTCGTGCAAGACCGCGAGGCAGAACCTCTTGAGTACCGTGGATTGACTGCTTTTACTAAGCACAGTCCGTCCAAGTTCAATGGAGCGTTTAATCCAGAAGGAGCCGAACTCTGGATCTCAGAGATAGAGAAGATATTCGAAGCGATGGGGTGCTATGAAGAGCACAAGGTGACATTTGCTACCTACATGCTGAGTGGGGAAGCTGAAAACTGGTGGAGGTTTGCTCGTCAAACCTTACCAACTGTGGAAGGAATCATAGCTTGGGAGGTGTTCAAGGCGAAGTTTCTGGAGAATTACTTCCCGAAGGACTTGCGCAAGGAGAAAGCAAAGGAGTTTCTGGAATTGAAGCAAGGAAGTATGTCCGTCGGAGAGTATGCAGCAAAGTTCAATGAACTGCTTAAGTACTGGCCCTATTATAGGAGAGGTGAAAATGAGAAAGACATTTGCACCCAGTTTGAGAACGGGTTAAGGGCAGACGTTCAAACTGCAGTGGGAGTTCTGCAGATTACTGATTTTCCTACCCTGGTTAGCAAGTGTCGAATTTATGAGACCAATACTAAGGCCAAGCAAATGCAATGGAAGTCTGGTGGACCGCAGCGGCATCAGAAGAAACACTTTGGTGGAGACAAGAAACCTTACTTCAAGCCTGGACAATCATATGGAGGAAATGTGATACCAAGGAAGCCTGTTGTGGGAAGTCTTAACAGTGGCACAATTAAGTGTTTCCAGTGTGGGGGACCACACCTCAAGAAGAATTGTCCGGAACCGACCCCGATTTGCCACAACTGTGGGAAAGCGGGACATATGGCTAAGAATTGCTGGTCTGCACCAAGAAACAATGGAAACCAAGGGAATGCGGCCAAGAGCAACAAGAACACCAATGGAAAACCGAGGGTGGTTGGGAAGGTTTTTGCGATGAGTGGTTCTGAGGCTGCGACGTCTGACGACCTAATCCGAGGTAAGTGCATCGTAATGGATAGACTCCTAGATGTACTTTATGATTCGGGTGCAACGCACTCTTTCGTATCACAGGATTGTGCAAAGGATTTAGGATTGCCTGTATCATCCTTGCCTTATGAAATTGTGGTAGCAACTCCTACTGATAAGCCTGTTACTACTTCACATGCATGTTTGAATTGTCCTCTTATGATCGAAGGCAAAACCTTCTCTGTGAATCTAATTTGTTTGCCTCTTTCTCACCTTGATATTGTATTGGGAATGGATTGGTTATCTTCCAACCATGTCCTTCTCAACTGCAAAGACAAAACTTTGGTCTTTGGTACTTCAACTCAAAGTTCTCTTGAGTCGTCAGGAATGAGAACTGCCAACGAAGGTGAAGTTGGAAAAAGGAAGAATGTTCAAGCATACGTGGTTTTGTTTTCATCAAAAGTAGAGGAATACCCTGATATCAGTAACTTGCCTGTGGTGTGTGATTTTCCCGAAGTTTTTCCTGATGATGTTACTGAACTACCACCTGATAGAGAAGTGGAATTCACCATAGATTTAATTCCTGGATCTAGTCCTGTTTCAATAACTCCCTATAGGATGTCACTTGTGGAACTAGCTGAGGTGAAGACCCAAGTAGAGGATCTTCTGGAGAAACAGTTTGTAAGGCCTAGTGTATCACCTTGGGGAGCGCCAGTGCTGTTGGTGAAAAAGAAGGACGGTAGCATGAGGATGTGCATAGATTATCGCCAACTCAACAAAGTAACGATCAAGAACAAGTATCCTTTGCCAAGGATCGATGATCTCATGGATCAACTGAGAGGTGCTTCAGTGTTTTCAAAGATCGATCTGCGAT
Source organism: Pueraria montana var. lobata (assembly GCA_026413185.1). Lineage (NCBI taxonomy): Eukaryota > Viridiplantae > Streptophyta > Magnoliopsida > Fabales > Fabaceae > Pueraria > Pueraria montana. Next base: position 71,220,767 of record CM048650.1, on the reverse strand, counting down.
CGGGATATCACCAGATACGCGTCAAGAAGGAGGACATTCCGAAGACAGCATTTCGAACGCGCTATGGACACTACGAGTATTTAGTTATGCCGTTTGGTGTAACCAATGCCCCTGCCGTTTTCATGGACTACATGAACCGAATTTTCCATCAATACCTGGACAAATTCGTGGTGGTTTTCATAGATGACATCTTGGTATATTCTAAGAGTCATGAAGAACACGTGGAACACCTGAGAATTACACTGCAGATTCTAAAGGAGAGGCAGCTTTACGCTAAACTCTCTAAATGCGAGTTTTGGCTCAAGCAGGTGCAATTCTTGGGGCACGTAGTGACAAGTGAAGGGATTGCGGTAGATCCAACCAAAGTGGAAGCTGTGATGCATTGGACTCAACCAACAACACCCACAGAGATAAGAAGTTTCTTGGGATTAGCGGGATACTACAGAAAATTCATTGAAGGGTTTTCTCGACTAGCATTACCACTAACCAAGTTGACTCGGAAAGGGCAAGAGTTCGTGTGGAGCGAAGCTTGCGAGAAGAGCTTTCAGGAATTGAAGAAGAGGTTAACATCTGCACCAGTTTTGGTCCTACCCGATTCGGAAAAGAAGTTCGAAGTGTATTGCGATGCGTCTGGTCAAGGACTCGGATGTGTGTTGATGCAAGAAAGGAAGGTGGTGGCATATGCCTCTAGGCAACTAAGACCGCATGAAGCGAACTATCCTACACATGATCTAGAGCTAGCAGCTGTGGTTTTTGCTTTGAAGATTTGGAGACACTACCTTTATGGAACAAGGTTCGAGGTATTCAGTGACCACAAAAGTTTGAAGTATTTGTTCGACCAGAAGGAATTGAATATGAGGCAACGGAGGTGGATGGAATTTTGAAGGACTATGACTTTGAACTGTCATATCATCCTGGGAAGGCTAATGTAGTGGCTGACGCGTTAAGCCGAAAGTCATTGCACATGTCTGCCATGATGATAAAGGAGCTTGAACTGATTGAGGAATTCAGAGATTTGAATCTGGCCGTGGAAGTGAGACCCAAAAGTCTCTACTTAGGAACCTTAAAGATCACCAACGAGTTTTTGGAGCGAGTTCGGGAAACTCAGCAAGAGGATCAATTTCTGCAAGACAATATGAAGTTGCGAGAAGAAGGCAAGGAACTAGATTTCAATAAGGATACTAATGGAATCATCAAGTTCAAAGAGAGAGTGTGTATACCTCATGAAGGCGAATTGAAGGAAGCGATTCTGGAAGAAGCACATAAGAGTCGACTTAGCTTTCATCCTGGCTCAACAAAGATGTATCAAGACTTGAAGAGGAACTTCTGGTGGCATGGCATGAAGAAGGATGTGGCGGAGTATGTGGCAAAGTGCTTGACATGTCAGAAAGCGAAAGTGGAACATAAAAGACCTCCCGGTGAACTGCAACCTTTGGACATTCCCGAGTGGAAGTGGGATAGCATTTCTATGGACTTTGTTTGTGGTTTGCCGAGAACCAAACTTGGACATGATGCTGTATGGGTGATTGTGGATAGATTGACAAAGTCTGCTCACTTTATCCCCATTAACATGAAGTACAAGTTGGAAAAGCTCGCGGAGTTGTACATCAAGGAAGTTGTAAGGTTACATGGGATACCCTCTAGCATAGTCTCAGATAGGGACCCTCGTTTTACCTCTAGATTTTGGGAGAGCCTACAAGGAGCCTTGGGGACGAAACTGAAACTTAGTTCAGCTTATCACCCACAAACTGATGGACAAACTGAGAGAACTATTCAATCCCTTGAGGACCTCCTAAGAGCTTGTGTGCTAGATCAGAAGGGTGGCTGGAATGAGTGTTTGCCTTTAGTAGAATTCACCTACAACAATAGTTTTCATGCCAGCATAGGGATGGCACCTTTCGAAGCGTTGTATGGTCGGAAGTGCAGAACACCATTGTGTTGGTATGAAACTGGTGAATCTCTTTTGCTAGGGCCAGAGATGTTACAGAAAACTACTGAGCAAGTAAGGGTCATAAGGGAAAAGATCAAAACCGCTCAGGACAGGCAGAAAAGTTACTATGATAGAAGGAGGAAACCTCTTGAATTTCAAGTTGGAAATCACGTGTTTCTGAAAGTCACTCCTATGACCGGTGTTGGCAGAGCTCTGAAATCTCGAAAACTTTCCCCAAAATTCATTGGTCCTTACCAAATCCTGAAAAGAATTGGCTCTGTAGCTTATCACATAGCCTTACCCCCAAGTCTGTCAAATTTGCATCCTGTGTTTCATGTGTCTCAACTAAGACAGTATAATCCTGACCCTTCTCATGTGATTGAACCGGATCATGTACAAGTAAGAGATAATCTTTCTTATGATGTGACCCCTCTAAGGATTAGTCATCGAAGGATCAAACAGCTAAGGGGCAAGACTATTCCGTTAGTAAAAGTCATATGGAGCGCAACCGATGAGGGAGATGCTACATGGGAACTTGAGGATAAGATGAAGGAATCGCATCCGCATCTTTTCCAAGGTCAGTAAAATTTCGAGGACGAAATTCCTAAAAGGGTGGGAGAGTTGTAACACCCTGAAAAATGTGCAACTGGTATTTTAATTATTTTGCCTGTGCAATGTATAGTATAATGTCAGGTGTGTGTGTCCAATGCCATTGGGACAGTAAACCTTAATTAACTAAGTAGAAAAAAAAATTAAAGTTTTAACCATGATTTGACCAAAAGTCAACTCTGGTCAAAGCTGGTCAAAGGAAGGAATATTCTCATTAATGGCATTTTCGTAATTATGTGTTTTTAAGCTAAAAATATTATTTTGGACACAAATAAAATTCTAATAATTATAATTAAGCATGAAAGTGATCTAAGTTCAGCAAAAATAATTAAAATGAATTAATTATTAATTTTGGCAATTTATTTAGTATTTTGGACTTAGAAAATTCATTTTAAGTCCAAATTGAGTGATTCCAAAGGCATTATCTTTGGAAAATTAAATGCTACATTCTAAGAATATTTTAGAGCTAAAAAAATTCGAAACCCAGATCAGCTAATCCCTTGAACACATTTTGGTTTAGAAAAATCCTTTTTTTTTTTATTTGGTGGGACTTACCATTAGGGTTTTGGGGTCCCCTATATAAGCTAAGAGAGACCCCTTCCCCCACATGTGCAGCAGCCAGCCTCAACAGCCAAGGAGGAGAGAGAAATTTCACTCTCTCTTGTGGTGAGAGTCCTCATTCTCTCCATGTTCTTCTTCCCTTCTCTCTAGCTTTTTCCCCACTAACTCTCTTCCTTTTTCTTTGCATTTTTGATATGTTGTAGAGCTCACCAAGCTCTAGCTTTGGGTGGTAGGAAAGTTTGTTTTGAACACTTGAGCTTAGAGAACCAAGGTATGGGAGGGATTTTCTACTCTCTTTGAGCCTAAAATTGTTTGTGTTGGACCCCATTTATGATGGGTCAAGTTTGATTGCAAAATATGTGAGTTTGAACCATGTATGTACAGTGCGTTTTCTGCTACTGTTTCGTGATCTGGAAAAATGGGTATACTTTTTGGTATTTTTGACCTCAAAAATGAGTTCCTTGGGTCCAAAAACCTAGGGTTACATGTAAAGAATGTTATTTTTGAGCACTTGAGCTATTTGTTATGAATTTCTTAAGTTTTGAGCCATTTATTTAAATATTCTTGTTCTGTTTTGTGAGACAAGTGTGTGGCTGTCCTTGACTATTTGTAGCACCAAAAATGGTCTTTTTATGTCCTAAAATATAGAAATGTATATGTGGAATACTTGGAAATGGATTGTGAATCTTTAGAAATTTTCTTGTTTGGTGAAATTGTGGATTTTTGGGCACTGTTCCTCTGCTTCGAAATTCTGTAATTATGGGGCTGGAACTGGCTGTAATGGACCTCAAAATCAGTTTTCTCATGCTTTAAAACCTAGGGTTGCATATAAATTTCGTTGAAAACCGATTTTTATAGCAATGGGAAATTTATTTTTGAGTTTAAAGCCCTTTTTACATTGTTCTGCATCTGTTTCAAAAATCTGTAAATATGGAGCTGAGATTGGCTGGAATGGACCTCAAAATTAGATTCCTCATGCTTTAAAACCTAGGGTTGCATATAAATTTCGAAAAAAATTGATTTCTATAGCAACGGGAAATTTATATTTCAGTTTAAGGCCTTTTTGCCCTGTTTTGCCTCTGTTTCGAAAACTGGTACTGATGGGGCTGGAATTGGCTGTAATGGACCTCAAAATTAGCTTTCTCATGCTTTAAAACCTAGGGTTGCATATAAAATCTGTTGAAAACCGATTCCTATAGCATTGGGAAATTTATTTTTAAGTTTTGTGCCATTTCCGTTGAATCTGCCACTGTTTTGAAATTAATAATTTTTGGAGTTGGAATTTACTCTTTTAGACCAGAAAAATGAGTTCTTTACATCCTAAAACCTAGGAATGCATATTTGGTTCGTCAAAATCCGATTTCTACATCAAGGGGAATTAAATTTTGAAGTTTTAAACCCTTTTTCTTGAATTTGTGAACCCATTTCGGGCTGGGTGTCTAACCACTTGAAATTCAAGTTTTAAAAGCCTAAAATATGTAATTTGTGGTGGAATATGATAGTTAACATGTACATAGGGGTTGTGACTTAAATTCTGAGCATTTGGAACCCAAAATAAAAAGTTATGGTACTTGAAAATTTGGATGTTGTGGTGGCTGCGGGTTTGGCCCAAATGTTTGTATAAGTGTATAAATGTATTCTCATTGTGAAATTATTAGCAAAGACCGAAAGGGTGTGACCTTCGGCACTTGGTTGTTGAAAATGCGCATGACCAATTATTGTTAAGACCGAGAGGATGTGGCCTCCGGCGTTGATATGAATTGTTAGAATTTTTTTTGGGATATATCGCTTGTGGTGATCTGAGTCCGAGGGGTGTTGTCCCTCGGCAATGCATGTTGGTTTTGCTTGTGCATGATAGGATAGATGAGTTGGAGTGCCCGAGGCACCCATGTGTGTGCAAGTGGATATATCCACTTTGAAAGGTCATTTGTTCATGACGCTGAGAGGTTAGGAGGGATGGGATCCTTCCCCTCATGTTGTATGAAGAAGAACGGTGGACGTTCGTGTTATTCACCTTGCATGGGACGACGCGCGCTTCGGGGAAGTGGATGATGTAAAGTGGGCGTTGGTGACAAAGACGGAATGGATGTAGAAAGACGGGGTCTTTGATTTGGAGATGGGGCTTGCCTCCATGCTCGGTGGGGAGGGTCCCCATAATATCCTTCTGTCAGTACCATTGGAACCGTTTTGCCCTGTGGAACACATCTCGCGGCGTGGAGAACGTGTGAGGAAACGTTTTGAGAAGTGGATGACCACGGCGGGTACACCGGGGGATAGTTCGTTGTCTCAAAGGAGGCTTGGGGAAATGGTGTCAGGTTGTGACAACCCGACTAAGGGTTAGTGCGGGGGACTCACGTAACCGGCTTGGCATTCTCGACGAAGACGAAGCTATATCCATGATTGGTGAGGTCGACATGTCGCTGTACCGGACATGCGTCGAGTGCTCCCAATCGTTGTCCACAAAGTTGCGTAAGACCATTATAACCTGGGAGGTTTAATGGCAGTGGGGCCCATATAGGGATAGATATTGTGAGATAGGTATTCGCCATAGGATTATCGTGAGTGTGATCGCTAGAGTACCATACGCAGTGGTCGTATAGGTTGTTTGGGACTAAAAGTCCGTTTGTTTGTGGCGACCAAGGAGGTAGAGAATTCACTCCCATGCTCACCATTTTGCAGGTACCGATGGCGTGGCAGTTTCCCACGATTCGCTTCTGGATTAGCACTCTTGAGGGTCGTTGGACGCACGACCCGCTGATGGAGGAAGATCACTTCATCGGTCATATGCGTCTGCACACAGCGAGGGTGGGTGACCCATATACAGCACCCCGGACTTTTGACTTCTACTTATGGTGGACTCAGCCTATGCCGCCCTACTATCGGCATGCGACCTCAGTAGAGATTGTTGAGTTGTCAGACTCTTCATCATCCTCTTCGTCTTCATCATCTTCCTCCGATGGGGACGACATCGACGTCACGAATTCCGAGACCACACTCTCTGTTCCGGCATCTCCTCGGTCAGTGCTACCCGGGGCGCGTATGTTCCCGCTGGGAACCGGTCGACTGTCCTTGGTTGGGATGAGCGCACAGAGGTTGGCACCACCGGTTGTGGACTTGGACGATCAGACATCTGAGGAGGATGAGGATGTAGAGGAGGAGCCAGCAGAGATGGAGGAGGGACTTCCAGAGGAGGATGACGAGCCCGAGGAAGATCCCGAGATGCTTGTGGAGTTTGCTGCTGAGGAGGACACTGACTCTCCTGAGGAGGATCCTAGTGAGGATCCCATGGAGGTTGCTTCTATATGCTCCTCTCAGGGTTCTTGCTAGGGAGCCCTCTGACGGTGATACCATCTTTTTTGGGGTACAACTAACTATAGGTTGGGTAGATAACTGCTCTGAAATCCTAGGATTTTCCCTTTTTGTGTATTCTGACCGGGTAGATCTAGGTTTCAGATATTTTGTATGTATTCAGTTATCTCTCACATATATTCATACCTTACTTGTTACTTGAGCTGTATATGTGACTTCTTCACCTGCTGATACGCTTACAGTTATCACTTGACACATTTCACTATATTTATATATATATATATATTTGTGACCATGGAGGTCTTTTCAGTTATTTGAACATGTATGGCTATACTAAATGATGCATGAGAAGTTTTACTTGACGTTATGCAATTTTGAAATGGCGCATTTAATTTAATAACTACACATGAGATGATGTAAGTGTAATGATAATAATTTCTGTGAAGGAACGAATTATGATTTGCGTGATTTGGAATTTAACCTTTTCTTAATCAAACTGAGACTTTAAACTGCAAATCAAAAGTTTTAAATTTTCCGCAATTTTTAACTATGTGAGTTCTTTTCAACTAAGAGTTTTTCACAAAGTCACATAGTTAACTCACACATTAAGAATTAAATAATTAATCAATGTATATTTTCGTAAACCTCGAATTAAGGGTGTTACACGGACAATACCTCTGATGCAGTACCCTAATGATTAGCGAACTTTGAGGTTGGAACATTAACACCCTCCTCCTCCTCCCTTGACCCTCCGAGGCGCATTTTAAGTGTTCAGACCAACGCCTTATAAATAAACAATTTTCATAATTATAGTCTGATTTGGTTTATTTATAATATTTTTTTTTATTATAAGCATATAAGAGCATTTACAATACATGATTGCTTAAATGAGTTACTTATGTTAAATTTGTGAGCCCTACAATGTCACATAGATTTAAGAACTTTACACCAAAAATTACTCCAATGATAAACTTGCTAGAGTGAGTACTTAACTTGAGCACATTAAATTTTGTAATTAATAAATGGTTCTATAATTGGTAAGAATGAATTAAGTAACGATTGCTTATATAAGCAATTCACTAATGCAACGCATTTCCAAGTCATATGATCTATTGGCAAAAATTTGTTAAGCAACGTTGCCTAACTTTAACCAATTATGTACGCACCCGCATTGGAGATGCTCTAAGTCAGTATATTTCAATTTATATATTATATTAATTACATCAAAACATAAATTTTGTATAATTATTACTATTTATTTAAAATTTATTATAAATTATATTTTACAGGGATTTTTTATTTTTTTTCGTGTAAAATTTTGAACAGAGTTATTTTCATATAATGTTAAAAATTGATAGTGTAATTAATAACTTCTATAACTCAAAATATTTTAAAATTATTTTTTATCATAATAATAATTAATAAATTTATTATACACTACAAAACATTCATCTATAAGATATATTAATTATCGGATTTTATTTTATTTATTTATTTATTTATTTGAGATAATATTTAAATTTGTCTTCAAAATCAATCTCTCCGATGTATATGCTGAACAGGCTGTGAAGGTTAGTAGCTTCCCTAAATTTGTCAGCTCATGCACAAAATACATACTTATCAGTGCCCTTGCATGCCCTCTCTATCCTAACATCCAGTTTTGAAAGTTGTTCCTATACATTAAAATAGTCCCATATCGCTTGGGAATAGTAGCTAAGAATAGTTTATATACACCCTCCTTCCTTGACCCTCTGAGGCGCTTTTTAAAAGCAAAATCGTGAGGCGCAGGCCAACGGCAAAGCGGACAATACCTCTGATGCAGTACCCTAATGATTAGCGAACTTTGAGGTTGGAACATTAACACCCTCCTCCTCCTCCCTTTACTCTCCGAGGCGCATTTTAAGGGTTCAGCCAACGCCTTATAAATAAATAATTTTCATAATTATAGTCTCATTTGGTTTATTTATAATATTTTTTTTATTATAAGCATATAAGAGCATCTACAATACATGATTGCTTAATTGAGTTACTTATGTTAAATTTGTGAGCCCTACAATGCCACATAGATTTAAGAACTTTACACCAAAAATTACTCCAATGATAAACTTGCTAGAGTGAGTACTTAACTTGAGCACATTAAATTTTGTAATTAATAAATGGTTCTGTAATTGGTAACAATGAATTAAGTAACGATTGGTTATATAAGCAATTCACTAATGCAACGCATTGCCAAGTCATATGATCTAATGGCAAAAATTTGTTAAGCAACGTTAACTAACTTTAAGCAATTATGTACGCACCCGCATTGGAGATGCTCTAAGTCAGTATATTTCAATTTATATATTATATTAATTACATCAAAACATAAATTTTGTACAATTATTACTATTTATTTAAAATTTATTATAAATTATATTTTACAGGGATTTTTATTTTTTTTCTTGTAAAATTTTGAACAGAGTTATTTTCATATAATGTTAAGAATTGATAGTGTAATTAATAACTTCTATAACTCAAAATATTTTAAAATTAATTTTTATGATAATAATAATTAATAAATTTATTAGACACTACAAAACATTCATCTATAAAATATATTAATTATAAGATTTTATTTTATTTATTTATTTGAGATAATATTTAAATTTGTCTTCAAAACCAATCTCTCCGATGTATATGCTGAACAGGCTATGAAGGTTAGTAGCTTCCCCAAATTTGTCAGCTCATGCACAAAATACATATTTATCAGTGCCCTTGCATGCCCTCTCTATCCTAACATCCAGTTTTGAAAGTTGTTCCTATACATTAAAATAGTCCCACATCGCTTAGGAATAGTAGCTAAGGATAGTTTATATACACCCTCCTTCCTTGACCCTCTGAGGCGCTTTCTAAGAGCAAAACCGTGAGGCGCAGGCCAACGCCAAAGCGGACAATACCTCGGATGCGGTACCCTAATGATTATTGGACTTTGAGGTTGGAACATTAACACCCTCCGAGGCACCTTTTAAGGGTTCAAACCAACGCCTTATAAATAAATAATTTTCATAATTATAGTCTCATTTTGTTTATTTATAATATTTTTTTTATTATAAGCATATAAGAGCATCTACAATACATGATTGCTTAAATGAGTTACTGATGTTAAATTTGTTAGCCCTCCAATGCCACATAGATTTAAGAACTTTACACCAAAAACTACTCCAATGATAAAGTTGCTAGAGTGAGTACTTAACTTGAGCACATTAAATTTTGTAATTAATAAATGGTTCTTTAATTGGTAAGAATGAATTAAGTAATGATTGCTTATATAAGCAATTCACTTATGCAACGCATTGCCAAGCCATGTGACCTAATGGCAAAAATTTGTTAAGCAACGTTGCCTAACTTTAAGCAATTATGTAAGCACCCGCATTGGAGATGCTCTAAGTCGATATATTTCAATTTATATATTATATTAATTACATCAAAACATAAATTTTGTATAATTATTACTATTTATTTAAAATTTGTTATAAATTATATTTTACAGGGATTTTTTATTTTTTCTTGTAAAATTTTGAATAGAGTTATTTTCATATAATGTTAAGAATTGATAGTGTAATTAATAACTTCTATAACTCAAAATATTTTAAAATTATTTTTTATCATAATAATAATTAATAAATTTATTAGACACTACAAAACATTCATCTATAAAATATATTAATTATAAGATTTGATTTTATTTATTTATTTGAGATAATATTTAAATTTGTCTTCAAAACCAATCTCTCCGATGTATATGCTGAACAGGCTGTGAAGCTAAATAATGAAAGTTTGATAGTAAAATTTGCAATTAAGCCTTTTCTCAATGGCGGCTTTGAACACAGTCAAGGTAGGCGACTGCATGTATGAGAGTTTTAGGGATAAGAGATTGGTTCGTGACTCTGAAGGCGGGGTTGTGTGGAAAGAACAAGAAGATAAGAGTGATGCACGTACATTCCAAAAATAGGGTGCATGAGTCCAAAAAACGAGATAGAGAAAAATAAATAAATATAAAATGACACATAGTGTGATGTGAAATTGAAGAAAGAGATAAAAAAAAGAAAAATTGGATGAAAGAGAAAGGAGATATGTCATATATGTTAAGTATTTTTGAGAAGATAAAATCATATATAGTTGTGAAAATCAGACTAGATGGTTGGATTAGGAACCCAGTTTAGCAATTTTTTTTTAATTTATAATTCTTAAATATGTCCATTTTTGTCATTTTACATTTTTCAGCTACTTCAACAGGTAGTTTTACCGAACACTTATGATTTAATAAGCTAGTTTAACAACTTTTAGCTACCAGCTAGTTTTTCAACTTCCAGCTAGCTTTTCAGCTAGTTTTGCCGAACATAGCCTATGTATATTTATCATGAAATTAAAGAGAAATAGAAGTAAAGAATAATAAATGATAAATAATTAATTAATTAGATAGCAAAAAGTAAAATAAGAAATAAAAATAATTTACTATAAATAAGAGTATATTTCTTAATTTTTATTTAATACTATTTTTTATAAGATAGTAAGAGGATCTATAGGAGGATATAGGATTAATGTATACAAAAAACAAAGGTCTCGTGAACAGTTGTATGCTTTTCTTTCTTGTTGATTAGAATGATATGAACTTTTGTGTTTTGGTAAAAATGGAGATTGATAGCATAACTGCGACCAAGCAACATTATGCAAAATACTAATGGAAATAATTTATGCAGTTCTCAGGTTTGTTGGGGGTGGGGAAAGCATCTAGAATGAAATGGATGGCAGTGTGGTATGCTACATTGTGGGTTATATGTGGCTTGATAGAAATGAATTGGTGTTCTCAAATATTCACAAGGGGGTAGATGATATTGTTGAGATGATTAAATTCTATTCTTGGCATTGGAATAAAGGCCAAGGTGGGTTCTCTGTGCCTTCTTCGAACTGGTGTTTAAATCCAAGAGGGTGTTTGTAAATATTATAGAAGGTCATGAGTTTCTTATGTGGAAGTGGTGTTCTCTATTATGTTTGGCAGAATTTGTGTGGAAGGAGTAATATTACAAGCAAATTTATGTGCGCAGTTTTTGTGGCAAAATTTGTGTGGCAGATTTTGGTGGTTACAGAAGCACATTTGCATGAGACAATATCACAAGCAGGTGGTGGGTACGGGATACTTGGTGGTTGATTAGATATTGTGGGAAGGGGTTACTGCCAAAAAATACAAAGATGCAGAAACAGTTGACGGTTTTATCAGTATGATTCACAGTCTAAATAAATATAGTATGCTCATATTATTGGATTTGGAGAAGGAATTTCGCGTGCATATAATTATATAATTATGTCGTGATGCTGACGTTTGATGTTTTATCGTATGATAGCAGAGCAAAATTAAAATTATTGGCTCTGGAGAAGGATTTCTGTGTAAATATAGGAGGGTGTTCGGTGAGTTAGGTGTAAGTAAGGGTTGGATCTGGTTTCTGTAAGGGGACTGTTTATTTAAGGGGACTGCTTATTGCAGGTTATTTTTATGCTGCTGGTAGCAGTTTAACAGTATGTAGTTTGCTATGGTCTGTGCTAGCTGTGTCTCACTTCTTGTGACCCACTCGGCTGCACTGCCTCTTATTAATTAAAGTTCTTTCTTTTGGCTTTTCAAAAAAAAAAAAAAACTAATGGAAATAATTCAAACGCCTATTTCAATAATTGAAACTTAAAAACCAATAAATGATTTATCTTATACCAAGAGTACCATTTTCCGCTTATCAAAAAAATAAAAAGAAACAATTTTCAAGGAAGAAGTAAACAGCAGAGTCTCATTAAACAGATTCATTGTACAAAGTGAATTTGCATTTCACACTACTCTTATATACTTACGCATCCTTATATATTTATGCTCAAAACATCGACTAGAGTAGTCATTACGAGATGTGTTTATTCACGTGTCTAGTCACATGTTGGGATTTGAAATAATTTGAATTTCAAAAGAATAGAAGTAATTTCGGGGCAAATATCATATCGTCCTTATGAATAGACGACTTTAAAATCAATAATAGATTCTTGAAACACATCATCCTCAAGTCAACCAAACCGATTGCTAGAGGAGAGATATCAAGCTCCTTCGATCATATTGAACTTGGAGTTTAGGGGGTTGGGTACCGTACAGTCCAATAAGTTAGATGGCTCAACACATAGAGCCCACAATATACTCAACCCATCATCAAGGCACATACTTGGTGGGAAGTCAGCCAACAATTGATGAACGATACGCAGTTACCAACTTTGTAACCCCTCATAGACATATGTAAAATAAACACACAAAGGGCTATTAGATACTCCTTCCGGATTTGAATATAAGTAAAAAAAAAGTTGGGTGTTAGATTTAAATATAAACAAATCTCAACTAATTTTACTTTATTTAATGACATCATCTCCAAAATATCCATCACTTAATAAGGATTTTAATTTCAATGACTCATTTTTATTCTTCATATCAAATTCCAATGAAGGACAATTTAAGAAAATAATTTATTTTTAATTGAAATTGGTGCAATTAGGTGTTGTTAACTAACTTTTTTAGTTAGCATGAAACAGTTTTTTTTTCCCTTATATTTAAATCCAAAGGAAGTAAGTATCTAGACTCAATACTTTACACGCCTTGGATTTAATAAACATTTTCATATTTGAAGATGAGATGAAAGTAGAAAGAAAGAGAATACACGAATATTTGGACATAAAATTTTGTAATGATAAATTTTTAAGAGAAAATTACAATTTAGTTAGTATATCTCTTTCCTTTTACACACACACACACACACACACACACACACACACACACACACACATATATATATATATATATATATATATATATATATTTCTTTTATGAAAAAATATATTTTAACCTTGTATATATAGTACATTGATATGAATGCACGAGCTATTCATGAACTTTTAGTTTCAAATCTATAAAATTTGAGTTTAATTCATTTATATAATCAGACTCTCCAAATTAAATTATCAAAAGGACTAATTCAGTTAGTTGAGAAGTGTATGTGTAAATTGTTATAAAACCCTGTATCCGAGTAGGAGTGTTCATGAATCGATCCAATCCAATCAAAACCGAAAAAATCGATCTAAAAAACCGAAAACTGAATAAACCAAAAACCGAATGGATCGAAAATTGAAAAAACCGAAATTTTTTATTGGATCGGATCGGAATTCGGATTTGATTTTGAAATCCAATCCAAACTGAAGTTATATATACATATACATTTTTATTCATAAATTTATGATACTACTCATGTTTATATTTTTATTTCTTATATATTTATAAAATTATCACATAACTTTTATTTATTTGTGAAACATCTATTTAATTAAAGATATTTTTTTAGTAACTATTTGATTAAAGGTACATAAGTATAATTATTAAGTTATATAAATTTTCTTTTAATAGTATATATTTAAAGAGTTATACTATTATTAGTTATTTATTGACTTATAAAAAAGATATTTAACATTTTAAATTATCTTTTATTATGTTTATTATATATATTACCATTTATTTAATACTTTTCCAAAGAAAAATATAAATAAGACTAAAATCGAAAACTGATCCAATCCAAACCGATTTAAATTGGATCGGATTTAATTTTTTATCAAACCGATTAGATAATTAATTAAGAAAATCGAAGTAATTGGATTGAATGATTTTTCTCTTCAAAATCGATTCAATCCAATCCGCGAACACCCCTATATCCGATAACTCAGACTACGAATTAAATTTAAACCTGCATATTTGTATATTAAAATAAATGAAGCTGATTGACCATGTAATAAGTCAGATATTCATGACAATTGTTTACACCCGGCCTTAGTATGTGCAAGGAAAATATTATATCATTGTATGACGTAAACATAGAAGACCAATTAATAGCAAAGAATATTTGAGCACTTTCTTGTAAAGTTGGTGCTTGACTTTAAATTATATAAAGGACATAGGAAACTGAGACTCAAAGCATACCTGACTACATCGATCGAAGACATGGAATGTTTTCACTCCCGCGGTGGAACGAACGGAGATGATAACATATACAAGAGCAGTGGAGGATTGCAGGATCAGCACACAAGTAGGCATGTTCAACAAAGTCATGCCTCCAAAGAACAAGAAGGCGGCGGTGGTGCCAAATGCATGGTTCCTTTAACAGGTGCTTCTGCTGCAGCACCTACCACAACTCCGCTTGGAACTCGTGGTAACACGGGTCAATATCATGGAGGCGGTGGAGCTGGGATTCGCACTTTTCGTGGCGGTGGAGGTTGGGGTGGTGGTGGTAGTGGAGGTGGGCTTCTCGGTTTTGGTGGTGGTGGCTTTGGTGGCGGTGGCAGTATTGGTGGTGGTGCTGGCAGTTGCTGAACTTGATGCGTAAAAATGTGTTTGCAAAGGGCAAGCGTACCCTACGCAGTAGTTACAGTGGACTCTAAGAGTCCGGATATCGAACCCAAAAGACCAGTTGTGTTCCCAAACAATCAATTTTGTAATGGTTAAACAATTCAATCAGGAATCAAATTTGGGAGCAAATAGAGTTCAATTGTTCAGTTTTTAAAAGTAAGGATTAAGACAAGAAGATTAATGTGAAACAATAAGAATGAAACGCCAAGGATTATGATTTTGCATGCATCCCTTTTTCCCTCATCTTGATCTCATTGAATGCTCTAATTAAGTTAATTGCCAGTCCTCTTTAAATTCATTAGTAAACAATTGATCGTAGCTTACTACTGCTGTTTCCCCTAATTCAATTCCCAATTGGTCATAGGTGAATTAAATTAGGGTAAACGATAATACTCAGAGAGGTTGATTAAGAGAATTAATCCACTGGAAATTCACACAATTAGTTTGATCATGCAAATCATATGAATTCAATCACTTTACAGTTCTGTCAGTCCCAGGCAATTGATCATAGTCAAGGGACTGACTAATATTTAGAGTGATCAGTTCTAATAGCAAACAAAATAGTAAAGAGATTCAATAACTAGAAACATTGAGACATTCATTGAAAATCAAAGATGGGGTACAAGAGACGCAGCTACATCATAATCCTAGGCTTGGAGGACTAGCCACTCATGTTCATGAACAAACTAGAAAACCTCATAGAAAACATAAAGATTACAAAGGGATTAGAATTGTTACAAGTAGTACTCCCAATGACGATCTCTACGTCTTACAGCAATCGAATTCTCTCACACGTTCTCTATCTCAATCAGAACCCTCAGTTTTTGGAAACAGAGCAAAAGATACCTCCCAAGGGTTTTCAGCACTTATTTTATAAAGTTTTAAACTGTTGACGCGGATCACCACGGCCGTGCTGATCAGATGACCACGGCCGTGGTCCTTGCATAGTCTGGAGGTCCAATCTGCGTGCATTACGAGCACGGTCGTGGTAAATTAACCACGGCTGTGCTCGAAAAGTTGACGCTGATGCAAAACTTTCAGTGATTTCTGCTTGGCCGTGGTTATTTCACCGTGGCTGTGGTGGCTTAGCACGGCCGTGCTTAGGCTAACACGACCGTGGTATTCCAGACAAAGGTAACTTCCTTCAATTTATTTATTTTTGAGCTCTTTTCTTCAAGAAATCCTTGAATTGCCTGTCTTACACAAACTAGCAATAAACCGTGAGTTCTGCCAACAACTAAGCTCAAATCATATGCAAATGGTATCCAAACTGAGATAAAAAATACAGTCAAAATCTGGTTTATCAAAACCTCCCCACACTTGAGCATTGCTTGCCCTCAAGCAATTATTCTGAGTTAGACATCAAAATTGATTCTCCCTAGTCAAGAACTTGTAACAGAATTCCCGATTTATTTATGACAGAAGCAGATACAGCAGAATGCAGCAGGTTTCCTCTCGGGGTCTCTTAGGCTTAAACCTACACAAAAATTAATTTCCCAGGAGCCATGGTTCACTCATCTCTCCTTCTCTCAGTGTTTCAGGGTTAATAGAAAAACTCTCCAATCATATTCAAATGAACATATTCACTAATCTATGCATCGATCAACTCAACTCAATTGGACTTTTTACAATCAAAACAGATGAGGCATGACAAGGTGTAACGGGGCTAGGATTTCAATGATGGGTGGATATTGAAAGAAAAATGTTAGCAATGGGCTTTACAATCAATTTATGCTCAGTGATCCAAAATCAAGAAGATATCAATGTTTATTTCTTCTTCTTCTTCTTCTTCTCTTTTATTTGATTTTGATTTTTGATTTTTTTTTTCAGCTCTCACTTCTTCTTTCTCTCTCTCTTTTTTTTTTTTTTTTTTGAAGGCCTTGACCTTGATTTATTCATTGTATAGGAGAGGAAGTGAGACATACTGAGTCTTTTCTGTTTCAGAATATCCTTTATTACATTGGTTTTCTCCTGTCTTTCAGACCACCAAGCATATTGTACAAAGACTAACATAACAGGGTGACCAAAAAAAAATATTCATAAGGCTCAAAACAGTCAACTAAGTGGGGTTGTATCACAAATTCTGCATCTAGAAAAATGCATAAACAATGCCTCAACAGTTTCAGAAAGTCAAAAGTCAATCAAGGATATGTATATCAGCATAGAAAATAAAACATGTCACTTGAATTGATTCCATATCATATTGAAAGGCTTAAGGCTCAACTCTCCCATCTCTATGTTCAAGCTCAAGGGAAATAATCTATTCGTCTAGTTTTAGAGCCAGTGTTTCCCCTTTAGTAACCTTGCTGCTATCTGATTTTTTATTTTTATTTTTTTTTTAAAGAGGGAAATTCTGCAACACAATTCTACAACTATTGAAGATCTAAAAATCACATCAGAACACAGAAATAACATAACCACACAATGTCTCAAGAATAGGGAAAAACAATCGTGACTCCCTTCCCCACACTTAATAAATGCGTTGTCCTCAATGCATCAAAAATAAAAATGAAAACAGGAAACAATGTAAGGAGGATGAGTGAAACAAAAAACTAGTAGAGTACGGTGCTATAAACAAAACAGACTGACAAAACAAAATAAAAGAAAAAGAAAACAAAACCTAATGAAATAGAAAAGCTCCTCAAGAAGGAGGAGGATCTGGAAAGAGACGATCCTGAAGCTGCCTCAAAAAATCCATCTGAGCAGTGAATTGGTCAGCTATCATCTGTTGCTGTGTCTCAAATCGGGTGACCTGATCATCCAACCTCTGCGTCACCCTAGTCTCTAAATCATCCAATCTCTGGAGGATCTAGCTCATGTCAAATGTGGGTGGTGGTGGTGATGTCCGATGCTGCTCTGTCGGCTGCTCCTCCATGTCAAACGGCTGCTCTGCCATGCCTGGCTCCTGGGGCTGGATCTCTGGCTCATCCTGATGTGGGTCAGGCTGCTCAACAAGGAAGAACTGCTGGCCCTGGCATCGAAGGATCCCCAGAGAAACCAGAGTGGATCTGTCAATGTAAGAAATGGCTGTGCCATCCTGGGCTGCCTCTATGAAGCCAAAGTGAGTAGCCAGCCTGGTGATGAATGATCCAACTGCAATGTGACCAGTCTGGCTCTGAGAAACTCGTAATCCAATGGTGCGACAGTGTCTGATAAAAAGGAGGCCGGCATTACACCGCCTTCCCCTAACCATTCACCATAAAGGGAAGAGGTCCTTCCCAGTAATCGTGCTCGTGCTCTCCTTGCGGCCATGGAGGGTCCCAGATAACCACCGATGGCATACTCGAAGTGCTGGGTCTCTGATGCCGCTAGCCTTTGAGGTGCCAGGGATGAAGCGGGCCTGTCCTGTAATCTCCCTCCAGAAGGCCGCTGGTCTGTAAGTCTTCGGGTGCCATCTCAAAGCACCCCTATACTCATCTGTCAGGATGGACTCCGGTGTCTCGAAACCCAAGACGACATTGAATGTTGCCAACGTCATCTTTCGGACCTGTCCCATCATGAAAAAGGAGACCATGTGCGGAAGGGCTGGGTCATCTATCTGTGTCACCTCCTCATCCTCCATGTCGTCCTCATCTGCCTCCTGCTCTGGTGCAGGTCGAGGTGCAGGGTCCCACTCCTGGCAAGTGGAGATGAAGTCAATAGTGGGGCGTCTGTATGCCTGCTCTGTGATGTCCACTATCCTCTCCCATCCCACAGCTGTGAGGTATGTCATGACCCGTTGCAGTAGACCATGCTCCTCTAGAAGTGCTGTGTCTAAAGCTCTGGTGGGATGATAATCAAAGGTCCTAAGTACTGTGTACCGGTCCATGTGCTCTGGTGGTACGGGAGTATCATAATGCATAGGCTGAGCCCCAGGGTGGCGTCGAGGTGGTGGGTTAGGTGGTGATGAAGTGGATCGTGTGGAAGATGCTGCACCCTGTCTTGGCTGAGCCTGTGTGGTCCGAGCACGCTTCCCACGAGTACGAGATGGGCCGTCACCTGTCATAACTGCACACAACGAGCATAATCCAAAAAGAATGAAGCAGTATGGGTTAGAGCAACAACAAAAAGAATGGCCACTGTGTACATGACCACGGCTGTCGTAACATTTACCACGGCCGTGGTAATCATGACCACGGCTGCGGCAAACATGATCACGGCTGTGGTTCCCGTGACCACGGCTGTGGTTCCCGTGACCACGGCTGTGGTAAACATGACAACGGCCGTGGTGATTGTCAGAAACTTTTTTTTTTTATTAATACTAAACAGAAAAGAAAAAGGAAATAACATATGATCAATAAAAATGCATGCTGACAAATCATGAAAAGCTTACTTGCTAGGATTGCCAAGAATAGGAGAGACAGAACGGATAAAGCAGGAGAGAACCACGGGTGGTGGTAACTGACCACCCCCGTGGCTATATATAGAGATGGGCGGACCACAGCCGTGGTAACTTTACCACGGCCGTGGTGAGCCTCTGGTGTCCCCCCCCCCCCCCCCCCCTTTTTTTTTCTTTTTTTTTTCTTTCTGGACAACTAACCACGGATGTGGTAAAAGTTACCACGGCTGTCCAGATTAACCACGGCCGTGCTGAATTTACCACGGCCGTGGTCGTATATGACGCTGTTGGGAAAATCTGGGAGCAAGGCTGTGGTAAGTTAATACCACTGCTTGGCTTCTACCACCACGGCCGTGCTCAGCTTAACACGGCCGTGGTCCCCACATGCGAACTAAAACAATAAGAAAATTAATTCTAGCTGCGAAAGAAAAATAAATGTAAACTAAAGTTAATAAAAGGAAAGGATACACTGGGTAATGAACCCAGCTCCCACAGGTTGCCTCCTGGGTAGCGCTTGTTTAACGTCCCGAGCCTGACGTGTGAAAAGGGAACTCAGTTCATTCCTGGAAGTGCGCAATAAAGCGCACTTGTTGCAAACTTGCATCATATGTTTTTACTCTATGCCCATTTATTTTGAAGGTAGAACCATCTTCTTTCTGTAGCTCTAGTGTCCCATAAGGGAACACTTGGTGCACAGTGTACGGCCAATTCCACCTTGAGCGGAGTTTCCCAGAGAACAGATGTAGGCGAGAGTTGTAAATGAGGACCTTCTCGCCTACATGGAACTGTCTCTGTCTAATACGAGCGTCATGCCATTTTTTGGATCTCTCCTTGTAAATCTTGGCATTCTCGTATGCTGCAAGACGGAACTCGTCAAGTTCATTCAGTTGCATTAACCTGTGGGTACCTGCAAGCTCAGAATCAAAGTTTAGAAATTTCAGAGCCCACATGGCTCTATGTTCTAACTCAACAGGTAAATGACAATTTTTTCCAAACACAAGTCTGTAAGGAGACATCCCAATGGGAGTCTTAAAAGCAGTTCTGTAAGCCCAAAGAGCGTCATCTAATTTGATAGACCAATCTTTCCTAGACGCACTTACAGTTTTTTCCAAAATCCTTTTCAACTCCCTATTGGAGAGCTCCACTTGACCACTTGTCTGTGGATGGTAAGGAGTAGAGACCTTGTGAGTTACTCCATATTTGGCCAAGAGGCCATCAAACAATTTGTTGCAGAAGTGAGTACCACCATCACTAATGATTGCTCTAGGGGTGCCAAATCTTGTAAAAATGTTTTTTTTCAGAAATTTAATCACACTCCTAGCATCATTAGTGGGCAGTGATACAGCTTCTACCCACTTTGATACATAATCCACAGCAACCAAGATATATTCATTACCAAAAGATTTGGGGAAAGGACCCATAAAGTCTATTCCCCACACATCAAACATCTCCACAACTAACATGTTATTTTGAGGCATCTCAAATTGCCTCGATAAAGCGCCAGTGCGCTGACATCTATCACAAGCCTTCACAAATGCATGTGCATCTTTGTAAAGGGAAGGCCAGTAAAAACCACACTGAAGCACTTTATGGGCGGTCCTCATAGGGCCCGAGTGTCCGCCGGCTTCTAAAGAGTGACAATGGTTTAAGATGGAACTTACCTCATTATAAGGCACACACCGCCTTACCAGGTTGTCACCACACACCTTGTATAAAAAGGGGTCATCCCAGAAATACTTCCTTGCTTCTGACATTAATCTCTTCTTCTGCTGATAATTGAATTCAGGGGGAAATACTTGGCAGGCTAAATAGTTAACTATATCAGCATACCAAGGTGTCCCTTCAGAGGAAATGACAGCAAAAAGATGCTCATCAGGGAATGTCTCTTTAATGGCCCCATCTTCTGCAGGTTGCATGACAGAGGGATCTAGACAGGACAGGTGGTCCGCAACCAAGTTCTCTGATCCTTTCTTGTCCTTTATTTCTAAATCAAATTCTTGCAGCAACAATATCCACCTGATGAGTCTTGGCTTTGCATCCTGTTTACTCAAAAGAAACTTGATAGCAGAGTGGCCAGTGAAAACAATAACTTTAGACAACACTAAGTAATGTCTAAACTTATCAAAAGCAAAAACTATTGCCAAAAGTTCTTTTTCAGTGGTAGTGTAATTCCTTTGGGCCTCATCTAATGTCCTACTGGCATAGTAAATAGTATGAAAAATTTTATTTCTCCTTTGACCCAAAACAGCCCCTACAGCTGTGTCACTAGCATCACACATCAGTTCAAAAGGCAGTGACCAATCAGGGGCTACTACCACAGGAGCGCTAACAAGCCTCTCTTTCAGTAGTTTGAATGCCTGTAAGCACTCATCAGAAAACTCAAAGGTGACGTCTTTAGCCATTAGGTCATTCATGGGTTTTGCAATTTTTGAAAAATCTTTTATAAAGCGCCTGTAAAACCCAGCATGACCCAAGAAGCTTCTGACAGCCTTCACAGAATTTGGTGGAGGTCATTTTTCAATCACCCCCACCTTAGCGGGATCTACCTCAATGCCTCTGTGAGACACCTTATGCCCCAATACGATACATTCTTGTACCATAAATTGGCATTTTTCCCAATTCAAAACCAGCCTTTTCTCCCTGCATCTTTTCAAGACCAAATTGAGATTACTCAGACATGTGTCAAAAGTGCTTCCAAATACAGAAAAGTCATCCATAAAAATTTCAATGCAACTTTCAAGTAAATCAGAAAATATTGACATCATGCATCTTTGAAATGTAGCAGGTGCATTACAAAGCCCAAAAGGCATTCGTCTATACGCAAATGTTCCATAGGGACATGTAAAAGTAGTTTTTTCTTGGTCCCCTTCAGCCAATGGAATTTGTGTATAGCCCGAATAACCATCTAAGCAACAATAGAAAGCTTTTTCTGCTAACTTTTCCAACATCTGGTCAATGAAAGGAAGGGGAAAATGGTCCTTCCGGGTGGCTTCATTTAATTTCCTATAGTCAATGCACATCCACCAACCGGTGGTTTTCCTAACAGCTATGAGCTCATGTTGCTCATTTTCTATTACAGTGGTGCCCCTCTTTTTAGGGACACATTGAACAGGACTCACCCAGTCACTATCAGAGATAGGATAAATAACATCTGCATCAAGTAATTTAATTACCTCGCCCTTTACCACTTCCATCATGTTTGGGTTGAGTCTCCTCTGAGGAAGTCTTTTGGGTGAAAATCCATCCTCCAAATGAATTCTGTGAGTACACACAGTAGGGTCAAGACCCTTAATGTCATGGATGGTCCACCCAAAGGCCTCCTTGTTATCTCTTAGAACCCGCAGCAATTTGTCCTCCTCTATTTTAGTTAAACCTGCAGAAATAACAACTGGTAGAGCAGAGGGTTGGTTAAGAAAATCATACTTCAAGTTAGAAGGTAGCGGCTTCAACTCCAAAACAGGAGGTTCCTCAATGGAGGGCTTGGGTTTTGGGCCTTTGCTCCTTTCCAACTTCTCAAAGCCAACAGCTTTGGCTTCCTGTTGATCTTGGAGGAACATCAGTATTTCCTCCTCAATGTCATTTAGTTCCCAATCCAAGTCCTCCATGGTGAGAACTCTTTCCAAAGGGTCTTCTATCCCCACAGTGGGGAATGAAGCCTCAGTGAAGTCATCAGTTATGTCCCTAGACTGAACAAAATTGCAAGAGGCAAAAGAGGTAGGCTTTTTCACAGAATTAGATAAGTTGAAAACTACATTTTCATCACCCAATCTTAAGGTGAGTTTTCCTTGCCTTACCTCAATTACCATGTCACAAGTGTTCAGAAAGGGACGCCCTAATATGATTGGGACATCGTCCTCTTCTTCCATATCAAGTACCACAAAATCAGCAGGGAAAATGAACTTGCCTACTTTTACCAATACATCCTCTATGACTCCCCTTGGGTATACTATAGACCTATCCGCAAGATGAATGGTAATGTTGGAAGGCTGTGGTTCTTTCATGCCTATTTTCTTAAAAACAGAATAAGGCATCAGATTAATGCTTGCCCCCAAATCACACAAGCATCTTTCAAAATAGGCGTTCCCTATCTTGCAAGGAAGAGTAAAACTCCCTGGGTCTGCCATTTTGGGGGGCAATTTCTTAAGGACCACAGCTGAACACTCCTCATTAAGGCCTATTGTCTCAAATTCCGCCAATTTCTGCTTGTTAGAAATGATCTCTTTTAAAAATTTAGCATACTTTGGCATTTGAGCAAATAGCCTCAGCAAAAGGGATGTTTATGTGTAGTTTCTTAAACATCTCTAAAAATCTAGAGAACTGCTGGTCATGTTTCTCATTCCTGACTCTCTGAGGAAAAGGAATACTTACCTTGGGAGGTGTCAGTACCTCCTTTTTCTTCTCTTTCTCAGAAACTTGATGCGTAAAAATGTGTTTGCAAAGGGCAAGCGTACCCTACGCAGTAGTTACAGTGGACTCTAAGAGTCCGGATATCGAACCCAAAAGACCAGTTGTGTTCCCAAACAATCAATTTTGTAATGGTTAAACAATTCAATCAGGAATCAAATTTGGGAGCAAATAGAGTTCAATTGTTCAGTTTTTAAAAGTAAGGATTAACACAAGAAGATTAATGTGAAACAATAAGAATGAAACGCCAAGGATTATGATTTTGCATGCATCCCTTTTTCCCTCATCTTGATCTCATTGAATGCTCTAATTAAGTTAATTGTCAGTCCTCTTTAAATTCATTAGTAAACAATTGATCGTAGCTTACTACTGCTGTTTCCCCTAATTCAATTCCCAATTGGTCATAGGTGAATTAAATTAAGGTAAACGATAATACTCAGAGAGGTTGATTAAGAGAATTAATCCACTGGAAATTCACACAATTAGTTTGATCATGCAAATCATATGAATTCAATCACTTTACAGTTCTGTCAGTCCCAGGCAATTGATCATAGTCAAGGGACTGACTAATATTTAGAGTGATCAGTTCTAATAGCAAACAAAATAGTAAAGAGATTCAATAACTAGAAACATTGAGACATTCATTGAAAATCAAAGATGGGGTACAAGAGACGCAGCTACATCATAATCCTAGGCTTGGAGGACTAGCCACTCATGTTCATGAACAAACTAGAAAACCTCATAGAAAACATAAAGATTACAAAGGGATTAGAATTGTTACAAGTAGTACTCCCAATGACGATCTCTACGTCTTACAGCAATCGAATTCTCTCACACGTTCTCTATCTCAATCAGAACCCTCAGTTTTTGGAAACAGAGCAAAAGATACCTCCCAAGGGTTTTCAGCACTTATTTTATAAAGTTTTAAACTGCTGACGCGGATCACCACGGCCGTGCTGATCAGATGACCACGGCCGTGGTCCTTGCATAGTCTGGAGGTCCAATCTGCGTGCATTACGAGCACGGCCGTGGTAAATTAACCACGGCTGTGCTCGGAAAAGTTGACGCTGATGCAAAACTTTCAGTGATTTCTGCTTGGCCGTGGTTATTTCACCGTGGCTGTGGTGGCTTAGCACGGCCGTGCTTAGGCTACCACGGCCGTGGTATTCCAGACAAAGGTAACTTCCTTCAATTTATTTATTTTTGAGCTCTTTTCTTCAAGAAATCCTTGAATTGCCTGTCTTACACAAACTAGCAGTAAACCGTGAGTTCTGCCAATAACTAAGCTCAAATCATATGCAAATGGTATCCAAACTGAGATAAAAAATACAGTCAAAATCTGGTTTATCAGAACTCTTTTTTTTTTTATCTGTATGAATCAAATACAGTTACCGGAAGAGACGGTGGCTGAACTTTGATCCCTGACATCATTACATACATATATTGCTCTATATATATTGTGTTTTCCTTTCTTTAGTTCTCTACATAAATTCTTTTCCGGAGACAATCATAGACACTTTTTCTAGAAAATATTCGAAACATACTTCATTAGACCCAAATCTATGGTTATATATGTTGTGGGTTGACGTCAATATTTATACTGTGCCTAGTTTTTTTTTTTTATTATTTCATCAGTTTAGTATTTTTCAGAGTGTTTGGTTTGTTTGTTTTTTTATTAACATATTTTTGTAATAATTAAAAATAGTATGTTAATATTATTGTTATTATTTATTTATTTTTAGAATTTTATGAAGGAATAATATAAATAATAAAATGTTCCTTTAGTTTCACTATTTCTTGACAAAATTTTAAGATTAAAAACAATAAAATTAATTAGGGTAAATTGTTAATGAAAATAAAAGTATACAAAATTTAAATATTAAAAACAATAAAATTAAGGTAAATTATTATTAAAAACAAAAGCAAACCAGTACTTCACCACCAGAATTCAATAAAGCTTACGGTGATTTATATTTTGTTTTTTGGGAACAAGCTTACGTGATTTTTCACTATACTAGCACAACAATTCCACGTATAATGTGAAAAAGTTGTAAACTTATCCAAACATACGCTTCGTCTCCACAAGCATTTACTTAAAGCAAGTAAACTATTGAATAATGAAGCAAAACTGGTCTGTGTCCGTCTTAGCAAATGTAAATTACAATAACAGGAACCACATCTACATGCTACACAGAATCAGTAGTATGTGAAATAAAAGCTCTCAGTGATGTCTCCAATATTGGTTTTTTCTTGTTCGATAATCAAACTTTTATCAAATAGAGTACCAATACAAAGATATACTAATCCTTATACAAGCGTACATAAAGGAACTAGTTACGTGATCCACCAATCAACCCTTCTACCTTTTTGTCAACCCACCTCTAAATGGCATATGTTATATTAATTTTATAACTCACTTTCCATCGGTGAGTCAACTCATCCTGCCTCAATTTTAGTGGGTTGATGGTGAGTCAGACGCATTGGCCTGCTTTGCCACCCCTGATACAGTAGTGGTTCAAAGCGCCCACACATGGGTTGGTTTACAAAAATTTATCTTAGTATTTGGTTATTTGAATAGGGACGAATAATGAGTACTTTTGAAAACAATTTTAACCGTCAAATTAATACTAATAAAAAACATATTAAATATATACATATCAAAACATAATTGGCTTAAATTCACTTGGGACCTGTAGTTTCACATTGTGCAATTTTGATCCATTGCTAGTTTGTCAACAATTTTTAATGGCAATTGTTGATGTGGAATTTAAGTGATAAAGTGATACTCAAGTATGCTAACATAGCATTAGAGACCTAAATTGCACAATCATGATACTTTATTTTGGTGCCAAAATTGCACACTTAATTTTGTCTCAAAATTTTTTGTTTATTTTATTTTATTTTCTTTAGCTTTTATTTATTTTTTAATAATTATAAAAATAAAAATCTCAAAAATTAAAATGATGTTCATAAATAAATATATAATGAAAAATGTAAAAAAAATAATAAGAAGAAGAAGAAAAACAAAACAAAAAGGAAAACGAAAAAACTTTGACAAAAGAATGAATAAAAGGAAATCTTTGTAACTCATGATGGCCTTTGGTGTGCTCTTAGTTTCAGACTCATGGTAAATATAAAGTGTTGCTCATTGGGCTGTTGATTAATAGAGGAAAACATAATGACATGGTGCTTGGTCTAGGCATGGTATGAAATTAATGTTGATGATGTATAGGCTCTTAGGTGCAGGTTTAAGTGATGGTAATGATAGGATTTGACGAGGTTTGATTTGTGGTTCTGAGCTTTTGCATGATTGAGGATCATGTTCTATGATGTTGACTTTATGGTTCAATAGCATATGATAATGAGTTAAAGGTAAAGTCATTCACGGAGGATATTTTTTATATTTTCTTTGCTTTGACATTTTTTGATTTTTTTTTTATATTCATACAAAATTGAGTTTTAACACATCATCAGAATATTTTGTGTCTCTTTCCTTTCCATGTTTTTTTGTCAATGTTTTTTTCATATCTCCTTTTATTTTGATTAATTTTTCTTTCTTTTTGAATTTTCATTATTTATTTATTTATGAACATTATTTTAGTTTTTAAATTTTTTTAGTTTGATAATTTGAAAAAATGACTAAAAAAGATAAACAAAATAATGGAAATTTTGATCTCTAAAGTACCATTATGGTGTAATTTTGGTCCTTAAAGTATTACAGTTGTGCAATTTTTGTCCTTATTGTCATGTCAGCATGTTAACATCACATCAACACATCGTTAGTGTCATGTCATGTCAACATATGTGTCGAACTGTCACATCATTTGTTACGTTAACACATCAGTGTCATGTCATCACTTAGATATCACATTACTAATTTCTTTTAAAAAGTTGACGACAAGACAGGCTAACAGTGGATTAAAATTACTAAGTTTTAAAAACATGAGGACTAAATGTGCAATAAGATTTTTTAAGGAACCAAAATTATATAATCATAAAATTATAGGAACCACAAGAGGATTTAAGTCAATATAATTTTAATTTTAAAAGGATTACGAAAATAGAGCGTATAGTCATCTTCGTCCACGAAATAAATAGCTTATCCTTTACCCACAAATTTTGAATAATCAAATATGTGGACGGTGGAAGTTTAAAAGCATACATAAATTAGGATTACTGTGTAAGCAAAACAAATTAGGACCTACTCCTAAAACGACACGTTAGACGTCATGACACAGTCTTGTTCAACCTGAAAAAGACATGCTTACAATACCACGATTGAGACTGAACAATCAATTCCAACAAGTAACTGTATCCAAAAGAACCATAACAAAAAAAAGATTTTATTCCTCTTGGTGTCATGTAAAAATTGCTTACAATACCACGATTGAGACTGAACAATAAATTCCAACAAGTAACTGTGTTAAAAAGAACCATAACAAAAAAAGATTTTTTTTATCTGTAGGAATCGAAGATGATACTAGGGAATTTACAGCACTCACGCTCTCTACTCAACTAACTAAGCTAAACTCCATTGTCAATAAAAGATTTTATTCCTCTTGGTGTCATGTAAAAATTGCTATAGTATTAGAAGTACATTCGATTGGTCTATTTGGATTTTTCAAAAACCATGTTTTGAGTTGAAGTTTAAAATTGATTTGAAGTATGTTGGTAAGATGGTTGAAATTAAAAATCAAGTAAAAAATTGATATTGAAATTGAGGAAATCAGGAAATAAAAGTTAAATAGGATTCCGAGACAAGGGGGTTCGAATAGAAGGGAAGTTAACAATAGTTATCTTCAACGTATGCAAATTAAGAGACAATCAGTGGATTTTCACAAGTCTTTGTATATGTGTCTATATAGTTTTCTCCGTCATTTTGGATTGAAACTTGAAAGTCTATAAATAGGACTATTAAGCATTGCTCTAGATACTATCTAAAGAAATATAAAGGGTAAAATATGTTTTTGGTCCCTCATTTTATCTAGATTTCTGTTTTTAGTCCCTAAAAAATTGTTTCATTTTGTTTTTAGTTCCTGACATTAATTTCAACTGTTAAGTGATGTCGTGGCAAGCATAATTTGCGTTTGAAAAATTTCTGTTTAAGTTTCAATCAGTTTTTAATTGCTAAAAATTTTCTGGCAGACTAAAACCGTAAAAAATGTTAAAAAAATAATAAAAAATCAAAATCCCGAACACCAAATTTTCTGAAATCACAAGAAATGTTACAAAAGTAAACATTTCTGACCGCTAAAAAATTTGTAGCGGTTAAAAGTCACTAGAAACTTAATTATAAAATTTTCACACACACAGTCTTTGTCCGTCATGTCATCACTTAACAGTTTAAATTAATGTCAGGGACTAAAAACAGAACAAAACAATTTATGAAGAACTAAAAACAGAGAAAAAATTTGTGAGGGACTAAAAACAGAAATCAAGATAAAATGAGGGACCAAAAACATATTTTACCCAAATATAAATGGTTAAGGATGTCCGTATATCAGGTGCAATGCTTAATAGTACAAGAGGAAATATGTTACGAAAGTTTGTAATCAATCAGTTGCTTAGGATGGGATAAAAATATATGAGAGAGAAAAAACAAATATTTCCAATTACACGTAGGATTCATTTTGTTTTTGTGCACAAGAGTTTCGTACTCTTTAACATTTTCCTAGTATTAATCATAGTTAATTAACTTTATAATAGGACTTTGCACGGATGGGATAACAAGACCTAAGTGGGACTCTGAGGTCCAAGATGAGCCAAGGCCCACTGGAGCCCAAGAGAGAAAGAAAGGGAAAAAGAAAGAAAGAAGTTTTTGTTTTCCCTTTAGTATATAATAATAGGTTCTCGGGTAAGTTGAACTTTGGCTTTCGAAGAAAGCTTTGTTATTTTTTTAAAAGAGTTTAATGGTTATATATTAACAATGTAAAATAATTTTACAATGTTATCCAATTATAAATCACCATTGATATAACTTTTAAAGTAATTATTATAAAAATCAATAAACTTACCATACATGGTGACTTATGATTGGATAACGGTGTAAAGTTGTTTAAAACTGTTAGTGCATAGCTTATTTTCTCTTAGCAAAGTTTTGTTTGTAATGTGTTCTTCATTGTTTATCCTCTCAGTGAGAGTTTATTTTATTGTATTTATTCAAACTTATTGTTTGGAAAGCCAAGAGTGGCTTAGTGATCAAAGAATATTTAGGTGTTTATCAATTTCAAGGTGAGATTGAGAGTGTGTCGAAAGTGGCCTAGAGAATACTTGTTGTAAGCCAGGAGTGGCAGGGAAGAATATTTATTTGTAATAGGTTTTTTTATTAGTGGAACTCTTCTAAGGTTGAAGGAGAACTGAACATAGCTCACAGATTGAGTAAACTAGTATAAAATAAGTGTTCATACTTGTGTTTTAACTTGTTTTCTCTTGAAAGCATCCTTAGACACACAAGTTCTTTAATAATCTGTTTTGTGAAAATTGTTTTTAACGTCTCTGGACGATCATCTCTTAAGCATGTTTAAAAGCTTTTTCTTCATATCTAGTTTTCGAAAGAAGTTTCATCTTGAGAAAAAGTTTTAAGTTTTACATTAACACACTATTCAACTATCATTCTAGTGTGTTCCATTTATTTCGATCATTGTAATATGTAAATATAAATCAACGAAATAAGTAATGTGTTTCATAACACTACAATCCATAAATGAAAATCACATCAGAGTATCTTAAAAAGGTGAGAAGGTGGGTGTGTAATAAAGTCTAGCGTTCCATCATCAACTACATACACATTAAAAGAGGAGATACAAAACAAGCTCCCTAGCTAGCTTGCCACAACTATACATCTAAATAGAAACTAAAGATAAGAGGATAACTTCTCAACACTAGGTCCACGGGTGTGACTAATCCAGCTAGTCACAGCTCACCATCTCCTATGACGACATCTCTAGAATTAGTTGCAAGTGGCTTAATCCACCAAAACCTCATCACCTAGTTTCGCATCATCGATATGATCATCACAGTCAAACAAAAGACTGCAAGAGTAAGCTCATTTAAATTAACATATCATATAAGCATCATGGCTACATTTTAAATCATAACAACAAGAATATGATATTTCAGCAGTTGGTATTATTCTTCAATCAGAATTGGAGTTTTACCTCGATAATATGCGTTAACATTTAATGCAAACATTTATTAAGCAGATTATCGAGGTGAAAACTCAAATTCTAATTGGAGATTAATAAGAAACATATAGGTTTTGTCCTATTTTTT
Organism: Pueraria montana var. lobata; assembly: GCA_026413185.1. Lineage (NCBI taxonomy): Eukaryota > Viridiplantae > Streptophyta > Magnoliopsida > Fabales > Fabaceae > Pueraria > Pueraria montana. Next base: position 71,189,915 of record CM048650.1, on the reverse strand, counting down.
ATTCAATTCATTATAAATAATTTTTTTAATATATAAATTATATTATAATTAAATTTATAATAAAAAAATATCTTTGGTTGTAAAAAATATATTTTAGATTAATATTGAATAATTTAAATAATAATATAAGAATATTTTTAATTGTAGATAATTTTTAAAAATATTAAAATTCAATTTAGAGAGACTAAGAAAAAAATTGGAAGTTAGATATGGTTGAAGAGAAATTTTTTGCTTAGTTGTAGAGGAAGTACGTGAAATACACGTATGAAAGAGAGAAAAGAAAGAACATAGAAAATATCTAATAAATAGGAGTAGAATGAAAGCCTTAGGTCATCTCCATCTCAACAATCCTTTTTTTCACTTTTCGAACTTCATAAATGGGTCTCATTATTACACATAACACATCTTTTTTAAAATTTAAGTACTTCATCTCTCCAACCCAATAACTCTAAAAAATTTACTGAATAGGTCTCACAAATAACCCTACATCCTACATTTCCTCTTTCCCAATAGCTATTTATCAATTTTTAATTATTACATAACTTTTTATTACTTTATTTTCTTTTACTTTTCAAATATTGTTAAGCAACAATGCTTAAATAAGCACTTGGTGCTTAACATACACTACACTCCAAAGGACAAAATTCGATACGCACCGTTCTTGTTAAGCTCAAGTGCTTCTTAAGCACAGCATTGCATATGTAATCTTTAATTACCTTCTAAATTGTGTATTTTTTATTTATAATATTTATAATATAAGAATAAATTATTATTATTAGAATTCTTTAAGTTTACATCAATATTCATCATCCATATATAATGCGTTCTTGCTAGGCTTTTCAATTAAAAAAAAAAAGAATTCAATTCCATTTTTCTCAAAACAAGCAATGACATATAATACACCACATTCACCCCATTTTTCCTGGAATTTTGAGTCTTCGAGCTGTAAATCAAAGTCAATTGATTATTACATGGGTTGGGTACCTTCCAATCCTGCTATGATTTTAGACTGCTGCTTAATGACCCTTGCATGATGCCGTTCGTCTACCAGCGTCTATACTGACTTATATATATATATACTAGATAGTAGTAAATTTTAGGGAGAATTTTTTGGATTATATAAAAATTATATTGATAATTTTATTAATTTTTTATATTATTGAAAAAATCTAAATCAATTCAAATGTCCGCAATATAGAACTTATTTATTAATAAGAAATAATAAAAGATAATTGAATGTGATTATGTTTAATACAACTATAAATTTAATTTTGACAATATTGCTCTCCTGAAGTCAAAGAAGTATGCATAAACAAATGAAACTACATAACAAAACTCAATGAAAATAATAATAAAATTATTTTATTGAAAATAACTCATAAATTATTCTATTATAATCATTTTAATGAAGATTATCTTGTAAAAAAATTATTGAAAACAAAATTAAGTGAATGAATGAAAAAATGTAAATTTAATAACACATAAATCATTAAAAGTTAGTACAATATCATATTTATATTAATTTAATTGTTACTTTTAATTTATTCTCTTATTACTGTTTACGTAAGCTTTATAATTTCATTTAGATTTAATATTAACCATTTTAATTAGCATTTTAATGTGATTTAAGTTTTTGTTTTTTTCATTACTTGAGAAAGAAAATTGAAAATAAATTTATATTAAACCAACACTATTAATTTATCAAAATTTTCATCAATGCACTGTAACACTTAATTTTCATAATCTTCATACAAAGTTTGTTTTAGATTTTCTCCTTTTTCTGCAAATAAATAAAACGTTACTTGTTAGAAAACAAATTGAAATGACTAAGGTATAAAAAATACTCACCGAATATTATCTATTTTCATAACAACATAAGAGGTTTTTTCATTATGTTTGTATTCAATCTCCTTAAAGGCAATACAATCTTTTAAATTTAGATAGTACCCGTGTTAATTATGTATTCAATCTCCTTAAAGGCAATACAATCTTTTAAATTATAATAGTACCCGTGTTGATTATGTATTCAATCTCCCTAAAATACATATAAAAACTTGTGTTTTACACTAAAATAAATAATGAAAAACCTTTTGTAGTTTTTTTTTTTTACCATATTACATATGTTTCATACCACCATTACTATATAATTTTTTCCTTCAATTATGCAGTAACTCCTTTCGAACATATTTTTTTGAATATTTTTTATCCTTTCTTGGCAACTATTAGCGTGCCTATACTTCTACTTCTCCAAAACCTCTAGCAGCTACTACCAATTACTCCCAATTTATGCCATCTATAATATACCAAATTGAGTTATGTAGAAATAAACAAATAATATTAGCATGTAAATGTTAAATGACAAATATTTAAAAAAATTCAAGAGAATGAAGAAAAAGGTAGAAACTTACCTCCAAGAAAGAAGACAAAAAGAAGATTAAGCTATAAAACAAAAAAAAATCAATAATAATAAAATTATGAAGCAAGTAAAATCAATAAAAATAAAAGCTCTAAAGTTTTGATGCGAGCACTGAATAATCTTGAACACTAATGTGAAGACACATTAGCATAGAGGAAGAAGTTTGCGCAAGGTTTGATGTTGACTCAATAAAATATTTATAGTAATAATTAGAATTTTTTTTAAAAAAAATGGATTATGTAGAAATAAACAAATAATATCAGCATGTAAATGTTAAATGACAAATATTTAAAAAAAAATTCAAAAGAATGAAGAAAAAGGGTAGAAACTTACCTCCACGGAAGAAGACAAAAAGAAGATTAAGCTATAAAACAAAAAAAAAATCAATAATAATAAGTAAAATCAATAAAAATAAAAGGTCTAAAGTTTTGATGCAAGCACTGAGTAATCTTGAACACTGATTGGAAGACACATTAGCGTAGAGGAATAAGTTAGTGCAAGATCTGATGTTGACTCTGTAAAATATTTATAATAATAATTAGAAATTTAAAAAAGGAAATTACTAAAATTTCAAATCATAAATATTTCTTATTACCTTAATTTGAATGTCTTGTAATTAGCTTTGCATCTTAATATATAATTTATCAAAATCAACTTAATTCAGTATTTCAATAATCAATAATTAAATAATAGAACGAATTTGTTTATTTTTATTTATTAACATGTAATCATAAACTTAAATCAATTTTATCTCAAATACTAATATGATCGTTAAAAGAATATACATATTTTTTTTATTATAAATCTAAATGAAAAATAGAATGATTATTTTTTATTTATTAACATGTAACCAATTAATTAGTATTTTTTGGTGAATCAATTAGTATTTAAGATAATATCAATTATTATTCTTTACGATAATATTAATATTTACATTAAGTTATTTTAAAATTATGGTAATAAAAAAAAAGTTACTATAAATATAAATAATATTTCATAAAATTTAATAAATTATTATTTACTTAGATAAAATAAAATATTATTTAAGATTTAATGATTTAACGATTTAATTGAGTAGTTTAATCAAAATATATAATTATTATTTTTTATCCATTTTTTTTATCCGTAATATATATAATTATTATGAACCTTCTTTTATAATATTTGAAACCTATTTTATAATATCTAATTGATTATTGATATTACTATAATTATGTATTTTTATGAATTAAAAAAATTATATTTCATCTAGAAATTTTTTTAGATGTATTTGCCTAAAATAAATCTTGAGAGATTTTTAAATTTAAATTTGAATTATTTTAAAAAAAAAAGTATATATTATTGTTATTAGTTAACTTGGATTAGAATACATAATTAAAATGTCACTAGAACGTGACACGTGGACAATCAGTCCTAGTCAGCAATTGTGTTATATATATATATATATATATATATATATATATATATATATATATATATATATATATATATATATATATATATATATATTAAGAGGACTTATCTTATTTGAGGAATAAATATTGACCACTAGATCTATCTTGAATGGTCAAGATTAAAACAAACTAAGTCATGTGAATTTTTTAAAAAGTCACATGATTTTTTAAGTAGTCACATGACATTAAATCTTGACCCTCCATATATGGTTATATGGTCCAGATTTAAAAATTAACTAATTGTGAGGTAAAATCACTATTAAAAGAAAGTAAATAAATAATTGAAACAACTATATTTATTTACTTTTAACCAATTGTGAGGTAAAATTAACTATATTTACATATGCAGTTAACCACACGTAATAATTAATAATTTCATAACACTTTTAACCACTTATGAAACAAAGTTAACCATATTTACACATATAGTTAACCACGTGAAATAGTTAATAACTTTGTCATTATTAGCCATTTATAAAACAAAATTAACTATATTTACACATATAGTTAACCACGTGTAATCAAAATTGACCATACTAATAATTTTATTCAATCATATTCATTTATTATTAACCATTTATAAAATAAAATTAACCATTTTTTTACACGTAGTTAACCATACGTTGGGGTGGACGGTGGGTGTACAAAACCCAGCTATACGTTTAGCTTTTTCCTTGAATTTAATTTGCAAGAGAAACTAATCCATCAATGGTTCCTAATCATTCTTATAGAAGTTCGTAAAAAACGTTACTACTATTATTTTTTTAACATATATTATCCATTTCCCATAATAATATAATGGATTAACTAAGTTTTTAATCCCTAAACAAAAATTTGACCAATCAAGATCCTAAATTTTTTAAATTTTCAGTTTTTAATTAACCTTAATATAATACATCTTCTGTCCAGCCTTTTTAATTAAAAAATATAGAATCCACTTCTATTTTCCACAATACACGCCATGCAAATTCACACCATCTTACCCAGAATTTCCAGTCTTCGACCTATAAATCAAAGTCGACTAAATTATACGAAGGTTGGAGATGACCTTTCAATTCTACAATGATTTTATTTCTGAGTAATATGATTATTGAATATTCTAATTTTTTTAAACACTTAATATTTTTCATTTTTTTTCTCTTTTTATCACATTATTACTTATTAATATATTTATACTTTTCAATCTTATACCTCTCCGATCTCTCACTGGATGCCAAATACCATTTTGGGTGTCTAAAAACATTTTTATTTATTCTTTTGGGGAAGGCGAAGGACCCTTGCTTGATACGGTACTTCTATCCTAGCATCTATATTTACTATATATACATAATCAAATATACTCTTATCGTGTTGCTAACGAATCTTTTACTCATTCCTATTAATCGAAGTCAACTAGTTGACTTATAATCCGTAATGCATGGGTTGGATGTGACCTTTGAATCCTACCAAAACTTGTGTCTTTTATTGACCTTTCAATCCAACCATAATATACAACCTTGCAATATCAATAATATATACTGTTTAAATATGATAATTTTTTTTTTCTCATAAAGCTACATATATAAATATATGACATTGTCTTCAACTTGGTTTAGATCATAGTTTAAGAGTGTAAGAATAATTATGGCACCAGTGAGAAAGACCACCGTAGAACACTTCACTCACCCAGGCCATTCCCTAACCTACATTTCAAGCAACACAAAGTTCCTCTGTGATGGCTGCAAGAAACTCGGAAACGGCAACAGATACCGTTGCGGCACGTGCGACTTCGACCTGCACGAGTATTGCTGCACGTGCCCAACCTCCCTCGCGTCCCTCATGCACCCCATGCACCAGCTCACTCTGGTCGTTAGAAAACCCCAAGGTGCGCGCGAAATCGAGCGCGTGTGCGACGTGTGCGGCACGTGCGTTAACGGCTTGTTCTACAGGTGCAGAGCGTGTGAGTTCGACGTGCACCCTCTCTGCACGCAGCTGCCGCAGCACACGCGCCACCCGCTGCACGCGCACCACGTGCTGAGGCTCCAGCCACTGCCGGGTCCCTCGTCTTCTGGCTGGTGCATGGGGTGCAAAACGACGTCGCGCAATGCGTGGGGCTACACGTGCGGGGTTTGCGACTTTGATATTCATCTCAAGTGTTTTAACAACTCGGCACCGGGTGGTTCGGTTTGTTTGCATTCGGGTTCAGGTTCGGGTTTAGCTTCAGGTTCAGGTTCGAGGTCTAGCTCTGTTTCGAGTTTAGCTCGTGGTTTTGTTAAAGGGTATCAGAATTTAAGTTCTGGTCAGAGTGATGGTGGTGGGGATGAAGTATACGCCACAATTGTTCAATGGACAACTAGTACTTGGCTAAGTGGGTGATTCCACTGATTCATGTGGTTTTCCTATGGGGCTAGCTTGGTGAGGGGAAAACTGAGAAAATAAAGAGTGCTTCAAGTTGGGCCTTAGGTAAATTAAAAAAAAGAGTGGTTCAGACTTCAGTGGAATTATGTTGTGTTTATTCTATTTTGTTGTGTGATATGTGATTTTAATTTGGGTATACTTTAATGTATGGTTTTTTACTACAATGATATATTAGGCTTAAATATGTTTCGGATTCATGATATATTAGCGAATTTTACATTGAGTTTCTATTAAATTTTTGCTTTATGTTGGGTTTCCAATAAATTTTTTACTTTAGATAGCACTTTAAATTGCTTTAAAAAGTGATTTAGATAGTGTTTTATGGATCAAAAATAAAATAAAAAATTTATTGGGGACCCAATAGAAAGAAAGAAAATTTTAAAAAAAAATTGAGATGATTTTTTTAGTGGAAAGAAAATTAAAAAATAAAGATAATTTTTTTCTTCTCTTGTTTATTGAATCAAGAATGTCCTGACCGGTTCAACTATTGGTTCAGTTTTAAAAATATTGGAAGAAACAAAGAGATTAATAGTGAATTAAAAGTATTTAACGTAAAAGTAAAATATTGATGCAAATAGGAAATATTTTAAAAGATTATTTCATTTTTAAAATAAAATTATTTTAATTTACTATATAAATTATTTTGAAAAGTGATCTTATAGTAGATGCCCTTTTTTTTAGCAGTGATATTAACTATTTGATGTAACCTACTAGGGTCGACTTAGTGGTGAGAAGTTTTAGATAGTTTGCATGGAGTTATAGGTTTTAGGTTTTAACTCTAGTGTCGTCATTATATAGACACACACACATACAAAAAAAAAAAAAAAAAACTATTTGATGTTAGGTTTGATTCCCTAACAAGCTAGTATAGTTTTTAATTCGTCAAGATGAACTTGCGTGAAAACTTTTATTGTGGAGGCGATTTTTTATGGGTTGCAAGAGTGTTACATCATTTGCAAGCGTATCAATTGGTGTAGTATTTTTGAAAATGAGTACAAGATTGTATCCACATAGACTTGCTTGTACTAAGAGAAGTGTGCAAATCCAATATCTAGACAATGGAATTATAAATTTAGGTTTAAAAGATGTAGAAAATAAAGTTCAGTTCAAGAGTCAAAATAACTAAAAATAGGATAGATTTAGAGAAGCAAAATAACAAACAGTTGGTGTGCAAAGGGTTTAATTGCAGAGTAATGAAGGTGTTGGGGTTTGGTTTCACTAAGCTAACATCTCTAGTAATGTTAAGGGTTTTTCTTTACTCAATATTAGATTTAGTGTCACCTTAACCTACTAAAATACCCTAACCATGATTCCCCACATGAAAGGGCCTGAGCAATGTTATCAGACTCGGACTGGTCATCGACTCGGTCGGGGTACTGGGTCATTAGGTCAGAGATCGACCCAGTGAGTCACTAGTTGACTCGCATGAATCAGTGTAAATAAAAAAAATAAAAATATATAATATATATTATATTTTGCATGAAGTTATACAACATGTTAAGTAGTTTAGTGGTAAGTTTGCTTCCTAGAGCCTAATATGTACTGTGTTCGATTCTCCTACTATCGGTTCAACCGGCTCCGAGTTGCATTCGAGTTTCACCAGTTAAACCCGGTTTGAAACCGAGTTAGTGACATCACATCCGATCCAGATGCATTTTCGATCTAATTCACAACTCGACTCGGCCATGTGCCTGGTTTCCGGTTCAATCGGCCGGGCCGGGCCAGGTCTAATAACACTGGGCCTAAGTACTTAACTCAACTCCTAATCCCTTAGCAAGTTAAGCTAAATAACTTGGATCTTGGTACAAAGGTTAAAAACAAGGCTAACAAAAGTTATTCTATCCCTAGATATAACATCCATTAGATGCCATCTTCAGTTCTTAGAATAAAAGCATTTTCCAATGACATTTAAACTATAAAATCATGCATATGGGTGATCAAACCATAAACAAGCCATAAAGAGTAGAAGAAAAGCATTAACACTGAATAAGTAGTGTAAAATAATAACATGAGAGTGGCTTAGTACACCAAATCCCCCAACAAGGGTCAAACTAGCCTCTCATTTTGATGATCGTCATCCTAGAGCTCAAAAAGGGTACAAAAATGGAAGAAAATGGAGGAAGATGAAGAGAATGAGAGTAGGTAAGGATGAAGGTGTAGCACAGAACCCTAGAATGATGCTTGGGAATGTCCAATGATGAGTTGTCTTAAAGTGCGCACAAAATCTCTATTTTGTCTTTACTCCATAATGGTTCTCTCGCTTAGCGAGATAGTTGCCTCGCTAAGCGAAAAGCTCTTGAAATTCTTTTTCTTCTTTCAAACAGGTAATTTCGCTTAGCGAGCAGAGTCTCGCTAAGCGACCTTGACAAGTTGATGTGGCTTCTTCAATTCAAAGCTGCTAAGCAAACATAACTTCTCGCTTAGCCACAGTATGCCACATGTCCTTTTATGGATCATCCTTCTCGCTAAGAGACATGATCAACTCGCTTAGCGAGCAATTTTTAAGCAACTTCCTTAGCTCTTCCTTTAGGTGTACTAATCTCTGCCAAACAGACACAAAAGCTAATAAATTCCTAAATTCCAACTATAAATTTAGTTACTCCTAATTCTATGTGAATCCTAATTAAAATAAGGGCAAACATAGTAATAAACATGGAAAAAGTGAGATAATTGTTGTGAATTTAGATTGCAAATATAAGTATGCACAACAATTATCAAAGAGGAGGAACATGACGACAACATAACGGTAGCAAGGAGGAGGTTGTGAGTTGCTATCTGCAAGGACTTTGACACACAAGTCAAAAACCATGAGAGGTGGGAGAGAATAAAAGGTTAGATGACAAACTTAAGGTGTAGGATGTCTTATATACATGTTGAATGCGTAGGAAAAATTGTTGACGGCTATTGCAAAATACAGGCCACATAGCAAGGCAGTTACAACACATGTGAGATGTGTGATGAGTGGAAGTCAATTAGTAGTCATCGATAGGACGCACATTGTTCTCAAAAGTCAACCACACAAGACGACATCCGAGGTCAAGCCTATTCCTGTGTTAACCCCTCTTACAGGAATTAGTTAAATAAATGACACAAGAACAAGGCATGACATAGAGAATTTGCCCTCTATGGCCAATCTGTAAGGTGGCAGAGCAACAGAAGCCGACAAAATGGATGTTGATCCAAAACAATTTTTATCTAACAAAGAAATTAAATTATTAGTATAAACATTAGTCTATTCTAGCTATATGATACATTATATTAATAAATAATTCTATTTGTACATAAAAATGATATATATTATTTATATAGTATACTTTTAATATAGATCTACAATGTTTATCTTAGTAGTTTGATTTTTATTTGACAAAAAAAAATACTAATTCAAACACTGCTAACATCTAACAATTTCCCCTATTAATATATAACATTTTTTAAGTAGAAGTTGATGCGCAATCATAACAGTACAATAGAGATGGAAAAATAGGCCCAATTCGATGACGTCCTAAACAACCCATTAAAAAGGCCAAACTGTGGGTTTTAGAATTATAGGCCAAAATAGGTCAATTTGTTTCAGCCCAATAGGCCAGATCGGGCTAACAAATTTATAACCCAGAAGAAATTTTGCATGGCTCGCCCCGACTTGGTTTTCACGCCTTGGCTTGTTGGGTCAAGCCAAGCAAGGCACCCCATTTTGCAAGCTCTACTTATAGTATCATCAAATAAAAAATTAAGAATGCACTACATGTATAATAACTAAATTAAGAATACACTACATGTATAATAACCAAATTAAGAATGCGTACGAGGTTAACAATCAACATAGGACGGTTAAAAACGACATCATGACGACATAAATCATATCAGTAACATTTGTACGTATATGGACCGATTTAATCAGTTTTTATACATAGGAATCAAATTGAGAATTGTGATACATATAGAGACTAAATTATGTATTTAACAAAAAAATTAAAAAACCAAGTCCAAATTTCAAAAATTTTAATCATACTAAATTTAAGCTTTAATGTTGTGTTTGGTTGTGTGGAGAGAAATAGAAAAGATATAAATAGAAGAGAAATAATTTAAAAAAGAAGAAATAGAGTAGAAATAAAATTGAATGTTAAGTTGTTTGTTTTAAGAGAAATAGATGAGAAATAGAATGAAAATAATATTGTAAAGGTGTTTGGTATGAGTGAAATAGAGAAGAGATAATTTAATATATCTATAAAATGACATTATTGTCCTTCAATTGAATGAACGAATTTATCAATAAAGAGTATCATAAAATCGATTTTACAGTAATATAATCTATTTTTTAGGTTCAATTAATCGATTGTATGGTGCCAACAATCGATTTTAGTTTTTGAATATTTGTATCTCACGTGAAACAAAGAAAAGCATAAGGATAAATAAGACTTTTTCCTTTAACATTTCAGAATCCCTCTCATCTACCCTCCATATGTGAAGACGGAAACAACTCCAATGGATCCCACCTCACTCAAAATTAAATCCCTCGTTATTAACCTTTACCAAACTGCAACCCATTATTTCTGTCACCTCTAAATTAATTCCGTCCGTTCAACCAAACTGAGCGTAAATTTCTCTCTTTTAAATGAATAAATAAAGCCTCAGTAATCTCTTTCTCATATATATACGTCAGGCCTAAATTTTAAATACCCATCTTAACCCGATTCATTACATTCCTAATTAGGCTTAGCGTCAAAAGTCACCGCAGAAGAGAACTCTAGAAACGATGGCACATGAGCTGTACCTGTACGTTCCTTTGGCTTGAAGCCACTTGGCAAATAGGTGTCGTTTTGCGGTTTCTTTCAGGATCGGAATGTCGTTGTCCACGAATACGGGGAGGATCTTCATCTTTTGGAAGTGGAACACGAAGTGAGCTCTGATTTGAGAATGTTTGTCACTGTGATTATATGTATAGTATTGTAGATTGTAGAAGCCAAGAATTTCACGACTCTTCCACACATTAGAGAAAAACCACGTGGATGTTTAATATCGAAGTAAGAAAATTATGACATGATAAGTTTTTTTTTCTTTTTTTTTTTTTTTGACATATAAGGCATGATAAGTTAAAAAATGTAGGAAAAACAAATCACTATAGTCTCCTGCTTGGTGAAGACTAGTTTTTATTTTATAAATAGAATTTATTATAATTGGAGAATAATAGATTTTTTAAGTATACTAATTAAGATTTGATTTTTAATCATGAGTATGAAAAAATTATTTTAATAATTTTTACATTTTAAAAGAAATTAATCTTTAGCTGTTAACTGAAAATATCTTTAATATGCAAAAACATTAAATTTTTTATTCAGAATTTCAATTCACACCTTATAAGTTTATAAACTTTATTTTGTTGTTTGCCAATGAAATTTTGCATCTTTTGGGAAGAAGCTCTTTTTGAAAGAATTTATTCAACCTTTTAAAATTCGCTTATGACTTTTTTTTTATAATTTTTTTTAAAGTATTTCAATAATTTTTTAAAAATAACTTATTAAAATAAATTCATTTTTAACCTATTTTAATAAATTCCATTATAAATAAACTTAATAAAATCTCATCAAATAAATACTTTTTTTTTACAGAAATCAAATAAATACTTAATAATATTTCTTACCCACTCAGGGGATCTAGCTCAGTTGATTGAGCAGATGCGTGAGTTATTGTAATCTTTGGTACCTGTTTTTATTTCCTATGGATAAAAACAATATATTTCTTACCCAGACACATCCTTATTCATTCTTAAAGAAGATTATCATCACTAATTGGATTATTGATGAAGCACAATCAGTGAGGCAGTTGCCAAATAAAATAATAGGGGGCTGCGGATGGCATGTGTGGACGTAGCGTGAGAAGTGAGAACCTTGATTTGATTCAAAAAAAAAAAAAAAAAAAACAACAACAACAACAACAACAACAAAAACTTTACAAGCACAAAGCATTTCTCCAACAAATTAACCACACCTGGTTGGGGTGGTTACACGTCTCTTGATTTTATTTTCACACTTTAATTTGAAAATAAAATTTATTTAAATAAAATAAGGTTAAAATAGTTTTTAAATTGATTTTATATGTTTTTAACTCATTTTTAGAAATAGAATAATTTTTTTTGAGAAAAAGGGTGATGCACTGACAGTGTAAAATAATTTTACTCATCCAATCATAAATCAGTGTTTGCATGACTTTTAAGATAATTTTGTAAAAGTCAACAAACTTATAATAAATGATAGTTTGTGATTGGATAACAGTGTAAAACCATTTTATACTGTCAGTGCATCACCATTAAACTCATTTTTTTTCCTAATTCTAATTTAAAATTTTAGAAGTTATCTCGTGCTTTCCATATTTTTTTTCTTCACTCTTCTTCTTCCTTCTTCACCTCTTGCTCAATTTTCTCTACCACTTGTCTAGTCTTCAACTCCACTTGCTGAGTCTCCATGGCTGACTGCTACACCCCCACATGTGAGCCCCCTACCCCAACTTAATGATTCCTCCACCTACATCTTTGTTTCATCACTGCCTGCAACTCTTTCGTTGACGGCACCTCCACCGCCAGTTCCTCCACCAACACTACTAACCTCAATGCTTGTATAAACAATCAAAATTAGCTATTATCACCATAGACCGTAACACAACTCCGATCCCTCCATGCAACATTGCCATGCATTCAAGAGAAATGCTAGCAACACTATTTTTTTAACACTCTACTTGTGATTGGTTGAAATTTGTTGAAAATTATTTCCTACAAATTTCAATCAATCACAAAGAGAGTGTTAAAATGTCAAGTGTCACTAACATTCCTCTTCAAGTTATTATCAAAATAGACTTTAATAAAAGTTTTAACCTACTTTTTTTTTATAAAGTCTGGCCTAACCTGAACTTAATGTAGGCTAGGTCACACGTCCTATCGTGTGGCCTGGCCTGTTTCTACTCCTATATAACATTTACGTCCTTCCTTGTCCAATTGTCCTTTGTCAAATAAACCATAATAAAAGATAAAATCCGTTAGAAAAATCAAATTTGTATTTAAAAATAAAATAAAAAAATGCAGGCACTTATATAATAATAATAATAATAATAATAATAATAATAATAATAATAAGGGTATTTGTGAATTAGATTGGATTAAATTTGAAGAGAAAAATAATTTGATCTAATCACTTTAATTTTCTTAATTTATTATATGACCCGTTTGATTTAAAATTTAAATATGATCCAATTCAAATCAATTTAAAGTAATTTGAATTAATCATTTTTCTATTTTGATTTTCACCTTTTTATTTTTCTTTGGAAAAGTATTAAATAAATAGAAAGATATATAATTAAAAATATCAAACATCACATCTATAAATTGTTATATAGCTAATGATAGTATAACTTTTCACATATAGACTATTAAAAATAATTTACACAACTTGATAATTACATTTATATATCTTTACACAAATAGTTACTAAAATATCATCTTTAATTAAATATATTTTCCATAAAAAAATATAAATTATGTGAAGATTTTATAAATAGATAAGTAATAAAAATATAAACATAAATACCATAAATTTATAAATGGAAATACACACGTATATATAAGTTTGGTTTTAATTGGATTAGATAATTAGTTCCCAAAATCAAATATAAAGTATGAGATCCAACAAAAAATTCATTTTTTTTCGATTTATTTGATTTTTAGTTGACTAAGACGTCTTTTATTTTTTAGATCAGATTTATTTTATTTATTGAAATGGATGGGTTTATTTATGATGAAGTAGCCAAGTGTTTGTTAGTGAGTGGGCCAGGAGCATCACGGATTTTGTGTCACTCCAAAGAGAATCCGTGATTAACAGAAAAAGCCTCCTCATACGTGGCGGGTTCGCCGCGTCTCTTGAAACCTGAAGCTCTAACTGCTTTCATTCACCAGAAAAAAAACACCGCAACCCTCTCCGGCTCCGAGTCTGTTTCTTTGTTTTTATCTTTCTTTCTGCCTTCACTCTTCTTTTCTCCTTCGTGTGGTGTGTTCCATTCACCTTCTCCCTCAACTCCATCAATTCTCTTCCCTTTCCCCACAAATGGATCCCACTCGAGCTTTCGTCAAGAGTGTCAAACGCGTTGTCGTCAAGGTCTCTCTCTCTCTTTAATCGCATCATCGCAACAACAACGTTCACTCAGTTTTGTTATCAAATCTGTTTCCTATAGAGGAAGCCAAGAAAACAATTTTTTTTTTTTTAACTTGATGTCACGTGTGCATGGGAGGGGTGGTTGTAATGTCAATGTTAATTTCATATTTGTACGATTAATATGTTATGAAATAGGAAAGTGAGATCTAATGGAACTTGTCACTTTTATTGAACCAAATGAAATTGGATTTTCCTTTTTACATGGATTCTTTCACATGCTGTGTGTTTAATGAGTTCTGCTAACCAGTGTCATAACGACTCTAGTTAAGAAATCAATAGTAAATAAAAAGGTTTTATTCAAGATTAGATTAGGATTGCATTGGAAATCACGGAAAAATGAGTTGTTATATTTTCCAATAAAAAAACTTTTCACTTTTGATTTTTTAATCAGTATCCTTAAGGGGACTAGTTAGCATTTTTCTTAATTGATTAATATATTATCAATGAAACTATTTTTTCTTTGTTTTTTTTATTGTTCTTTAATTAACCATTTATGTGTTTTCTCATACTTGAAGGTTGGAACAGCTGTGGTTACTCGTAGTGATGGAAGATTAGCATTGGGAAGACTTGGAGCTCTTTGCGAGCAGGTATAGCATTTTGCACTTTCAAACCAGAATAGCATTTATATCACTTGAATTTAATTTTTATGCACTTACATTGTCATCTTATTAGAAATAATCCTGATATGACTTTTTAAATAGTTAATGCAAAAGTCGACAGTTTTACCACAAACGGTAATCTATAATTAGATGACATTGTTAAAAATCAGTGTATTTAAATTAAATTCATATTACTTATCTCAGAACACCTCTAATGATAACAATTAACATCCATCTATTCATATAATGAACCCAAACTTGTATCTGAATAGCATATAAACAAAATAGCAGATCCAAATCCAGCAAAATACCCTAATATTTTATTCTAATGGTTTTTTTTTCCTTCTGTATTTATATATAAAATTTTACGTGAATTAAGGAAGATGGTGAATAGATGGAGCGGCTCTAATTAAATCGTTGTCCTGCTTTGCTCTTGTTCTATGGAAGGGTATCTGGACTAACAAAATTTACATGTTTTTGATGTTCTTCACTGATCATGTAGTTTTTGTTGTAACTGGAAACTATGTTTCCTGCAGCTTAAAGAGCTAAATAATAAGGATTATGAGGTTATATTGGTGACTTCAGGCGCAGTTGGTCTTGGCCGGCAAAGACTAAGATATCGCAGATTGGTCAATAGCAGGTTTTCTTTAAATTCTCTTTTGCTGTAATAAATACATATTTTTCAAAGACGTGAATTGAGCTTTCCGTTAATAGCTAGTACATACATACTTTCGTGACATCAATTTGTAAAATTTGGTAAAAGTTAAGTATTTGGTGATGTTCCTAAAAAATAATGAGTTTTTCATGCAGTATAAACCTAAAGAAAGAAAAGAAAAAAGTTCAGCCTTAATCATTGATTTATGTTCCTGTATCAAACAGAACAAAAATGTCGTGGTACATTTCTAAAAACATTATGTTTGAAGAAGTAATTCAAATTTTTCATCACTCACTCTGAGCATGCTTCCTTTTGTAGTTTTGTTCTTTTTGAAATGTAAAATTAGCGTTAGATCAGTATACTTGTGCAAACTTTTTCATGTTTCAACCAATATGAGCTAGGTAGTGTTTGAGAGACAGAGGAGGAAAAAATGAGCCTGAAATAAAGGGTTTATTTGTTATGCAGCTTTTCGGATCTTCAAAATCCACAAGGAGATCTTGATGGTAAAGCATGTGCAGCTGTTGGGCAGAGTAGTCTCATGGCTCTCTATGATATCATGTTTAGTCAGGTGCACACAAAATTAAGTTACACATTCAATATGTCCTGAATCTTATGTTTGTATGTTTTGCCATAATACATTAACAGGTGTTTTATTAATATAATTGTTTACTCTTTATTGATGGTGATATGTCATTTGCCTGGTGCAGCTTGATGTTACTTCATCCCAACTTCTTGTGAATGATGGGTTTTTTAGGGATACAGCTTTTAGAAAACAACTTTCAGACACTGTGAGCTCGTTGTTAGATTTGAGGGTTATCCCCATTTTCAATGAAAATGATGCTGTTAGTACTAGGAAGGCACCCTATGAGGTATGCTGCTTTTCCTTACACAAATTTGCCTTTGTGAAAATTTACTCTTTTTTTTTTTTCCTTAAAAAATATTAGTTTGATTTTCTTGGTCTTGTGACATTGAATTATTACCTTTAAGGGCAAGAACTGTCTGCAGGATTCTTCTGGTATATTCTGGGACAATGACAGTTTGGCTGGTCTATTGGCTCTGGAACTTAAAGCTGACCTCCTTGTTCTATTGAGTGATGTTGAGGGTCTTTATAGTGGCCCTCCATTAGACCCCAAGTCAAAGTTAATTCATACATATGTAAAAGAAAAGCATCAAAGAGAAATTACTTTTGGAGAAAAGTCAAGATTGGGAAGAGGGGGTATGACTGCTAAAGTTAATGCTGCTGTTTGTGCTGCTTATGCTGGCACACCTGTGATTATTACTAGGTACCTTCAATTTTAAGCTGAGATTTCACAGATATAATATAAGAAAATGTTGACACTGATAGAGGAAAATGTTGACACTGAAACTAACTACTTTTCATTTCACTTTAGATCCAACATACCCCGAGAGACATTGTTTTAATTTATATTTGTTTTGACTATTAGAGAAAGAGTTGTCAACTACTTAATTCCCAGAATCACAAAATTGTGGACCAAGCATCAGGAATAAAATGGAATGAATTAGAATCTCATACAAACTGGCTTGTAAAGGATTATTATCCTTTCTTGGTTGTGAAACTGCACCCATCATTTTAAGATTGTGGATATCCATCCAGTTGATCTGACAATGCTATGTTTCATGTCCATTCCATACTCATTTCCCTTATTTGTTAATTGAAAAAAAAAAAAAAAAAAAAGACACTGCATTGTAACTCTCCAGTTCAAGTGATGAAAATATATTCAGATTTCTGTTGTGAGCATTTTTCATTCTTCTACTGATGAATGGGTTCACCTACATACAAACATGCGTATGGAATTTTGCATTTTTGCTGACTTCAAATTGCATTTCAACATCTTTTGAAGTGGCTATGCTACAGACAACATCATACGAGTGCTTCGAGGAGAAAGAATTGGTACTGTCTTTCACAAAGATGCTCATTTGTGGACCAGCATAAAGGAAGTGAGTGCTCATGAAATGGCAGTCGCAGCACGTAATAGTTCTAGACGACTTCAGGCAAGTAAAGTTACATATTTAAAATGTGAAGGGCAGGGTTCACTTGCATGAATTTCTTTAAGTGGCAATTTAATCTATAGTATACTAATTTCTTTTTGGTTATTGCCAAGAAAATGAATGCAGATAGGAAGTGTCGTAGTATTATATAATTGGTGCTTCTGGTTTCAGGTCCTAAATTCTGAAGAAAGGAGGAAAATATTGCTGGCAATGGCTGATGCATTAGAGAATAATGAAAGTATGATAAGGCTTGAGAATGGAGCAGATGTTGCTGATGCAGAGGAAATTGGATATGAGAAAGCACTCATATCACGTTTAACCCTGAGACCTGAGAAGGTAAGAACTTTATTGGTTATTTACTGAAGTGAAAAATTGAAAGACAACTTGCCCAGCTTTTTGCTAGTGTCATGTCCAAATAACACCTGCAAACTTTTCAAAGCAGGTTTTGTGAAGTTTTCTCTTTGATTGAGCTTGTCTGACCTTGGTTTTTGTATTTTTCAGATCTCTAGTCTTGTAAAGTCTGTTCGCATGCTAGCTGACATGGAAGAACCCATTGGTCAGATTTTAAAGAGAACAGAGGTCAAAACCCCCCATATAATTATGTTAATACTTTTTTTTGCAACAAGCATATAATTATGTTAATACGAGCATATAAGTAACACATGAAATTGTTTCAGCATTTGACTTTTGCTTATTCAATAACGAATTCTAGAAAATGTTATTAAAACATTCATGCTACTGCTCAACATTCATTTTGGCAATTCTGATTACTGCTCTTTGTGTCCAGCTAGCAGATAAACTCATCCTGGAGAAAATGTCATGTCCTTTGGGTGTCCTCCTGGTTATATTTGAGTCTCGACCAGATGCCCTTGTTCAGGTTAAGAGACCCTATTCCTTCTCATTTCTAATCCATTCTACATCTTCAATAAAAATGTCAAAGATATGAGCAACAAGTAGAGATCTATTATTTTGAGTCTAGTGATACTGATCAAGTAAGTTTCGAAAATTTGTATAGTGTATTAAGATAGTTGTTGAAATGCATTAATAGATAGCTGCATTGGCCATTCGAAGTGGAAATGGTCTACTGCTTAAAGGAGGAAAGGAAGCCAAACGATCAAATGCAATCTTACACAAGGTTTGTCAAATTTATTATAGACCATGTTGTTTTTTTATCTGATTAATCCAAATAAGAATTGTCTGTAGTATTTTGCCATAATTTTAGTTTATAAATATGTTTTCATCTTCAGTTTCATCATTATTGTAGGTCATTACTTCAATTATTCCAGATACAGTGGGTGACAAACTCATTGGACTTGTGACTTCAAGAGAAGATATTCCAGATCTACTCAAGGCAAGTAAAATTCCTAAAATTTATTTGTCTGAAATGATTTTCGACTAATTATACTTTGCCACAGCTTGATGACGTGATAGATCTTGTGGTCCCCAGAGGCAGTAATAAGCTAGTTTCTCAAATCAAGGATTCAACAAAGATTCCTGTTCTTGGTCATTCTGGTAATATATGTATTTACATTTCCTATTTTTGGTTAATATTACATAGTAGGATTTTATTAAATTGTTATTTTTGTCATGCAGATGGAATATGTCATGTATATGTAGACAAAACTGCTAATATTGATATGGCAAAGAAGATTATTAGGGATGCAAAGATTGATTACCCTGCAGCCTGCAATGCAATGGTAATTACAGTTTACATCCCCTGGAATGCCTCCTCTAATGCATGTTCATCTACATCCTTAACTTCGTTTGAGTTTTCTTCATTTGCCATTCATTATATTGAATCTATAGACTCTGCTTATTACAATATTGTGTGCTGATGTTCTTAGGAAACCCTTCTTGTACACGTAGATCTGTCAAGGAATGGTGGACTTGATGAACTTGTTGCTGAACTCCGGCGTGAAGGTTTGGCCTTGGTTGTTGCGAATAAATTTATGATGAACAAAACATGCATTCAAGTTGGAGTTTTATATTTTCTTTTTTTAAATCCTTCTTAGCTTCTTTTTTTAACACCCTTTACATATTAGATGAAAATTTGATATTATAAACATTGGTGTATTTTTGTTCTTCTTCTTTACATTTAGTCGGATTGTTTTTTTCTTTTTCTTTTTTTCTGAAAACTTACGAGTACTCTGTGCATTTAACATGTCTTTTTAAATTTAATTTGAATTTTGAAAAAAATATAACTATAACTTAAGACAGAATGCATTTAAAATCAAAAGAGAAAATATGTATAATAATTAATTAAAAGATTACTTGGATATGGATGGTCTAGACCATGCTGTTAACATGACTGCTGTAAATTAATCAATTTTCAGGCGTTCAATTATATGGTGGACCAAGAGCCAGTGCCGTATTAAATATTGCTGAAACACACACTTTCCATCTGGAGTATAGCTCACTGGCTTGTACAGTTGAAATTGTAGATGATGTATTTGCTGCCATTGATCACATACATCACCATGGAAGGTAAATTCGGGTTCCCCTACTAAATCTTCGTTTTGATTCTCTATATCATAAACATTATCATCTTAAAAATCTATTTCTTTCTTTCCTGTTTCTGCAGTGCTCATACCGAATGCATTGTTGCAGAAGACTCTGAAGTTGCTGAAGCTTTTTTAAGTCAGGTTGACAGGTAAATATAGATTTTTTTTTTTTTCCAGCAACCTTGTTTGATCCTTTGCTTCCAGTGCCAAGTTCCAAGAGATACTAATGTGGCACAATGGTATGGTAGTTTAATTCAAATGCTTGCAGTAATTTGACTGAACCACTAATCTCTTCACTTTCTAAAATTTGAATATGTCATTTATATTGAATATTACATTTCTCCCGACATCTAATTCTTCATATTTGATGCTTTTATTGGGTTCCATCTATATATTCTATAAAAATTTGGTTATCCCATAAGGTTCGTAGTGTAAAGATTAAAAATAATCAGAAGACATTACATTCATGTGTTTGTCAAACAAAGTAGAAATGTAAACATTAATGTAATAAGTATGTTATGGATATTTATACCTCACTTTTTCTCTACTTTTATTTTATTTGGATTTGGATCCTATAATGTGTTCTGTACACTTTCAGAGATTAAAGTGTGAGGTTGATAACTACTGATAAAAAAGAAAAGAAACCAATAATTTAGAATTGTATAAAATTCAAGTATATGCAGAGTTGTTAAACCATTAGTGGAACAAAATTTGTGGGGTAAACTACAACCATGAACATAACATTTTCACATACATATGAAGATGTTTTGATCATATCAGGATGGATAAGATCAAGAATGAGATCATTAGGAAGAAGGTTGGAGTGGTGTCTATAGAAGAGGAAAATTGTCCTCCAAAGGTGCATAGTAAGACGAGAAAGAAAACCACTCTTCGGTAGAGGGGAATGGAAAACAGAAAACTATATAGTGGGAGACTGTTAAAGTAACATACTCTACGACACTTTACTCAGTCTTTCTAGTCCATATGTGGCTCTAAGACACAAACAACCAATTTTGATACCAATTGATAAGCTTCTAAGCACTTTATACCAAGTCACTTAAGTATTCCACCGAGCATCATACACTACTCAATGTGGGACTAGGGCACTGCATAATACCCAAATCCCTATGAATTAGCTTCTTGAAAATCTTCAGTTATGCTTCTAACGTGCATTGAGATCACTTTATATTTCATTTGGATATAATTCCTTTTGGAAATAGCATTCATGAATCATTGTGTTTCTATGCATAACTACTCTATGAAATATGATTAAGTCTAGTTCTAGACTTGATGTTCATGACTGAGGAATATGCATTTTTGCTTGATTCTCAAACAGTGCTGCTGTATTCCACAATGCAAGTACAAGGTTTTGTGATGGAGCTCGCTTTGGCCTTGGTGCAGAGGTGGTGTACTTTCCATAAGCATATTGTAATAATTAGCAGCACAGTTATTCAAATTTTCTCAACTGTTCTTGATTTTATTGTGGATCAGGTTGGAATAAGCACAAGCCGAATTCATGCCAGAGGTCCCGTCGGAGTCGAAGGGTTGTTAACAAATAGATGGTATGGAATTCTCCAATGCCTCTTCGTTTTTGTTTTATTAAATGAAAATACAACATTAACTGAACAAACACTTGCAGTTATTGTTGATTGAATTTGCTAGCAATTGTTCTTGAACAATTTTTTGTGTTACGATTATGTTCTTTTTACTTAAACATTCACACATTTCTAGAAATATAGTTTTAAATGCTGAACTCTTTCAAAATGTACACTAAATCATACACTATAATGCAGGATATTGAGAGGGAGTGGGCAGGTGGTAAATGGTGATCGAGGGATCACTTATACTTACAAGGATCTACCAATAAAAGCATAAATGTGCAGCCAGAGATCAGTTTAAGTTACTTAGGATTATTGTTGTTCACCTCATTAAACCAGCAGCAATATTTCTGTTCTATTTTTCATGTACAGAAGTTGCTGTGGTGCGTGCAGTGTATATCTTAACTACCACTTACCCCTTTCCAGATTTTTTTTCTTACCTGGAACATGCTCTGGGGAAATAAAATAAGTGCATGAATTTTATTATTTGGCTATATACTCCTTTTTTTTTTTTTTTATAAAAGTACTACTTGAGATTGTGAAACAGCAATGCAGTGACAAACAGAAATATATATTTGACACAAACCATCTGAAGCGGTGCATATCCTTGTGAAGTTGAATAATTGTACATTTATTTTCTTCTAGATAATCTGTCTAACTTTTATTATCAAAAAACAATAACATGACTCTGAAAGCAAATGCTGTAACTTAACTGTTCTTTACTACACAGTTTAGACTGCATTGCGGGTGAATTAAATGATGCAACTCAATTTCTAAATGAAAATGAATCAAGAAAATATCAATCCAGACCAATAAACTTTAACATAATGGTCGATCGATTATGTAAAGAAGGGTCAGAGAAGCTCAAAATGTAATGACTAGAATAGGACCAATATAGTATGGCATGGTTGGCAGATAACCTTATCTCTTAAGTATGTGGTTAGGGATTCGATTTCAGGTTCATGTGTATGGAAATACATTGTTATGAGAGGTCAACCCCTTAAATGAATCTCAGTATTTCGAGAAATTATTCCTTAGCTCCCGTCTAAGGATACTCCAGGTTAACCATAAAAAAAATGACTAGAATAGGTCAGAAGCCTGATGTTGTTACTTACAATGCTTTAATAGATGGATGCTTTTTAAGTAAAGATGTTAAGACTTAAGATAGCATCGTGGTTGGTTGATAATTGGATAAAATGGGTGTAACACTTAAAGTCCATACTTATCATGATCGGTGGATTTTGCAAGGTTGAAAGATGGAATGATGCCCTAGCACTCTTTAAGGAAATGCCTCACCGAAATTTAGTTCCTAATATTGTAACATGCAATTATCTTATCGATGGCTTGTGCAAATAAGGGGGAATCTCATATGTGCAGTCTTATTAATGAGATGCATGATAGGGCTCAACCCCCTAGCGTAATTAATCTTGTTTGACGCTTTTTGCAATAGCAAGCAACTTGATGACGAAGTTGCTTTATTTCTGAAGATTGTTTGCAATGGAATTTGTGCTCTTGTTTCCACATAAAACATAATGATAAATGCCCTGTCTGTAGTTGCACAATACCGTTTTCAGTTTATTTTAATTAAAGGCTATCGTCCAATTGTTCAGTTCAGACTAAACAATATGGCCCATGGACTCTATAAAGAGAGGTTGTTTGATGCAGCTACGGCTTTTCTTTTAGAAATTAACATGATGTTTACAGTAGATTCAAGCCATGGAAATGATGAATATGTAATGTAATAATCCTCAACAATGTATTAGATTGAAGATGGAAATAGTATCTTCCTTGATATTATCTGATGGAACCGTGTTAGATCAGCATTGGCAAGAGATGGAAATTAGATTGCTGCTAAATCAAGTGTTGCTGCAATTAAACCATGTGTCAAATCCAGTATTTTAGTTGAAAATGCTGCTATGGTGATAAGATTTATACAAGGCTAATTCAAAAAACAGCCAATATAAAAATTCTCTTTGTTTTGAATATTGGGAGCCTTTTTTTTTGGGTAAGTGAAGCTATTTTTAAAAGGACAATTTTTTTACGTGCTTTTGATGTTGTTTTTTAATCAAAATTGAAATTTTATCTCAGTAATTAGTACAGTAAAGACTGACATCAAAGGTTGATGCTGCTTATTGAAGTAAAACAATAATTTTGATTAGAGAACAAAATAAAAAAAATACTTAGGGTGTGTTTGATTCCTTTCTCACTTTTTGATTTTAAAAATTGTTTTCTAAAACAATTGCACACTACTCAACAATCAAATTCTCATGCCAAATCTATTAAATTTTGAAAATTATTTCCAAAACAAGTGTTTTAAAAAGAGCAAATTGTTTCTCATCTTCTGTTTTCATGTAACCAACAATCAAAAACAAAAAACAGTTGGGAGATGTTTTCTCATCTTCTTCTGTTTTCATGTAACCACAACAATCAATTTTTCTTCCCAAATCTATTAAATTTTGAAAATTGTTTCCAAAACAAGTATTTTAAAAACAAAAAAACAGAAACAGTTGGGAGATGTTTTCTCTTCTTCTGTTTTCAAATTGTTCAACTTCTCCCTCAATTTTACGGTCAGCTCTTTGTTTTGCACTACCATCCACCAGATATTTAAGCAATCTTCTTTAGTTGTATTTTGAAAACTAAAAACAGTTTTTTGGAAACAAATGTCAAACACACCCTTAAAGTCCTCTGTCTAAGACCTTTCCTATGTACACATTATTCTACAATTGGTATATGTAGCTGTAGGTAATCCAAATTGTATCTTTTTGCTATTGGTACATAGAAGGTCAAGACCTTTCCTTTCTGGTTATAATTTTATCTTTAGAGTCTGGATATGTTATGTAAGTGAAATTTGTGTTGAAGGGCCAAAAGGATTTCGTTCAAACAGTTTATTGAGCTTGCATAAAGGGGTACAGGCTGACAGAGTGCTTGAAGCAAAATGAAATGCACCAAGTAGAACTCACACCACACCTATGTAGTAAATGTTCTTCTCTGTTGTATCTTTAGTTATAATCTGCTTTTGTAATTTACTGCAAATTTGAGCAGTTGTTTTCTGTCTGTTTTGCTTCCAATAAAACAATAAATTCATAGATAAAGGTAAGATGTTTACTGAAGGTCTCATAAACAATTAAAGAATGGGTCAAATTTTCTTCTGTTCATATGAGAAGATTCACATAAAACCCCAAGGAAGAGGGGTGATTGTCTTCGGACAATACAAATGTTAAACATTCCTACAATTTGTATCAGCAATAGGAATTCAATGTCAAATTACATCCTGAGCTTCATCAGAAATAATATGCATTTCATATTTCTCCATCCCATACTTCTTCAAGACTTTTGTAAGGACTACGAGTTTCATGGACTGCAGTCTCACCACGAAGTAACCTTTGCTGCATCAGACAATAAACAAAATAACAAATGAATAAACTGAGAAAAAAATGTTGGATTCAAATATATGCACAAGAACGAATAATTAGTATTGTTTCAAAGGCATTCTAACCTGGTGAATCTGTGATAATCTTGAGAACAGCTCAGGTGGAATGCACCAATCAAACAAACTAAGGTTCTCCTTGATCCTAGACTCATTTACACTTTTTGGAAGAACACTGTGACCACTTTGGAGTCCCCAGCGCAATGACACTTGCGCTGGAGACTTCTTAAGCTTTTCAGCAATTTCAATCAACAGCGGTTCCTTCAAGACTTCCCCCTTTATCCATGACCCAGGAGAGCCTAAAGGAGAATATGCCTGCATGGAAAAATTTGTTTGTTGTTAACAAAACACAAGCAACAGAACCTCAATTACAGGATCAGAAAAAATCATTTAGATCAGTCAGAGTAATACTGTCAGATGAACACCAGTAGACTTGCACAAATTGTGAAGAGCAGGTTGCTGCCACACTGGGTGGCATTCAACTTGGTTAACTGCTGGTGGAATCTTAGCATATCCAAGCAAGTCTTGCAGCTTCTTAGTTGAAAAGTTGCTCACCCCGATTGCGCGTGCCTGACCCGAGGCAAACAAACCTTCCATTGCATTCCATGTCTCTGGAAGACACAAGGGAGCCATAATCTCAGGGTCCCAACCTCTTGAACCTGGCTTTGTCCTAAAAGGCCAATGCATCTTTGACAAAATAAATTATCATCAAATTTCATACAACCATCTCCAGTTTCAGTATCATTGCAGAGAAAGTTTTTAAATCAAGAATCATACAAGATATAAATCAATGTAGTCAAGCTGCAGGTCCTCAAGAGTCCGAGTCAGTGCCTTTGAGACATCTTCAGGTGCACAGTCACTGGTCCTGTATTGTTAAAGAATTCAAGGATACCAGAGGAAATTCATTACTCTTAACAGAAATATACAACACCGAGTGGAGTTTTAGGTTTATCTTTCTTTCTCGCATTCTAAAATTTTCTTTATAATCAAATAGTAAATGAAACATATTCAATGCTCTGTAGTATGTCAAAAGCTTAAGTTAATTAGAATGCACCCTCAGTGTAAAGGTTTTTTATCCTGTATTCCAATCGTAAATTATCATATATGATAAGATTGTTAACTTTTGTAATAATTACTTTAAAAGTTATATTTAAGATGATTTCTAATTGGTCGATAATATAAAAATCTTTACACTGATAGTACATGAAACTTAAACTCATCAAAAGCTTGATTAAGAAAAAGTGATGTCAATTATCTTTGAGGTTATGGATCAGTCCAAATGTATACCATAGCTTTGATGTGATGAACATGTCACTACGCTTTACTACCCCAGTAGAAAATAGTGTTTTCAGAGCCTCCCCTACCTGCATCAAATGCAAACGTAAGCCTTGCATCAAGAAAGCCATAACAAACATAACCAATTATCCTCACCCCCACCTCCTGAAAAATAAATTATACATATTCTAATCTTATTGAATTCTGGATTAGGAAACAACATTTACCTCTTTTTCATTATCATATACCCTAGCACAATCTATATGCCTGTAACCAGCCTGCACAAAGCATTAGGACAATTTTAACCAAAGCAGAAATTAGCACATGAAGCTCCTTCTCTTGTTACCAACTCTCTCTCAAATTCTCAGTAGAACCAAGAAATATAGACACAAAATGCAAAGAAAGCACCTTGACTGCAGCAACAACAGCATCACCCACAACACCTGGAGGAGCTTTCCATGTTCCAAGACCAACTGATGGAATCCTTGCACCTGTATTCAGATCAAAATGTAGAGGCCCATTTGTAGTTGCTTTATCCATGATCTCCTGCATAAGAATCAAAATGATTAAACTTTGATACAAAATAATTGATAAACATATAACAGATTTTAAATCCAAAGGCAGCAATCTATATACCCTTTTGAGTCAAATTGCTGAAGATTTTTATTTTGATTTTTACCCCAAATGTTCAGAGAAGAGTAACTTTATATTGACTAAGCAAATTTATGTGTATGGTATTGGTATGTGCCAGGAGCCAAAAGTTTAGGCAAAAAAGTTGGATCACTGGATGACTCTTAACAAGAAATTCGGAGCAACCAGTGAAAACAATGGAAGAAGGAAATTTACCCTTACCCAAGTCACAGTTTGGAAATGGGGATTCACGTGATTTTGCTTGATAAAGCGAGATAGTTCCAAGAAAAATAAAAATAATAGCTTCAATATATACGAATACGAAGTTCAAATTAATATCTGCAACCCCTTCCCAGTTTCTTCGAGGTTCTCGGGTGTTTTCTAAAAAAATTAAAAATGAAAAAACAGGCAGATGTTGTTTTGTTAGGACTTAGTAGCTCTGGTTATAGAATTAAAAATAAAAAAATATTAAAAACTATTCGCTCGAGTCTTTTTTATAAGAAAAAAATAATAATTTATCAGTATCAATGGAAATCTTTTGAACAGTTAATTTTACCTAATATTTTAATTAATCATTTTATAGAATAAATATTTATTTTAATATAATTAAAATTCATAATAAATAAATGTTTTAAAATATATAAATTATATTTTATATTTACAATAAGTAATTAAAATTGTGTTATAAAATTATTTTTAACTATTAACATTTTTTTTAAAAAAAATATTGGAAACCAATTTACAAATAAAAAATAAAAGATGTATTAAAAGAGATAAACACTTAAGAGATAAGTATACATATAAAGATCGAAGGAGAGTAGTTTTATATAGTGTAAATAGAAATATTTTTAGCAATATTGAGAATTGCACGAGTAGTGTACGAAATGTATCTCTAATGGAGAGGAGAGAATATTGAGAATATAAATTTCAGTTGGTGAAGAAAGCGAGTCTTATTCTCCAAATTATGTATTTTAATTAACAGTATATAAGTAGATTAATAAGGTTGTAAATTTAAATTTTAGGCTTAAATATATTTATAATCTTTCAAATTTCGACACTTTTGATTTTGCTTCCCAATTAAATATTAGCTTTTTTTAGTCCCTAAATTCGTAAAATGTTATTTTTAGTTCTTCAAAATTGAAAATTTACTCATTGTAGTCCTTCAAATCCAAAAAAACAACATGCTAATATTAATATAATCTTTAGGTTGATTTTTTTAAAAAAATTATTAAAAAAATAAAAAAAAATATGTGTCCAGATCATTGTGCTGATTAATTGACCAAGATTGTTCATGACGCCCCAGTTGTGAATTTTTTTTACTTACTGTTCGAGGTCTCTTGTGCCTATTCTAATGATAGTAGGTGGATTGTTCTGCCTAGACTAGTTCCTACGTAATTTTTGTTCCTGTTTCTGTTTCGAGCATTAGTCCCCGTCTATTATAAAAAAAAGAGCAAATTACAGCAGTATTATTTGAGGTTTCATATAATTACACATAATCCCACTCTTTTTTATTTTCCTACACTAACACTCCTTTAAGTTTGAAAACATTACACTAACACCCCCTAATATGTTTGTAAACATTACAGTGACACCCCCTCAAACCTTACACTAACACCCCCTACAGGAGGTGCATGTGTAATGGTTAAAAAAGCAGAGGGTGCATGTGTAATTACACGAAACCTCAGGAGATGTTGCTGTAATTTATTCTAAAAGAAATGGTTAAATGTAGATATTTTTTCTTTGCAATCTCTCCTTTATACCCGGAAAAAAAAGTAAAATATAGATGAATTATGTGCATGAATCAAGAGGATAAAACAGCAATATCTTGATGGACTGTATATTTATCTGGCCAATCTATAAATAGCAGTGAATATTTTGAACTTGCATCTCAAGTATGAAAGGTAAAGAATGAATGGGAGAACCACCCAAGGTCTATTGATTGATGGATGAAGATAAATTCCAGAAGACAACCTAAACAATCCTTTCACCATTCAAATTTTTTAAAATTATTAGTCTACAGCAGTAACTCTCCCATGATACAGTGTATACCAAAGAAAAGGGCTCTGTCAACATTTCACAATCCTAAGAGAACAAATCATTCCTTTTCAAAATCATTTCTCGACGAAGTTCTTCAGGTTCTTCAGCCACATCAAATATTCCTTGTTGTCTTTAGCAAACATGTATTCCTGCAAGAAGTTGGTTGTGCTGGGCTTGATCCCCCGGATCTCAAGATACTTGTGAAATGCCTTTTGCAGATTTTCATCCAAATCACTATAAAAAAGAATGGAGCAGTAATGTTCAGAAAGTATAGGAGACATTGTATGAAAAAATTAGATAATACCATATAGGCATACACTAAGAAATGCTTACATGAACTCAGGCCCCTCGTATGCCAACTGGTCTTCGGATTCCTCGGATTGCTTTATCGATAAGCTATCAATGGAAATCTCATCAGGAAAAGCAGTCACGCCAAACTCTAGAGACACTCCATTTCCTTTGAAAACACTCACAACTAATGGAATGCTAGATTCACTATCATTCTTCTCGTCATTTTCATCATCCTCATTTTCTTCTTCAGGTGCTACATTAGGGATGTCAACTTGAACTCTGATAGTTTCATCCCCAAATTGTCCTTTTAGTTGTACAGTTCGTTCTCCAGGATTGTCCACAATCTCAAAAGGAAAATCATCTGGGACTTCAACCTGGAAAAGTTAAACAAAAACGACAATGAAATCAATGCATGAACCAATATGACTATATATACTGATGGAAATTCTACAGGACAGAAACAACTAATGGCATTCCCAGAACAAACTATCCGTGACCATAGCTGCAACGGGCACTGCTCTACAGGGCAAATTTGTTTCCACCTTGTATTTTATTTGTTTAACTACATAAAGTAAGTAAATGACTCTTAGAAGTTTCTGGTAAGTAGAACCTTGAAGGTTGACTTTAAAGCTACCATTGCTATACATTTTCTTATACCAAATATACTTTACACAATTTAACAATACTATGATGTTTTCACAAACTTGTACAACACATTTCCAACGAGAAAAAAAGTTACAAACTTCATTTCAGTTTCACCCAAAAAAAAAAGCTGCATTATTGAATTATATTTACAAGTTACAACATATACTTTACATAACTCCTCAAAGTATATTTACCAAACTAATATGACAGCATATCTTCGAAACAGAACACTATCATAGCGTATATATTACAAGCCCTCAGGGAATAAAATGTAGTCAGAAAACTAAACACTGGCAGATAAATAATCATAAGTAGTCAAATATATGAAATAAAAGGAGACAGGAAGAATAGTTAATCTATTAGGTTTGGGCAGAAGGAAAAAATAGGAGGGGGAGGGGGGCAGCAAGAGAGAGAGTAGAAAACCTCATATGAAAACTAACTGATCTGTAACCTAGTTTTCACATGATACCACTTAAAGAGTTGCATAAGCAATATACATCTAATAGAAAAAAGGTTTCTCAATCTAGACAAGACATAGAGCAGACTTTGTTAAAACATTTATACATCCAAATCCAAAACCATGTTTAGTACTCCCTCCGTTCCAAATTATATGACGTTTTAGAGAAAAAAATTTGTTCCAAAATAGATGTCGTTTTACAAAACCAATGCTGTATTAAATATCTTTTTCCAGGACTATCCTTAATTAATACTTAGTGGGAGTAGTGTATTATGAGTAATTAATTAGAGAGATAAAGTGTATACTAGGAAGTTACTTAATATTTTCTAGAAATTCAACAAATTAATTGCATTCCTTAATACTTGTGTCAAAACCTTAAACGTCATAACTGATAACTAAAAACAGAATTTCATTAACTCAAAACACATGAATAAAGACTCAGAGTCTCAGACAGAGAATCCCAGTCAACCTACAAAAGATAGCCTGTAAGAGCTGTACATGTGCAGAAAAATAAGATTAGAATTATAAAATAGGTCAATAAAATATAGTAATTTCAAACCATTAGAAGATCAAAACTTCAAAGCAAAAATTCACAACAGCAGCAGTCATGAAGTCCCCAATAATTTTGCTAAACTATGATACCCCTCATAATCTCAATGAAAGTTGAGCAAATAAAACCAAACAAAGTGGCAAATTATAAAACTAAGACAAGAAACACAGGGTTCAAAAACCACCATATCGCTCTATTACCAATTCACCACAAAATTAGGGGTGTTCACAGGTACGGGTAACCCGTGAACCCAACCCGATCCAACCCGACTAGTTCGGATCGGATTTTTTTAGAGTTCGGGTCAAACCTGAACCCAACCCGTTCAAACCCGTTAGTGTACGGGTCGGGGTAACGGTTTTGCATTTTGAACCCGTGACCCGACCTGTAGCATAAAATTAATTTTTTCTATATATATTATTAAATTAAAAAATACAAAACACCATATTTTTTTGCTAATTTTTAACCACACATTAATTATATTTCTCTTTTTTAATTGTTTCTATTTTTTGTCTTGATTTTGTTTATGTTTTCTCATGCTAATATAATAATTTATTTCTATTTAAAATAAAATATTTGTATTAGCATTGAAACCATTCATTTTATTAATCAAATATTGTCATAATTTGGTCTTTTTTGAGGACACGTAGTAATTATATATTTGCAAAGCTCTAGGCAAAAACAAATTGTTGTTCTAAAAATTCTAATTTTTACAAAATAAAAAATATTTTTTAAATGCTCTGACCCGATTAACCCAATCCGACCCAACCCGTTTTTGAACGGGTTGGATTGGATCGGATTTCAGAATAAAACTGCACAAACCCAATCCAATCCAACCCGTAAAATTTTGATCGGGTCGGGTAACGGGTTTAGCCAAACCCGGCCCAACCCGTGAACACCCCTACACAAAATAACACAATTACCTACCCCCATTTGAACACTCAACTATTCCTATTCATTCACATCAACTATCAATAATCCTCTACCTTCACACAAAATGGGAATACCTCAGCCCAATAACCAATTTAAACTAACAACAAGTACTTTCAAAACTTTAATTCTTTACAACACCACCACCATCACCAATAACAGCAACCAAGCCTAATGCTATAAACGGCATCGTTTTACTCGACTATAGGAAAAGAACCGAGAACTCACAAGAAAAGCCAAAAGGAGGAAAATTTACTTGCACACCCACCTTCTACCCAATATTCTTACAAACCCAGAAAAAAAAATTCACGTGGAAAACGCAAAAATGAAACTAAATTACGGTGATTGGCCACTAGGAAAAGGAACAAAGTAGTCTTCAAAAATAGTAATAACAAGTCAAAAGGGAAAAATTACTTGGTGGTTGGCATGATCGTCTTCGAGGGCGCATTGGATCTCAGACTGAAGCACTTGAACGAGATTTTCGTCCGCGCCGGTCTTGGTAGCGAAGGCGTTGGCGAAGCGAAGAGAGGGTACAACAGTGGTCGCTGTCTCTCTGTGGAGAACAGAGAGAACATTCTGGAAGGTTCTAGAAGATGAAGATGCCACGGCGCGGCGCGCCAGCTGAGGCAACGCGGCGGCGGAGGCGCGGCGAAGCATTGCGTACATGGCCATTCCTGTGTGCGTGCTGAACTGAACAGAGTCTCGAGGCGCAGAGCAAAGGGTTTAAGTGTTAGGGTTTTTGGAGGAGTCTCGGGTTTGGGTTTACCGTATTTATACAAGCGCCATGCTTTATTAAATCAAATAATCAAATAAATATAATTTAAACAAGTAAATATATTGTACCAAAAAAATAAGAATAAATTACACGTACTTTCCTAAAATTATCATTTATTACACTTAACACCTCTCTATTTTTGTAACCCTAAGAAAACTCCTCTAATTTATTGTCTTGTACACCCCTTTTATGCAAACTCCGTCCAATTAATTAACAGAGATGCTCCATGTGATGTGCATGTGACTTTTAATGAAATACTCCCTCCGTTCCAGTTTATATGACGTTTAAGATTTTGACACAGGTATTAAGAAATGCAATTAATTTGTTAAATTTTCTAGTATATCCTTTATCTCTCTAATTAATTACTCATTATATACTACTCCTACTAAGTATTTATTAAGGGTAATCTTGAAAAAAGATATTTAATGCAACATTGGATTTGTAAAACCTCATATATTTTGAAACAAATTTTTTTCTTTAAAACGTCATATAATCTGAAACGGAGGGAGTTACATTCCAAAAGTGTCCTCATCTTCTCCAATTATGATCTATAGTCAATAATTTGCAGGTAGAAGCCTGTTACAAATAGAAAACGCAGGTATCCTAACCAATAGCACAATTGGATGGAAAACGCAACACAAAAGCTCTACATGAAAAAAAAAAATAATAATAATAATAAAAAAAATAAAAGACAAGAACACAAAAAAAAACTCCATTCATAAAGGATCAAAAGCAATCTTTAAAAATAAAGTAACAAAATATGAACCATTTTTTTGTCTTCTAACGCGAATGTCAACCACTATTAATACTAACCAGTCACTTTTTGCCCAAAAGGATAAAATTCTTTGATTCTATGCCGTGCAGTGCAAACTAAAGTCTTAAAACCAAGTAAAAAGATAAAACATAAATCTCCATGGCTTTGCTAAAAAAGAAAACGCCGGTATCCCAGTAGCTCAACAATTATTGGAGCAATTAAATCAGGTTGTGTAATATGAATTTACCCCAGTAGCTAGCAATTCAAGAATTAAAATAATATCAATATAATAATTGAAATTACAATAAAATCTTGACATAT
This sequence comes from Pueraria montana var. lobata, assembly GCA_026413185.1. Classification (NCBI taxonomy): domain Eukaryota; kingdom Viridiplantae; phylum Streptophyta; class Magnoliopsida; order Fabales; family Fabaceae; genus Pueraria; species Pueraria montana. Next base: position 71,156,001 of record CM048650.1, on the reverse strand, counting down.
TCTTGAATGAAAATGGCATGACAACAATATGAAGTTTCAGGAATCAACAGCAGTAGAAGAATAATAAAAGAACCACTTCGTCGACAACGTCAAGTTGAACCTCGAATCCCACGCTAAAACCCCCGTCGTTACCGGAAGCATTCAATTCGCCTCGGCAATTCGCATCGCAAAGCCCCAATTGGAGGAATTAGGGTTTGGGGTTTCTATTTCTCAGTCAAAGCTGCTATCCGCAGATGAGGTTCAAGGATTCACTACGCCCACGTTTTCGTTGAATTTGCTTGGTTGCGAGATCGATGAAAGTGTTTTTGTGTTTGTGGCGTGACACAGATCCCGTCTTCTTCTTGACTTCTTGTCACTGTCGTCTCCTCCTTCCTGGAGCTTGGTTTCCCACCGTCGACTTCTTCTCCTCTGTGAGCTTCTTCTCTGTTGCCATTTCTGAAATGAGAGAAACAACACCCCCGAAAACCTTGCTAAGTGAGAGGGGCAAACTGGGACTATTGAAATTATTAAAATTTATTTTTTTCTTTTATTAAATTAGCTGACGGAAGGTTAACACTGTTTGTGCTAGGGGTCAAAAGTAACATTAAAAAATGGAGGGAATATTGATGTAATAAAGACAAATCTAAAAAAAAAATTGTATAATTTACTCAAAAAATAAAAACCAAGGAAATTTAACTAATATTTTAGTCCGTGTAATGCACTGAATAAATGTTTATTTTATATAATTATAATTTATAATAAATATTTCTAAATATATAAATTATATTTAATTAAAATCTGTAATAAATAAAAAAATTTAACGTGTAAATTAGGTGGCATTTACTTGCACTTCTGTTTCCTGTTTTTATTTTCTGTTTTCACTTTTTAATTACAAAAATGTCACATTATTTTCATTATATGTTTCATGTTTTCAAATATTAGAACAAGTTCTAAAATAGTATTTAACAATAAAACAATAAAAATAATCAAGATTCAAACTTGGCACAAAGGTACAATATCATATTCTCACATGGAGAAATGTTAGCGACACTCTCTCAGACATTTTATTGCTAACACTCTCTTTGTGATTGGTTGAAATTTGTTAAAAATCACAATTTTGGTGGGTCTTACTTATCATTTAATTATTTTCTCTCCTAATCTAGAAGTGAGACCCACCAAAATTGGTGATTTTCAACAAATTTCAACCAATCACAAAGAAAGTGTTAGCAAGAGAGTGTATGAGAGAGTGTCGCTAACATTCCTCTCCTGACATATCCAATTCTCATACAATCAATAAATACTCAATTCAAAGCTTTTAATTCACTAATAAATACTTGGGATAGGTTTGGTCATGGCTTTCCAATGCAAGAACAATATTGACTTCAATGATTTATACATAAATATCACACCACCATTCAATTTAAGTGCTTTTTAAGCAATTATGTCAATTGTTCTTGAGCTGGGGTTCGTCAATCTTTGAGAGATTAACTCTAACTTTTCAACAACACTAAACACATAATTGCACAAATTCACACATAAAAAAATATTAATCAAAAATCCAATTTTATCCTATTACGAGTCATTCAACAATAGTGAACCCTGAGAAACATTAGGAGTGGAGAATTGCGGTTTCTCAGGTATATTACAATTATAATTAGTGATATGACAATTATATCAGAAGGAGGGTTTTTCGACTCATTACAATCACATCGCTACTATAATTGTGGTTGCATTAGCTGCATTTCCCATAATGTCAAGGCTCGTGAAGAAACCGCAATTTAGAAACATGGATACATTATATATAGAGAGAGAGATTATGACTTATACACGAGCCTTGACATTATGGGAAATGCAGCTAATGCAGCCACAATTACAGTAGCAATGTGATTGTAATGAGTCGAAAAACCCTCCTTCTAATATAATTGTCACATCACTAATTATAATTGTAATATACCTGAGAAACCGCAATTCTCCACTCCTAATGTTTCTCAGGGTTCACTATTGTTGAATGACTTGTAATGTATCCATGTTTCTAAAATGCGGTTTCTTCATGAGCCTTGACATTATGGGAAATGCAGCTAATGCAGCCACAATTGCAGTAGTGATGTGATTGTAATGAGTCGAAAAACCTTTACGTTGTAGTCGTAATTGCAATTACGAACTGCAATTTAAAACCATGAGTGTATCATAACTTCAATTGTATAAGAGTAGTAACATAAATATTAGGGGCTTCTTATTTCATCCTTCAACGATTAGCACATAATTGCTCCTAAATTTAAATGAAGAATTTGTGGAAAAAGCATGTTGAAAAAGTCTTACACAACATTCAATCGAGTTTTTGACAATCAAGTTGGAAGAAAAAATGGACAAGTTTACAATTTGTCATAAACTAATAACACAACAAACACAAGAATCGTTTCTTTTATTCCATGCACTTATTTAACCGACCATTCAGCTGACTTCTCATATATCACCATCCCACAATTCCTCCTCCGATATGTAAGCCCCAATTGTTTCATGGACTAAGAAGTTAGCTTTGACTAATCTTACCTGCAAAAACAAAATCTATTGTGTCAGAAAACTTGATCCTAAAGTTCTGTAAAACTTGACAAGCTAGCCTTTCTAAGTTTTTACTATAAATGACTCCCAACTCTCAACCCAATAAATGGAGATCAAAATCCAAAAACAAGTATATATATAAATATATATGGACAATTACACAAGTAAAAATGCTTGCTTATTGTGAGAAATAAAAATAATAAATATTAATCATTTTTAGATTTTATTTAAGCAATGAAAATTAAAATATAAATATACAAGCATTTTAGTTATCATGTGATTACTATATTTTAATCTTAATTATTCATATATGGATATACTGATTATTCATATATATGTGTTTGTGTGTGTGTGTAAGAGAGAGATAATCCATCTATAATAATTATTTCTAACTTATTTTGCTTAATATCTTTTTTCTATAATATTACAAATTTGATAAATATAATTGTTGAATAGTATAATATTGTGTTGATAATTATGCATGTCAAATTTTAGATAAATATTCATAATTATATATTTTATAATTAATATTTACTTATATTTCAAAAAAATGTATTATACATTAAAAGAAAAATTGATCAATGAAGCATCAACTAATTTTTAAATTATATAAAATTTTGTAGACCTAATATACTTAATAAGAATGCTCAATACAACAATTGGATTAATGAAATTCAATATTTATAAAAACTTATTAGGTAGAGTAAGTTAGACAAGATTTAGGTAGAGTAAGTGAAACACTCAAATACACAATTTCCAAATTGCTTGTTGAGTTTTAATGTTAGCCCACAGTATAAAATAAAGAAGAAAAAAATTATTCAAACTATGCGAGGAATGTGAGTTGTGCAAGTATCAATACACATGTATGAAAAATTTTATTCCTATAACTCTTTTCTATAATTATGAAATAAAAAGGAAGAGAAGAGAAAGAGAAGTGAGAATAATATAAGTAATGTCATGAAGAGAAATACACAGAAAAAACCTAGTGGTAAAATGGTGTTGTAGAAAATACGTGTAGGAATAATATACATCCTCGTCTACTAATGTATGTTAGCTCCCTTGTCAAATAAAAGAAAGATTCAAGGTAATTAACCATTAAATATTTACTTGATTAATCTCAGAAAATTTAGCAAGGATGTCCTTAGGAATAAACCAGTCAAAAATATCAAAATTTTCCTTTATCCTTGCTTCATTAGAACTCTTAGGAAGCACACTATGGCCCATTTGCAATCCCCATCGAAGAGCTACTTGTGCAGGAGTCTTTCCTAATTTCTCTGCGATCATATTTATAATTGGATGCTTAAGGAAATCACTTCCAAGCCAACCAAGGGAACCCAAAGGTGAATATCCCTAAACATTTGCAATTAAATGACACATTTTAAGTATGGAAAATTAAGGTAAAAAAACTAACTACTACTTCAGGCTAACACAAAAAAATGATGGGTCACTAACCGCAATTATGTGCAGAAATGAAACATGATCATTCAAGATTTGCAAACTTACAGAGAATTGGATACCCTTAGAATTGCAAAAGGCCTTCAACCTGTCTTGCCTCCATGCAGGATGACACTCTAATTGGTTGACCGCAGGAGGAACACGAGCAACTTCAAGTAATTCTCCCAACTTCTTAGAGGAGAAATTGCTTACTCCAATAGCTCTAGCCTTCCCACTATCATACAGAGCTTCCGTTGCCTTCCAAGTTTTAGGTATGTCCAACGGCACAATGTTTTCAGCCTTAAAGCCTACTGATCCCTTCTTCATTCGAACAGGCCAATGAATCTTAACAAGGCAAACTTATCAGTATATAATTTATAATGTTACAAATATGCATCTCTCCATAAAAAAAAATAGAATAATGCACCATGTGCTTATGTCCCCTGGTCGAAAGATACATACACTGGAAATGTTTGAGATACAAAATAAGAACTACTTCATACTAATTATGTAGGCTAAAATACACTTTGGTTTCTCATCTTATTATTTGTCCCTTAAAGTGTCTTTATTAGACAAAATTTGTCATTATGTTAGTTTTCTGCACTAATGGTGTTAATTTTGATAGATGTGACATCTTTCACAATTTACCACATGCTACTAAGTTGACAAAGTTAGTGTGGTAAACTGACAAGAGGATCGACTTGGTCTAGCAAAAAGGTTTTAAGAAATCACAATGAAACTTTTTAAATTTAGGAAACAAAACTGAAGCCAAAAAATAATATAAAGGACCAAAAATGTATTTTAGCCAATTATGTAACATGAATTTGGAGCCTGAAAAAAATTGTGCATATGGGATTTTGTTAGAAGCATTTTATTATCATTAACCAAACTGAAGCCATTGCAATGGTGAATTTTCATATAAGAGAATGCATGTCACAAAAACGAAGGAAAAAGAAAAAGAATGCAAAATAAGATTATATCTCAAACACAAAGAATGCAAATTTACAATTGAGTCAGAACACAGAATAAAAACTTCATGTCTAGAGAATCTTGTATCTCAGACATTATATTTTCACTCCAGATTTTGAAGTTAAAACAAATTAAATCTTGATATAACTCACAGACTATGCATTTATAGATAAGTCTTAACACATACAAGGTATAAATCTATATAATCAAGCTGCAATTCTCTCAAAGTTTTGTCTAGAGCTTCTGGTACATCTTCAGGAGCATGATTTGTACACCTGCACACCATCTTAACTTCAGGTACAGAGAATCCTTGGGTTCCAAATATCAAAGACTAACACATTAACATATGATTCTACTATCATGACTTTAGCTTTAAAAAGAAAGATAATCAATTTGGAATAGAAATAAAACTAGAGTTTTTAGGTAATCCATAAATCTTCTCGCTTCACTACACCCTCCTCAAATATCTTCTTTAACGTTGAGCCAATCGACAACAGTTTTAAGGCATTATATGAGAAATCACATATGAATAGTGAAACTAAAATGTTATCTAATAATGTAAATAAGAGACTATTTATGTATGATTATTTGTAATGATCTAATCAATAAACAATATTTGTGAATAATTGAATATATGTAAAGATGCCTATGGTGTATGGTTTATGCCACTATTGATGGTTGTCCTAAAACTATTTAAACAATATACAAAAACATAGTGTGAATTGGGGTAGTATAGCTGTGGGCTATTCAGTATTACGCATATGTTGACTGTTGACTAAATTATCAAACTAAAAGCACTAATATGTGTGCATGCAAGGACACTAGCAAGGTAGTGATTTTGTTGACTTGGGGTACAAAATGACACCAAATAATAACAATAATAATAATAATAATAATAATAATAGCTTAGCATTGATTGTGATTTATGACAACTACCTCCTGGTTGCCGTAGAGTTGAGCACAATCAATATGGCGATAACCAACCTGGACCTATGAAGTAATTAACGGATAAATATGATAAGCTAACTGCAAAAATTAAAACCAATTAGATTTGTCAAAAGCAACAAACCAGCAAGAAAAAATATAACCACAGGCAACCTTTTCTTCGTTTCATTAGTGTGTTAGAAATAAGAAAAAAGGTGCATAAATTAACAAAAGACGGGACTAGCCCAGGAGTAAAACAACTGAAGCTCAAGTTTTAGACCCTCCAACAAAAAAATTATTTGTTCTTAGTTTTTATAAAGGAAAAAAGGCCTCATATATTGGTAAAAAAGTCACATATATTGGCAAAAAAAGTCCAACATATAACTTTTATTTAAAGTAATAAATTTTTTTCTTAAAATTTACTTTAAGATTTTACTATATCCACTCCCCTTTTTTGCTAAGTACACTCCCATTTGTTTTTTTTCTTCTTATTTTTATTATCATATATACTATTTATACCCATAACGTTGATACATAACCATTATTCCATAATGTACTTTCCAGAATAATGTTTTGTTTTAACATTTTAGAAACTACTTTCCAAAACAATTTTATTTTTAACGTTATGGAAAGTGCTTTCCAGAATACTGTTTTTGTATTTCGGAAAGTACATTGCTGGAATGTTAAAAATAAAATTGTATTCCAGAAAGTACTTTCCATAATATTGTTTTGTGTTCTGGAAAGTACTTTTCATAATATTAAAAATAAAACGGTATTCTGGAAAGTACTTTATAGAATATTGTTTTGTGTTCCAGAAAGTACTTTATGAAATGTTAAAAAAAAAAAAACATTTCAAGCATAGACTAGGACCATTAAAAACCCTACATAAAGGAAAAATTGTACAATAATGAAATAATTGAAGTGAAGAAAATATATAATTGATATCATCAATTCATCAATCTGGACAACTCTAATACGTTGCTACATATATAAAATGAGAGACATTAATGGTGTTGTGTGAGTGGACAAAAATAAAACAAGGAAGAAAAGTAGTTGGGAGTGAAAACATACCACATTAGAGTTTGAAAGATGAAAAAACTCTAAAGCTAGAGTAAGAGACTGAGCAAGAGAGGAATAAAAGAGAGACTAGAGCGAGAGATTGAAAGGGGGGGGGGGGGGGGGGGACGGAGTGATTTAACATAATATTCCGTTTAGTTTGACAAAAATATTTTCTATTTTCATTTCTTTTTTTTTTCAAAATTTTAAAAATATGTTCATTTTGAATTCTAATTTTTTGTTTTCAAATTTTTTTGCTCGAAAGCTAATATAAGAGAAATGAACAACTTCAAACTCAACATAGAACATAACTAGAAAGGAAAAGGGTGATCAAGCATCTTGAGGATCTTTTTTTCCATTTCAGTTCTCTATGCCTTTTTCTTTAACGTCATAGCATCTTTGTCCATCACTTGCATGGTGTATAGCCTTTTTCTTTAACGTCATAGAATTAATTGTTATTGTTGTGGAGGTAGCAAAGATAGACAATGCCGATGTTGACATTGTCCATGCAGGGAAGGAGGTTGAAGTCACTAATGCTGTGTTTGTTATGAGAGAAATGGAGGGAGAGGGAAGAGAGAAATTTACCTTTTTAGGATGGGTCTCACACCTTCTATACTCTAATTCAAATCCATCATCTCTATTTCTATCATCTATATTCCCATCCTTTATACCAAACAGAGCCTAAAGGTGAGGAAGGTCGCGGAGTAGGTGAAATTAGAAGAGCGCGAGATCAAAGGAAAGAAATCAAAACTCATGCTACAAAAACATAGAAAATGGTACATTTTTATTTTCAATTTTTGGCTGATTTTTTAAAATATTTTTAAAGAAAATGTATTTTAAAATCTTGTTTTGAAATGTAACAGTACACAATTCAATATGGGCCCAATAAGTTGTCCACATTAATGAAGACATTGAGCCATTGAGGTATAAAAACCCTAACCCTAACTACATTAAGGTATATATTCACTCTATTTTTTACCTCTAATTTTTCACCTCTTGTTTATGATCTATATTGATTTGAACATCATAATATTTTTAAGTGCACCCTACTATCGCAGAACTTGACAAAACCACCATTATTGAAGAACTAATATACTAATCCAGACTTAATTATAAACAACAAAAATAGTTTTTTACACTCAAATATAAGTAAATTTTAACTACTTTTATTTTATTTAATAATGTCATTCCAAAAACTTTCTTCAATTAATTGTGATTTTATTTCCAATAACTCCTTTGTATTCTTGATATCAAGTTCTAATAAATGATACTTTGGAATAAAAAAAACTTTTATTTTTAAATTTAATTAATAGAATTAAATGACATAAATCCACTTCCTTAATTAGTGCAAAAGTGAGTTAATTTTGCTTATATTTGAGTCTGGAAAGAGTACTCACCTAACGCTACACATGATCACCTAAGATTTATTCCTAACAAAATCTTTTTTTGGTTCACTATGATATTGGTGCGGACTATTCACTTACTTTATCAATGACTAATTTTTGTTGAAAACCTATTTGACCATCTTTAGAGAAGTTTTTCCAGCTATGTTATTTCCATCTCCAAGGCTCGAAATCCAGACCTTGCTTAAGAGATTCGAGCCAAATTTCACTCAAATCAACGACATGTTGACATGTTGGTACGCTAAACAAGATCTAATGAAACATATATCCACCACTAGTTTTTATTTTTTCAAATGAATACAAAAATTGTTGAAACCAGCCAAAAACTTGAGATAGCTCAGTTCATCGTAGCACCATGTTTAAAATAAATCACTACTGCATTTGCATCTCCAAGTTCAATATACTTTGTGCTTTAACCTTTTTTTTTTCCCTAAAAATCATCTTATTGAGGATCGTGCAGCACACACCACAATCAAATCTATTGACCCTGCATCAATGGCTGTTATTTGACAGTTGCATACTTGAGGATCGGCAAAGCTGTACGTTAATACAAGCTAAACTACAATTCAACCAAAAAATCCAAAAATAGTAAACAGAAAAGAAACAATAATATAAGTAAGGATGATATAGTATAGGATGAAAACCTTGACGGCATGAGCTATAACATCACCAACGACACCAGGATCAGCAAGCCAAGTTCCCAAGCCTAGTGAAGGGATTTTAGTTCCATTGTTGAGCTCGAAGAACCGGATTTCGTTGCTCATTTTTGTCAACACAACACGATAGAGCAGATTCGAGATGCAATATATGCTAGCTGTGTGCGGAACAAGATGAATAAATACACACACAAAGACAAGGGTGCAACCCTGCCAATGCAACCACTGCGCCCCACGTTCTCTTTGATATGATGCAGATATTTCGGAAGAGCCGTACGTGTGTAGAGCCACTGCACACCCACGTATTGCACTACAAAATTCGAGACAATTATTTGTCCAAGGTATGGTGCGTCTGTACGCTCTTTCTACTCCAATTCACACATCTTAATCTTTCTTTATCTCTTTTCTTACATTTATCACAATTTTCCCCCGTATCTCATTTCTTTATATATATATAAAAGAGAATGAATTCTCTGTAGTAACAATATTATTATTGCATGAGATCTTACACCATCAATAATTTGTATTAATATTTTTTTTTTACATCATCACGAATATCTTTCATAGGAGACAATCTGTTGAGTTTTGTAGGACTACTATGGATGACAAACTCTTCTTATAAGTATTTAGTGAAGTTGCATACCTAAAACTTGAACTTGATATCACTGATTAAGATAGAACAATCTGTGTCAGTTAATCCATGCGCTCGATGATATAATTTTAATCAACATAATATATTTTTTTATAATTAATAAAAATGAGATTTAGCAAAATAAATGGTGAGATCTTAACCAAATGATCATCTTTTTTTTTTTTTTTCACTTGAGGGGACCCATTTTCATTAGAATAACAAGTTGGAGAGTGTCACTCTCCTCATTTTTTTAATTAGACATTTTAAATATATATTTTTTCCTTTTAAATGTGCATTTCACACACTGCCTCACAATTAGTCAAAAAAATTGCTCTCATGTCTCAACCCACAAGGGAAGTAAAGAGTAAAATCAAATGTCTGAGACTAACTTTATTTTTGAAACTATGCATTGAGAGGAGATCGAGTACTTGGTTGCCTTTTTTATGGGTATGAGACCATTGAATATCCTTTAATCTCAGAAGCTAGCTGCCAAATAAAGCTTGTAATGGGATGACAGTGATGAGAAGTAGTGCATCCATTGGAGAATAAAGAAATAGTTATTCTTGAGTCAGATTCTAAGTGAATTTTCCTATAATCACGCATGACTAGTAATTCTCATATCATGAAATTGAATTCAATATTTTTTTAAAAAAATTATTAATAATTAAAAATAACTTTATATCATAATTTAAGTTAGTTATTGTAAATTTAAAATATAACTCATATATTGAATTTTATTTATAATATGATTTATATATTAAAAATGTATATATTTATTATAAATTTTAATCATATAAAAATAAATTTGTATTCTGTAAAGTGCATAAACTTAAATATTACGCGAGGCATGAATTATTTTAAAATTGTGTTTCGTGCCCATAATTTCAATAAAAATCATGATATCAAATTCTTTTAGAAAGTATGATATAAATTAAATTCATAATATTTTTACAAATTGTACTGTTTTAAAAATAAAAATAAAATTGTATCAATTTGATGAAAATTAAGGAAAAGAAGCTGAGAACTAACGAAATCAACACGTTGGCTAATTATTTAAGTTCAAACATTGCCTTAAACTTATTTTACAAAACTGAATTTTGTTATAAGTAATGTTTTTATGTTTTTTTTCCCTTAAACTTGATTGTTAATTATCTTTTCTTGTGAATATCTTTATGTTTTTTTGGCACAATTTAAGTATTTGATTAAAGTATGTTTTTATGCCTAAACTTCATTTGCTTGTACAGGACTTCTAGACTTTAATTAGTGCTTTGGACTTTGCGTGTCTTGATATGATGCTTTGAGGAGAAAGACCGGCCTTATAAAATTTAGTCCTTGTCAGCATTTTTTGTAGCTAGTGATTAATGGCTAACAATCAAGCCTAATTCCTTGTCTTTTTTTCTATTTTCTGTTTGAGTAATTAAGTAGGTCAAGCTATGCTACTATCAAAAGAAAATGTATATATGCATAAGCACAATTTATGCATCACGTGACTACATTGATTGTTGCTAATTATCTTGGTTGGTAATTACTAAGTGGCAATTGATTTTTTTTTTTTTTTTACAAAATAGTCGTATTGTTATCTATGACCTCATCTACATTATCCAAATCTTCCACCACTAAATCAATTTTAGTGGGTTTAATTGATTCTTGCTAATCTTCAAATGATTTGATAGTATATATAAGAAAAAGGAAAATAAAGAAGAGAAAAAAATGTGAGTAATAATATTTTTTTAATTGAAGACAAAGTAAAAAGAAAAGAGAGGAAAACTAAATTTTAGAGACAAAACTACAATTTTTTTTTCTTTTTATTTTCTCTATTAAATTTCAAAAAAATTTCCTCCTCATTTTTTCCTATGTACCAAACTTTTAAATATGTATCAAAGTCTACATTTGCAAGAGATCTTATTTTTTTTAGAGTAATTATAATATATATATATATATATATATATATACATATATATATATATTCTCTCACGTTCATTGGAGAGGAGTGATAATTTTTTTTTGGTAGAGACCCATTTGGAGAGGAGTGATATAGGTGTAAGAAAGAAAATTAAAGATAAAAATAAAAAAGAAAAGAGAGAAAATTAAAGTTATAATATGTAGTGTAATAGAAAAAAAAAACTCAAGGTGTGACACGAGTGACTAATATATAATTTGGGTCCTTTAAGCATATGATAGAATAATTCATTTTTTACTATGCGAATAGAGAAATACATGTGGAGAGGGAGTTGTTTCTTAACTGATACTCTACTTCTTTAAGAGATTAATCTCATAATTTTTTATTATTGGGATACCTTGATTTCAGAAGAAAAAAAAGTTAAAGAAAAAATCAGTGTTAAAGACATAAAAGAGAAAATAAGAAGAAAAAAAAAACAAAATTATAATTACAATTAGTGAATTTGTGTCTACTAGTTCTTCATGTTTTTTTAGAGAGGGAGGGGGTGTCCTTCATGTTAACACTGAGTAATCATGTTTTTTTTTTTTGTCAGCAAAAAATGTATTATATATAACTTGGTACCAACAGTACCGAAATAACAATGTTCTGATACAGATCCACCAATTCAACTGGTTACTACCTATAAATGTTTATACATACCCATAAATAAATGGTAACCAGGTGAAGTCAAACTTGCCACTAAGTGTTTCCAACAACTAGACATACAATAAATGCGCACAATTAATGCAATTTTAGTGCTCAAATACCTGACCCTAGATAAAAACATCATCAGAATCCGAAGCCACCACTAATCCACAAAATATTGTTGCAGTCCCAGGCACCCCGATTCACATCTAAAAAAAACAGCTTTGATTGGATGATGATGAACTCGCAATTCCCACTATTAAATCCACTTGAGAATCCAAAACTTGGGACTGATCCATTAGTCTCCTAAACCATTCTGCATCCACCACGCATTAATAACATGTCCTTTGCATGCCAGCAAGCCTATTACTAATGTTTCCACCAACATAGTTGCTGAAATTGATCACGCGTAACAATTTGCCATGCCAGAATTGAGAATACAAGCAGTAGGGGCAGCCATCCACTGGATGAAAGAGTACTAAAAATCTTTGTCCTTGATGCGCAGCCACGACCAGGAAAAGAACATAATATCTTGTATGATTCCTTGTACATCAAATCCTGAATTCCTAAAAACACAGCCATTCCTCCACTTCCACACCCACCACACAACAGAGGCCCACACCACCTTCCATGTATCATTTTGGCGAGAATTTCCATTAGGACAAACATGCTGCCAGAAATGATTGGTAGCTGATTCTGGGAGAACCGTGGTTATATTTATCCACTTATATACTACCTTCCACACCTTATCAACTTTGTTACATGTGAACAATAGATGATTGGCAGTCTCCTCCGTTATCGAACATAGAGGACATGATAAGTCATTCCTAGCTACCAAAATATTCCTTCTCACCAAGTTTTCTTTTGTAGGCAACCTTTCACTAAATACTTTCCACAAGAAGCATGATACCTTTGAAGGAATTTGTAGTTTCCACATATCCTGGAAGATATCCCTTTGGTGCATGCCCTTCCTCATATTGTAAATAGCATAGTAAGCCGACTGCACTGTGTATAGCCCATTCCTGTCACCTTCCCAGCACCAAGAGTCCGGTCTACCTTGTTCAAGCATAGTACCATTCAACAAATTTTCCAGATTCATAAAGGACTCTTCTTCCCATGCAAACCAGACCCTACGCCATTTCAAATCCCATTTCCACAAATTGTTTTCCCAATATCCCATACTACCAACCACCTCCTCTTGTTGGAGTGAGTTCAAGAATAACCTAGCATACTTATATGTAAGCAATCTTGACCAAGCCAAGAATCCTCCCAAAATTTGAAAGTTTTCCCATTGCCCAATTTCCACCTAATCATATTATCAAACCACTTGTCCTCACATGTACCACCACACACCCTTCTAAGGTCTCTCCACCATATAGATGCATTTGTACCTACTCCCTCATCACATAACCCCCTCCAACCTCCATACTTTGAATTTAACACATCCACCCAAAGCATCCCCTTTTGATGAAACAAGTTCCAACGCCATTTGCCAATAAGTGCCTCATTAAACATGAAAATGTCCCTAAGACCCAACCCGCCTTGGCTCTTAGGACCACACAAAGACTCCCACCTCACCCAAGAAATTTTATTTTTGTTTTCCTCACAACCCCATAAAAAACCCCTTTGAATACTAATAAGTTTCCTAGGCACACCTATAGGTATCCTAAAAAATGACAAAAAGAATAAAGGTAAAGAGGAAAGAACCGAATTAATCAAACATACCCTACCGGCAAATGACAATTGCCTATGCTTCTAAGATGAAAGTTTCTTTGTGAATTTATCCACAATAGGTTTCCAAGTGTCCTCCCTCCTAGGATTGGCTCCAATTGGAACCCCAAGATATGTGAAAGGTATCTTCATCATTTTGCAATTTAGACACTCCGCAAACTTCACCACACAAACTTCCTCCACCCCAAAAGCACCAAAGCTACTCTTAAAAAAATTCACCTTAAGACCGGAAACAAGTTCAAAGCATCTTAAAATGCATTTGATGGTTAACACGTTCTTCAAAGAGGCTTCACCAAAAAACATCGTGTCATCCGCATATTGTAGCAAGTTTACCACCACCTCATTTTTCCCCACCAAGAAACCTTTGAAAAGATTTTCTTCCACCGCCCCTCTCATCAAGCCACTAAGTCCTTCCGCCACAACATTGAACAAGAATGGTGCAAGAGGGTCCCCTTGATGAAGCCCTCTTTGTGGAGAAAATTCACTAGTAGGGCTCCCGTTAACAAGTACGGAAATCGAACTAGAGAATAGGCATCCTTTTATCCACATCACCCATTTCTCGTTAAAACCCAATCTTTTAAGCATGTAAAGACGAAACTCCCAGCTCACCGAATCATACGCCTTCTCGTAATCCACTTTGAACACCAAACAACTCTTCTTTTTCCTTTTAGCCTCATCCACCACTTCGTTAGCAATGACCACACTATGTAACAAAATTCTACCTTGCAAGAAGGCACTTTGAGTGTGGTCAATTACTTTATCCAACACCAACTTCATTCTATTTGCAAGGATTTTTGACACCACCTTCTACATGCAACCCACCAAAGAGATTGGTTTAAAATCCCCCAAGCTTTGTGGATTTTCAACTTTTGGAATGAGAGTTATAAATGATGCATTAGAACCTCTTGGGAAAATTCCATTTGTGTAGAATTCCCCCAAGAAATTCATAAAATCCTCCTTTATGATACTCCAAAAGCTCTTAAGAAATTTAAAATTGTAACCATCTGGGCCCGGGCTCTTTAAGCTACCACAATCCCATACCGCTTTTCTCACCTCCTCGTCCCCAAAAGGAGAACACAATAAAGAATTGTCTTCCTCCGATAAAGTTGAGAATTTAACACCATCTAAGTTTGTCTTGAGTCGTGGTTCTTCCAAGAATCTATTTTGAAAAAAATTCTTTACCTCCTCTTTCACTCTTGAAGGCTCCTCAATCCAAAGTCCATCTATGTTCAAACCTTTGAGCATGTTCTTCCTCCTCCTCCAATTGACCACCCCATGGAAATATTTTGAGTTACAATCCCCTTCCAAAATCCACTTTGTTCTTTCTTTTTGTCTTAGTAAGGACTCTTGTTGTCTTGAAACCTCCCAAAACCTCTCTTGGAGTTCTTTCTTCCAAATAATATCCTCCTCACTAAGGCTATGACTTTCTCCCCTAATGTCAATTTCATTTATCTCCTTCACAATGTCTTTTATCTTTAGTTGCACATTACCAAAAACCTCTTTATTCCAAATCCTCAAGCAATTCTCTAAACTCTTCAATTTCTCCTTTAGAATGAATGCGCTCCTCCCATTTATTTCCAAAGATGACCAAGAGTCGTTCACAAACTTTTCAAGTCTTCTATCTCCCATCCAACAATCAAGCATTCTAAATGGTTTAGGGCCCCAATCAAGACTAGTATTCTTTAGCAACAAGGGGCAATGGTCCGATATGTTTTTATCCAACACATATTGAGTGCTTCCACACCAAACCTCCAACCATTCCTCCGAGACCAACACTCTATCAAGTCTACTTCTAGCTTTACCATTGGGCTTATACCAAGTGAATTTTTGCCCCGCCAACGACACATCCACCAACCCTAAGTCATTTATAAAGTGATTAAAAACTCTAGTATCCTCTCTTCCATAGTCACAAAGATTCTCACCTTGCCTTTCCTCTAGTCTTGTAACCGAATTAAAATCGCCCAAGAAGCACCAAATCTTGCTATTACTCCCCATCTTTCTCCTTTTTAACTCGTCCCAAATACTTCTTTTTTGTGTAAGATCACATGGTAGATATACATTTACAATAGTGACAAGGCATCCATTCTCCTTCCAAATACCTTCCAGCTCTATAAAACCTTCTCCCACAAAGTGATTCAAAAGCTAAAAAAACTCCTTACTCTATAAGCAAAGTAAACCACCCCTTGTATTATTTGCCGGATTCACTATATGTTGAACTTCACTGTCACCCATAGAGCTTTGCATACCCCTAAGCTAATGTCTTCTCTTTTGGTCTCTTGAAAGCAAGATAATTGCACTTGCTCCCTAACAATCAGTTCCTAATTACCTTCCACTTGGGCCTCCCCCTAATACCCCTCACATTGTATGATAGCACTCTCATGGTGCAACATGATGAGACCCCTCCTTTTTCTTCTGCATGCCATGTTGATCCCTTTCTTCCATGCTAACCAATCTGTCAACCAAATCTTCTTCATTACCTTCATAACACACTCCCAACTTCTTCCCCAGCTCCCACAATTGTTTAGCTTCTCTAACACTATCTTTGAGCCAATATATTCTATTACAATTGATGATATCATGATCAAATAGAATATTGGTCGAAGACATATTAGCATCCCTAAGATCCTTCTTTCTTTTATTATCATCTTTTCTTTTCTGCAAAGCACTTTGACTGATATTGGAATACATACTATCCCCTTGAGATGATGACAATAAGGACCCACAGGCTGAGATACGACCTCTAGTAACGCCCTCAAAGTCCACCTGAGCTGATTCTTCACTGGGAGCATCCACCTTTGTGTGAGATGAGCTTTCTTTCCTACCCTACACAAGCATATGGTCATCTTTCTTTGTAGATGCCTTCCTCACGTGTTCTTGGTTAAGGTTGACCCCTTCTTCAAAATGAGGCACGTGATCCACTAAATCACCATGTTGTGCATCGATACCATCTGTGGGATGTTCCGTATTGGACCCATCAACCTCAGGTAGTAACGCGTCTAGGATTTCAATTGGATGGTCATCATCATGGGCCAAAGGTGTATTTGTCAGCCCACCTTCCCCTCTCTCCTCCTTGCTATTATAAGGCCCTTCCACCTCTTGGTCTTTAATACGTTGTGTCTGTACATAGACCCCACCATGTAGACTTTGCATACCCTGAAGTTTCAAGTTTGAAAAAGTGTTGTTGTGATAATCCTTTAGCTCATCACCCTTTTATAGCCTGACATCACTATTTTCTTTGGCATTATCCTCAGAATCGCCAACGTCTTGTTCCAAACGGACCCCAGCATCCAAAAGTTTTCCTTCAAGACTACTAACCCTCGCAGGTTCCACAAAAGCAACTTCTGAAGTGACTTTAACCTGCCCCAACACACCAATATCACTTGTTGTGCATGTCTTCGTACCTACTCTAACATTACTACCCATTTGTAGCATACTTTCCATATCTTTCGCCTGTTGTGTTCCAGTATTACCCGCTAGGCCATTTACAGTGTCGTCTTCGTCCCCGGAGCACCTATCTACGCCGGCGTTACCTTGGATTTCCCCAACATCGTGGAAAAGCTGTTCTCGTCTCCAATCTTCTTCATCACAGCTGGACAGATATCCCCTTTGCTCCTGACCCATATCACTAGCTATGAAAGTGCTTCCATGTGAGGAATCCTGATAATTCCAAAGCCTACACTTACAGTTACACACCTGCATGGTTGTCTCCTCCACCAATCTTACCCTTGTTACCACCCCCGTTAATTTTTATATCAGACACAAGCACCACTGGATTTGGAGACGCAACCTTGACCAGGATACGTGCATATTCTAATCTGCTGAGAGCTTCAGTTTCTTTATCTATTGCAACCATCGTTCCATTCGTGTTAACCAGCTTTGAAAAGCATTCACCATTCCATACATTGAGTGGAATCCCACTACACCTCAACCATGCAAGCCTATTTCCATATTGTTCCTTCGGGCTCCATTTTGTGATAATCATGTTAATACTGAGTAATTCCTTCCCATTTTGATTGTTCTCGTACATTAACTCTATATGTCCTATTTTTTATCTAATTTGATCAATTTGATCCCTATATGATTAAAAAAATATAATTTAGTCTTTTAATTTTTAATTAAGTTAATGTTGTCATTTTGATCCAATTAACAATAATGTCGTTAACTGCCAAAATTTGTGACAAACACGTGTCTAACTTTGTTAACATTATTGTCAATTTGATGAAAAGGACAACATTGACTCAATTTTAAAAATTATGAAATTAAATTATATTTTTAATAATAAAGGAACTAAATTGAATAAATCAAATAAAAAAAAGTAATTTAACCAAATAAAAACCAAACATCACATTAACATCCACGGTATATGAAAGAATAACGCTTCTATTTTTATTTTTATTTTCATTCTATATACAGTGGTTGGTTAAAAAGAGACTGTGATATGTATAGTGCTTTTATATAATGGTTGGTTAAAAAATCAGACCGCTATAGTGTTGTATAGTGCTTAAATCAGACCGCTATAGTGTTGTATAGTGCTTGGTGAAAAAAAACAGACTCCGGTACAGTGTTGATAAATAGGCTTGGCTTCAATTTCATCTTTATTTTTTATGATGAAATCGGATCCAAAGCTTTGTCATTTAACTATTTCTCTATGACAAATACTAGTGATACATCTAAAAATTTTTAGTTGTGGGAGCAAAATATATATATATATATATATATATATATATATATATATATATATATATATATTAGTACTTTAGTTTTTTAATTATACATGATAAATATTGATTTTATATAATTAAAATTTAAAATAATAAATATATAATTTTAATATAATTAAAATTTATAATAAAAAAATATATTTAAACATAAAATTTATATTTTAATTTACAGTGAACAATTTTAAATTTTTAACTATTATAATTCTTTTTAAAAAATATTAAAATTTAATTTAACAATGGAGGCATGCATTAATACTCGTATTATAAATTGATTTGTTTTTTGGGGACAATACTCGTATTATGAATTTTTTTTACTATATTTTGAACTATAGAGGTAATTTATAATTATACATATATACTATATTCAGAAAAGATAAAAAGTTTTGCATCTTGGTATTGTAGTGTATATGCCTCGTTTAAACAGTGAAAAATTCATCTTTAGTGGGTTTTATCGTCTACATAAATGAAAATTGTATTAGGTGAGATCACTGATCAGCACCACATGAGATAATATTCACTTATGAAATGCAGGTCACAGCTACTTTATCACCATATGGATTTCTGCATGATTCACGTTTATCACCATATGGATTTCTCCATGATTCACGTTGCACAAAAAAAAATAGCCCTTAAAAGGTGTCAATTTGTATATTATTCAACTTCTATTCCACTTTTAGAGAAGATGCACGTCATTGCATGTTTGACACCCAATCTAGATTCTTTTTTACAAGTAATTAGTCTTGACACAATAATTTTATTTTTTATAATATGTTACTTTCTCTTTCTTCTTTCTCTCTGCCTTTTTCTTTCTGTCTTCCTTTAATTTCAGTCTGTACGTCTCAAAATAGGAGAATTGCTATAGCCTCCGAAAAGTTTTTCCCGAAAGATAAGCCGATTCAATAAAAAGATGACATCTATCAATCTATTTAAATTTAAAAAATTAACATTTCAACTTTTTAAAGTTTCAGGCTTTTTCCAATCTTACCCTCCCTTTATACTCTTTTCTTTTGCAGAACACAGTAAGAGGCTGTGGTTACTTTATTGGCTTAATTACAAATTTTATCACCCAATTTTCATAATTTTATAAATTTTATCACTCAAGTTTTATTTTTACAAATTTTATCACTTAAATTTTTAATTTTTGTGCATTTTATCACTATGATATTTCACAAAAAAAAAGTTAAAGAATTCAAAACTTTGTTTTTTTGGTGAAACATGAATGTGGTAAAATGTGTAAAAATTGAAAAATTAGGTGATAAAATTTGTAAAATGATGAAAATTGAATGATAAAATTTGTAAAAAAATAACTTGAATAATAAAATTTGTAAAATAATAAAAATTGACTGGTAAAATTCACAAAAAAAAAAAATTTAAATAGTAAAATTCGTAAAATAATAAAAATTGGAAAGTGAAATCTGCCATTAACCCTACGTTATTTTGTTTCGTTTGGGCCGGAGAACGCGAACAAAAATTACGAAGGGCTGCACTGCACTGCACAGTAAGCAACATGGTCTTGAATTCTTGGATTAGACGATTTCCGTTCCTTCTTAATCAAATTTTATCCCTTCGAGAGAAGTGGAGATTGCGAACTCGTCGCTGCAAACTCAATCCAAGGAGGCGAAACTCGTAGTTCTGGTTTAGGGCTTGGATTGGCTTGATGATGCCGCTGGAGACGAAGCAAAGGAGGTTTCAAAAGTGGCCGCAGGATTTGTCGGAGGCGGAGGAGAAATCGTGTCGGAGATGACGCAGTCAACGCATAAGGAAACACTTTCAACCTGGGGGACGACGACACTTTTGGCGCTTTCAAAGTTGTTCGCGCTGCTCAACCAAACATCCACCCCTGAGCTGAAGGCTCACCCAAGGAGTGTGAGTGTTCTGATTTTTGTCCATCGACGCTTTTGGTGCTTTTCAAACTCTGATTTTTAATGTATCAAGTGTCATGTATTTTATCAAATAGTTGGCGCACATATTGCCAACAAGGGAGAACAAGAAATCTGGCTTCTATTTTATCTAATATGGATGGCATCTTGAGACAAGAAAGGAGGACAAGGTGGATTTTGGTGTGGACACGCTCATAGGATATTGTTTTGCCTGATGCTTATTGGCAATATAGCAGAGGACTTGATGTCTCATAAAGAGGCTTCTATTTTATTATGCAATTCAAGATTCATCAAGAATAGGAATGACACAAGACATTGTGTAAATTTGCAAGAGTGTTATCTTAATTGGATTCAGAATCACTTGGGAAGGATAATTATTGTAATGGGCGAGTAGACTCTATCTAAAAAATTTATATCAGTTATGTGTGGGAGGGAGTCTAAAAGTGTGTGTATATGACAACATGAAGCATTTCTTATTCTGTGATTCTTTATACAAAGAGATTGTATAGGATACGTGTTCTCTTTTGCTGTGTAATTCTTTTTATCATAATATAAAAACTTGATATTTTCATTTTATTCTTGTCATCTGATCTTAAAGATCACCTTGTGCTTGCTATGTAAACTATAAATAGAATGTGTGAAGCTTAAATCAGCTACATTTTGACTATCTTTTTTTTTTTTTGAAAAACCAAAATATAATATAATACTATAATTGTAGTTTATGGCACAAGCTATGCATCAAAGCAAACTACCCAAAAAACTACCAAAACATGTTTGAGTCATATTACAAATGTTATGCACTAGCATCTGATATATATAAGAAAAAGGAAATGTAAAAAAACTACTGCAACATATATGAGCCAGCTGCTGACCAAAAAAAAATATATATATGAGCCAGCTGTTGCATCTTAATTCAGTAGACCAAAACACCCTGCAACATATCCTATGAACGTATGAATCCAGAATCAAATATACAAAACTACTGCATCCAGCATCCTAATTCTGTAGAGCAAAACCAAAACACCCTACAACATATCTGAATCAGTTATTGCATAAACCCCTGCATTATTTTAAAGCCATGAACTGTTTCAGAACCAAATTTTTAATGGTAAATCTGTTTTTAGAACTAGTTTTTAACAATAAAATGGTTTGAAACCAAATCAGCATATAATTTATGAGGAAAAATACCAATTAGTATAAAACACTCTTACCTACTACTATTATCATTGGTGATTGAGATCAAAGCTTCTATCACTAGAGAGCATGGTTCCAAATGCTTGATGCTCCTATAATAACATTTTTTTATGTTAGCTAATTATACAATTAGTAAACACTTATGTAAAGAAATAAGATGTTAATTATCAACCTGTGATTGTCCAGCAAGTATATAATTTTCCAAAGTTCCATATTGAGTTGCCATGTGGTGAGTTGGGGTAGCCTATTAAAGAAATAAGATGTCAGCTACCTGAAATCAAAACTCTCAATTCATGACAAAATAAATAAACTGCATAATATATATTACCATTTCACTTGTCATATTTGAGCATCATAGACTTGTGTGACCTTGTCCAATGTCTTTTGCTCCATGAAACTGTAATTTTATATGATATGAATAAATGATTGTATTCAAATACCCCATAACAAAAAGGTAACAACAAACGTATTTAAGTAGTTACCTCTTTCTTCTTCTTTTTTGTCTTTATTATTTTCTCCATTTTAGACTCCTTTCTCTTGGAAGGTGGACGACCTTTGCTGCGCACTTGTAAGGGAGATAATAATTATTTACTTGGTTCCATTGCATTGTCAACACTTGGCAGAGTAGTTTGTTTACTATTATCCCAACCCAGATCATCCTTAAGCTTTTCCTTTGCTTTATCTATCCATCCCATCAAAATTCATACTTTGCTCTTGAATTGGCTAAATGAGCAGCTTCATAAAAGTTGGCGCACATCTTATCAAATTCCTTACCTTGCTCACTTACCTCATCATAACAATTTAGCACATAATAATTGTTGTGTTTTACATCCTTTCTCCACCGAGTTAGAATGTAACGAGATGGGATCTCTTTCACATTCTTTTCAATTAAGATCTTTGCTATATGTCTGCAAATTATTCCCCTAAATTCAAACAAACAGCAAGAACATCGAACATCACACTCCACATCATTATATTGCACTGTGTATGCAAATCTCTTTTTGTGGTATCCATCCTTACCCTTTTTAATATCAATGACACTGAATATAGACATTGGACCATCAACTCTTAATAGTGTGAAATTGCATAACATCATACCACGCAACTCATCTTAAAACAACTTGAAAATTGCATTGGTGTAAGCCTCATGGAATTGTTTTTCAAAGTAGCAACCTATTATCAATTGATAAGATGAATTAAGAGAATCAACATCAGCCTTATTCTCCTTCTCCACCTTGCTTTTTAATGCACTATCGTATTGCTCAACAAATTGCCTCAATGAGGTTTTTGAGTTAACATACCCATCGAAAAATGCATCCATACTTTCACTTCTTTGGGTCGTAGACATCCCTGCCCAAAATATTGATTTAACATATATTGGCACCCGAAGGCCACAGTCAGAAAATAAGGAGCTTAACCACTCATTTTTTTGAAGACCAAAATCCTCAATCATTTTATGCCAGCCATCATCAAATTCATTTAGCTCCACTGAATCATACATATTTTCTTTATTTCTTTATATTGAGCCAACCCACTTAATTTCTCAGGCACCTTCTTCGTAATATGCCAAAGGCAAAAGCGATGATGAGATTGAGGGAATACCTCTGCCACTGCTGCTTGGATAGATCAACATTGATCTGTAATTATCGCTTTTGGAGCTCGCCCGTGCATGCATTCCAACCATGACTTAAACAACCATACATATGTCTTTATGTCTTCCCTTGACAATAAACCACACCCAAGCAAGATGGATTGTCCATGATGGTTCACCCCTACAAAAGGAGAAAAAGGCATACTGTATCTATTAGTCAAGTATGTACTGTCAAATGATATAACATCCCCAAATGAGTCATAAGTTGCCCTGGATCTTGCATCTGCCCAAAAAACATTCCGTAAACGACCTTCATCATCCATATCAATGACATAGAAAAAAATTGAATTTCTTCTTTGCATACGAATGAAGTAATTATGAAGTGCTTCAGCATCTCCAACTCCAAGTCTTAATTGCCTTACCTTTGCAATGTAATTCCTACAATCTTTTTCACCAAATTGCAAGTTTTCATACCCTTTAGCTTCAACTACCAATGAATTAAAATTTTTGTTCAATGGAATTCCTGCACAATCATTTAACTCAAGTCTTCTTTTTGAATAACTATCCATCTTCTTATGAGACCTTTGAAATCTCAACTTTTTTGGACTTAAACCATGATTGTGCTCTAGATTAACACTAGAAATGGTACATTTCCCACTTCCATGAACAATCACACATATTTTTGCTTGACAATCTGTTTTGCTTGACAATCTTTGTTTAGAAGAACTTGTCTTGCACACATATTTACCTCCTTTTGAACATGTAAGTGAGTAATACTTGACTTCACCCTTTCTTTTTGTGCTAATTTTTCGAATCCCAAATCCAACTTCATAAGCATATTTCTCATAAAAAGTATGAAGTTCCTCTTCAGAATCTAATATCATTCCAACCTTTGGAATTTGTTCTCCAACGTCAATTGAACATTTTTCTAGCTCTCCATTTTCTTCTAAAATTATGGGATTCACCACCTCCGTACCTTAACCATGACAAATATAAAAAGATAATTGTAATTACAATTTTTTAATTTCATAAACAATTACTCATAAAAAATTGACTAAATAAAATAAATAAATTAACCAAAGAATTCATTTGACAATAATAATATAATTTGATAACAGCAAAATAGTAATCTTTTCACAACCGAAAGGAAAATTAAATGAAAGGCCTTCGAGACCATATTGGGTGCTGTACAAAAATTGCATACATAATAGCTTTGTTTGCAATGCCACCGTATAACCAAAACATACGTGAGAGCATCATGCAGTAGCACTCTTCAGTCCATACAGTAAACGAAAATAAAAAAGGAATTAATAGACACAATTCAATCAACTTAAAAAGAGAGGAAAAAAAATTCACCTAATTCAAATGGAGTATCAATAGAGATAGAGCAATGAGAGTTGTCTTCCATGTTTCTTTGAATTTTTCATACGCGTTCTTCACTGATAGGGAAAAAAACATGTTCTTCAAGTTTTGCTCCCAACAAGTGGTGTGTGTTACTGTGTTAGAAAAGGGAGAAAAAAAAAAGCGCCTTTTGATATCCTCTATTCGTAGACAGTACAAAGGGTAAATTGGAAAATAAAATTTCTTTTAAAAGGTTAAAACAGCTGAATATTTTATAATAAACGAGGTTGACAAATGTCACCCACTGAATGGATCAACTTTTTATTCGGCTGAAACCTTCCGGAGGATTTAGCATTTCTCCTCAAAATAGAATGCATGTACGATTATCATTATTATTTTATAATTGTCTCAACTTAATCACATAATTTATCCTTATTTCAATTTAATCAAATATCATGGTCTTGATATATTTGCCATAGTCTTCTGACCTTGCTCCTTAGTAGGTAGGGGTGAGCATCGAACGGGTTTGGGCCGAAAGTCTCCAATCCGTTGAAAACTAAAGATTGAAAAACAAAGCCCATCACCATCCGTTTGGTCTTTGGATTAGGCCGGGTTCAGGTTAAACTAGCTTCGGGTGAG
This sequence comes from Pueraria montana var. lobata, assembly GCA_026413185.1. Taxonomy (NCBI): domain Eukaryota; kingdom Viridiplantae; phylum Streptophyta; class Magnoliopsida; order Fabales; family Fabaceae; genus Pueraria; species Pueraria montana. Next base: position 71,130,709 of record CM048650.1, on the reverse strand, counting down.
CACGGGTGGGTTAGTTCGGGTAAACTATTGCATGAACCTCTGCAGATCTGAACGCTCCTCCTAAGAAACGCGGTTGCGAGGTGGTAGAGCACTCACCGGAAATGGCACTAGCGTCACGAGATAGACAAGGTGGCGTGACCATGGAGGAAGGACGAAGATGGGTAGAGGATGGAACTTGAATGATTGAGAGAGGAAAAGATAAACGAAACCTCGATTGGAGAAAAAATGGCAAACCTGAAACCACTACTCTTTTTTTTTTTCACAGTAAAATATGAAATATGTTAGCTTTTTTTTTATCTCTCGGGAGGAACAATTTGAACGTGAGGTAAAGCGCTAAAAGCTTTAGCTTTACACTTTTACCCATTGGTTAGTGCAAAATATCAAATCTATGCCCACTGTAACACGTATGCTCAATGTTAAAATAATAAATATAAGCTTATTTTGTGTCAGAAGGAAGGGAAAACATGTCCACTGCTCTTTGCTATAGATATAAATTATAAATTATATTTTAACAGATAATATGTTCGATCGGGTGCGGGTTCACGTGGATTTGTTTTTTCTTACCTGCACCCGCCCGAATAGACCCACTATAAACTGTTTTTCATTCGGATATCTCGGGTTACGGGCAGGTCGAAAATTTCTACTCACCCCTATTAGTAGTTAGTGTAGCCAATTGCAACCATTGCTCCTGCTTGCATGCGATCCGCATAAAATCATATTTAAATCAATCTATCATTTTGTAAAACGTGAAAAGCAAGTTCAAGTCTTTATGACTCATTTCTTTTGACTTCCTATCCATCCTATTTGAAGTTTGAAATTTAATTGATTTTAACTAAGATATATATATATATATATATATATATATATATATATATATATATATATATATATATAACCAATTCAGATGCCATATCATGTCATTTAAATAGATTTGGATCCTCTTCTATTCTGGAAACAAATGTAATCTATTGGATTGTAGATTACTAAACAGAGCATAGATGGTCTCGGATTAAAAGGATACAATCAAGACCATTGATTCAAACATTACAACAAGGTCAATGGAAATTATACATGCTTTTGTACTGTAAATTAAAATACATAATTAATTTGAAGAGCAAGTTGTCACTCACTTTCACTATTATTCCAATTAGACAATCTCAACATTTTTTTTTCTCTTAATCATCACAAACTATTCTCTGTTTATCTCTCTTTTTTTTTTTTTGTACAATGGATGATGATGAGATTTAAACCTAAGATATCATGTAAACTATCCAAACCTCTCACCATTAGGTTGACCCTAATGTCTTCTTTTATCTTTATCTTTTTGTTTTTTACCTCTATCTACAATTTAAATTTCAATAGTTTTTTTTATATATATTAGTAGTTAAAAAAAACTTTATATTATAATTCAAATGATTCATTATAAATCTAAAACATATCTTATATATTTGAAATGTTTATTATTATATGTTATTTACGATACATTTTATATATTCAATAATTAATATTTTTTTGCAATATTTAATTATATATAAATACACATTCATCCTATACAATGCTAAAACATTAGTTAAATTAACTAATATGTTAAAACAACTTTAATCTCTTCTTGCAAATATAGACATAAAAAGTACTACAAGAGTACCTACAAACAAATAATACTTGCAAATGACACAAACAAACACAATAACAATTCATATGTAGATATATACATACAAAGGCAACACATGCATATATTAAATAAGTCCATATTCCATATAAGAAATTAAAGTGCCTCCATACTTGCTCAATCTAAAACATCTAACTTAAATGGCTTAATTACCAAATTGGTCCCCAAATTATTTAAAATACTTCAATTTGATCCCTACAAATTTTAAAACGCGTCAATTTGGTCTAAAATTTTTAAAAAATGCTTCAATTTGGTCATTTTCGTCCAAATGGAGTTGGTGTCATTAATAATTTGGGACCAAATTGACGTTGTTAAAGGCTAAATTATCCCAATAAGCAAGAAAACTAGACAAGCCTTGCCAATTTGGTCCCAAATTATTAACGACGTCAACTCCAATTGGATGAAAATGATTAAATTGATGCATTTTTAAAAATTTGGGGACCAAATTGACGCGTTCTAAATTTTGGGGACCAAATTAAAGTATTTAAAATAATTCGGGAACCAATTTGGTAATTAAGCCAACTTAAATTAATGAGACAATGTTTTCGTGAGTGCCCTTAAGACATAACAACATCATACATATAAAATTATAGACGAGGCATATACATCATCTCGTTCTTCATTCATAGGCATGGCAATAAAGCATATTAGACATTTCTTGACCTAAGGCCAAGCTCAAGGTACATTTTCATAGCATGGTAAATTTAACTTAATATGTGGTGATGGTGAAATTTTGCTTCTTTTTTGTCAATAAACGTAATTCCATATCAACATTTGAGCTAGGAAAGCGACATTACTTCCTTTAGAGGCCTTTACTCTAGGTGATCTAGTTAAATTTTTATCAATCTCAAAGATTGATCATGAGAACAAATTGTAAATAAAATAGAAAGATATGAGAAGTGAAATGTGAAAGAGAATGAAATAACTTGAAAATGTTGAAATTGAAATGATTGATCATGAAAATGTAAATTGAAAGCAAACAAATGTGCAAAAGAAATAAATTTGAAAGAAATGTAAATGATTGAAATTAAAGTGCGAGAATTTTGAAAAATGAAAAGAAGAAAAATGCATGAATTTAAAGATTTGAGATTTAGAGAAATAAATGAAATGAAAAATGGAATGCAAAATGGAAATGTAAAAGTAAAGTGAAACATAAATTGAAGATTGGAAAGAGAATTGGAAAAGAAGAAAAAAAGATAAAGGTGCTAGAATGTAAATGAGCAAAGATAATATATAGATTGTGAGAAATGTAAATGACAAATCCATGCCTTCTAAATTTACAAACCTTTGGAAGGACAAGTGTCAAGTCCTTAACACCCAGCTTCTCCTCCACTCTTCTTTCTCTCAATTTTTTTCTTAACTTCAGTTATAGTTTTTCTGTTTTACGTTTCTTTTTCTTTTTCTTTTCTTTTCACGTTGTTCCTTTTTTTTTTTTTTTTTTTTTTTTACGTTTCTATCTTTTTTCATGTTTTTCTTTCTTTATTTTCTTTTCATAATTTTCCCTTTTTTCTTTTTATGTTTTTATTTCTTTTTTATGTTTTTTCTTTCTTTTTCCGTTGATATAATTTCTTTTTTTTTTTCTTAAGTTTTTCCTTCTTTGTATTTACACTTTTTTTTACTACCATTATATTGTTATTATAATATAATATATAAATAATATACAATATTATAAACAATGATATTACAAATATACCAATAAATATTTATTTTTGTGTAATAATTATATGAAGATTTTTATATTTGAAATTATATTTATAACTAATTTACTAAATACATTTTATTATTCAATCACAAATTTATATATGATCATTTTTTTTATTATATATTTGAAATATATTCTTTTTTATGCAAATAAATATATTCTTTCTTATACAATCAGAAACATTACATGGCTTCATTTCTTAACAAAGAAGATAAAAAATCCCTCTTATTTTATTGGCTAAACAAAACAATAGATTCTATTATGATTTTGCAGTAATTTGATCATACTTATTGTAAATTTTTTTATTATATTTTGAGTAAAGGGTTTAATAAGATATATAGTGATCATTATGAAAATAATTAAATATTAAATAAATAAAATATTTAGTCATAAAAGAACAAGAAATATTTTTACCTTCATTAATATAAAATTAGTTTTTTTATAAAATAGACAATAATTAGAGATAAAAAAACTATAAAAAATATAATAATTTATTTTTATTATCATAACCTAATGATCTAAACTAACCTAACTTGATGTTAATCAAATTTGTTAGATTTGGATTGAACATAAGAAATTTCAAAATCCAAACCAATTCAAATAAATTAAATATGATCAGTTCATATTTGATTTCACCCTAAATCCAAATCAAACCAATTATAATCCGTTTGGTTCTCATTTTTTTTTTCAATTTGAACCAACCTGATAGATGACCTAATCAATTATAATCTTTTTGTTTTTGTCTTTTTTCCTTTCATTTATTTTATTCTTCTTATAATCTTATATATTACTACTAAGTGTCTTAATTTGATCATATCTATTGTATAGTTTTTTTTTATCATATTTTGAGTATAGAAACTAATAAGATATATAGTGGTAATTATGGAAAGAATTAAATATTAAATAAATAAATAAATATTTAGTCATTAAAGATCATTTTTTTACAATCATTAATATAAAATGTTTTTTTTAAATAGACAATAATGTAATAATTTCATTTTTTTTAGCACAACCTGATGATCTAAACTAAACTAGCTCGATGTTAATCGAATTGATTCAATTTGGATTGGACATAAAAATTTCAAAACCCAAACAAATCCAAATAAACTCAATATGATCGGTTTCGATTTGATGTCACCCTAAATCAAAAGCAACCCAACCAGTAAACAATCCTAGCTAGGATTACCTCCGGTAGAACACCTGTATTCTATATAAAAATTAACTGACTATCCAAATCACCATGACTTTTAAATTTGTAAAGTGTTGAAGATCTTTCTTATCCAAAATAACAATAACAAGTCATTTATTGATACTAATTTAAGTATCGTTACATGTATAGTCGATCACATAGAAATTACATAAGATGTGTTAGTTATTATATTAATATTCTGTCAAAAAAAAGTTATTGTATTAATATTATTTTTTCACTTCAATCTTTTTACATTAGTATTGTCTAATGTTTTATATTAATATTATTTAGTTTTTGAATTATATTTATACTAATTGTTTTAAACTTAAAAAATATGTCATTTTAAAACATGTATAATAGTATAATAATAAATTATTTCACTTATATATGCACAAATAATTTTAAAATATAAATAAAGTCCAACCTAATCCGTACGAACACACGGGTATTATACTAGTGAATTTAAAAGTGAGAATGTAAAAGTATTAAAAAATTAAAGTGAAATTTAAAGCATGAGAAAAAAGTTAGAGGAAGAAGAATGTAGAAAAGCAAATGAAAAGCAAATAAAGAACTTTGAAAGGTAAAATGTTGGAGTTGAAATAGTTGGGAACATTGCAGTGACTTGTCAACTTGATGACATCTGAGACTTAAGATATGTGGGTGATTACAATTTCTAGCCCTTATTACATGGTAGAAATTGATATTTATAAACAAAACATCCTAACTACTCGTTACTTTTACAAACTTCTCCTAATAACTTCACTATTGATGACTTCTACAATCTTGATTTTAAGTATTAAATTTTTTCATCGCATTCTTGTCAAAGTGAAATCAATCAAAAGATTATATGACACTTAATCAAAATAATGTACTAAAATACCAATTTTCAACACTTAGTTCAAATATTATTGAAAGACTATTTTTTTTTTGTTATCTTTCTTTTATGGAAGATTTGAGCTCATAATCTTCAAGATGCGTCAACTCTCTCATTCTTTGCCACCTTACAATCAATACAAAGCACATTTACTAAAACCTCCATTTTTAACTCATCAATAATACAAATAAACATTAAATCTCTATTAACCCTAGCCTAACAATTCATGTGAAAACACCATTACATACAAAAATAGTAGATACTTATAATTATGGGGAATGAAAACATGCTAGGGGGAATAAATAGGGCAACCAATACATTCATTCAATGGGGAAGGGGGACACACTAGCTAAGGGTTGCACTCACCTTGAAGTGAGAGTTACTAAAAGGTTTCTATATTGCCTCATCTTCCATTTCTTCTGCTTTTCCTCTCCCCTTCCCTTATTTCCTTCTTTTCTCTCTCTTTCTTTATAGGTTAAAAGTGAGGATGTGTTGGTGTGAGAGTCTAGGCTTGACTAGTTTAATTTCTTATTTGTCCTCTAATGGCCATTCTTTACTTGCTTTTTTTTTAATTAAAAATATCTTTTTAAATTTTGATCTAGGTTGCTCTTAAGTACTTAATCCATATTTACGTATTTAATTAATCATTTAATTATCCTATTATTTTATGATGTTGTAGTAATTATCTATTACTTCTAATTATGCGCACCTTGTGCTATGTGTAGAAGGATTTTAATAAATTTTCTTTGCTTATAAAAAAAGAATTTGTTATGTATAGAAATTTTGTTGACTTTAATAACTACCTTAAAAGTCATACTTATCTATATATTAATCTAAAAACATGATTTATAATATATAATAGTAGGCTAAAATATCATTTTGGTCCATTATATTTTCGTGTTTTTCCAATTAATTTGGTCTTTTATGTTTTAAGATCCACAATTTGATCCTTTATGTTTGCGAATGGACTCATTTTGGTCCTTTTCATTAGCAACGTTAAAAATGCTAATAGAAGTGTTTGACATGGCGATGATTTTTTAAAATAATTCCATTTTGGTCCTTTATGTTTTTAAATGGTTCCAATTTAGTCTATTTTTTTTTTAAATGGTTCCATTTTTGTCCATTTTGTTTACGAAAGGTTCCATTTTGGTCCTGCACATTCCATATATATAAACCCATTATTTATTGCTGGTAATTGATGACCTCCTACCAAAATTGTCAAATTACTACAAATTACTTTAAGTTTCTTTAAATTTAGGTACAATTCAACATAATGCACAATACAAAATACTAAACTAGAAGATTAGAAAAGAAGGCAACACCTACCTTATTTTGATTAAATAATCATCAAATTATATTGACATCCTAAACACCAATATTGTCATAATTCAACATAATATACTACTAATCATAGCTCCCAAATGTACATTAACACCAAAAGTGTCAAATTCTTTCAAATTACTTCAAGTTTAGGTACAATTCAACATAAATGCACAATGTAATTTGGTCAAATTTTTTCAAATTACTTCAAATTCTTTCAAATTACTTCAAGTTTAGAATGTCAATCTAATTTCATGATTAATTATTCAAAATCAGGTGCGTGTTACCTTCTTTATGAATCTACTAGTTTAGTATAAGTTTTTGGTATTTATGCATTATGTTGAATTGTATCTAAATTTAAAGAAATTTGAAATAATTTGTAGTAATTTAACAGTTTTGGTAGAAGGTCATCAAGTACCAACAATGGACAGTGGATTTATATATATGGAATGTGTAGGACCAAAATGGAACCTTTTGTAAACATAATGGACCAAAACGGAACCATTTATAAACATAATGGACTAAATTGGAACCATGTAAAAACATAAATGTCCAAAATGGAACTACTTTAAAAACATCATCACTATGTCGTAAGTCCATTCAACATTAATGCATACATCATCATCACGTCAAACACTTTTGTTAGCATTTTTAACGTCGCTAATAAAAAGAATCAAAATGGGTCCATTCGTAAACATAAAGGACCAAATTGGAAAAATACAAAAACGGGAAAATGTAATGAACAAAAATGATATTTTAGTCTAAGGCTTAAATAACTTTTAGGTCCTTGATAAATTTTCAAATTTTACTTTGGGTCCCTTATAAAATTTTTCGTTGTTTTGAGTCCCTGATATATGAAAACTTTTGTTTTGAATCCCTACTGTCAGTTAAGTGATGACAAGCATCATCCAAACAGATCTTCCCAATATATATCAACTGTTGAGATGGTGCCATGTCATCACTTAACTGACGGTAGGGACCAAAAACAAAATTTTTAATATATCAAGGACTCAAAACAACGAAAAGAATTATCAGGGACTCAGAAAAATTTGAAAATTTATCAAGGACCTAAAATTTATTTAAGCCTCTAGGCTAAATATTAAAAAAAAAAAATATTCAAAAGGATATGGTACAAAACATATAACATGTGTGTGAGTGTGCGTGTGAGGTTTACGTGAATGAATATTATAGTTAAAGAATTTTTTTTACTCTCTATTCATTTCTAGAGATAAAACATTTCTTGAATTGAATGTGTATATTGTTTATAGTTTTTCCCTCATAGCACACACTTCATAAGTTTTAAAAGTTATCCAAGTCGATAAATCCACTGTTGTAGTTTGATTATTCATCTATGAGAAAGAAAGACAAACATGAAAAATTATAATTTTACAATTTAAGGGATGCAAACTAAAAAAGCTGAGTGACATAACATACACCCAAAAAGAGTGTATCATACAAGTCACCTTGTTTTCTTCTAATAAACAAAAGTCACCTTGTTTTCCTTCAATTGTATAAGAGTAGTAACATAAATATTTGGGACCTTCCTATTTTATTCTTCAACGATTAGCACATAATATATTGCTCATAAATTAAATGAAGAATTTGTTAAAAAAATCATGCTCAAAAAGTCTCACGTAGCATTCAAGTTTTTGACAAGTATGATGAAAAAATGGACAAGTTTGCAATTTCACATAATCTAACACCACAAACATAAGATGTGTTTCTTTTATTACATCCACTTACTTAACTAACCATTCTGCTGAGTTCTCATATGTCTCCATCCCATACTTCTTCCTCATATATATCACCCACATCGTTTGATTCATGGACTAGGAAGTTAGCCTTGAGTAATCTTACCTACAACAGAAAAAAAAAAGTTTCAAGAAACTTAACTGATCTTCCATAAAAATAAACAAATCTTTCATAACATCCTTATCATGTGATTAGCACCAAACCTTGATAAGTTTCTACTCTAATGACTCTCAACTCTCAACCCAATAAGTGGATAACAAAATCCAAAACCAAGTATAATTATATGGTACTTAAGTGAGAATGCATAATTATTGTGAGAAATGATAACAATGAATATTAATAATTAGATTTTATTTGAACGATCAAGATTAAAATTCAAACGAACAAGCATTTTAGTTATTATGTGATTAGTAACTTTTAATATTAATTATCCATCTACAAATATATGGTCAAGATTTAATGTTGGTATTATATATGTCTCATATGTGCGTGAGAGAAGAGAAAAAACCCACCAACACTAGGAATAAGTCTTGCAAACTTACTTTGCTTGAGAACTTTTCTAGAATAAAAATTTGATAAATCTAATTGTTGAATTGTATGATATCATGTTCATGTCAAATTTTGAATAAACATTCATAATTAAGTATATGATTTTATAATTAGTATTTACTAATTATATTTAAAAAATACATTATACATTAAAATAAAATTTATTAATGAAGTATCAACTAATTTTTAAATTATACAAACTTTTATAAACTTAACCTACTTAATAAGAATACACTCAATACAATAAAAGTGACGCATTAGATGGAAGAGAAGAGAGAAGTGGAGAAAATGTTGTACATAGAAAATATATGTATAGGAATATTATATCTCCTCATATACTAACATATATATGTTAGGTCGTGATCAAATAATAATAGAAAGATTCAAGGGAAACATTAAATGTTTACCTGTTTAATCTCATAAAATTTAGCAAGCATGTCCTCGGGAATAGACCAATAAAAAAATGTCAAAGTTTTCCTTTATCCTTGTTTCAAGCACACTATAACCCATTTGCAATCCCCATCGAAGAGCTACTTGTGCAAAAGTCTTTCCTAATTTTTCTGCAATCATATTTATAACTGGATGCTTAAGGAAATCACCTTCAAGCTAGGCAGGGGAACCCAAAGGTGAATATCCCTAAACATTTGCAATTAAATATTAATGACACATTATCAAAAAAACAACTAAAGATTACTTGATGCTAACTCGCAAACATGGTGGTTAGAGACCACTATTGTGCAAAATTAGACGAGAAACTTTGAGAATGGAATTTAATTTTTAAACAATTTTAAAATATCATGCATCAAGATCATTTGTTTGAATATTAAATTCAAAGAATTTTTAAAATACTGAAAATTTTATAGGAGACTTTTCTTAAAATAAAATGAAGGAATTTCAAATAACATACAAAATGAAATTCGCATGTAATGGAAATTAAGTTAATTGACAAAGAATTTGAAATACAAGAAATTTAAGGTGGCGTTTACTTCAGGCGTTTTCTGTTTTCATTTTCACTAAAAATAGAAAATAGGACTGAAAACATGTTTGTTTTCTATTTATAAAATGTTTTTTAAGAAAATATTTTCTATTTGAGCCCATTTTTTGAAAACGCTGTGAAACCGTTTTCAACATTTTCTTTGGAAGCACTTTGAAAACACGGAAACGTTGAAAACGCGGTGGCATACCCGTAAATATCCCTAACAACACTCTCTCTCTTTCGTTTCTCTTTTTTTCTCGTCGTTTCAGTGAGAGCAACAGTGCAGTTACTCTTTCTTCTTCCTCAACACCGTGAAGCCATTTCTCCCCTACCCACACGCACTTCTCCCATGCCTAGATGACAGTCTCCCTCTCGATTCTCCTTCTCGTTTCAGTGAAAGCAGCACCCCAATTGCTCTTCTTCTTCCTCAACTCAAGCACTTTCTTCTCCCACGCCGTAATCTCGTTTTCTTCCCTCAGGTATGTCTTTCACGTTTATTTTTTTTACTTTTTTTCTCTTGTGATTTAAATCTGCATAGGCTATAAGTCATAACTCTGAATCGAGATTTGAAATGAAATGCCTACCATTACAGGTTTTCACATAACAGATAAAAAAAAGAAACAGTGCATTTGTAGAAAGAATGGGTTCTTTTTGGATGATCTCATAGTATGCAGGGATGTTACATTTGGTAGACCCTATGCAGGGGACATTACATGTAATTTGGTATTATAGATCTGATTTGTATTAGAGAACTGACCCTATGCAGGGGACATTACATATAATTTGGTAATATGACCCTACGTAGGGCATGTTACATATAATTTGGGTAATTTTGTATATCTGATGGGGCTTTACTTTTGTCATATTGTCGTGTAATTTGTGATGTTGTGATTGGTAGAATCCAAGTAAATCCTTGTTTTAGACGGTAACAGTGGAGGCACAGGTTATTGAGAGCAAAACCAAAACATAAGATTTATTAACAAAAGATAAGACATTTGTAGATAGAATGAGGCTTTTTTGTCATCAATGACTTATATTTGATTCAAGCAATATTTTTACATCCATCATATTTAAGCATAGGTTCCCAACATTTCATAACAAAATCCCATGTTAGTTGTGTGTAGTATATGTGTCATGTCACTAGAGCCCTTGAACTAATGCTTTTTCTTGTACAAGACAAACAATAGGAAGTAGGAAGAAAACATCTGTATTATTTTTATGATTGATTCATGATTTATCAAAGTATAATTATTTTGGTTTTCTTATTTCAATATTTATAATTACATCAGTGTGCCTTCTTGCATTAATCGGTGTTTCTTACTTCACTATCTATCTTGTGGTTTCTTATTATGAAGTTAATATAAAAAAGATGGGTGGGAAAAGTGAGAAGGGGGAGAACATGGAATGGACAGTCCAAAACACAAAAGTTCTGATCGAAATAATTTATGAACGAGTTAAAAAGAGGCAATTACAAGGGTCAACATTTAAGACAACTGTTTGGGAAGAAATAAATGGCGAGTTGAAAAATATAATTGGAGAAAATTATGGCGTTGATAGGTTGAAGGGTAAGTTTAATCGTTTACGCCTTCAACATCGTGAATTTTCGAGTTTGCTATCTCGTACGGGAGTTACATGGGATGCTGAATCTAATAAAGTAAATGCTCCTGAAGAAGTTTGGCAAGATTTATGTAAGGTAAGTTCAAAGTTCAAGTATATTTGTTTAAATATATTGCAGTAGTCAGTGTAATATATACTTACTTATTGAAGTTTTTCATTTACCATTTGCAGCAAGGAAAGTTTTACAAACAATTTAAGAAGAATGGATTTGAGAAGATTATGACATCCTTGGTGAAATATTCAATTCCAGCACAGCAACAGGAAAGTTAAGTCAAGCTTCTACTCAAGAGCCACCAACCTCTGATGATGAGAGAGAAATGGAGGGAAACTTTCTTTCCAAAGGTATTCATATTGATGTTGATGCCGATGTTGATGTTGATGGAGACACTACACAAGAACTTGACAAAAAAAGGAAAATTATCTCTTCTTCAAGTGAGCGCCAACGTAAAGAAGCAAGAAATTCAAGATTAGAGAAATTAGATGCAGCATTAAGCCAATGGGCTGAATCAATGAGTGTAAGGACAGAAGCATCTAAAGCAAGAATAGAAGCATCAAAATCTAAGGTTGAGCGTTATAAAACACAAGCTGCTAATCAAGCTACCAGTTCAATGACAGATTCTTATTCCATAGATGCTTGCATGGATTTGCTCAACTCCATGGAAGACATTTCAAGTACAATATACAATAATGCATTGGAGAAGTTTAAAGATGAGGATTGGAGACTTATGTTTATGAAGATGCCTTCATTTAGGAGAAAGGATTGGCTAGCATCTCTTGAGTAGTAAATCATTAATAGTTAGTGAAAATTTGTGACTTTACTAGGGGTTTTAAACAATTCAGTGTTTTATGTTATGTTTTTTAAGACTAAATTTACTACGTCATGTCGACATGTTTAAGTTTCTAGTATTTGGTTGGTAGTACGTGTTATATATTTGGTTGAATATCAATTTATGTTTATGTTTTGAACAATGTATTTGAATGCTTTGTGTTAGCAAACGAAATTAACTTTATAATTTACTTGAACAGGTTGTTAGTATGTCTACATATGAACTCACAGATAGTTCTTCAAGTGAAAGAAGCACTGATACAAGTGGTTCGGATGAGATGGGGGATTTATGTATTGTTTCATTGATGATGGAATATGAAAAAAGTTTTATAAGTAGGACACCATGTAGGACTTCATTGCTAACTGGAGCTATGTATACTCTAGAATTTATGCTTGGTCATGAAGATAGATGCTACCAAAATTTTAGAATGAGAAAGGATGTCTTTGTGAATTTTTGTGAAACTTTAAAAGATGTTGGAAATTTGAAAGGTGGCAAAAAGGTGAGGTTAGAGGAAGCAGTTGCAATGTTCTTGATCATAGTGTGTCATAACATGCGTCATCGAGTTGTTGCGGAACGCTTTCAACATTCTCTACAGACGGTAAGCAAGTGGTTTAAAATTGTTCTCAGAGCAGTATGCAAATTGGGTAAAAGTATTATTCGACAAAGACCTCATACGACTACACATCCTCATATCATTGGTAACACAAAATATTTTCCTTATTTTAAGGTAAATTTTCTATCTATGTTTTTAAAATAATTGATAGATAATTATAGTTTTGGTACTAAATGACTTATCTATGTTTTAAATGTAGGATTGTATTGGTGCCATTGATGGTACACATGTGTCTGCTTATGCTCCTGCTTCAAAACAAAATGCCTTTCGGGGAAGAAAAGCTTTGGTCACACAAAATGTACTAGCAATATGTGATTTTGACATGTTATTCACATTTGTTTACTCTGGTTGGGAAGGGACAGCAAATGATTCAAGGGTATTTTTGGATGCTTTAAATCCTGAAAATAATTTTCCGAAGCCCCATGGAGGTACTTTGTAAATAATATTATTTCATTCTTTTTAATATTTCTACTTTATTTAATAGGTCTTTTTTTTTTCTACAGATCAATTTTATGTTGTCGACTCTGGATTTCCCAACATGCCTGGCTATCTTGCCCCATTTCGAAGGCAGAGATATCATTTGCGTGATTTTCGTGATAGAGGACGACCACGAGCAAAAGAAGAATTATTCAACTATCGACACTCTTCGTTGAGGAATGTCATTGAGAAGTGCTTTGGAGTATTGAAAGCAAGATTTCCAATTTTGAAGTTGATGCCGAATTATCCTGTTAGAAGACAAAGATTAATTCCTATTGCTTGTTGCACTATACACAATTTTATAAGAATGCAACATGCAACTGATAGACTTTTTGGCCAACATGCTGGAGAAGACTTAATTATAGATGAGGAAGAAGGTTTAAGGGTGGACCAACAAGGTATCAATGTAGAAGATAATCAAGCAATTGAAATGTCACAAATTAGAGAAGCTATTGCAGATCAGATGTGGGAAAATTATCGTAGATCTTGAAAGGCATTGTTAAGTGAAGATGTATTTTTTTTTAGACTCTGTTTATTTTTCTAGATGATGGTTGTTTTGTCTAACATAAGATATTGATTATATTTATGCAAGTATAAGTTTAAACATATAAATCAAATAATGGCTAGTTATTATATAGCGACTTTGTGGAAAGATATAATAACTTTTTTTTCCTTTCTTTTTAAAAGCGGCATGGTAAATGTGGAATAGATTCAAAAGATGTTTCCAACATTACATGTGGAAACAATTATAGGGAATTGTCACACACTTCTAATATTAAGATGGAAGATAGATCATGTTCTCTATCATTTTATAATCATGCAATTTATAGTTGTCATAATTTTTTCATTAACAAATTTTAAATATGTTTATTATTTACAAATATATTATAGAATAAATAATTATAATTTTTGTGTTCTTTATAATATAATTTTTCATTTAAAAAAATTCAATAAATTAAAATTTTATTAATATATTCTTATTATTTTAAATTAAATGCACAAAATGTTTTATGAAAATTGATAAACCAAACACATTTTCAATGTTTTCATTTTCAGAAAATAGAAAATAAGAAGTCAAAACAAACATATTTTCTAAATCTGGAAAATGTGAAAATGAAAACTGTTTTCAGAAAATGAAAACAGAAAATATTTTCTCAAACCAAACGCCACCTAAATTGCTTCATATATCCAAACAAAGTACGTACTTTAAAAAAAAAAATTTAATTGAAGTAATTAAATTTCTATGCATTTTAAATTTATTGAAATTTAGAAATTCATTATTGAATATTTTCAAACTACAGAGAAGTGGACACCTTTGGATTTGCAAAATGCCTTCAACTTGTCTTGTCGCCATGCAGGGTGAAACTCTAACTGGTTGACAGCAGGAGGAACACAAGCAACCTCAAGCAACTCTCCCAACTTTTTAGAGGAGAAATTTCTTACACCTATAGCTCTAGCCTTCCCACTATCATAGAGCGCTTCCATTGCCTTCCAAGTGCTAGGTATGTCCGATGGCACAATGTTTTCAGCCTTAAAGCCCACTGATCCCTTCTTCATTCGAATTGGCCAATGAATCTTAACGGGGCAAACTCATCAGTATATAATTGATAATGTTACAAATATGAAGGGACAGAACTAGAAAAAATTATTAGGAGTGGAAAAAATATATCACGGTTAATACGATAAACAAATTCAATAACGATTATCTTCTCCTATTAATAATTGTTTAAAATTTAGTCTAATGAACAACAAAATATCATATATACTATGAACTTAAATGCTTAAGCCTAATATTAAAGGGGGCAAACTTTTTTTTTAAAATATAAATTATAAAAGGCTTTTGTTTATTAGGGGGAAGCTGCCCCCATATGCTTCTTCTTAGTTATGTCCCTACAAATATACATACCCCTCCTCCCCTTCAAAAAAAAAAAAATCTTAGAATAATGTACAATATGCAGGGGTATTAATATAGGCCCCTATACATACATTGGAAATGTTTGACATACAAAATAAGAACTTCTCCATACTAATTATGAAATATGAATTTAGAGCAAAAACAAATTGTGCATGCAATATTTTGTTAAAAGCATTTTACTATCCATGAACCAAAGTGAAGCCATAGAATGGCGAATTTTCATATAATAAGAATGCATGTAGCATAAAAAGGGGGTGGGATACAAAAATAAGATTAAATTTGCGATTTTAGGATCAAAACATAAAATCAAAACTTAATACTAGGGATTCTTACTTCTCAGATATTATATTTTCACTCCAAATTTTGAAACAAATTAAATCTTGACATAACTGACAGTTAACATTTTACAAAACAATATATAGAAGATAAGTGTTAACACATACGTACAAGGTATAAATCTATATAATCAAGCTGCAAGTCTATCAAAGTTCTGTCTAGAGCTTCCAGTACATCTTCTGGGGCATGATCTGTACACCTGCACATCATCTTAACTTCAGATACAGAGAATCCTTGGGTTCCAGATATTGAAGATTAACAAATTGAAGCATGATTCAACTAGCACGACTTTAGCATTAAAAATAAATCTAATCAATTTGGAATAACAATAAAACCAGAGTTTTGAGGTAATGCATAAATCTTCTCGCTTGACTACACCCTCCTCAAATAACTTCTTTAATGTTGAGCCAATCTACAACAGTTTTAAGGCATTATATGAGAAATCACATGAGTAGTGAAACTAATTAAAGTGTTATCCAATATTAAATAAGTGAATGCTTTTGTTACATCATTATATGTAATGATCTCAATCAATAAATAGTACTTATGAAAATGTGAAAATATGCCTTAAGCTTAGGTGTATGATTTATACCACTATTGGTGGTTGTCCTAAAACTATTTAAACAATATGGCAACATAGTGTATTAAGGCCAAAGTGTAGGAGACATTTGTGTTGACTAAATTATCAAACTAAAAGCAATGTTATGCAAGTATGTAAAAACACTAGCAAGGTAGTGATTTTGTTGAATTGGGACAAAATGACACCAAATTATAATAATAAGGAAAAACATAGCTTAGCATTGATTGTGGCAATTACCTCCTTTTGGTTGTCGTAGAGTTGAGCATAATCAATATGGCGGTAACCAACCTGGAGCAATGGAGTAAGTGATTAAATATGATAAGCAAACTACAAAAATTGTAGAATAATCAAATGTTGTAAACAACAAAAATTATAACC
This sequence comes from Pueraria montana var. lobata, assembly GCA_026413185.1. Taxonomy (NCBI): domain Eukaryota; kingdom Viridiplantae; phylum Streptophyta; class Magnoliopsida; order Fabales; family Fabaceae; genus Pueraria; species Pueraria montana. Next base: position 71,113,935 of record CM048650.1, on the reverse strand, counting down.
ACAGGCAACCGCTTCTTTATTTCATCACCCAATTCAAAATATTGTTGCTCAAAATTTGTTGGAGAACAAGTCTCAAATTGGAACGTTATAAACAAATAAAAAGGTGTATAAGCAAAGGGCCATAAGTCTATAGTGTTGAGATTTTTTAGATATATAGATTACTAATGAAGCTAATTAAAAGTTTATTCATTCTTGGATATAATTCATAAGAGTATCATGAGTTTAAAGTGTTAAAATTATTTTTGGACAAATAGATTATTTATATTATAAAAAAATGTTGGACAAATAGATTATTTATAAAAAAGATGGGACTAGATAAACTAAGCTCAACAGTTGAAGCTTAGGTTTGATATGGAGTTGCTATTCTCACTCCCATTTTTGTTATTCCCACCCCTTACTTTTTAAAAATATGCAAAAAGACACTCTTGCCCTTCGCTATTTTCCTACACCCCCTCACATTTTCAAAAATATGCAGAAAGACACTCCTTACTTCCCAACACCCTGCTTTCCCTCTTTCCCTATTTTCTTCTTCTCTTTTTCCTCCATACCTCTGTTTTTTTTTTATTTTTAAATTAAATGAAATCACAATTCCATTTTGTATCTAAACTAGATACACAACGGAATCGCGATTCTGTTATGTATCTAGGTTTAGATACATAACAGAATCACAATCTTATTGTGTATCTGGATTAAGATACATAACGAAATCGTGATTCCGTTATATTTTTTATTTTATTTTTTAATTATTTAATTACAATATAAGTTACCTTTTTAATAATAATAAGTTAATTATGATACGAATTATCTTAATGACGACACACATTATCTTTTTTAATAGTAATAGAATTAATTGTGATATAAATTACCTTTTTAATTTAAAGTTAAATTAATGATGACTCAAGTTACCTTTTTTAATTGTAATCGAATTAATTATGATACAAATTAGTATCATAATTAATTTGATTATTATTAATAAAGGTAATTCACATAATAATTAATTTGATTACTTTTATAAATGATAACTACTATAATTCAATTGTAATTAAAATAGATAATTACTAATAAAAAAAGATAAATTTTATTTTAACTAATTTAATTTTAATTAAAAAAAGAATTTATATCACCATTTTGATTACTTTAAAAAATTAACTTATATCTAGAATTAATTACAATTTTTTTGTAAAGATTTAACACAACGAAATAGTCGAATACACAATGGAATCATGTTTCTGTTATGTATTTGATCAATGAAAATGTGTTTCCATTATGTAAGAGGGGGTGCCAAAAAATACATAATAGAAATGCGATTCCGTTAACAAAATACACAACGAAATTGTGTTTCCAATGTATATTTTTTTTGCACCATTTCTTGCACAACGGAAACGTGATTTCGTTGTATATTTTGTCAACAAAATCACGTCTACGTGAAAAGGATATTTTTGAAATAAGAAAAATACAATAAAGCTAAGGGGTAAGAATAGAAAAAATGAATGTGAGAATAGCAACTTCCATTTGACATGTGGAAGAAGAGGTGAGTCCAATTTAAAGCTTGAGTTAGTTAAAAAATTTAAAGTTTAATTTTTTTTTGTCCTTGGTTCTTATAATTTTTTTTTCAAAATGGTCCTTCTAATTTTTTTTATTTTACTCTTTGTCATTTTGTTTTAGTCCTTGCAATATATTTATTTTTTCGTTTTAGTCCTCATAATATTTTGTTATTTTTAATTAATCTCTTTGAAAATTATTTAATAGGGACAAAAGGCAAATGATCTTCATATTAAATGAATATATTATAGAAAATAAAATAATAAGAACCAGAACAAAAAAAAATTCACAAGGAACATTTTAGAAAAATAATTTTATAAGGAACAAAACAAAACAAAAAATATATTATAGGACTAAAAAAAATATATTAAAGTTTTTTAAAGTTTAAATTTAAAAAATAATATATTATAGGACTAAAAATGTATTTAAATTTTTTCTGAAAAAAAATGTATTTAAGTCAAATTTTAAAGTTTAGGATTGACTAATTTGTTTTTTGACTTAATTTTTTATTGAATTTATATTAAATAAACTTTATGTAATAGATAACTTTATGCTTAAAAGTAGAGTAAAATTCAGTAAAAAAAAATAATGCCCAGAGTCTTTTATATTGTAATAAAATATATTTTTATATTGTTAAACATATTTTGAGATTTGGAGATGAAATCTTTGATGATGAAAATAATAGATTTCTTTCCAAAAAAAAATAAAAATTATAGTTATCCATTTAAATTTTAAAATATGACTTTTAAAAGTCTTTTATATATTCTTCAATGTCACAACATCTTTGTCCATCACTTTCATGATTGTGGAATCGGTTGTTGCTGTGGAGGTAGTAAAGATAGATGATGCTGATGTCGCCATTGTCAATATTGGGAAGGAAGTTGTACTACTCGAACTCGGCACCCCACCGAGTAGCTGAGCTGGCCGAGTAGAGACTTCTCACTCGGACCAAGGGAATAATAACGGAAAAACATATTTTACTATACAATAAGATAGAGGAAGATCAGATCATAAGATAATGATAGAAGATAGAATTATCTCTATCTTAATCACGAGATTTGAGGAGATTTGATAGGAAAATAACTCTATCTAATCTCCCATTTTAGTCCTATAAATACAGTAATGATCCAACTCCCCAAGGTACAAAATTCTCAATCCCAATTGTGATACCTCTCCTACCTCTGTGCCTCTAACTTGAGCGTCAGAGTGTCTTTGCAAGTACACCCCCCACCAGTCACGAAGGAGATCCCGTCGGAGCCGCCACACCAGAAGGTTTACCAAAAATCGGTAAGAACATTTGACGCCCACCGTGGGGCCCGGTGAAACTATTCCCAGCCACACCAATCAAGATGACATAACTGCAATGGCAACAACCCAGAGCAAAACAGCGAACCATGAAAAGCGACCACAGGGGCAGAAACCCAAATCCAGGGCACAATGCCTCCAAGGGATACCCAAGGTGGTAACCCCAACAACGTGGCGCCCTTCTCGCGTCAAGCGCTTGAGAATCACCCGCTGATCCAAGCCTTGCAAAAGGAAGTCAACACGCTGAAGCAAAACAGCGCAAAAGAGATAGAGGACCTCTGCAAAGAGAATGCCACCCTCTGAGAGCAGTACCAGAAACTGTAGGAGGATCGGAATGGCCTCTCGGCTGCCCACGCCACAGCCAACGGATTGTCGGCGACCCACGCAACAGCCAACAGACAACCTGACCGAACAGAGCAGGACGATACTACCTGGAGAGAGGCAGACCGAAAAATAACCCACTTGGAGTCCAGACCCGCCTCAGGATCACGGGCACCTCTAAGACAAAACGCAATGCACGAAACAACGAGACGACACCCTTTTGTAGATGGTATCATAGAAACTCCACTACCAGCCGGGTGGAAGCCCTTGTCCATGGACCGTTATGACGGCCTAACTGACCTGGACGAGCACATCGATGCGTTAGTCATGCAAGTGAACCTGTACACAAATGACGACGCCATCATGTGTCGTCTGTTCCCAACAACTCTGAAGGGGGCAGCGTTGAACTGGTACATGCACCTCCCCCCTCACTCGATCGATTCATTAGCCACATTGATCGCTCGTTTCTATGCTCAATACGCTATGAGTCGACCCCACCACTTAACAGCAGTGGCATTAGCCAACATTCGGCAGGAGGACAATGAGTCCCTCAAGGACTTCATGGAGAGATTCGCCGAAATCTCCGTCAAGATCCGAGACTTAAATCCACAGGTAGCACTAACCGCCATGCTGATGGCACTAAAATCCGAACCCTTCTTGGACAGTCTCTACAAGAAGCCACCGCATGACATGGACGAGCTCAGAACGAGAGCAGCAGGGTACATCTAGAAGGAAGAAATGACTAAGTTCAGAGAACGAGTCAAAGGCGAGTCCTCTAAAAGGCAGGAGGAACGTGAGAAGCCGGGAACAAGCCAAGAGCGGAGTAACAGATCTAGAGCCGACAGACCGCCTCGTGCAAGGTTTACCCATTACACCCTTCTAACAGATAGCAGAGCACTGTTTTAGAAGAAGCCTGCAATGTCGAGCTGATAAGTCTGCCAACTCGAAACTGCTCCCCAGAAAAAGAAAATAGGTCTAAGTTTTACAGATACCATCGAGTGCACGGACACGCCACTGAGGATTGCACCACCCTGAAAGATAAGATTGAAAAACTTATCCAACAGGGCAAATTACGACGCTTCGTCCGAGACGACAGCCGAAAGTTTGAGCGAGAACGAACCCAAGACTGGGAAGACGATCACGACAGAAAAACCAGACGCACGGAAGAGCCCTACCAGGAGCAACTGACTAAACCTCCCGACTCTCGACTCCGAGGCGTTATCAACACAATAGCAGGAGGATTTGCTGGAGGGGAAGCTCGAGCTCGGTAAGGAAAAGACACCTACGCAGTCTCTGATCAATCAACGTGGCTTTAATAAGCCCTATAATACATAGGAAAATGCCTCCTATAACTTTCACATATGCAAATTTTGAAGGCGTAGAACCTAACCACGATGACCCGGTAGTGGTCAAGGTTGAGGTTGCAAACTGGCTGGTGTGTAAAGTCTTAATCGACCAAGGCAGCTTAGTAGATATCTTATACTGGTCCACCTTCCAACAGCTAGACATCCCTGAAAGCAAGATACAGTCGTACACCGAACAGCTAGTCGGTTTTGCAGACGAAAATGTCGATACTAGAGGCTACATTGACCTCCTCACTACCTTCGGAGATGAGGAGAAGGGGTCTAAGACTGTCACAGTTAGGAACCTCCTAGTCAACGCCCTTACTTCGTACTACATTCTCATAGGGAGGCCGACACTCAACGAATTAGGGGCAGTGATCTCAACTCCACACCTGGCAATGAAATTCCCCGGTTCGGAAGAGAAGATAGTGACAGTCAAAGCTGATCAGGAGACAGCCCACGAATGCTACTTAGAGAGTCTAAGGATAGCTAGCGGCAAAAAGGTTCCAGAACCAACAGTAAAGCAAGTAGCATGCATCTCGCTCCCAACACGACCAGCAAAGGAAGCCGATCTCGACCCAAGAGAGGCCGAGCCGAGAGCAGAGCCCACAGAGGAGGTAAAATCTTTCCAAATAGGAAGAGAACCAAGGCAATGCACAAAACTCGGGACTCAGTTAGCAAACGAGACCGAGAACGCAATCGGCAGAGTCCTGTTAGACAACGCCGACTTGTTCGCATGGTCAGCCGCCGACATGCCTAGAATCGACCTGAGCTTCCATTGCCACAAGCTTGCCATCTGTCCAGAGGCCAAGCCAATCTCCCAAAAGAAAAGAAAGCTCAGGGCCAAAAGAGGAAAAGCGGTCAAAGAAGAAACTGAAAAGCTACTCAGCGCTGATTTCATAAGAGAAGTGCAATACACCACATGGCTTGCAAATGTGGTGATGGTAAAGAAAGCAAACGGAAAATGGAGGATGTGTACTAACTACACAGACCTTAACAAAGCGTGTCCAAAAGACTCATACCCGTTGCCAAGCATAAACAAGCTGGTAGATGGAGCAGCCGGCTATCCGATCCTTAGCTTTTTGGATGCGTACTCTGGAGAAGTGTGCAGCTATCATATGCATGAGAAGCCCGAGTAACATGAAGGAAGTACAATGACTAACTGGAAGACTGACATCCCTGTCTCGTTTCTTGCCAAAAGCGGCAGAGGTAGGCAGATCCTTTTTCCAATTGCACAAGAAGCAACAGGTTTTTGGATGGAATGAAGAGTGTGAAGCAAACATTATAAAGATAAAAACACTACTCTCATCACCACCAATCCTAACACGACCTGAACCCGACAAAGACTTAGTGCTATACCCAGCCATCTCAGGAGACGTAATCAGTTCGGTCATCATTCAAGAAGAAAATCAGACGCAAAAGCTAGTCTACTACATAAGCCGAGTGTTGAAAGATGTTGAAACCAGGTACCGGATGATAGAAAAGCTAGCACTAGCCCTGGTCACTTCAGCACAATGGCTACGACCATACTTTCAAAGCCATCAAATAGTGGTGCGAACAGACCACCCAATACGACAAGTACTGAGGAAACCAGAACTAGCCGGAAGAATGACAGCATGGTCAATCGAATTATCCGAGTTCGACATCAAGTATGAACCGAGAGGACCTACCAAAGCACAATGCCTAGCCGACATTATTGTAGAGCTAGCACCAGTAGAAGAGACACCCTTCCCATGGTGGACCCTTTACGTGGACGGTTCCTCGAACGTTAAAGGTAGTGGAGCAGGAGTCATAATCGAAAGCCCTGAAGGCATTATCTTGGAACAGTCACTCAGATTTGACTTCGACAAATCTAACAACCAAGTTGAATATGAAGCCCTGCTAGTAGGACTGAAACTCGCTAAGGAGGTGGGGGCGAAACACCTTAGATGCTGGAGCGATTCAAAGTTAGTCACTGGGCAAATGAATGGATCCTATCAAACAAAGGACCCCCAGATGACAAGATATTACCACCTAGCATCCTAGTTGAAGAACGAGTTCATTGAGTTCGAACTCAACCATATTCTAAGAGAACAGAATGAAAGGGCTGACCTGCTATCAAAGTTGACAAGTACAAAGAAGAAAGGCCAACACCGAACTATCATATAGGAAACAATATCTGCTCCGAGTATTGACAAAGTTGTCTCTAGTATCAACCCGGCAGACCGAGAGTGGATGATCGAGATATGGAACTTTCTGAAAGAAGGAACCCTCCCAGAAAACAGAGAAGAGGTCGGAAAAATCAGAAGAAGGGCCGGTTACTACGTCATAGAGGGAGAAGACCTTTATAGGAGAGGCTTCACTACACCACTACTGAAGTGTGTCACAAAGATTCAAGCCGAGTACGTGGTAAACGAGATGCATAAAGGAATATGTGGAATGCACTCAAGAGGAAAGGTCATGGCCACCCGAATACTTTGAGCTGGATACTACTGGCCAACAATGCGTCGCGACTGCGTCGAATACGTGAAAAAATGTGAAGAATGCCAGAAATTTGGCAACATATCCCACCTACCAGCGGAAGAGTTGCATAATGTCACAACACCATGGCCCTTCGCCATGTGGGGAGTAGACATATTAGGCCCTTTTCCACTCAGTAATATCTGACAACGGAAGACAGTTCACCGAAAAGAACCTTGAGGAGTTCTTCAAAAACCTCAGGATTCGGCACCGAGTGACTTCAGTGGAACATCCACAGACCAACGGACAAACTGAAGCAGCGAATAAGGTGATACTCAGAGAACTGAGGAAACAAGTAGGCAACGCCAAAGGAAGTTGGGTCGAAGAGCTTCCTGCAATCCTTTGGGCATATCGTTGCACACCGCAATCAACAACGGGGGAAACACCTTTCAGACTCTCATATGGATCGGATGCCATGATACCAGTAGAAGTCGAAGAACCCTCCCTACGAAGAGCAAATTTCATCCAGAAAAACAACGATCAATCACTAAGGCATGCACTCGACATGACCGAAGAGACCCTTAACGAAGTCCAAATCAGAACAGAGGCCTGTAAAAGAGAGCCGAGAAGAGGTATAACAGCAAGGTTAAACCAAGAAACTTCGAAGTCAGAGATCTTATTTGGATAAAATGCGGAGAGGCAAGAAAAGCTACAAGAGAGGGTAAGCTGGCAGCCAATTGGGAAGACCCCTTGAAAGTAACTGAGTCACTGGGAAATGGAGCTTACCGATTAGAGCACCCATCCGGCAAAGCCATCCCACGAACTTGGAATGCGACACATTTAAAGTTTTATTACAGCTAGAAAATTGTAAGTGATGTACTCTTTTTCCTACTTTGACATTTTTTTCCAAAGAGGTTTTTTGTCAAAGAGGTTTTAATGAGGCACACCCAATTTCTTTTGTTAATAAAACTCCTTTCTTCTCTTCAAATTATCTATTTATATTTGACCGAGTAGACCAATCGAATACCGGTATTAAACGCCACTCAGAGAGCGATACTCGGCATCCCGAAAGGAGAATGACCGAATTTCAATATAAATTAACTAACCGCGTAGACCTTTATGAGGATACGAAAAATGACTTAGAAAAAACTGCGTAGACCTTTATAAGGATACGAAAAGCGAGTTAACAAAACCGCATAGACCTTTATAAGGATACAAAAAGTGAGTTAACGTAAAAAACCGCGTAGACCTTTATAAGGATATGAAAAGCGAGTTAACAAAACCGTGTAGACCTTTATAAGGATACGAAAAGCGAGTTAACAAAGCCGAGTAGACCTTCTAAAAGGATACAAAAATGGACCACAAACAAATAACAAGAGGAAACGAAAAAAGGGGATACTTAAGAGAAAAATAAAATTCATTAAGGTAACACCCTATTCGGTAGGCCGGGTACGAGCCTTACAAAAAGAGAAGAAAAATTCCTAAGACTAAGCAGCGGGTTGAGTGGAGTCGCTGGGAGCATCCTCATCCTCAAGAGCAGACTCCTCCACCAACTGCCCCTCTTTATTGATATCTTTATCAACATCAAAAAGATAGGTGTCGGCATCCTTGAAGAAATAACGAACTTGGCGAAGTGCCTTGTTGAACCCAACCAAATGGGTTGAAACGATCTCGTTCAGGGCCTCGCCCAAATCGGCTTTAAGTTTAGCCTCAGAATTGGCGGCCTCCGTCTTCGCCTGCGCAAGTTCGAGAGTAAGCCGCTACACCTCGGCTTGCAGCTCCCGGGTCGAGTTCTCGGACGCCGCTAAGGAGAGCTTTAAATTTTCTTCTCGGCCCTCAACCTCCTTTAACTTAGCCTCCACCCCCCCTGGGACCTTCGGGACTCCTCAGCAGATTGAAGAAGAGTCTCGTTAGCCCGGGTAGTCTCCACCAGGGCTTGTTCAGCTTTAGCAGCAGCCTCCTTCACCATGACCAGCTCCCGGTGGCCGCGGTCGAACTCCTCGGCCCAATATTGGATAATAGCCTATGAATGGGCCTGGAAGCGACAGACAGCCTCCATAGAAAGCAGTGGCCCCACATCCCCCAACATATCATGATCGGCTTGACCGAGATTGTCGGCACAGATGAGAACCTGGGGGTTGAAGTCCTTCCCCCAAAGTGAAGTCCGCCCTTCTTTCATAGAAAGAAAGGCTGGATGCTTCTCAACGGAAGAACCTGCAGCTTGAGCACTAGGTGGACTAGGTTTCGACTTCTTGGAAGGGCCATCCCCCCCCCAAAACAGCCTCTTGTTGCTTCCTCTTCGGAGAAGGAGGGGGAGGAGAAGGAATGGAAGGAGCCACTCGGACAACCTCGGCAGCGGGATTCTTCCTCCTCAATTTCTCAAGCCTTTGCTTCTTGGTCGTTTTATAGTCGAATTTCCCCATCATAGTTGTAGAAGAAACAAACATCAGTAAAAAAAAATAAAGTAAAGAAAGAAGACCGAATAAAAAGAAGATACTCATAGTCCCAATCCTCTCTCGGAGTCCGAGAAGTAGGAATCCCCACAATCATCTTACAAGATAGGGAACGCGACAACTTGCACAGGGTAACCATGTCATCCTGATCCTCAGGAGACATGTTCACGACCTGCCAAGACAACCGTTTGTTTGGGGAACGGGTCCAATAAAAAGGGAACCTTGGTCTTCCACGACTATCAAAAAACTCGATCTTCCCTTCCTGACCCAGCCGAACAAGGAAAAAACCACTCTTGAAATTCTTCCAAAAGGAGGTATAAGGACTAAGGATAGACCGACCAGAGATCCCAGTCAGGGAGACCCAACCGCCCTTTAGACTCTCCTTAACTTTGTAATGATATAAGAATTTGGGAGTAGTAGGAGTAATAAAAAATTTACTGCAAAGCACCCGGAAAGCCTGTAGCGAAGCCCAGGAATTCGGATGCAACTGCGTAGGAGCGACGTTCAACTCCCGAAGAACGTCAGTTTCAAATTGGTCAAACGGCACCGTGATGCCGAGAATCGAAAATAAAGCCTCATATACATATGTAAAATGAGACTGGCGCGGAACAACAGAAAGGAAGACTCAATCATCAGGCCCACAGGGCTCGACATGGACCATACCCGGCCTTTCCGAATGACATAAATCAATTGTTTCAAGAAGGGAAGACAAAGCCTCCTCGGTCTGATATCGAGAGACATAAGCACCCACCTCACCGGCTACCCAGGAATAACCGGGAGCAGTAACAGGAGGATAAACCTTCTTGTTACCCCTAGACTCTATGGGTTGGGGAAGAATGGGAGGGAAAGGAGGCCAAGCACGCCGAGTCTCAACAGGACGATCCTCGGTAGCCTCAGAATCATCTAGGACTACTACCCTCTTGGCAGGAACAACTAAAGGAACTTATGCAGGGTTGACGGATGGACGAACCACCCAGACATCCGCGACGACAACATTTGCCGCCGACGCACCATCACTAACTCCACCAGAGTTAGAGCGGCGCAAGGGAGAACCATTATCAGAGCCCTCTCCGATAAGGTGAACCTCTAGCGCCAGCATGCGACCTCCGTCGAAACGCCCTGATTCCCCAGAAAAAGAAGACATTCCAGAATAACAGAGAACAATAGTGGAGAGGAGAAGGGTGTACCTGAACAAGGAAAAGAAGAAGAAAAAGCTAGAAGAAGGAGGACAAAATGGTAGAAAGAAGGAAAATGTCGCCAGGAAAATAAAACTTGAAGAGGAAAGTGAACACCGGTGTCAACAGTGCCCGTTATATAGAGCCCCAAGCCTTTCGAATATGAAAAGGCGAAACGGTCCGGACCGTTGGATCAAGACCCTTCACCAGACCAATCAACGGCTAGGAAGGCTTGAGACCTTTGGGAATCCCCAGAACTTTTCAAAATTCAAAAACAATCATTGTCGTCGTCCTTGGAAAGTGTTACGACTTTAATAAGTCTGAAGCGACACCATCACCAAACGACGTGATACTTCGAGAACCAAACTAGGATCCGTCCAAATGGAATGAGTAAACTCGATTCGACCAAGTAAAATCCAAAGTCGGCGCAACCATACTTAAGCTCCTACATTACTTTAGAGCTTGGGGGGCATGTGTACTACTCGGACTCGGCACCTCACTAAGTAGCTGAGCTGGCCGAGTAGAGACTTCTCACTCGGACCAGGGGAATAATAACCGAAAAACATATTTTACTATACGATAAGATAGAGGAAGATCAGATCATAAGATAATGATAGAAGATAGAATTATCTCTATCTTAATCATGAGATTTGAGGAGATTTGATATGAAAATAACTCTATCTAATCTCCCATTTTAGTCCTATAAATACTGTAATGATCCAACTCCCCAAGGTACAAAATTCTCAATCCTAATTGTGATACCTCTCCTATCTCTGCGCCTCTAACTTAAGCATCTGAGTGTCTTTGCAGGTACACCCTCCACCAGTCACGAAGGAGATCCCGGCGGAACTACCGCACCAGAAGACTTACCAAAAATGTGTAAGAACAGAAGTGAAACTCAGTATGATATTGATATGATGGAGGTGGCAGAGTAGGCGAAAGCAGAAGAGAGGTGAGGCTTGACGAAGAGACTCTTCGATAAGGAAATTGAAGGAAATATGACCGAAACTCGTGTTGCAAAGGCTTTCTAAAAATAAATATGCCTCTAAAAACATAGAAAAGGGTAATTCTTTTATTTTCATTTTTGGGCTGATTTTTTTTTTTCAAATTTAATCAAACACATAATCGTAGCACCGTGATTAAAATAAATCACTACTGGATTTGCATCTTCAAGTTCAATAATTTAGGCTTTAACCATTTTTTTTTCCTTTCTAAAAATCGTCATATTGAGGATCGTATAGCACCCACCACAATCAAGAATCCGGGCTTTGAAAGTTGTATATAGTTGATCCATATCATAAAAATTCGGCAAAGTTGTACGTTAATATATACATGCAGACATGCTAATCTACAATTCAACCAAAAAATTCCAAAAGAAAATTTATAATCGTCCACTAGAAATTGTGTCCACCCAGTGTATATATATCCAGAAAGTTAACAAGTAACCAAAAATATATCCAGACAGTTAACAAGTAACCACTTTCAGGATACAATTAACTACACCATTATATATTTCAATAAATTCAAACACTATTAATTATTTAATTATTTGTAAGACATATGTAACTATTAATATCATAAATACATATTAATATAATAGTGTTCATTTTTTACATTCATTTACTATTAATTACTGTGAGACAAAATTAATTATTATTAGACATTTCAATAATTTTATGATACTATTAATCACTTATAAAATATATTTAACCATTAATAACACAAATACAAATTGATGAGTATATATAATCACTTTCATTTACTTGTAAAATAAAATTAATTAGATTTACACGTATAATTAACTACTTGTGTTAAGTGAACAGTGAACACTAGCTACTAGGTGAAAAATCTCATCAAGTAAGTTAATCATTACTCAATCCAAAAGTAGAAGAACAAAAAAGAAGGAATCACAAAGTATAATTAGCACGGATCATATAATATATGGTAAAATATGTTTTTGGTCCTTCATTTTATCTTGATTTCTATTTTTAGTCCCTCATAAAAAATTTTATTATTTTTAATCCCTCATAAATTGTTTTGTTATGTTTTTAGTCCATGATAAATTATTTTGTTTTATTTTTAGTCCCTGACGTTAATTTCAACTATTAAGTGATGACATGACGGACATAAACTGTGTGCGTAAAAATTTCTTGATTAAGTTTTTAGTAACTTTTAACCGTTACAAATATTTTGGCGGTCAGAAATGTTTACTTTTGTAACATTTCTACTGATTTCAAAAAATCTGGTGTTCGAGGTTTTGATTTTTTTTAATTATTTTTTTAACGTTTATGACGATTTTAGTCTGCCAGAAAATTTGCAGCAATTAAAAACTGCTAGAAACTTAAAAAGAAACTTTTGAGGGACTAAAAACAAAATGTTAGGGACTAAAAATAAAATGAAACAATTTTTGAGGAACTAAAAATAGAGAAAAAATTTATGAGAGACTAAAAATATAAATCAAAATTAAATGAGGGACGAAAAATATATTTTATCCTATAATACAATAATAAGATGAAATTAAACCTTGATGGCATGAGTTATAACATTAGCAACGACACCAGGGTAAGCCTGCCATGCTCCCAAGCCGAGTGAAGGGATTTTAGCTCCAGTGTTGAGCTCGAAGAATCGGATTTCATTGATGCTCATTTTTGTCAGCACAACACAACCCTAAAGAGTAGATTGAAGATTCAATGAAGAAGATGAATATAGACGCCTTCTAAGGTGGGAAAGGTGTGTAGATCTCCCACCGTGGGCAACAAAGGTGGTGCATAAGATATAAATTTTTTTCGAGATTAGTGTAGGATATTGTGGGAATGCCCACACTAGATTAAATTAAAAAAAATTATTATTATTTTTTCTTTCTCTCTCCTCCGCAATTTCTTAGGTTCCTCTACTCTTGTATGTTCCTCTTCTTGATTTTCACAACAATGGTGGAGCTTGCAAATGGATCACTATCACTACCGCATTGGGGAGGCTGCATCCCTCCTCCACCATCATCTCTACATCACCTGCAATCATCAACCATGCCCACGAAATTGCGAACCCACCATCGAGCCCAAGTCCCCCAAAACGAGATCCCCATCGCTAACGTATGACCGCAAAAGGCCACCGTGAACGACCTTCGAGGGCAACACCTCACGTTGACACACCACCACGCACCTCGGCCTAGTGAAACTCAATGGAAATGTCGCAGTTCCCTTGACGTTGTCGAAGTCGGAGAGCAAACCGCACCACTTACGACGGCACTGCACAAGGTTTCGCGGCACATCCAAAATGACTCAGTAATCAGCAACATTATTATACAAATCGCATTGTTCTTGAAATCTCCCCTTTGTCTTCTCCGTCATCCTTTTATCACTGCTGCCGTTGCACACTGCTTCAACGGTGAAGTCAATCCGATCACATAAAAGAGAGGAAGTGAAGTGGTCTTGCAGAACTGAGTTTGAATGGGGGAAATGGAAAAAAAAAAATTATTCTAGTGCAGGCAATCCTACCGTAGTCCCACATTAATCTAAAAAAAAAAAAATCACATCGTACGCACCATCTTTGTTTCCCATGGTGGGAGACCTACACACCTTTCCCACCCTAGAAGGCATCATGAAAGGATGCAACTGTGCCAATAACCACCCGTTCAGTCCCCTACAACCCACGTGCTCTTTGGACTCTTGCGTGAATTTTTAGCAGCTTGATGTGATGTAGATATTTCGAGAAAAGTGTTTGTCATTACTCTCTCTCTAGAGTTTGACACAACGTAGTATTTAGTAGATTGGAATGAGACTTTTTCCCTCAATATTCATATATATATATATATATATATATATATATATATATATATATATATATATATTTTTTTTTTTTTTTTTTAATTCCCCAGGTGACCCCCCATCACTATTATTTCCAAAAATGACCTCCTTTACTATGCAAAGTGTGAATTCGGTTCCTGGGAATCCGAATTCACACTGCTTTGCAATTTTGTTTTTCTAAAACACGTTTAGAATTCAGGTTTTCCAAACCCGAATTTTAAACAGGTTTTTTATTTTTTTAATTAAAATGTTTGAATAATAAAATTTAAAAAATCATTTGATAATATAATTAAATAATATATTTAAATAATATAATTAATTATTAAAATTGTAAAATATTGACAAATAATATAATCAAACACTATAATTAATAATTTATTAAATTAAATTAATTTATTTTCTAATATTTAATTATATTTTGAAGAAATTTTAATTTTAAATTTAATATAATTAGGTATTTAATGAACTAATATATTATTTTAAATAATAATAATTAATGTAAACTAAAATTACTAATATTATTGAAAAAAATACATTGTAATTTAACTTAAAATAATTATTAAAAGATCCATCTTTTCCTCTTATGAATGTTAATCATTTTTTGTTGTAGAGAAGATTTCCACTATGCAAGCGAAACAGTCTCCAAAGCCACAATCAATTATTCAGTTGTTGAATATTTTCTTTGCATATAACTCTATCGAGCCCGAACTGTAATATTGAGCATATACTAATTACATATGCACTACATCATAATCAATTTGAATATGAAATGCATAGTAGAACACACGTTGTTGCTTATATCTCCTTGTAGGACGTCGATAGTAAAACTGCGATTTATTGTACCAATAATAAACGAAATGATTACAAAAATTATAATAAAAATAAATTTTTTAAATTTTAATTTATTATAAAAATCTGAAAATTTAATAAATAAAATATAAAAATTAAAAGTTCTTCACCGATTAAATTAAATTAAATTATCTTTTCAAAGATAAGTAAATTTTAAAGAAAAAATTATAATTTTATACATATTATAATTTAAATATATTATTAAATTTTATTTTCAAACATTTTAATTAAAAAACAAAAAAAAAACTAAAAAACATGTTTAGAATTTGGGTTTGGGAAACCCGAATTCTAAACATGTTTTAGAAGAAAAAAAAAATTACAAAGCAGTGTGAATTCGGGTTTCCAGGAACCGAATTCACACTTTGCATAGTAAAGAAGGTCATTCATGGAAATAATTGTGGTGGTAGGTCAAATGCGGAAATAAGAAGAAAAAAAATTGAATATTGAGGGAAAAAAGTCAAAGCAAATGAATTATGATGAAAATTTTAAATTAAAATAAAGTGTAAAAATATGAATTTCACTCATTTTTACTGTTTATTTTACTTTTTTTAACTCTTTTTTACCGCAAACAAACGTACCTTAATAGTTTGATCATTCCAGTACCATTATTGACCGCTAGGTTCGAGACAAGGAATTTTTTTTTTATATATTTCGAGACAAGGAACTGGTTAAACTTTTATTTTGCAAACAACTTTTTTTATAACAAGAAGGGTTAACTAAGTTTTTAGTCCCTAAACTTTTTCAAAATTTCGTTTTTTAGTTCCTAAACTTTAGTTTAACTGGTCAAGGTCCCTAAACTTTTAAAAATTATGTTTTTAGTCCTTAAACTTTAGTTTGACCGGTCAATGTCCCTAAACTTTTTAAAAATTCAATTTTTAGTCTCTAAACTTTTTAAAACTTCAATTTTTGTCCCTGAAATCTCATTAATTCAGAGACTAAAAACTAAATTTTAAAAAAAAATAGGACTAAAAACCGAATTTTTAAAAAGTGTAGGGACTTTGACCGGTTAAAATTTTATTCAAGGACTAAAAACCGAATTTTTAAAAAGTTTAGGGACCTTGACCAGTTAAACTAAAGTTTAGGGACTAAAAATCGAATTTTGAAAAAGTTTAGGGACTAAAAACTTAATTAATCCCAACAAAAATAGCTAAAATCTTGAAAAATAATCTTTTCCAAACATACTTTTAGTCTCTAAACAAAAAAAACCACCAAAATATGGGATGTATGGATTGAAAAAAGAAAAAGAAAAGAAGAGAGAGACAGAGATAAATGTTAAAAAAATAGGTTTAAATACATTTCTAGTCCTTGTAATTTAATATTTTTTTGCTTTTCGTCTCGCAAAATTATTTTTTGATTTTAGTTATTGCAAATTATGTTTGTTTTATTTTTCGTCCTTATAGCGTTTTAAATAGCATTTTTTCACTATTCAAAGCGCTATCTAAACCACTTTAAGGACGAAAAGCAAACAAACATAATTTACAAGGACTAAAACAAAAAAAAATTGCAAGGACAAAAAGCAAAAAAACACTAAATTGCAAGGACTAAAAAAGTATTTAAGCCTAAAAAATAATAATAAATATAATAAATTATGTAATGAAAAATAAAAATAAAGCAAAAATGTGATGAAAGAGAAAATAAATATAATAATAATTCTATGAGAAATCTTAACAATATTTTTAATAATTTTTTAAATACATTCTCTTTATTAATTAAAAATTATTAAAAATCATAAATTTTGTAATTCTTATTTTTCATTTAATAATTCTCATTTATAATTTTCAATAAATTTTATTAATAAATATTACTAAAAATTATATTAGAAAGTATATTAAAAGATGTGTGGCTATCATTCCAATAACCCTATTATTCACCAAAAAATAATTCCAATAACCCTATTTCCATATGCTTCAGTAGTGCCAATGTACACCCGTGACCCATATAATTGCACTACAAAATCTGAGACAAACCTGTTCGCGGGTATGGTGCTTCTGTGCACTTTTTTCACCCCTCGAAATTGACAAATTAATTATTCAATTTTCATATTTTTTTTCTCCTTATCTCTTGTTTTTTTAGGGTGTGTTTGGTAGGAAGAAAAGAAATAGATAAAAAATAGGATAGATAAAAATAGAGAAGAGAGAAAGGGAGTGATGAAAATAAGTGAGAAATAAAAGAGAAATATGAGTGTATGGTTTAAGAAAAATAAGAAAGAAATAGAAAAGAGAGAAAAATAATTCACCTTAACCTTAACCTCTAATTGGTAAGGTCTCCATCAACCATAACCTCTAGTAGAATTCGCCTACCTAAATTATCCACTAGGCCCATCGACACGACCACCACGAATGTTTCTTGACACTAGATTGAGGGTCTGTTTGATTCACAAAAAAGTATGGTACTGGACAGGACAACTTTAATTGTACCACGTTTGATTCGAAAAAAATTCACGGGACAGCACAACTTAGACGGTGATGGACAGAACAAAAACTTCATTTTTTGTTACTCAGAAAATCATGGGACAAAAAATTGTCCCAAGTACAAGCCATTTAAAAGACTAAAATACCCATTTATCTCTTCTTTCTCTCCCTCAACGTTACTCTTCCCCCACTATCTCGTTTCCCTTCCCCCAGTATCACGTACTTGTAGAACTGCTTCTCCAATCTCAATTTTTTTTTCTATTAAGAACTGCTCCATTAATTCTATACTTTAAAAATTTTCTTGCTTTTTTTTTTTTTTTTACATTCGAAACTGCTGCACATTCACGTGAACTTATATATATATATATAGAAAAGAATGTGAACTTTTATGGTAGTCTAATATAATATTATATATATATTTATGATATATATTACATAATATTTATAATATATTAAAATATACAATAATATATGTTATTTATAAAAGATAATAATAATAATAATTGTATAAGTAAGATAATTAATAATTAATGTTAAAAAGGGTATTCCAGTAAATTTCATAATATTTTGTTTGTGTTGTCCTTTGTCCACCAAACAATACACAAGATAAAAAGTTGTCCTGTAACTTAAGCATCTGTCCTGTGCTGTGTCCCTTGTGTTGTACCTCAGCGAGCATCAAACGCACCCTGAGAGTCTACCAAACTCTCTCAATTTATGTGCATACTCATATGCAACAACAACTATGCCACATGTATGTATGACATACAAATTTCATTTATAAATAAATACTTTACATTTGCATAAATATTCACTAAGTTTACATATATATGAATTCACCTTCATCATATGCTTTAGGTTTTTAGGGACCCATTTAGTAATCTCATAAACAAAGGGGGTAATCCTCACCATGGATTTTTCACCCTCACCTTAACCAAATTCCTCAAGTTCATGTTCAAATACAAAACATTAGTATAAAAGCCCTTTTCTCAACTTAGTTTAGAAATCTCCTTTTTGTAAATACATTTCTAAACTAATCTTTATCTAAATCATAATTTTGAATAAGAAATTAAGAAGGCAAATTTTTAAAAGACGGCTTCAAATTGATTTGCTGTAACTCATTCTTTACTTCATAAGTTTTTTGAGTTATCCCAGCCAATAAACCTGCTAAAGCTAGCGGTCTGATTTTTCATCTATGAGAATTGAGGAAAGAGACAAACATGAGAATTTGTAATTTTTCAGTTTAAGGGGTTGCAACCTAAAAGGCAAATAGTGACAACAAAGGGTGCACCTAGCTAAAAAGAAAAGAGTAATTTCATATAGCCTAATTAAAAGCACAAACACAAGATGCATTTCTTTAATTTACTCCATCCACTTATTTAACCAATCATTCAACTGACTTTTCATATATCATCATCCCACAATTCGTCCTCAGGTAAGTAACCCCCATTTGGTTCATGGAAGAAGCTAGCCTTGAGTAATCTTACCTGCAACAACAAAAATTACAGTGTCAGAATACTTGACAAAGGATTCATAAAAATAAATAAAATCTTTAATACCATCCCTATCACGTGAACAAGCACCAAGCCTTGCTAAGTTTTTACTCTAAATGACTCCCTACCCAATAAATGAAGGACAGAACAATTATGGATCAGAATCCAAAAACAAGTGTGTTGTGCATGACTCGTATTTTATGGGTGGGCAGATAATGGATCAAAGCAAAGCGGAACGGGACAATAGCGAATATTGAGCCCAGTGGAGCAGAGTGTAGCGACAATATAAAATAAAATAAAAAATATTTGCTCAAATCTATGTGAGGAATGTGTGAGTTGTGCAAGTATCATTACTTGTTGTTTATGAGAAATTCTATTCCTATAACTCTTTTCTACAAAGAGATGAGAAGAAAAAGTGGTAAGGATAAGATGAGTGATGTCATGCATAGAAATTAAGAGAAATTTTGACTTGTGAAAAGGTGTTGTAGAAAGAGAAATGCTAACAATACATTTTTTATCATACTTTTTTAAACACACTCTCTATAATTGATTAAAATTTATTAGAAATCACAAATTTTATGGGTCCCACTTGTTATTTAATGATTCTCTCTATCCTGATTATGTAGTTTTCAATAAACTCTAACCAATTATAGAGTAAGTATTGGGAGGAGTGTATTAAAGGGTGTGTTGCTAGCACCCCTCTTATAGAAAATATGTGCAGAAATAATATATCTCGTCATCTACTCATGTATGTTAGGTCCTAATTAGATAATCAAAAGATTGAAGGTAACCATTAAATATTTACCTGTTGAATCTCAGAAAATTTAGCAATCATGTCCTTAGGAATAGACCAGTCAAAAACATCAAAATTTTCCTTTATCCTTGCTTCATTAGAACTCTTGGGAAGCACACTATGGCCCATTTGCAGTCCCCATCGAAGAACTACCTGTGCTAGAGTCTTTCCTAATTTGTCAGCAATAGTATTTATAACTGGATGCTTAAGGAAATCACCTTCAAGCCAAGCAGGGGAACCCAAAGGTGAATATCCCTGAAGATTTGCAATTAAATGTCACATTTTAACCGTGAAAAATGAAGAAAAATGTTAGCATGACAACATATTTTCTAACACAATCTATTATTTACTTAAATGTATCGAAAATCACAAAATTTTGTGGATCACGTTTATTTAATGAGTTCCACCCTTTATTTTATTATTTTTCGATAAGTTTTAACAAATAATAAAGAGTGTGTTAAAAGAAATGTGTTGTTAACATTCCTCAAAACATCATGCTAACTCACAAACATGATGGGAAAGTGACCACTTTTGTGTGCAAAAATGAAATAAGATCATTAATGATTTGAAAACTTACAGAGAAATGGACACCCTTAGATTTGCAAAAAGCCTTCAACTTGCCCTGCCTCCATGCAGGATGACACTCTAACTGGTTAACTGCAGGAGTAACACGAGCATACTCAAGTAATTCTCCCAACTTCTTAGATGAGAAATTGCTTACACCTATAGCTTTAGCCTTGCCACTTTCATATAGAGCTTCCATTGCCTTCCAAGTGTTAGGTATGTTTGATGGCACAATGTTTTCAAACTTAAAGCCCACTGGTCCCTTCTTCATTCGAACTGGCCAATGAATCTTAACAGGGCAAACTCATCAATATTGATAATGTTACATATATATATGCATACCCCCCCCCCCCCAAAATCATAATAATGCACTGCACCACATGCAAGAGTATTAATTTACACCTCTTGGTCGAAAGATACATGCATTGGAAATGTTTGAGATACAAAATAAGAACTACGTACTAATTATGTAATATGAATTTAAAGAAAAAAATTATGCATATGGTATTCTGTTCAAACCATTTTACTATCCATGAACCAAATTAAATTGAGGCAATAGAATGGTGAATTTTCATATAATAAGAAAATTCATGTAAAAAATGAGGGCATAATGCAAATTAAATCTGAAATCAAAACTTTATGTATATGGAATCTTATATCTCAGATATTATTCGTTACTCTAGATTTTGACAAAAAATATATCTACACTTAACCCATCGACATTGAGCTCTAACACGTACTAGGTATAAATCTATATAATCAAGTTGTAAGTCTCTCAAAGTTCTGTCCAGAGCTTCTGGTACATCTTCTGGATCATGATCTGTACACCTGCACATCATCTTAACATTAAGTATAGAGAATCCTTTGCTTCTAGACATTAAAGACTAATAACTTAATGCATGATTCTACTAGCATTACTTTAGCTTTAAGAAGGAAGATAATTAATTTGAAATTGAAATAAAACCAGAGTTTAGAGGTAATCCATAAATCTTCTCGCTTGACTACACCCTCCTCAAATAACTTCTTTAATGCTAAGCCAATCTACAACAAAGAGAATGAATCATTAACATTGGACTAGGACAATATTTCAAAAATTAAGGCATCATATGAGAAATTACGTATGATATGAGTATTGGAATTAAAAACATTATCAATATTGTAAATAAGCAAATATTTTTGTTACATATATCCTGGTTTGTAATGATCTCAATCAATAACACTAGTTATGAAGATATGTAAAGATATGTAAAAATGTCTTAGGTGCATGGTTTATGGTTTATGTCATTATTGATAAATGTATTAAAACTCTTTAATCAAGATGACAACATAGTGTGAACTAGAACATAACCAAATGTGCTACTTAGTATTACATATATGTGACTTAATTATTATGCAAGTATAGACACTAGCAATCTAGTATTTTGTTGAATTGGGACATTGTTTATGACAATTACCTCCTTCTGGTTGCCGTAGATTTGAGCACAATCAATATGGCGGTAACCAACCTGGAGCAATGAAGTAAATGGTTAGATATGATAAGTTATTTGCAAAATTAAAAGTTTAAAACCTATTAGAATCATTAAATGCAACAATCCATCATAAAAAATTATAACACAGACAACCACTTTTTCATTTCATCACCCGATTCAAAATATTGTTGCTCAAAATTTGTTGGAGAACAAGTCCCACATTAGTGAATTAGAAACAAATAAAAGGATGCATAAGCAAAAGACCATAAGTCCAAAGTGTTGAGATATGTTTGGAATTGGATAAATAAGTAGTTGAATATAAAAGTTTACTCATTCTCGGATATAATTTCCAAGAGTGCAGTGAGTTTAAAGTGCTAAAACTTAAGGCGGGTGGGTGTTATCTTTGTCTTCCCCTTTTTCCCACCCTCTAATTGTATGATTGTTCTTCCCTTTTCCCATCCTCATTTTCATTTTATTCATGGATAGTGTTCTAATAGGGATAATGAGATTTATGAGTGATAGATGGGTTAAGTGATTTTGAACAACTTAGTGTGATTTTGGTAGCTTGGGAGCCATGGTTGATCCCTTAGGGCCGCAGAGATAAGGGTTTTTACAATCTGTTGTTCATTGCCTCGTGCTAAGCATTGCACAGTGGTGTTAAGAATGGTGGAAATAGGTTAAAACAGGTAAGGCTTTATTAGGCCCGAGCTTAGCCTTGGTTAAAAATACACGGTATGAGCTTGGCTTGTTTACTTGTCATAAGCCTTTTTTAAAGACCTAACTTGACCTACATAAAAGCTTGACCTAACCTACATACAAGCCTGTTTAAGGGCATATTTTGTAATAATTTAACACCAAAAGAGGTAAAAATAGGTATGTTAGGCTTTACAAGAATCGAGGCTAACTTGTGTATATTATATAAGCATATTTTTAAGGTTTAATCTGACATTCATGATAATTTATTTAAAAACATATTTTGCAATAAGACCTCTAAATAGAACATAAATTTATCTTTAAATAAATTTATAAACTTAAGCTTGACTTTACGTAGGTCAACATGCTTAATATTTTAAAAAATAAATAAATGTAAGATTTTAGTACAATATAGCAAATTTAATAATAATAATAATAATAATAATAATAATAATAATAATATATTTAAGTTTATTTAAATAGGCCAACCTATTAGGCTTAAAAGACTTTTTGAATGACCTAAAACGCAGACTTTTTAACTAAATGAGTTTTATTAAAAAGCTTTGACTTGATTTATTTTCTAAAAAACAAGGTCTGGCCTAAGCTTGATGTAAGCTAGGCCATATGCCCCTGTCAAGTGTCCGGACCTATTTCCACCTCTTGTGCTAAGCACCATCCACTTTGGAGTCACGGGTTGAAGCTCTGTGTTTTGGTGCTAAACGCAACCTTGGGTGCGTTAAGCATAGAATCTCCAAAGTTTCATGTTTAAGGTCTTATTTTTCAGTGGTAAGCAACATTGCTATGTCGCTAAGCAGGGAAGTCCTAGAGGATAGTGCTTGACAACTAGTGTTCTAGCGCTAAGCGCAAACTTGTATGTGTTGAGCACGAGATCTTCAAAACCTAGTGTTTAGAGCACTATGTAGCTAAGCTAAGTGACTAGTCTTCACCTCCAAGTGAAAGCTCTCACTAGGGAGAGCTTGATATTTCTAATTAGGCGACACTAAGAACTAGGAGCTAGCACTAAGTATTGAGTCGAGCGCAATAAGTGTAACACCTTAATTTTTACCAAGCTTTATTTCTTAATTATTCAGAAATTTATATTTAAAAATCTACAGAAAATTCAATAAGTCTGATATACACCACACTACTACAAAAAAGGCATTTAACATCGGTTATTTTAGGCTTTTAACATCGGTTATTAACCGATGTTGTATCGAACGATGTTGAAAGTGGACAACTTTCAACATCGGTTCTTGAACCGATGTTAAAATGCAATACAACATCGGTTCGGAGCACAACCGATGTCAAAGGATGCCCACATAGTGAAAATTATGTGTTGAAAACAACATCGGTTATGGTTAAAACCGATGTTGTTAGGTGACAAACAACATCGGTTCTGGGACAACTGATGTTGTTTGTCACCTAACAACATCGATTTTTACCATAACCGATGTTGTTTATGCAGTTTTTTTTTATTAGCGTTCTGTTTTAGATTGAACCAAACCTGTAATTTCAAAGAAAAATCCAGACCCAAATCAAAATTATGTGTTGAAATCAACATCGATTATGGCAAAAACCGATGTTGTTAGGTGACAAACAACATCGGTTGTCCCAAAACCGATGTTGTTTGTGCACTTACAACATCGGTTTTGGAACAACCGATGTTGTTTGTGCGCAAACAACATCGGTTCTGGGACAACCGATGTTGTTTGTCACCTAACAACATCGGTTTTTACCATAACCGATGTTGTTTATGCAGTTTTTTTTTTATTAGCGTTCTGTTTTAGATTGAACCAAACCTGTAATTTCAAAGAAAAATCCAGACCCAGGCAATTTGTATAATTAATAATCAATGATCTATGCTTTATATTATTATAAATAAAATACTAATTAATGTATAAACAAACATTAAGCAATATATCCAATATATAAATTCTACGGATAAAAAAATAACCCAATATATAAATGTTTACAAATAGAATCCATTAATAAGCTAAATGTCTACTAATTTGTTCAGTGCTTCATTTCTAACTCTCAAAAAGTGTCGTGCCCACTGAATGCGAATATCTTCAATTGTCGTTGCCTCCAATGGTTGAGAATCGCTAAATGTCTACATCATATATAAACAAATGTTAGTTAATCACATCGAATATTAATAGTTATAATAAATGAAACCTGTTAAAGTAAACAAATATATTACCGTTTCCCAGTTATCCCTGAATCCCCCATGGATGATGGTCCACATCCAATGCATGACATAATAGCCGCACTCAGTGCCTCCGCTTTGTAGATTACACTAAATTCAATATGAAATTTAATAGTGTTTAAGACAAATTATTGTAAAAAAAAAACTAAGTAAACATTTTGGATATTCAAACATTGGTTAAATTACTTACTTTTACATTTATCCAATCAATTTTCTTCGACTTACTTGGTTGGTTACCTTGCAAGCCCTTTAAAGCACTGGTTAAAAGAAACATGCAAATATATTTGTAAGACCAAGATATTCATGTATAATAGGTTAGATACAATAAATTTGTTACAAATTTAAACGTACCCTATAACTGTGGCTTTGATGTCTACATCGGGCTTCTTGTGCAGGGAACAAAACCAGACAACAACATTGGACCTAGGACAAATAACCAGGAGTTGCCAATGTTGGCTGCATTGGAAAATAGTTATTAGTAACAATGCAATCATTATTTAAATGCATTTATTAATGAAATTTTACTTACTTATTTAAGTAAGCTCCTAGGTAGACTTCTTTTTGAGATTCATGCATCCATCTTTGAATGTAATTTTGAGCATGATCTCGCGTATTCCCTGATCTCTGTATGCTCTGAGGCTCAAGGAATCCATAGACAGAACCATGCTCGAATTCCATACATAAGTCATTCAAAAACCTATTTTTGTTCAAATAAATGTAAATTGTTAATCACTTACAATTAAATAGGTAATTGACCTAAAATTCAAATGTACTTACGTCATCCACAACTGTATAACACTGATATTAAGATATTGATTGCCACTCAATATCTCCTCAACATCACTATGATTTATGTAGATGGGGAACTGTTCATTATGCACCCCAAACAATCTCGCATCCCACCACACCTGGAAAGGATGTCTGAAAAGTAACAGGCTAACCTGTACCAAATTTAATAATGGATCATCATCAGGGACCGACCTATCATGAGGTTCAGCTGGTTCCTTTGGTCTCTGTTTATCCTACACAATTAATAAATACAAGTTAGTTGTAGTCAACAATTTATTCTATTCAATTGTATTGATTATACCAAAAAATAAAATCAGTTAAAGAAGCTACCTCCCGTGCTACCTCCCGTGACACAGGCTTCACAAGATGACTCGGCCATGCAATAAAGGTGTTTAGGGCGTCCCCCACTAATTGAACCTCATTAGTCGGTAAAGGGACTCGAGCAGTAGCATCTAGAACCTCTTCAACCCCCACCTTGACCATATCATCCGTCAAACATGTGTGGTGTATGATTGAAGCCCCATGATAAACTCTCCCAATGGCCACCAAGCGGGGAGGCTGCTCATCAACATATAAGCCACACTGATCAGCTGTTGTGTCAGTGCCAGGCTCCTCCCCTGAGGGATCAATATCAGTACCAACACAACTCCCCTTCGTGCTAACACGGGCACCGGAAGGAGCTACATATGGGTGAACATGCTCAGGCGGCTGCTCGGAGGTCATCTGGCTCAACTCCATTAACAATTCTCTCTTTAGCTCATCTTTAAACTCCTCTTTAAACTCCTTTTTAAACTCCTCTCTGAAGCTCTCTTTCAAGCTCTCTTTCAACGAAGCCACAAGCTCTGCGGTGATGGATGAAGAAGTATGCGAGCCACGTGATAGTGGTCCAAAGTAATGGTTAATGGTCACACCAACTCCAGCAGCACGAACACGACCAGGCGCTCCGGTCAACCAATAGCAGTCGTCAGTATATCCTGCCGTCCATGGGGAACAAAGGTACCCTGTGTGCACTGCTCCTCTAGGGAATCCTACAAGCAAAAAAAGATTAAGGAGTCAACTTGTGTTGTTACTATATTTAGTTACATTCTAAGCTGCATAATAACTTACAATCCTATCAGCAACTTGTTGTGCTGCCTCAGATGTCATCTGCCCAGAACGTTTTGTACGGGCCTTCTTCCACTTCACATGTCGTTTAATGGGAGATGGAGGATCAACTACACTTGTACTCCCAGATTCAGCAGCTTCAGCCTGTTTTTTCTTCATCTTCTCGGCCATCATGTTTTCCTCAAGCCATTCATAACCCCCACGAGACATCACATGTGGCATGTTGTTATGTTTCTGGATTTCTTGAGCCTTCTTTCTGATTTTCTGTGAATAATAAGACATACTTTCAGCAAAATAATTAATCAAATTTCGATATAGACAAATTAAAAAACATTGCCCACAACTTACCTGCCAAGCAGAAGTATTGCGGCTGTCTTTAAATTCCCTCCACATGTCCTTCTCAATGCCAAATTTTACACAAGGAATGTCATCATCATCCTCATGTACCTCTTCCTCCTCATCACCCTTCTTTTCTTTAATTGCATATTTCCTTGTAAGGTCTGCCTTAAACTGCCTCCATCTTGTTCCCACATGGGAAATAATTTTCCTCCTAGCCTTGGACGCTTCTGGAATATCAAATTGTTCCTTCATTTGAGAATCATATGTAACAATCAATGACAATAATATGCAAGTTAAATACATACAATTACTATAACATAAAGGGTTTATTGAAAATACCAGAATGTCCTCCCAAATCATGTTCTTCTTATTTTCTGGCACATGGTGCCAATCTTGATATGTAATATCAACCCTGTCTCGGGCAGCAATCCCCAAATAGGTCCTGAAATGTGATCTATTTGGACCTGAAGCTCTCCCAGTTGCAGGATCGACATCAACTCGTGGCTTCTCCCCAGACAAGCGTTTAGCAGTGAATTTTTTGAGTCGTGTGGATTGTCTAGTCCTCCTGGACGTAGACTTAGAAGGAGCTGATGACTCAGGACGAGGGGAACCTACTGGTGTACCCATGTGCCTGTTCAAACAAACAAAAAAATAAGTGTTATTTGCAATTGTACAAAGTTTATAAATTGTAAATGGAGATAAAAAATAAGTTGACAAAATTATTAAAGTATACAATAACATAGACATTACTTATATATAACATGGTTAGGTAGGAATGTTCTCCCATAAGCCTTCATCATGATCATGACGATTTGCGTGTACGCCGTCCTCCTCATTCTCTTCAATGATGGTAGGCATGCGTGTGTAGAAAGAGGGAGACTCACAAATATCAAGTGTTGAATCATCATTTTCATGAATAACACCGCTGGTTCTTCCTTGTAGAACCACTGACCACCTTGCATTACAGGGATCTTCGACATAAAACACTTGTTTTGCTTGTTCTGCCATGATGAAAGGCTCATCCTTATAAGCAACCTTTGTAAGGTCTACAAAAGTGAATCCCAAATCATCAGTCTGCACACCGGTGTTGCTATCAACCCACTTACACTTAAAAATAGGCACTTTGAAAATAGTATAATCAACCTCCCAGATTTCTTCAATCACTCCAAAGTAAGACATGGACCCCAATTTGGGGTTGTTATCTTTTGCACTAGAAAAGTGTTCTGCTTCAGCCCGAAGACTAACCCCACTGTTTTGAACTGTACTCTTGTCATCTTGTGACTTCGTGTAGAATGAATACTTGTTGATATCATATGCCTTCCAAGTTGGAACATTTAGCTTAGGCCCATTTGCTAACTACTTTAACGTTTCAGAAGGATCATCAAGAGCAAAGATTGTGTCTTTAAACCAGTTTAAGAAAGTTTTGTTATGCTCAATCAACACCCGATTCTTGTTCATTTTTGGGTTACTTGCCTTCACAAATTCTTTGTGTGCATTTATGTATGGGGTCACCTCATCGGTATTATTCAATATATACAAATGTGCTTCATTCAGTGCCTTGAGACCCATGGTTACAACAATTAACCCTCGTGTACCCTTACCTCTCACTCTATTCTTGTGACGAGACTCAGGAACCCCGACAGGTTTCGTCTTCTCCATGTACTCTGAACAAAACTCAATAGCTTCTTCCGCAATGTACCTTTCAACAATGGATGCCTCAGGACGGTATCGATTCTTGGTATACCCTTTTAAGATCTTCATGTATCGCTCAATTGGGTACATCCACCTTAAATAAACGGGTCCACATAATCTAATCTCCCTCACTAGATGAACAATTAAGTGAACCATGATGTCAAAAAATGAAGGAGGAAAATACATCTCCAACTGACACAAGATAATAGCAGCCTCATTTTCTAAGTCATCCAACTTTACAGGGTCAATTACTTTGCTACATATTGCATTGAAGAATAAGCACAGGCGAGTTATGGCAACCCTGACTTTGTTAGGCAATATGTTTCATATCGCCACGGCTAGAAATTGTTGCATCAAGACGTGGCAATCATGAGACTTTAAGCCAACTAATTTGAGACCCTTCATCGATACAAGACTCCTTACATTTGAAGAGTATCCCTGTGGCACCTTAACATCCCGCAGACACTGACAAAAACTTTTTCTCTCTTCTCTGGACAAAGTATGGCATGCTGGGGGCAAATATGTTCGTTTACCTTCTGACCTTGGATGTAACTGCTCACGTATACCCATCTCAACCAGATCTTGCCGAGCATTCAGACCATCCTTTGTCTTGCCTTTAATGTTAAGAAGCGTGCCGATTAAACTATCACACACATTTTTCTCCACATGCATAACATCTATACAATGTCTAACATCTAGATCGGACCAGTATGGAAGATCAAAGAATATCGACCTCTTCTTCCATATTCTTTTCTCACTTGCATCCTTCTGTTGGGTCTTCCCAAAGATATTTTGGATGTCTTCCACCCGCTCATAAACCTGCTTTCCAGTCAAAGGTATCGGTGCACTTACATCCTCTTGTCTTCCATTGAAAGCTTTTTTCAATCGCCGATACGGGTGATATGGTTTGAGAAATCTCCGATGCCTAGTGTAGACTGTCTTTCTTCCATGCTTGAGTTGCACGTAGCTTGTGTTTTCTTCACATATAGGACATGCGTGATGCCCCTTAACACTATATCCACTCAAATTTCCATATGCTGGAAAGTCATTAATGGTACAAAATACCATTGCACGCAACTTGAAGGATTCCTTGCGATTCCCATCAAAGACATCAACCCCTTCGTCCCACAACTTTCTCAAGTCTTCAATCAACGGACTTAGATAAACATCAATGTCATTTCCTGGCTGTCTTGGACCAGAAATCATCATAGACAACATAATGTATTTTCGCTTCATGCACAACCAAGGAGGCAGGTTGTAAATTACTAGCAAAACAGGCCATGAACTGTGGTTAGTACTTAAGTTACCAAAAGGATTCATTCCATCGGTAGCAAGTCCAAGCCTAAGGTTTCTTGACTCTTCCCCGAAATCTGGAAACAAATGATTAATATTGTCCCACTGGGGAGAATCAGCCGGATGCTGGAGCAATCCATCACATTTTCGACTATCTGCATGCCATGTCAGGTTTTTTGCATCATCTCCATTAGCAAACAATCGTTTAAACCTTGGAATTATTGGAAGATACCAACACACCTTTGCTAGGGACTCTTTCTT
Source organism: Pueraria montana var. lobata (assembly GCA_026413185.1). Classification (NCBI taxonomy): domain Eukaryota; kingdom Viridiplantae; phylum Streptophyta; class Magnoliopsida; order Fabales; family Fabaceae; genus Pueraria; species Pueraria montana. The sequence continues at coordinate 71,083,601 of CM048650.1, read as the reverse complement.
TGTGCTTTCATCACTACCACACGCGTCATCCTTTAATTTGTACCGTGACACCCCACACATGGGGCATTTATGCATATGTTCAAACTCATTTCTGTACAATATGCAATCATTAGGGCATGCATGTATTTTCTGATACTTCATACCCACCGGACACAGTATCTTCTTTGCCTCATAGTTATTTTTCGGCAACGTGTTCTTTTTTGGAAGCATCGTTTTCAACACCTCAAGCAAATCAGTGAAGCTTTTATCACTCCACCCATATCTTGCCTTCAAATTGACCAAACTTAACACCGCTGACAACCGTGTGAAGTTGTTGCACCCTAGATACAAAGGCTTCTTCGAATCACTTTCCAATGCATCATACAAAGGGGCATGTGCTTGATGAAAAGACTCTTGTCCAACATCTCGGATCATATCCTCTAATCGATCTCCCATTTCAACATCAACAACATACTCAGTTTGGGACACCGTCGGCATGTCTATGAATTCACCATGCCATATCCATCTTGTATATGTTTGAAGAATCCCGTCACAGAGAAGATGTGTCCTTATGTCGTCCACGACATGTCGTCTCCCATTCAGACAGTTAACACAAGGACAATAATATTTTCCCCCCATATTTGGTGAATTTTGTTGAGCAAATTCCAAAAACTTTTCAACCCCATTCTCATACTCCTCAGTGATGCGAATAGCTTTCATCCAACTTCGATCCATCTTTCCTTTTATATGATACTCACAAAGTTATATCATGCATGACGATCTCACTTTTTCATAAAGGTGTGGCCCTATCCCATTCAGGAAGACATTTTTTTATACTTAATTTGTACGTAGAGGTTAAGTCTCTTTTGTTAAATTTGACGAAATTTCAGTAGCATTTCGCATTGATCTCCAAGTACACGACATGAAAGCAGTGACATCAATTCCACCACAATCAAGTATGCACTTGGAGAACAAAACGAAATGCACTAAACCGAAATTTTGTCAAATTTAACAAATGAGACTCAACCTCTACGTATGAATCAAGTATAAAAAAATGTGTCTTCCTAAACTGTCCAAACGGACAATTCAAGATTCAATACAACGATTAATCCAAACTTTCCGTATTAATCATTGTATTGAACCTCAAACGGGAAACTAAGGTTCACTCATAATGCTTAACTTGCATATAAAATAATACTCATTAATTACACAAACAACTTATACACAAATATTATAATTGTAACAAGCACTGAAGTGTTAGAATGAGATACGTACCTGAAAAGATGCTCACTAACAATAAGAAAGAATGCGGTGATGACGGTGGACATGACACAATCTCTGAAGGACAAGAATAACACCAACACAGGTACTCAATGCTCACTGCCTGTAGGTTAAGTTATTACAAAAATTATCAAATTGATAATCATTTCTAGAAATTTCAATGCTCAGAGTAACATGCTATTTTCAAATTCAAGACAAAATTAAAATAAGATCAAATACAGGTGCAGCACATAATTCACGTTTTTATTGCATAGACCACAAATTCAAGCATCAAAACAAGTGATTTTGTCCTATTTTGGTCACCAAACAATAAGGGCTTCATATACTATCCATGACAGACTTTATTTATATCATTGGGCACACTTAAAATATGATTTACACGAAAATTGTGCAGCAGAACAGTAGTTGAAATTATGCAGTAAAAACTGAATGATTCAATGCCTTAAGCATAGCTTTCATGCATGATTTGGTCACCATTAATCTAATGACTTATGCAATAACCTTTGTAACACCAAATACATCACTTACCATTGTTAATGTCATGATTTTAACAGCAATAAAAACTGCAGGACAGCAAATGTGTTCTGTCATAAAAATCAGTGTGTGCAAACTTTTTGTCTTGTATCTTTTTATATATTTATATAAAAAATAAAAATTATAAAAATCCATAGAATCTAGATTTCTTCCAACACCATCTGCAATTAGTGTGAAATCTTTTTGTTCATGCGTAGGTTTAAGTAAGTGTAAAGATTTTAATGATGTTGATTGGTTGAACTTAGTTATGATTATCTTTTACTTATTTTATGTTAATCATGTTCCAAATTAATATGATACTAATGTATAATTAAATATATTATACCATGAACTTTTTTTAAGTGAAAAATGAAATAAAATTCTTATTTAGATGAATTTTTGCATCCCAACTGCAGATTTTAGGCTTCTATCTAGTCAAATTGGCAACACACAGTGGGCAGGGGTACTGCTGTAGTCTAATGAAAAATATCCCTGAATGTATTTCAGTTCAATTTTGTTCAGTTCAATTTTTTCTACTTAACTGAAATATAAACTCATGATACAGTAAATAGATATGAATTCCAGCAGAAGAATTACAATGAAAGCTTGGTCCATCCTGCTCTGTTAGTGCATAATGAGTATGAATATATACTTCTATCTATCTTTTAATGGTTTTTTCTCTTATGGATAAATGTTTACATTTCTAATGGATGAACGCTAGCAGACCCAAAACTGTATTTATTATGGGAGGGGGTGGAGGGTCTGCTGCAAGAGAGGTACTGAAGCATAAAGACATTGAAAAAGTCATAATATGTGACATTGATAGGGTAAGTTGTTCATATAGTGACCGTGGCATATCCCTTGTTAACTGATTGTGCAGATTTTAACTAAAACTTCTCTTCCTTATTGTTTGTTGATCTGAGTTTAATTAATATGCTTAACCACAGAACATTGCCGGTTTGATTCGTGAGCATATGACGGCAAATCATGTGGCATATAGTAAGCCTTTTCATTATTCTTTTCTTGTTCTTTTTTCTAACTAATATATAAACATGAAAGGCTAGCATTGGACACTCACTCTATTAAAACTAATTAAACCCAACCTTCATATACACAGGCTGGTCCTGCGGGAATTTTTACACACAAGGCAGTGTTCTCGCCATTATACAACACGCTAAATCAAGTTTTCACTTGTAAGCACATTTTTCCTTCTAACCCTTGCCATTATAGAAGCATGTATAATAATGCTTAGTTTCCAATGTGGGATTTTGATTATTAATTAGTTGATAAGCATATTTCTTTGGATTCTTATGTAGATGTGGTTGCATATACAACGGTGGTGCCATCCTATGGCGACTCGTATGGATGGATTATGGTGAGATTGAAAGCAAATATATATATATATATATATATATATATATATATATATATATATATATATATGCTCCTTTCATTTCTTTCCTATCACTTTTGTCTTTTTTTTTATCAGCAAAAGATTATAATATATATAAAAAAGATGGGATTAATATATATATAAGTCATACCAATTCCATAGAACACAGCAACAATACAGCCACTCACGAATTGCCATAGGTTACAGGGTATTTATAATTGCCTCATAAATACAACGTAACCAAAACATTGTAGAAGCTACACTAACTAAAAAGAATTTCCTCCTAACCCGAGAACAATGTATCAGACCCCAACATATCTAGTCTATTACTTTCATCCCATCTGCATAATTGTTGATATTTTCTGCAAGAAAAACCAATATCTACAAAACTCTTGTCCAGCCCCAAATTTTCTTGCCTTACACCGAATTCCTCCTATCATTTTTGTCTATAACAGAGTACAAATGAAAGAAGTAGCTTAATGTATGGTTATAAATTTACAATACAAATTAAATTGCATTGAGAGATTAATTTCATTTTCAATGGAAGTGTTCTACGATCTATTGAGTTAATTTCATTTTTGTTGCCAAGAATGATTAATTTTTTTTCTCTAATTAATCATCCATTATAAAAAATGAAATTAATATATATAAGTGATACCAATCCCATAGAACACAGCAACAATGCAGCCACTCACGAATTGCCATAGGTTATAGGGTATTTATAATTGCCTCATAAATACAAGGTAACCAAAACATTGTAGAAGCTACACTAACTAAAAAGAATTTTCTCCTAACCCGAGAACAATGTATAAGACCCCAACATATCTAGTCTATTACTTTCATCCCATCTGCATAATTGTTGATTATTTCTGCATGAAAAACCAGTATCTACAAAACTCTTGTCAAGCCCCAAATTTTCTTGCCTTACACCGAATTCCTCCTATCATTTTTGTCTATAACAGAGTACAAATGAAAGAACTAGACATAATGTATCGTTATAAGTTTACAATACAAATTAAATTGCATTGAGAGATTAATTTCATTTTCAATGGAAGTGTTCTACGATCTATTGAGTTAATTTCATTTTTTCTGCCAAGAATGATTAATTTTTTTCTCTAATTAATCATCCATTATAAAAAAATCAACCCAATTATTATTCTGAACGAAATTTTGCCATATCGTTCTAGCTGGACTGCACAATCTTAATACATTATTAATATCCTCAACCCAATGATGCATCTCAACCCACTCTTTAACACATTATTTTTGACAATTTTCACCACAAAGAGAAAACTGAACAGCAAACATTACCTGTCTACATGCGAGAATAGTGCCAGCAGAGACAGCATTGGCGAGCCTACACGTATATATAAGAGCCACTCATCAGTCATTGCATTTTGTTGAACCAATGAGATAACTTAAGCACACAGATAATATACACACTTAAAAGATTAATAAGGCTTAAACATTGAGAAGGCTAGCTCTTTGGCAGAGAACAGGGAAAAGTTATGAAGAGCCAAAATTTGGTCAAATCGATTCAGTTTAGGCATTTTGTCGAGCAACTAGTTAGCAAAATGGAATACCCTTTTTTTTCTCTACAGCCACCCAAATTGCAAGCACAAACAACTGTAAAATCAACTCACTACAACGTCCTTTTCACCAATACCTTAATGAAATCGAAATTACATATCTTACCAAGGACCTTGCGATGAGAGAAGCAATGGCAGAAAGAACAAGGTCGTTGAACTAGATAATGGATGAACGAAGGTTCCTAGTGGTGGCACCGTGACAGAAGAAAACGAAGATGAGCAATTTTAATGGCACCGTGACAGAAGAAAACGAAGGGCTCAGAACAGTTCTTACCTCCGGTGGTGGCAACCTCGCCGGCAATGAAATGGTGCGAGAGAGGGAGGGAGATTCGAGGGTTCGCAAAGAGGGAGGGAGACTGAAAAGGATTTGAGGGTGTTCTCTGAGAGGGGGCTCGAGAGAGGAAATTGAGAGAAGGCTCGAGAGAGGAAATTGAGAGAAGGCTCGAGAGAGGAAATGAGATATCCACGGCGCGCAGGAGTATTGCAAAGGAAAAGCGTATGTGTTAAAAACCCCTTTCAACATCGGGTATACAAAGAACTGATGTTGTTATGATATTTCAACATCGGGTATACAAAGAATCGATGTTGTTATGATATTTCAACATCGTTTATTTGAAAAACCGATGTCGTAAACTTCCATTTAATTTCAAAAATGCCACCGTATTTTTTTGACATCGGTTTTCAAACAAACGATGTTGATAAGACGATGTTGAATGGCTTTTTTGTAATAGTGCCATTTGCTTCAAATTATCGAATACTATCTTATTATGATTTTTAAATATTTTTTCAGAACGGGCCCAAAAATGACTAAAATACCTTTTAAAAGGCAAAAATTAAATATAAATTAGTAAAGATAATTAAAATGTACAGAAATTATATTTTAAGCCTAGAATATTGTTTATAATAATAATAAATGACTTTTGATAATTTTCTAAGAAATATGAAATTTTTGTTTAAAAGATCAAAATGTCTTTAGTTAACTATATTAGCTTAACCAAGATGTCTATAAAATTATATAAATTATATTTTTTAGTGTAGAATAATCTAGTGAAATTATTTTATTAATTTATAAATTATTTTGAATAAAAATAAGTAAAATTACAATTATGCCCTTAATCATATTAAAATGACAAAAATACCCTTTTGGGCCTATGATGGTAATTTTGCCTAGCCCTGTTATTACCAAGACTAAATGCTATTTTTACCATTTTCGCAAGGTTAATTTAAATGGATAATACCAGAGATTTTGAATAAAATTAAAAATTAACTTTTACTAATTATAATAACCATTCATTTATGTGAAACTTAGCTTGCCTTTAACCATTTTTAACTTGATCACCAAGTAAACACAACATAAATACATTCTCTCCCTCTAGTTGACGCACACACACACCAAATTCCTCCATCAAGTTTTTCTCTTCTTTCTCTCAAAAGTTCAAAGAAATTCCAAGAGTTTGTTGCTCCTCTTCCTTAACCACACTCATTCTTCTCCATTAGGACTTGGAGTTGAAACAAAAATAGTTTGAACGTGTTCTACATTTTGAAATAGTTTACCTATAGGTATTCCCATTCAACCATGTTGAAAGTGAAACCAAATGTTAGAGAAGGATTCACGTCATGCCTTGAAAAGTTCAATTCGGTTAAACCAAACACATTGTTCATCGTAGACATGTTAAAAACAAATCACTACTGCCTTTGCACCTCCAAGTTCAGTAATTAAGACTTTAATATTTTTTTTCTTCTAAAAATCATTATATTGAGAATCGTGTAGCGCACACCAAAATGGGTTGGATTGGATAAACTTTTTTTACAATAAAACAAAAGTACATCAAATCAAATTTGATAATTGTGTAGTACTAGATACATATCATAAAAATTCGGTAAATTTTTAAGTTAAACTGCCATTCAACCAAGAAACTCCACAATATAGGGAATAAAAAAGAAAGAGAATCACAATGTATATGTAAGGATAATATATAGTATAGGATGAAAAAACCTTGACTGCATGAGCTATAACATCACCAACAACACCAGGATCAGCCAGCCAAGTTCCCAACCCTAGTGAAGGGATTTTAGCTCCAGTGTTGAGCTCGAAGAACCGGATTTCGTTGCTCATTTTTGTGAGCACAACACAACACAATGGAGCAGGTTGAAGATTCAATGCTAGCTGTGTATGGAACAAGCTAGATGAATAAATAAACACGAGGGTAATACAACCATTGCACTCCCACTTGCTCCTTGGACTCTTGCATGGAGTTAATTTCCAGCTAGATGTGATGTAGATATTTCAGCGTGGCCATGTGTAGAGTCAAACCCACGTACACTACAAAATTAGAGTCAGACAAACTTCTGGGCTGATCAATTAAAGGGGGTTAATTTTACAAATAAATTATTAAAGTAAGAATTTTTTTTGAAATATTTTATCAATTGACACATTCAACGTTGAAAATTTCTAGTTTAACTAGAGTTTTCGATACCACATCATGTCAGCTATTTTTATAATAAATTTCAAATTTTTAATGTCATGTGACTTCAATAAATTGAAATTCAAAAATAATTGGCGTGACATTGAAAATTCTAGTTAAATTAGAATTTTTTAACATTGACTGTCTCAATTTGGTAAAAAAAAATTTAAATTTTATTGAGTTAAATAAACACATTCATGCAATTACAAATTATTGTGTATGATTAATTTGTTGACTTTAACAATAGGTTTCAAGTTTATTGTCGACATTGTAAAAAAAAAAAAATCCTCTTTATTTTTAATTATTCCCTATATATCTCTAAGTTGAGACAAACCAACTTATGTGTGAAGATGTGTGCCTAAAAATTGGAATTGAGTGTTTTATATACTGTCACACGGTCACACCCTCTTTTGTTCCCTTGTCACAAAATTAAAACTCATTGTATAAAGTGTTTCAAATTTTAGATTTACCAAACCGAGACATTCAAAGTCGAAAAACTCTAATTTAATTAGAGTTTTGCGGGTGCAAGCTTAAACAGGCAGACTTACAAAAGAATTTCCCCCAACACATACCCAACTCTACATGTCACATACTTACGAAAGAATTTACCCCAAAAATATGTCCACTACAGCCTGGAATTGTCCACTAGCACGACCCTTCCAAAAACAGCCAAAAAATGACAATACTAAGCTAATCTGACCAATCATAAAAAGAGAAATGAAACCCCTTCATCCTACGTGATAACCAAAACTAAGATCTAAATTTAAACATGTCCACAACATTTTCAGCATTCAAAATTTCATTTCTAAAAACAATATTATTCCAATGTATCCATAATGACCAAACAACCGCAAACCAAGCTACCCTCCATGCCAAGCAATTTCTTTCCCCCCAAACCACACTTGTATGTTGTAAGAAATGATTTTTGGGGTCCATATATTGAACTAGTTGTACACCCACCCACTCATAGCGTTAATTCCATAGTTTTAAAAACTGGACCGGAATGGACCGGCCGGTCTAACTGGGAACACCTGTGTCTGGTCCGGTCATGTTATCAGATCGAGAATGCTATTGACCCATGCTGACGTCATTGACTCGGTGCAAACCCGATGACTCTGCAGGCACGAATGTGGAATTGCAGGAGGTGTAAATGTGAAATTTGAACTTGAAAGTTTAAAGTAGGCGAGTTTAAATTATTTTAAAATCTAGACGTGAGTTTAAAATATTTAAAATTTGCACAGGTTGGGACTAGAACCCATGCTCTTTTGGTTGCTTAAGTTTATTATAACCACTGAACCAATGCATCAACTTAATATTTGTGTGCCAAATTATATTTATATACATATCTTACATATAATTTTTATATATTTAATATAGACCGGTTCATGCGGTTTAACTATTGACCCACTGGTTCAACCAGTGACCCAGTGCCTTGATCGGGTTGGTCACCGGTTCGATTTTTAAAACTATGATTAATTCCAAATGAAGTATGAGAACCTGTATGTGAACATGATATGATATGTGGATTCTTCCTCTTCAAGACAAAACAGACAAGAATGATCTTAACCAGGGTCAGCACAAGGGTAAAGCAACTAAAGTTTAAGATTTAGGTCTACCAACAAAAAAAATTTACTATTAGTTTTTATAAAACAAAAAAGGCCACATATATTGACAAAAAGGCCTAATATATAACTTTCTCATTTAAAGAAGAAAAATTCTGTTAAAATTTGCTTTAGGGGCCTCGTAACCATTGGGTCGACTCTGATCATGACTCTCCACTTATATATAGCATTTCCTCAAATTGGCCTTTGTTTGTAATCTATCAACACTTAAGGGGGAGATTGTTAGAGTACAAGTGTGAAGGTGAAGTCCCACATTGGGTAGAAATAGGCGACTTGAGCAACATATAAGTGGATAGACCCACAAACCTAATACCTTAAGGTTTCGGGTTGAAGGTGGTGTCAGGTTCACTTATGTGGTGTGCTCGTGGCCCATTTGTGTAAATCTCCCCGGAGTTTTCTCCCCCTCGGTGCACAACAATTGGTATCAGAGCTGATGGTTCGACAAGGTGATCGGCTCGGACGAGTAAGATGGATTGGCGATGGATCCGGGTATGGACATGGGGATCCTTTGTATCGAAAGTGTTCTTGGCGGTAGGTCCATACATGGAGGCCAGGCAGCGTGTCCCGCACCGTAACGGTGGAACGGCGGTTCAAGGTACTAGAGCATGGTTAAGCTCTAAAGGCGTCATCATTGGATACTCATGATAAAAATGGCTTCCGCTTAAGGGGGAGCTACCATGTGGAAGAGACCCACAAACCTAATGCCTTAAGGTTTCGGGTTGAAGGTGGTGTCAGGTTCACTTATATGGTGTGCTCATGACCCATTGGTGTAAATCTCCCCGGAGTTTTCTCCCCCTCGGTGCACAACAATTGGTATCAGAGCCGATGGTTCGACAAGGTGATCGGCTCGGACGAGTAAGATGGATTGGCGTTGGATCCGGGCATGGACATGGGGATCCCTTGTATCGAAAGTCTTCCTGGCGGTAGGTCCATACATGGAGGCCAGGCAGCGTGTCCCGCACCGTAACGGTGGAACGGCGGTTCAAGGTACTAGAGCATGGTTAAGCTCTAAAGGCGCCATCATTGGATACTCGTGATAAAAATGGCTTCCGCTTAAGGAGGAGCAACCATGTGGAAGAGACTCACACTTGAGGGTGAGATTGTTGGAGTTCAAGTGTGAAGGTGAAGTCCCATATTGGGTAGAAATGGACAAGTTAAGTAACATATAAGTGAGGAAGACCCGCAAACCTGATGCCTTAAGGCTTTGGGTTGAAGGTGGTGTCAAGTTCACTTATGTGGCGTGCTCGTGGCCCATTGGTGAAAATCTCCCCGGTATTTAACCCCCTCGGTGCATAACAATTGGTATAAGAGCCGATGGTTCGACCAGGTGACTGGGTCAGACGAGTAAGATGGATTGTCGATGGATCCAGGCATGGACATGGGGATCCCTTGTGTCAAAAGTCTTCCTGGCGGTGGGTCCATACATGGAGGCCAGGTGGCGTGTCCCGCACCGTGGAACGGCGGTTCAAGGTACTAGAGCATGGTTAAGCTCTAAAGGCGCCATCATTAGATACTCGTGGTGAAAATGGCCCTCGCTTGAGGGGGAGCTATCATGTGGAAAAGACTCACACTTGAGGGGGAGATTGTTGGAGTACAAGTGTGAAGGTGAAGTCCCACATTGGGTAGAAATGGGCGAGTTGAGCAACATATAAGTGAGGAAGACCCACAAACCTAATGCCTTAAGGTTTTGGGTTGAAGGTGGTATCAGGTTCACTTGTGTGGTTGGCTCGTGGCCCATTGGTGTAGATCTCCCTGGTGTTTAACCCCCCTCAGTGCACAACAATTGGTATCAGAGCCGATGGTTCGACCAGGTGACCGGCTCAAACGAGTATGATGGATTGGCGATGGATCCAAGCATGGACATGGGGATCCCTTGTATCGAAATTCTTCCTGGCGATGGGTCTATACATGTAGGCCAGGCAGCGTGTCCCGCACTGTGAAATGGTGGAACGGCGGTCCAGGGTACTAGAGCATGGTTAAGCTCTAAAGGCGCCATCATTGGATACTCGTGGTAAAAATGGCTTCCGCTTGAGGGGGAGGCTACCATGTGGAAGAGACTCACACTTGAGGGTGAGATTGTTGGAGTACAAGTGTGATGGTGAAGTCCCACATTGGGTAGGAATGGGAAAGTTGAGTAACATATAAGTGAGGAAGACCCACAAACCTATTGCCTTAAGGTTTTTGATTGAAGGTGGTGTCAGGTTCACTTATGTGGTGTGCTCGTGACCCATTGGTGTACATCTCCCCGGTGTTTCCTCCCCCTCCAATGCACAACAATGCTATATTGCTTGGCACCAGAGTTCTCCAAAGACATTCAATTGATTGAAATTTATTGAAAATCACTAATTTTGGTGACTCTCACTACTAAATTAGGAGAGAGAGGGATTTGGATCTCCTGCAGTGAATTTGAGGAAACGCCATATACCAAAGTGCAGTGTAATATTACACCACTCACTTTTTCTTAATTTATTTTTTATTAATATTTTATTTAATTAGTAATGAAAAATATGTGGTTAAATTTTACACTGCACTCCCTGCAGTGAATTTTCATTACAGGGAATCCAAACCCGGAGAGAGTCATTCAATGAGAAGTATGTCTCACCAAAATTGATGATTTTTAATAAATTTTAGTCACTAAAAAAGAGAGAGTATTAGAAACAAAATGTCAAACATAGTGTCCTTAAAATTCCTAATCGTATATATTCGAACTCTACCATTATCACCGGGAGAATTTGCCAAAATTTAAACCAAAAGGTTCTTTCTTTTTCATCAGGTACATTTTTGCTAAGTAATTCTTTGCTGGCTTAGCTAAATGAGAAATGCTAACATCATGTTTTTTAACACTTTGTTTCCCGTAAACTCTCTGTTATTGAGTGAAATTCATGTAAGTCAACTCCTCATTTGATTGATCTTATTCACAAACTAACAAGACTGTGAATTTCAACCATTAGAAGAGAATCTATTAAAAAGAGATAGATCTCAGCACTCCTCTTCCTAAATAGGCACATTCGTTATTTGGAAACCTGACCCTTAACAATTTTAATCAGGTATTCAATCTCATCAGCAACTTCTTTCATTGAAGGCCGTTTTTGCCTCTGCTCATCCAAGCATGAAGCTGCAAGATACCCCAATGACTTCATAGTTTCCAATTCCATCTCACTAGCTCCCTCTTTAAGCAGAGGATCAACCACATCCATCAACTTGTCCTCAACCATTTTCCTCTTCCCATACATGGCCAAGTTCACACTCTCTTCTTCCCTATTGAAATCAATAGCCTTCTGAGCAGTGAGCAGCTCCATCAACACCACTCCAAAGCTATAAACATCGCTCTTATCCGTCAACTGAAAGTTACGGTAATACTCAGGGTCCAGATACCCCAGCGTCCCTTGAGCACTAGTGAAAATATGGCTCTTGTTCTCTTCAGCCAATTCAACAAGCCTAGATAGCCCAAAATCAGAAACCTTTGCATCAAGCTTGTTATCAAGAAGTATGTTACTCGATTTCACGTCGCGGTGGTAAATGGGTGGCACAGCTGCAGAATGCAGATAAGATAGCCCTTCAGCTGTTTGGTGTGCAATTTTGAGTCTTTGGTGCCATTTGAGGGGTTCCCTTGTGCAAGAAGAGTGGCGATGAAGGTAATCAAAAAGGGTCCCATTTGAGACATACTCGTATATTAGCAAAGGGTGCTCAAGTTCCAAGCAACAACCAAGGAGTCTCACTAGGCTTCTGTGGTTTACTTGGCAGAGAATTCGGACCTCGTTTTGCATTTGATCAATGCCTTTGGTGCTTCCAAGCTTGGCACGCTTGATGGCAAAGACGGTTCCATCATCAAATGTTCCCTTGAAGACTTCACCGAAGCCACCAGAGCCAATGAGGTTTTCTGGGGAGAAATTGTTGGTTGCTTTTTTTATCTCTCTGCCAGTGAAGATTCTGGATGATAAAGCACTGGCTTTGGCACTTGAGATTTCTTTTTTCTTCTTGATTTTGGCCTCCTTTGCTTTTGTCTTTGCTTGGTTATGCTTCTTGTAGAAAATGACTCCTATAACTGTTATAATGGAGACTACTCCCCCTAAAGAAACAACCACTGTTGAAAAAGAGAGATTAGGAAAAAAAAATGGCACAAACGCAGTGGTTAGTTGCAAGAAAATTGTATTTGACAAAGGGAAATCTCGTATCTGACTAGAGAAGAAAGTGAAACATAGGAGTCACAGTAAACACGGGTGATAGATTATTTGTAGAGTTTGGATCCCCTGTGTAAAATGTGCAGTATTTGATACAATAATAAAGGATTTGTTGTCACAGCAAATATTGCACACTTACATAGCAAAAGTTTTATGTTTTTAAATTTCCTCCTGATTTTGTTTGTAATGCCTTGATGGTAGACTCTGATTATATCAGTTTTCTTAGAAGTTTTTAGGCTCTTTTATGAATTTTCATTCACCAAAAAACAAATATAGCAGGAGAAACCTATTAACAGAGTTGATACATGATACATAGTTACATACGTACCAGCAAGAAGCATTTTCTTTTTCTTCCGAACTTTGCAGTGGCTGTCTTTCCCATGACCTGTGCACTTTGCATCTGCATGTTCAAAAAATAAAAATAAAAATAAAAAACAGCAAAGGGGTTGCAATTTATCTAATTTTTTTCAAGCAAAATTGATTAAAGAAATAGGAATTTTGAAATTAGAGAGAGAGAAGGAAAAATAGAAAGCAAAAAACTTGAAGTTAACTTTTTCTCTTCATAATTATTTTTATTTAGTTCAATTTATCATTTTAATAAACTGGAAACAAGAACTATCCAAGTAAAGGCTTGTATTAACTTATTTAGAAATATGTTTTTGTAATTTGATAAAATAACTTTCAAATTAAGTAATTAATTTATTAAAATTAAATTAAAAGATATGCAATAAGTAGTAAGACTTAGTACATGTTTAGATTAAAGTTTGCAAACTTCAGTTTAGGTCAAACTTAAATTTACAAACTGAATTTGTAAAAGTAACCCAAGTCTTACTTCTACAAAATTGAGTTTTCATGCAAAAATTTCATGCACAAACATATTTTTGGAAGTAACCAAACATGTCCACAAAATGAGTTTACTCTCCAAACTAAGTTTGGAGCCCCAAACAGAAAATCAAACATAACCTTAAACTACTCGTCTTTGGTCACAACTTTAAGTGAATATTTACATCCTATATAAATTATAAACAATTATACACAAAAAATAAATACATCTCTAAAATGAACGTATCTCTAAAATAAATAAAATATTTACAATTAAATTTTATTAAATTAAAATAACAATATTTAAAATTAGATAATATATGTTACTAGTTGTTCATTTTAAATAAATTCTCCTACACTCAACAAATATATCAAATTCTAAGTTTCTAAGCATAGCCTAGTAAATAAATTTTAAACAAAGCACAATAAATGTTACTAAATTTTTTTAACGTATATTTTTCTATTTGTTAAATTTTATTAAAAGTTACTAAATTTTGTAAAGCTCATTTCATATTTAATGAATCTCATTAATAATTTTATAATTTTAATTAAAAATATAATAAAAGGTGTATTGATAATATTCATCTTAAAGTAAAATATAAGATTAGCTTTGGGCCATACTCTAAAATTGAGGTTAGCACGACCATTAAGCAAGTCTTAATTTGTAAACTCACGATTCAAACTCGTTCAATTTCAAGACTAAACAATCTAACTAGAGCTGGGCAAATGGGTAAGCTCGGCCGTTTAGCCCATATACCGTTAAGCTCGTCCGTTAAGCCCACAAAATAAATGAGCTCTATTTTAGCGAGTCCACAACTGTCTCGTTTAGCCCACAGACTAAACGGGTCGGCCCGCAATCGGAAAAAAATTAAAAAAATTGAAAATTAAATTTTTAAAACTAAAATTTAACCATTTCTTAAACTTTTTTTTTTAAAAAAAAGCCAAATAATTTATATACATTAATACATACGCAACACCTATCACCGAAAATAGAGTCTTGAAAGGAATTTCAATTCATTGAAGGCATTACTTATTAAGGAGTAAGGACTCCACTTATTTACTATCAAATATCAAGTTTTTATGCCTAACTTTCTAATTTCTATTCTAACTTCTAACTCTTCTATGTTACTCAACGTTACTTACTAACTCTCTAGTATCTAGGTTTATATTTTTTTATTTTACTTTAAATTTTATTAAAGTATTCAAATTTTATATTTTTAAAATTAGAATAGGAAAAGCCCGCGGATTACTCGTTTAGCCCACGGGTTAAACTGGCCGGGCTAAAAAGTCCTCATTTTAAATGGGCTCAGAATAACTCAGCCCGTATATCGTATGGGTTGCGGATAAACGGGTAAGTCCACGGGCCCAAGCCCAAATGTCTAGCTCTAAACCTAACCCATATAAGCCCACATTTATATAGACTAATTTTCACTGGACTCAAGCTCATACAAGATGCGAGTTAAACGGGCTAACTTGTAAATCGTTTCTTATATACTCAGTTATACTCACAACTAATAAAAACTTTCAATCCTGTAAAAAAAAACAACTTTCGATGAATTATTTTCTATATAATTAGTAAACAATTATACACAAAAATAAATATTTCTTTAAAATAAATTTATCTCTAAAATAAATGAAAATATTTCAGATTTTAAATTTTAATAAAATAACGATACATTTAAAATTAAATAAAATATGTTTTTGATTTTTAAATAAAATATGTTATTACTTCATTTTATATAAATAATATCAAATTCTAACTATTGCTTACTAAATAAATTAAAAAAATAAAAAATAAAACATTAGATTAGCTTTGGGCCATACACTGTGTCTGAGTTTGTGGTTGACACGAACCATTGATCGGGTCCCACTTAAACCCAACATTGCACAAGCACCTTTGCACCCCGCCACCAGGGCCCACTCCACACTTCGAGTTCAACAATTCTTTGCAATCCATTGGCAGCTTACAAACCGGTTCCTGTGGCGCCACCCACTCGATCGCCACCCCAGGCTCCGGCCACAGCTTTCCCGCCGTGCCGTTAAAATCCACAAAACTCTGATACGCCGCGCACCCTCCGCCGTGTACCCAAACCACGTACTCTTTGCGGGCCCCACCACTCTTGTACTCGCAGCACGCTCCCACGCGCCTACACGCGCCGAAATCCGCGTGCTCCTTAATGTAGCTGTTGCACGCGCTGCTTGCGTTGCAGTTCATCGAAGGCGCGTGGGCGGTGCAGTTGAAGAGAAAAACGGTGTTTCCTAAAGCCACGCTAAATGGAAGGGTCTCGTTCAGGTGCATGCCTTCGCTGCGGAAGTCCGTGGACACGCACGTCTTTGGCTCAAGTGGTGCGGGTCGGGCTATGATCCGACGGGTTAACGGGTCAATGGACCTGATCATGTAGGATGATCCGGCTAGTGCATCCAACCACAGTGTACCCGCGGTGCACCGGATCTTGTACCACGGGTCGCCACAATCGGGTCCCGTGCTTAATGGATACGGAACCGGGTTTGGACCGCAATTCCCACACTTTCGCACGGCCTCGGCGCGTGATAGAAGCAATGCAATACTAGTGAATATTAACATTGTAATCTTATGTAATTGGTCCATGAAAGTGCTACTTGTGTTCTAATGGAACCATATGGTAAAAAAGAAACAATAGGGGCTATATATGCACTGTTGTTGCTTGTTAGATATTTTAATTATTTTAATTCTCAGTTGAAATTAGATGGAAAATGATTAAAAAAGATAAAATTATAAGCAAATGGGTGCCAGGCAGCCAGATATATGTGTGTAGGAGAATGTGAAATTTGCTACGCTTTTCCAAAAAAATTGTGCAATTTTATGTAAATGTACAGATATGGTAATTCCTCTGATGCAGAGGAGTTGAATATGGTTAAAAGGGACGAGATTAATTGACTTTGAACGTATTATTGTACGATCTGGGAAACATTGCATGTAGCTGATTTTGGTTTTCTAAATTAAAATTAAAGTATATCTCGCTATTCTAAGGAAGATATGCATGTTTCTCTTTCACCATGCATGAATTGACGATGGTTCGATATTGTTTTCGGTAGATCCATATCACCAGATGTACGTGGCTAATTTGTTCTGGGTTTAATGTTTGAGGAAAATTTTAACGATGAAATAATTTGGAAACGACGGAAAATGAGATAGCTAAGCTCTAATTTATGTACGTATGTTTATGATTTTATGTATTCAAGCCAATTGGAGTTCTAGTAGCGGAGAATTTAAGTAGTTTGTACAAAATTTTAATCTTATATTGCTACATTGTATAAAAAAAAAAAAAAAAGAAGAAGAAGAAGGAATTAACGATAATGTCGGATTTTCAATTGAGTCAATCCATTAGTTCTTATTATACTCAAATTCCTTATAATTTTGGGAAAGACAGAAGACATCTTTAGTCAACATCTAAATAATATCTAAAATTACTATCTACTAAGCATTAACATTATTTTTAAAATGCAAAAAAAAATCATATATTAAAAGATATTGCTCCCTGAGGATATTTCCAAGAAATAGCTAGAATGAGTACATTTTTATGGGTTTGACTAAATTATACATATAGGTCTTTGAGCTACCCTAAGAGTAAATGCAAGATTGCTTAAGATGGGTTGCTTATCTTAATTTTGTGAGTCCTACAATATCACATAGATTTAAGAACTTTACACAAAAAATACTCAAATGCTAAAGTTGCTAGAGTAAGTGTTTAATTTGAGCCAGATTAAATTTTGTAACTGAAAAATGATTCTTTAATTGGTAAGAATAAATTAAGCAACGGTTGTTTATATAAGCAACCCATTTAAACAACACACTGCCAAGTCATCGACTCCACTGGTAAAAATTTGTTAGGCAACTTTGCATAATTTTAAGCAACTATGTAAGCAACCGCATTAGAGATGATCTAAGTGAAGTGTGTAAAATTAAAACTAGCAGTCATCAGGTTCGAAACACATATCACGATCATTGTCATATCCAATTTCCCTTCTATATCAAGAATAATAAATGTGCAAGATCACCCTCTAATCTTCCGATCATTAGGGACAACAAAAGGCTAATATGATGCCCAATAATGAAATTAAATTATATATGTGCCTTGTGGAACTAAGGTATGAAAATGATGCATTCCAATTCAAATGATGGGACCCCTCTCTAGTACTGGTCCTGGGTAATCGTCCCTCTAAACATAGCCTAAGGTCCATCTTGAACACGTCTACTTTCAATCATTTGTAAAGAACATTCGTTATAATTTAGTACAAATATTCTAAGAGAAGCCTCATTTAAAGTTATCTTTATTGTGTTTTCATATATATATATATATATATATATATATATATATATATATATATATATATAAGAGTTACTCTTACTCTTCATCTTCATAATTCATTTTCTTGAAATCTATCGATTGTAATAAGTAATTGATCTTAACCATTAGCATATAATAACTTTATTTTCTATAAAACCCTTAAGTTTGGTTTTGAGCATGTAGAAACTTGCTTTAAGAATATTCGGGATAAAATATCTAGAGAGGAAAGTATAAAGAATAGTTAGGCAATGAGAAATTTGATTCCAGTGTAACTATGTTATTTGTTTGTAAAAATCTTGATGACGAGCTAATGACTAAACAAATAGTCTTAGTTGGTCGTGTGCATCTTTTCTCTTCCCACTTGTTTACTTACATATATTGCACTAATGATTTAAAAATGGAACGTTGAGTTGCATTAAAAGATTTCTTTGTTTTAATTAAAAAGTTTTCCTAAATACAAAACAAGTTTACATTCGTTGGAGGGTTTGTATATCTTTACTTTGATTTTCAATTTTTGTGTACTTGCTTGTCGTTTTTTTATTTTAGAAAAAGTTTATGAGATTTTTTTTTTATTAAAGACAATTCAACACTTTTCTTGAGTTTTACATTTTATCTTAACAAGGACATTTGTCTCAATATCAATCCCTTATACAAGTATATTTCAAGAAATTAAATATTATAATTTTTATTTTAGAGAAGACTATACCTATAATTATTACTTCGAATCTAAGAAATGAGTCTTATAATTATACTTAGGCGTATTCTACCCTGCATTAGTAAGTTAGGTCTAGCACGATCCATAAGTTATTTGTGGCCATGCAATATATTAATGCTAAAGAAATAGATGGACATGATGCATATCTTACTGTGGGAGGCTAAGTTGATAACCATGCCTGTTTTGTTTTTAATAGTAGCCATGTGGATTTTAACAATAAAAAAAAAAACTACTGACTCTTACCATGTTGTTAGTGGTTACAAACGTTTGGGGTTGATCCATTTTAAAAAAAAAAAAACAAGAGAGAGAAACGAATTGTTGCTGTTTTCCATTTTCGATGAGGTTCAACGTTCGTCGTCGGAGGCAGTCGCAGGTGATAAAGTTTCAATTTTTAAAAATGGGTTTGCCTCGTTCGCTGCCAGAGAAGCTGCGATGACTTGCCGAAGTTGCTAGCACCAAGGATCTGGAGTGCGAAGACAGTTTTGTAAAAGGGGTCACGAAGGATTTGGGCTTTGTTCTAAGTTGAAAGTTTGATTTTTTTTTTTCACTGTTGTCCTTTTTGGGTGGGGTTGGAAACCTGTCAGAGGCCACGCTGGCGATGGCATGGGGAAGGTGTTGACGATGGCGAGCTTGGTGTGCGGGGTGGTTGGTGCGGTTTTGCTAGTGGCCTCGGGTTGAGTGTTGTGTGTTCTTGCTTTAAAATAGCAGCGAAAATGATGAGTGTTGTGTGTTCTTGCTTTGATTACACAACTCTTGTTATTGCTTTGATTTTGATTTTCCATGGCGAGCACCAACATGCACGATGCATAAATAATTAAAATCGATTGTAACCTACAGCAGCCTCTGACCACAAATCTCCCCATCAAGCATGTACAGAACCATGAGAGAGAAAGTAGCGAGAGAGGGAGCTTGGCGAGCTGAAGGGGGACGGAGGTGGGAGAAGGAAAATGGTAGGATCTCTTCATTTTTCTTTTCCATTTTTCCCGATTCTTTCCATGAAGAAGATCTCTGGAGGATCTTTCTTCGTTGGGGTAGGGTGTGGGGAGTTTATATAGCAAACAGGAGGGATAAGAGAGGAAAAAGATATGGTTTTGTGAGATTTTTAGATGTCCCAAATGAACAGGCGCTGGTGAAAAAATTAGACCAAATATATATTGGGAATGTTAAAATGAATGTTAACATTCCCAAATATGGAAGGGTGCCAAGAGGGGGTCATCGAAGATGGGCTGAAAGGAGGGTTACGTATGGTGGAAATCAAAGTACAGCCCCTGGATCACTTAATGTCCAGCTTGGGAGAGACAAAGGTAAAGGGATTGGGGAGAAACAGTCATATCCCCAAGCGGTGCGGGGTATAAATCAGAGAAATGGGTCGGTGTGGGAAAAAAAAAAAAAAAGAGGAGGAGAAGGAACAGGTATGGTGGGGAAAGGAGATTAAAGTTGAAGTGAAAAATAAGGAATGGCTACAACAAAGTTGGATAGGAAGGCTTAGGGACTTAATGTTGTTTGACAAATTGGAGGAGGTGTTTGTAAACGCAGAAGAAGGAAATGTAAGGCTGAAATACATGGGAGACGACATAGTACTCATAACAGGAATCACTGAGTCATACATAACAGAGAAGTATAGAGAGAAAGGCGAGGGGTTATTCTCAATTTTTCACACTATTCAAAAATGGGACGAAGGAATTATGTCTGCAAACCGGCTAGTCTGGATCAGATGCACTGGTATTCCTCTACAGGTGTGGGGTGATGAATGTTTCTCAGCCTTAGTGAGTCCTTTCGGCGAATATATATCAGCAGATAGAGATACTGTATCTATGGAAAAAGTCGAAGTGGCAAGATTGCTCGTAAAAGTGTCCTCACCTCAACATGTGCTGTATAATGATAAGGTGAAGATTAACGAATACCCGTGCGTAATAAAGGCAGTGGAGGAGATTCCTTGCAAACCGCAAAAATGTGGCTGTTGGAAGTGGGAAGAAGAAGACTTTTCCTCAAAGGAAGATTCTCTTGAAAGTGTGGTAGGTTTGGATCTCAATTCTTCTAAATCAGAAAATGGAGACATTGATGAGATGCTACAAGAGTGTCAAGAAGTCAGCAAAGATGATACCGGCGCAAATGGTGACGGTGGTCCGACGGAGGAAACAGGGGAAGTCTCGAAACGGCAGCCTGAACATATTACCCAACAGGTAATAGTGAAGAATGGTGAACGAGACAATTGTCTGGTGGGCATGGGGAATGAACAGTATACTAGGCTGGTGGGTGAAAGTGACAGGGAAGACTTTGCAGAGGGGCACGACAATCGAGGGACCTTGGGAGAAGGAGGGACAGATGAACAGCAGGCTTGCGTATTGGAGAAGCAAAGCATTGAGGATCTTAGGCAAAAGAAGGATGAAGCTAGCCTTGAGACAGTTCGTGAGGGGCGAGCAACAGGAGTGGAATATGAAAATATGGCTACAGCGTTGGGCTTGTCAACAAATAGGGCCCAAAACAAAGTGAACGACGCTATCTTTTGTAACCAGTTGTCAAGGGCTAAATTTAGTAGGAATTTAACCGGGCCTCACACAAACAAAGTCCACCAACCTTTTGCTAGTGAAACGGTGGTAGCACAATCTGAAGAGTCCATTTCGTGTCATCAGAGGGAGAATAAGTTGGATACAGTAAAGAAACAGAGCTTAGTCGAAGGTCAGAAGGAAAGCGGAAAAAATGATCTTGGCGTAGGGAATAGATTCTGGCCTTTGAGAAAGGGAGTAGAACGTGGGCCTATCAGAGGTCAGTCGATCATAGAAGTTGGATCCTTTTCCCGAGATCCTAGTACTTCAAATGCAATAAACGTGGATGTTATGAAGGAAAAAAGAAAGGAGTGCAGAGATGAAAACATGGAGTTTAGCAATATTCTGTCTGACAATTGCATCATCAATTGCAATCGTATGATATGGGTAAAAAATGATGTCTCAGAGGCAACAAAGCTGTGGGAGTTAGGAAAAAAGATTGGTGTAACTTTTGAAGGTGAAGAAAAAGAGATGGTAGAAAAAAT
This sequence comes from Pueraria montana var. lobata, assembly GCA_026413185.1. NCBI lineage: Eukaryota > Viridiplantae > Streptophyta > Magnoliopsida > Fabales > Fabaceae > Pueraria > Pueraria montana. The sequence goes on along the minus strand of CM048650.1, from coordinate 71,061,682 downwards.
AAAAAATATGGAGAAGAGGGATTTAGAAGGGCAGCAGCAGGTTCAAAAGAAGCATGTGGAAGGAAGAAGCGTTGTGAAATTATGAAGATGCTATCTTTTAATGTGAGGGGGCTAGGGGGGAGATTGAAGGGGAAGTTTGTTAGGAATATTATACAAAAGGAGGGGGTGCAGTTTTTATGTATACAAGAATCCAAGAAGGAAAGGGTGGATAGTAAAGTGTGTTTCTCATTGTGGGGGGATTGTGACATGGAGTGGGTCGCCTCACCATCTATTGGTTCGGCCGGTGGACTTTTGTGTATGTGGGACACGAATTGCTTTCAAATTAGAAATCATTTTGTGAGTGTTGAATACATTGGGGTGGAGGGGGTGTGGAAGGAGAATGGAAGAGAAGTGGTTATTATAAATATATACGCACCTTGTGACAAAGCTAAGAGGAGAAGATTGTGGGAAGAATTAAAGGTGAGAAAAGCAAATAGCCATATTGATTGTTGGTGCATTATTGGAGACTTCAATTGTGTAAGGAGAGCTAGTGAAAGGGTTGGTGTTGGTGGGGAAGATGGTGGGGTTGGAGAGCAAGAAGAGTTTAATAGATTCATCTTGGAGATGGAGGTGGAGGATATGCCTATGGTGGGAAGGAAATTTACTTGGTACAGACCAAACGGAAGAGCAAAGAGTAGGATTGATAGAACGTTGGTTTCAAAAGATTGGTACAACCTGTGGCCGGGGTGCACACAATATATTCTTGATAGGAACATCTCGGATCATTGTCCGATTCTTGTCAAAAATAATATTGTGGATTGGGGACCTAAACCATTCAAAGTCCTTGATTGTTGGTTCATGGATAAAAGATTCATAAAGTACGTTGAAAAAGTGTGGAAGGACTTGATGTTTGAAGGGTGGGGAGCTTATGTCCTTAAAGAAAAGTTGAAAGCTTTGAAAAAAGAGCTAAAAGTTTGGAATGTGGAACACTTTGGAAATTTGGAGAGAAGACAAGGGGAAATTGAAAAAGAATTGGGAATGCTTGAGGCAAAAGAAGACTACGAGGATCTTATAGAGGACGAAATTAAGAGGAAAAATGATTTGCAAGAGGAGTTTTGGATGGTGGCAATTTGTAATGAGTCCTTGATAAGTCAAAAATCAAGAGTAAAATGGGTGCTAGAAGGGGACAGAAACTCTAGGTATTTCCACTCTTTGGTAAATTGGAAGAGAAGAAAAAACATGCTAAAGGGGTTACATATTGATGGTGCTTGGGTGGAAGATGTTGTGAGAGTCAAGGAGGAAGTTGGCAATTTTTTTGAGGAAAGATTTAGAGAAGAAGAAGCACTTAGACCAAAGTTGGAGGGAGTAAGATTCATGAAGATCTCTCTTGAAGATAACAACATGCTTGAAGCTAATTTTGAGGAATTGGAGGTTAGGGAAGCGGTGTGGGATTGTGGGTGTTTGAAGAGTCCGGGCCCCGACGGTTACAACTTCAAATTTATCAAAGCTTTTTGGTATATGTTAAAAGAAGATGTGATGAGGTTTCTACATGAGTTCCATGAACATGGTGTGTTTCCTAGGGGAGGTAATTCTTCTTTTATATCTCTTATCCCAAAAGTGGTTGATCCTCAAAATTTGGGAGAGTTTAGGCCAATATCCTTGGTTGGGTGTATGTACAAAATTTTGGCCAAAATTCTCTCAAATAGGTTGAAGAAAGTGTTAGGCAATGTTATTGACCAAAGGCAAAGTGCTTTTTTGGGTGGAAGGTATTTACTTCATAGTGTCTTGGTGGTGAATGAGGTGGTGGAAGAGGCGAAGAGAATGAGAAAGAAATGTTTGGTCTTCAAGGTTGACTATGAGAAAGCCTACGACTCGGTAAATTGGGACTTCTTGTTGTACATGCTCAAAAGGTTGGGTTTTAAAGAAAAGTGGATAAAGTGGATCAAAGGGTGTCTTGTAAGTAGTAGAGTCTCCGTTTTGGTTAACGGGAGTCCAACTTATGAATTTATGGTGTCCAAGGGGCTAAGACAAGGAGACCCACTTGCCCCGTTTTTGTTCAACATTGTGGCCGAAGGACTATGTGGTATGATGAGGGAAGCTATTGAAAAAAACCTATTCAAAAGTTACCTTGTAGGGGAGTCATTGGTACAAGTCAACCTTCTTCAATACGCGGACGATACAATATTCTTGGGGGAGCCAACTTTGACTAATGTGGTTACAATAAAAAGCATTTTAAGATGCTTTGAATTAGTTTCCGGACTCAAGGTTAATTTTTTCAAAAGTAGGTTTGGTACTTTGGGGGTGGAAGAGGAGATCACGGTGAGGTATGCAAATTTGTTGAATTGTAAATTATTGAAATTTCCTTTTATTTATTTGGGCATTCCTATTGGTGCAAACCCTAGGTTAGTGGAAACTTGGAAACCCGTTATTCACAAATTCTCTAAAAAGTTGTCGGGGTGGAAACATAAATGCTTGTCGTTTGCGGGTAGAGTTAGCCTCATAAATTCAGTGTTGACTTCTATTCCTTTGTTTTATTTCTCCTTTTTTAAAGTTCCAACTAGTGTGGGGAAGGAAATTATTAGAATCCAAAGGAATTTTTTGTGGGGTAGTGAGTATGGGAAAAGGAAAATTTGTTGGGAGAGCTGGGAAAAGATCTGCTGTACAAAATCACAAGGAGGGCTTGGTATTAAAAATATTTTTGTTTTTAATGAAGCCCTTTTAGCAAAATGGAGATGGGAGCTTTTACAAGAAAAAGGAGATTTATGGAATGAAGTTTTGATGTCTAAATATGGAGGTTGGAGGGGTCTTATGAAAGAGGAGGTGGATAAAAAATCATCATTTTGGTGGAGGGATCTATGTTGTACATGTGGTGGGATAAACACAACAAGATGGTTTGATACTATGGTGGAGTGGAAAGTTGGTATGGGAGATAAAATTAATTTTTGGGGTGATATATGGATGGGAGAATTATCTTTGGCTAACAAATTTTCAAGGTTGTATGCTAACTCTTTGCAAAAGGAGGAAACAATTGGTAAGGTTGGAGTGTGGATGGGGGGGGGTGTGGAGATGGAATCTCAGTTGGAGAAGGGAATGGTTTGAATGGGAAAGGGGTTTGAAGGAAGGCCTAGATAAGGACTTGGAAGGGGTACAATTACAAATGAATGTACCAGATATGTTGAAATGGAGACATGACCAATCAGGTATTTTCTCAGTGAAGTCTGCATACAAGGCCTTATACTGCCAACGGTGGGGTAATCCTCATGAGGATATTTATGCTCAGTTGTGGGATATTAAGGTCCCACCAAAAATTAATATTTTCTTGTGGAGACTTATAAGAAATAGGCTGCCAACTGGTGAGAATTTGAGAAGAAGGAACTTGACCATTGAGGGATATGATTTTAAATGTCCTTTGTGTGGTTTGGTAGAGGAAACTGCTTTACATTCATTATTTTGGTGCTGCAAAGTCGAGCCTATCTGGAAATCTTGTCACGCATGGTTAAATGTAAAAACGGTTCTGCCAGCAGATGTGAAAATGCACTTTAGGCAACACTGCATTCTGCAAGGGTCAACTAAAGCATGCAGAAGGTGGAAGTATATTTGGTGTGGTATTGCTTGGGCTATATGGAATAGTAGAAATAATGTTGTTTTTAGTGGTAAGGATTTTCATATGCAAGATACTCTGCATCAAATTGAATTCCAGACATGGACTTGGCTCAGGAATTATGATTCAGAATTTCAATACTCTTTTGTACAATGGTCGCTGAATCCTGGTGATTGCATTGTGGATTGATACTGCTCTCTTTAAGAAACTGTTGATTTTGATTGGGGATGAAAAGGTGGTTGCATGTTGAGTTTCGGGGGTTCTGAGGCAACAAGTTCATTCTCTGTTATCGGAGGTGAATGTGGAATTAAGTGCAGGCAGAGAAGTCTTGGTAAATAGCCATGGCATTAAGTTTTGGGTAGTGAATTTAGTGCAGGTCTGGAGGCTCTAAGTGTGAGTGTCAGGTCAGTTGCTTGCAGTGGAGGTTTGTTGAGAAATTGATGACAGATTTTTAGGTTCTGGGAAGTTCTGCAGGTCTTAAATGCCTGGTTATTTGGTATTTGTGGCTAGCTAATGCCATAAATAATTTGTAACCAAGCAATTTTTTTCTTGCTATAATGCTGCGTTGGGTGGGTGGAATAGTGGGCGCTGAATTTTGTAACAGACTTATGGTACTTCTGGTGTCTTTTACTTTCTTATATATATATATATATATATATCCTTTTTTTGGCTGAAAAAAAAAACAAATCTCCCCATCGGAAATGGACAACGACGGTGACAACTCCTCATTTATCTCTCTCCCTTTTTTTCAAACCAGTAAAATCCCAATCGTGTCTACCTACGTGGAAAACACTATTTTCTTTTTTATTTCTAAATTCACGTTGCTACTACTCCCATGGTATTATCAACTTAACAAACCCCTATGATAAGATACTACACCCCCATCCATCCATTTTTTTGGCATGCACCACCCTAAATAACTTATGCACCGTGTCATACCTATCTTACTTAGGCACGGTAGAATCTGCCATTATACTTATACTTACGAGAACACTACAAGAAAACACAAATAAGCAATGCATAGCAAGGATGGCTATAAGACTACTGCAAATAACGATGTCTAAATTGTCTCTATGCCGACATTTTTTTTTGTTCAGCAAAGATAATTCATTATATATATATATTTAAACTTGGGTATAAGGAGTACCCAAAGCAAATACAAAAGTCGACTAAGACTAGCCTTTCATGAGTACGTCAAGGTGAATGGTTATAAACTATTTTTGCAGATAAAGCATAGATGGATAATAACCATATGTGAATATCCTTCCTAAACCAAGACACGACCCCGTCATTCAACACAAATGTTTGAATACATTCCAAAAAAATCCCAAAAAAGCCAAACTCAAACTATCTATATACCCCCTGTACATATCTAAAATCACCAACTTCGGAACTTGCACATATACTGCCTTCGAAAACTGTCTCTATGCCGACATAAGCCATCGCAAAGCCAACATTTTTTTTTTAAATATAAAATGATTGCAAGCAACAGCTAGGCCATTGCTACATAATAATTTTTGAAAGCTTGCAGTGGTTCCCTCTTTCTTTTCTTTTCTTTCTAGAATCATTGTCTCTTTCTTGCAATGGTGACTTGATCGTTGTTGATGTTTAGATGGCTAGCTATGCATGTGGCAATAACGGTGGTTTGGGTGTGGTGGTTTAGGGGATCGATGGCGGTGGCGTTTGGTGGTTTGTGGGAAAGGTGGCTGTTTAAGTGTGTTGGTTTGGGTGAAAAGAGAGAACACTATCAGAAACTGTAGTATTTTTTTTTTCTTTTTACCAATAGTTGCTTTTGTGCGTCAGCTTAAATGATGATTTGACCAGCGCTTAATTTTAATCGTCTACCACTTTTGTTCGACACAAACTATTATGTGTTGAGGTCTTTAGTGACGACCACTAGATCATAGCTTTGCCGATGATAAAAGTGAAAAAGCGACGACTTTTTGCCATGAGTGTTGGTTTTAAGTCGTCGCTTTCTTTGTGTTTTCTTCTTGTAGAATATAATGGTCAAATAAAAAAATGTTATAAGTTGTGAATGCCAACAATTTTTTTTAACATAAAAATTAAAATAATATTTCATTCACACATAATATTTCATATGTTTTTAACCTCTCAACTCTTTGCTTCTCACAGTGTTACAAAATTATGGAAAGAAAACACATATCAACCATCCTAAAAACATGACCTTTTGATTAACTTTTGTTGTATATATTGTATACTTTATTATTTATTTATTATATTTAGAAAAGAAACATGTGGTATTAAATTAAATTGGATCTAATTTTGAATTTAAAGTTAAATTAATTAAATAATAAAATAAAAATAATATATTTAAATTATATGACTTTTCTTTTTTAAATTTAATCACATTCAATTTGTCAAAGCTATAAAATACTCCCTCTATTCATTTTTACTTGTCGTTTAAGGTTATTGGATTTCCTATTCTACCATCTTTTTATTTCTACTTTACAATAAATGCATAGTGTGAATTAATTAAAAATTAGATAACAAATAAGGGTATAATTGATAAAAGAGCAATTAATATGATTTTAAACTTTGTAAACGACATATAAATAGAAATAATAAGAAACGAAGAGAGTAAGTAATGAAGAAATTTTCTTAAAGACATCAATGGATTCACCTACCAAATTGTCATCCAATAGGAAATTTTGGCCTTATTTGATCGTTCAAAATCGAAGGTAGATCCCGGGATATATAACTTGACACATTTTGTAACATATCTATGACAAATTAGAATTTAACTAGATCCAACACAGCATTCTTTAATGATTTAATTTATCATGACCCTTTTGTCTCCTCATTACAAACTTCTATGTGCGCTTTTCGTGCGCATATCCCCAAATCATTCAATGTTATTTATTGTAACATCACACACACTTGTTATTATGCTAATGGATAGTTGCTCCGGTGGCTGCACGAACAAGTAGTCAATCAAACTAAAAAGCAAAATGATTTCGAAAACATGAATTTATCGTTACGAAAGTGATATATCACGGTTCTCCATATCCCAAAATTCCATGGAACACAATGGTTTTGTTTAAACTTGAGAATCACCGAAGAAAATGAGGACAGAGCCCCTTTCATGCGTTTGGATTGCAAGTCTAGCCCTATAGGATGCATATTTGCGCCTGGACCCTTGGTTAGGTTCAAAACAACATGTGTTTTCAAGCCTCTTTTGCCTTCTTACACAAGTGTTCTAGCTTTAGTTTTATGGTAACTTACTCTATTTCATATAAATCACTAATGGAGTGTTTAATGATGAGGTTGTGTACAGGGAGATCACTTAGGTTATTCTCTCAAAAAGAGTTAAACATAAAGAATTAGAATTATAAATGCTTACTAATTATAAGTAGAAAAAAGTTTAATGAACTTAAACATAAGCAAAATTTAACTAATTTTACCTTAATAATATCATCTAAAAAATACCCTTCAATTAATTGAGATTCTATTTTTAATGACTATTTTTTATTCTTGATATCCAGTTTCCATGAAAAGTTTTTAACAAAAACAAAATTATATTTTAATTAAATATGATTAATAAAATTAAATGATATTAATTAACTTTTAATTAATATAAAAATTAGTTAATTTTGCTTTATACTTAGGAGGAAGTATAAGGCTTGAAATATATGTTGCTTCAATTAATTGAGTCATTGAGGTCTTCTATCATAAATAATCTTGAACACCACAATCGTTATACATTGGAGATCGTTAATCAGAGTAGATGTTATTCATGTCTTTTCGTGCATAGAAAGTTGCTTGTGCTCTGTGTATTCAGCGTCCCATGTGCCTTTTGTGCAGCTTTCTAGTTTGACTCTCCATATTGGTATAACAGTTGAGATGCAACAATTGAAATTTTTTTAGCTCTTGCCTTTTTCGTTCTTCAGCACATTGATCCATTTAGTTTTGCAGATTATAAGGGCTTTAAACTTGAAAACATGCAACTTTAATACTTGACCAATCTTTAGACATCTTGAGACTCAGTAAGGCAAAAACAATTTGTAAATAACAAGAAGAGACTGCGAAAATATCAGTGATTAGCTGCGGACAGGTCATAAGCCACATGCTTTAAGGGTGAATCACTTATACACATTGCTTATAACAAAAATTATTTCTTCTACATTTTTTTTTATCGGTAAATATTAATTTGTTAGTTTTGTTAAAAATGTCAGTGGGAGGAATTCGAATCCGTGACCTCTCCCTCCCCCCTTCTCCCTTTACCCTTAGCCCCCCTTCCCCCTTCACCCTTAGCCCCTCTTTCCAACCATCAAGCCAACTTTATATCTCATATTTCTTCTACCCTTTATCTTTTAATTATTACAACTTATACAAATCGAGTATAAAAAAAATTATACATATCTTTATCTTTTGTGTCTAACAACGGCCGGGGTAAGATTATGGAAAGTTGCTTTCTTAAATATGAGATGAGCTTTCGTATAACAGAAACTTTTAATTGGACGCCCGATGTATTTAAAACAACTAGGTCCTGAGTAAACTTTTTATAAGTACTTATAAGAAAATAAAATAAAATAAAATAAACTAAGTTTTTCTTATAAAATAAAATAAACTAAGTTTTTCTTATAAAATAAAATAAATTTTTGGAGAAGCTAAAATGAGAAATCATCTATAAGTTAACTTATCCACAAGTTAATTTGAATTTATTGATGAAAGTTTAATCTTTTTTCTTTAAGTATTTATTTAGAAATTCATCCAAATGAAGTCTAATATTTCACAGGCAGTTAGTGTTCTTTCTAGATTTTAAGCCACTTTCAAGGAAACAATGAGTGTTAGGATGTGTCAATGGGACTAGCATTTTGGATGTGTATTTGAACATCTTGATTTTGAATTTCGGACAATGACCAGGCTGGAAATTGATGACTTGAAAATAATCTAAGGGCTAAGGCTATTATTTCACTTTTTGAAAAGATATATATATATATATATATATATATATGTGTGTGTGTGTGTGTGTTCTTTTGGAGTACAAAGACAGGAAGTTAATTGTAGCTCAACCTAGCACAGAAGCATAATTCGTTATTGCTACAAGTGCAACTGTAAATTATCAAGCCTTGTGGATTAAATAATAATACATAAACACCCATTTATTTTAAATATTTTATCAACACTTTTTCTTTCTTTATCTCTTTTTTCTTATTACATCATAAATCTTATAATACATATATTTTTCTCTTTTTTCTCTCTTTATTCCCAAGTGTTGGATAACATATTGGGTGTCTATCAAACATTTTTCCTTGTGAATTAAGAAGTTGTTGATTGATTTTCACAAAGAGCAGGAGAGCACCAAATTAAGGTCTTTTATTGATGTTCTCCAAAACACTTCCAATAGAAAATTTTGAGTTCTTGTGGAAGAGATTAGGTGTTCGAGGCTACTAATTCAAGAGACAGTGTTGAGTTCGTAACTTGGTAGTTTTGTGCAGAAGTTCAAATTTAAATTTCCTTAGTTTTTGCTAATTTTACTTGTTTAAGTTTGATAAAACATCAATATTGGAACTCAAAGTGATAGATAAAGCTAAAAGTGGCCGACCAGATTTTTTAACAGAGACTAGTTATTAGTAAAGCTGGTGATATTTCGCACTAGTAATACAGTAACAAAAAAGTGATAGATAGAGCAATGACCAATGAGTTCCCATGCAAAACTAAACCTCTAAACCTTCTGCCTTAGCACCAGCAAGAATACCAATAATGCACTCAATCTCATCAGCAACATCTTTCATGGAGGGCCTATTCTGCCTCCTATCATCCAAGCACGCAGCAGCAAGAGCCCCAAACGCCTTCATACTCTCCAACTCCAACCTACTCCCTCCACTCTTCAGCATAGGATCAACCGCGTCCATCAACCTCCCTTCCTTCAAAGCCCTCTTTACCAGAACCACCAAGTTCACATCCTCCTCTTCCCTATTGAAATCAATAACCTTCTTCGAAGTCAGCAGCTCCAACAAAACCACCCCAAAGCTATACACATCACTCTTATCCGTGAGCTGAAAGTTCACGTAATACTCCGGGTCGAGATACCCCAGTGTCCCCTTAGCACACGTGGTAATGTGAGTTGCTTCACTCGCCGCCAACCGCGAAAGACCGAAGTCCGAAACCTTGGCGTCGAGGTTGTCATCCAAGAGAATGTTGCTAGACTTGATGTCTCTATGGAAAATTCTCGGCCTTGCGGCATCGTGAAGATAGGCAATTCCTTCTGCAGTTTGGTGCGCGATTCGCAGTCTTAAATGCCACCAGAGTTGGATCCATTTGCAAGAGGTGGTGTTATGAATGTGCTCGAAGAGGGTCCCGTTGGGGACATACTCGTACACGAGAAGAGGGTCGGGAAGTTCGACACAACACCCTAATAGTCTCACGAGGCTTCTGTGATTCACCTGGCAGAGGATTTTGACCTCGTTGAGGATTTGGTCTATTATGCCTCTCGTGTTGTTGGGTTTGGCTCTCTTGATGGCTGTGACGGTTCCGTCGTCGAGGGTTCCTTTGAAGACCTCGCCGAAGCCGCCGGAACCTAGCAGGTTGTATTTGGAGAAGTTGCTGGTTGACTTTGTGATTTCTTTCATGGTGAAGATTTTTGCAGATCTGCCACTGTTGTTGCCTGCGTTTAATATGTCGAGTGCCCTGCTTAGGCTTTGTTCGGTTTCTCTTTTGGTCCTTTGCCTTCGAAGGTAAAACACCAATGCCATGATCATGGCTCCTGTTAGCGTGGCGCCCGCAAACAATGCTGAGCCTGAAATTTCATAGTAGCAAGATTTTCTTAGTTTTTTTTTTTTTTTTCCCTTAGTGTAGAAGAGTGCTAGCAAATACTTTTTATGATACTTTTTTTAACACGGATCTTATTATTGGCTAATAAAAAAGACACTTTTTAATAAAATTTTTTATTATTAGTTAATCTTTTTACAAAAAATTATAAAATCATTAATAAGACTTATTTAATAATTCTGTAAAAAAAAATACTTATTTAATAATCATTTTCTAATAAATTTCAATCAACAATTATAAGTGTATTCAAAAGAATACGTTAAAGTACATCACTAACCAAATTTACTGAAAATTATAAAATCATAAATAGAACTCATCTCCATTCCATTTCTACATTTACAGGTGTCAACATTTTATGTAACACAGGTCCAATGTTTTTGTTTCCCTCTTTTATCAAATCTCATTCTTTTTTCTCCCTCCTACCTATACATATGTTCTAATTAAATAAGATGTAACACTTATAAAATTTTATAATTTTTAATAAATTTTAACTAATAAAAAAATATGTTTTAAAAATGTATCAAAGAGCATGTTATAATCCTTTGTGTTGTATTTAGATACTTTGAACATCAAAGAACATTGTAAATTAATAAAAAGTAGGGCAAAACGCCAACACCTTCCGTGACTACTACCACACATTTACTTTCCCCATAGGCCCATAATGTTTTCGTGACTATTTAGTATTGTGTCTAAAAAGTTTGGATTTTAGATCTTGTTGATAAATTGATGTAGTTGAGTTGAACCCTTTGTTTTTTTTAAGGCAAAATTAAGTGGAACTTATTATGAGATGAGGAATAAAAAAAGATATATAATCCTAGCTAGTCGCGTGCATTTAGTTTAAGTGCTTTAAGAAACTTTTGTGGGCGCCAACTGCCAAGGTATATTTGATTCAAAACTTCTAGATGAGAAACTATAAAATAAAAATGTATGAATTATACGTAAAATTTGAGATTGGTTATATGTTCAGATTATTGTGATGGATTCACTTACAGCACATGCATGCTCAAAATTCGATAGATTTCAGTGTATCTGTTGAGGACACATTGCGCAAAACGTCAAAGGTCGTGGAGAGAAGTTGTTACAAAAATATGATAATATTTATAATTGGTGTCTGGATCCGATGAAGTTACCTCCGATGAGCGAAGTTTTCTTGTTACGACGCTTGCATCCTCTTCCATGTTCACACTTGATGTCTGAATAACAAAGGGAAATGCAAAATTCAGGGGCTTTTATTTTTTCAGTCAAAACTTTGGATCTATATAATTAACAGGAGGGAAAAATTCTTTTGTCAATTTATGGCATATATATTTATCAAAAAATTATGGAATTACTTATAAAGAATATCATTTATAGTGATTGTACTAAGTAAAAGTACTTAATTCTCTCACCGAGGCTTGTGCAATTCGCTCAAATGATTTAATTTACTACCATTCTTTCTGCTGCAAATTATACATATGCACGTAGGCCACGTTACTTAGAAGTTTAAACTTGTGACCATAATCAATATGAGCATGATTAATTAATTTTAGTTAATCGAAGACGAGAGCTTCCATTTTCATATATAACTGTGCAATCTATGTAATGCAAATGCATACTCGTTTATTGATGAATTAAATATTCAAAATTGTCAGATTTAAGGGCATAAATCATGGAAAAGACTGTCTTGGTATATATGAAAAGTTCTTAATTAAATCAAATAGAACCTGAAGGAATTTCTGACAGATTCTGTGCACATCATGCGTGAGCATTATGAAGAAGACTAATCAATTAAGCCTTTGACTTCAGAATCCACATGGCCATGTTTAATAGTAATACTTCTTCGGTTTCATATTATATAATGTTTTAGAAGAAAAAAATTATTTTAAAATATATGTTATTTCATAAAATCAATATTATATTAAATATTTTTTTTTAGAATTATCTTTAATTAATACTTAATGGAAGTAATGTATAATGAATAATTAATTAGAGAGATAAAAAGTATAGTAAAAAGTTACCTAATATTTTCTAAAAATTTTAATAAATTAATTATATTCTTTAATATCTGTGCCAAAATCTTAAACATCATATAAATTAAAACGGAGGAAGTATTTTTTTATAAACTATCACTCAAAGCAGCAATTAATGTTCTAGTGTGTTGATTAGAAAAGGACAACGTAGACTTGGACGTGTTAGAAAATGTACTGTTAAACACTGCTCAAGCGAATGATGCACCACCTATAAAGGTTTTTTTTTTTTAATAACAGCAATTTTATTGATAATAAGTAACACCTATATATATAGATTATAAGAGTTATATTATTTAAGCAATATTTTTTTATTTATAGCACTGGTTAAGCTAAAAAATTTCACACTAGTTGATCCTCGCATTTAATATATTACCTCTGGTCCTAATTATATGTAACATAGGACAAATCATTAATACTAAGAAAAATAGTTAATGCAATTTTTTTAATTAATTCTATCATAAATTCAATTTTTATTTCAAAAATACCATTTACTTTAAGTTGTTGTGATAGGAATAAATGAATGCATAGAAAATTGAGTTAACAATAAAGTAAGAGTATAAAAAAAATTTAACCTTGAGTAAATTTAAAAATTAATGATTATTGCTTATAATTATGACCAAATAAAAAATCAATTTGTTGCTTATAATTAGGACTATTTAAGCAAAATATACTTTAAAGTATTTTTTATAATATTATTTCTTTTTATTTTTTTTTATTATTGTAGAAGATACAACATTAACTAGTAATGATAGTGAGAATATCATGAAATAATTTTTAAGATTGAGTTATACTTAAATTTAAATTTTAAAAATTATATTCATTTTCTCTCACGTTTCTCTCTTTCCAATTTTTATCTCTTTGACCATTATAAAAAAAAATCTTATAATCTTATTTCAGTTAACAACACTAAAATATAAAATAAACAAATTAAGTGAGGTGTTTTTCAAAGTAATTTATAATTTAATTAGCAAAACTACTGAAGACAACTAACACAAATCAGTCAAGAAATGCTGAATTAATTAGTCAGATTTAGATTCTTGTCCCTTATATACATGCTAAACAGACACTACTACTTTAACACCAACTAATTCATCATATGTAAAAGACACTATATTCTTTAAAGACACTATATAAGAATTAAAGTTTTAGCACGATAATTTTCCTAATAAAAATTTATATTAAGAATGAACATAGAATATTAAGATATGTAAAAAAAAAATATGGAGATAAAAACTCTAATTTTAATTGAAAAATGACATAAATTTTTTTAGTGAATTGCATCTAAATTTTATCTTGTATGAACAATATTGTTTTACTTACTTTGACATGTGCCGTTTACGTGATCCCATTCATAGCCAGGCTTGCACATGCACTTCCTCACTCCACCCAACACCGGATTTGGCAAACAATCGGAGTTTGCCAAATCCAAGCAATCTTCATTCACTTTGCATGGCGGCTCCTCCGGCAACTCCCACTCTATTTCCACCCCTGGCCGCCACATGCTCACAGGCAAAGAAGAATCCAAATTGGGAAAGCTAACATACGCAGCACACCGTTCCTTTCTCACCCTTATTCTATAAGCAGTAACAGACCCATCAGTTTTGATGTGGCAGCATGTCTGCGAGGCACGACTATGTGCCCCACAGGCTTTTGCTGTCACATCATTTTCCTTCACGTACTTGTGGCAAATGCTCGATAACGAGCAGTTCCACAGGGTCGTGAAGACATTGTTGGAGCAGTTTAATAGGACCACCGTGTTGCTGGAGGTGATGTTGAAGGGGGAGTTGATGTCTAGCCAAATCCCTCCGTTTGGGAAATCCGTGGACATGCATGTGTTGTTGTGTAAGAAGTCTGATGGGTGCAGAATGAAACGCTGCGTGGTGGGGTCGATGGCGGTGATCGCATAAGAGGAACCGTTGATGGAGTCGAAGAAGAGTGTTCCTCTAGTGCAGCGAATCTTGTAGGATGGGTCACCACAGTTTGGGGCAGTGCTCAATGGGTATGGCACTTTGGTTTGGCCACAGTTTGGACAACGTTTGAAAGCATTGACAAATGAGAAGGAAGATAGGGAAATCATAAATGTGAGGACCAAAAGAGAGAGATTTAAGATCCTCATGGAAGAAATGTTCGATGGTAGAGGAATGAATGTGGCTAGGTTTGTGTTGTTGTTGGTATTTAACACTTTAGCTTGTAATGGTTCGTGAAGTGGAAAATGCATGTTGTGATTTTATTAGGGGGGTGGGTCATTGATTGTGTAGTAGTTTACTTTATGGAAGAAATGAAAATGAAACCTAGAATCTGGCATATGCAAATGCATGGTTGGCGGAAGAAGGAGATCGAGGTTGCTAGCTTCCACTTGCTTAACCTCGTACTTGAAATTATTGTTTGCTTTTTTCTCCTGGCTCCAATGGTTTTGTTGCAGTTGGCAACTCTTGAAACCCTACGATTATGTATATTATATACGCAGGTGGTTGAGATATTCAATGGAGCAGAACTATGTCAGATGATAATATATAAATGTAAAGGTTGTCTTTGGCGTAATGTTTTTTAGTTTTAATTTATCCTTCTTGAAAGGAGAACATCAACTAATTAAACACATTTGAAGAAAAAGTTTTTAAAATTTAAGAATTTTATTGTTTAAAAAAAATAGGAAAAAGTAACTTAAAGAAAACTGAAATAGCTTTTAAAAATAAATTGTATACTTTGATCTCCTTCTCTTTGTGAACTAATAGTTGTGGGCAAAGAAATAAAATTTTTAATTTTAAAATAGCTTTTAAATTAAAATTAACAAATAATTTCTACTTCTTTAAAAGCTTTTATTTTGTGTTTTAATTTTAAATTAATTTTTAAGCTATAAAAAAGCTGGCTAAACATAATTTAACGCTTTGTTTGTTTTTGTTAAAAACTGGAAAAAGTAAAACAATTAAGAAGAGAAAGCAAACATGGTAGATGTCATTGCTGATGTCATTTGGAAGCGGGTAAAGTACAAAAGAATGAAAGCATCCACGTGAATCTCTCATGTCTAATATAATTTTGAACAGAAAAAGAAAAATATTGAAAACTATATATAGATATATAGGCGCGTTCTACGGTGAACTAACACTTCAAGTGATTCACGGGTGAGGAAGAAAGAGAATTGCTACAGTAATCAAAATATTATTAATATATTTAATTAAATAATGCAAAATGACTTTTTAACCCCTCATTTAAAATTCATAAAATATTAGTTAAACATCTCACCTGAAACTCTGCAATGCTTCTTCGTTCTTCTTGCTCGTGACCAAACTAAACTTTTTTGCCGTCAATGATAAAATCCGTAGCCTCTTCGAAAGCCATGGTGAGAATAGTATAATGATTGTCTTTCCTTTTTTTGGTGCCAACGGTGGCACATGAGAGCGGCCCCATTGTTGTAGGAAAAAGCCCGACAACAACAACAGCAGCAAAATCATGCCAATCGCGTAGGTGAAATCCACCACCGTAATGCTTAACCATCTCTTCTGGATCTTTAAGTTAAGTACATTGGTGTTGTGAGGCTCACTGTTTTCAAGGTTCGTGAATGGTTGAAGGTGCCGATTTTGGTGAGGAAGGGGATTTGCGTTGGGTTTTGTTTATGAAAAAATAAAAATGGTCCATTTTTTTATTCAAATTTGCTACAACACAATGTCCATGGAGGAACGTCTGTATTAGAGTTTGAATGGTAAAATGACTGAATATTTGTGGTAGTCATCTTGTGCATTTAGTGTTATGAGTAATTGTGCACCATCGATGCCGGAATCTATGACGGAGAATGGCGATGGCAATCCGCTAAGCCACGGAAACTATCTTCACACCTACACGAATCAAAAAATACTTCACCTTCCTCGATGAACGACGTTTCTTCTTTCAAACAACGGCACCACTCTTTTCCGGCCACAGGATGACCATCACTGCACAAACAAAACCCCCCCTTTTTTTAGTGTGGGTAAAACGGGAAAGACCAAAATATTATTTCTTTAATATAATATATTCAACAGTTACTTACATTTTAAAATATATAAAACTTTGTTTAATCTCAACCTTCAAATTATTTTATTATATATTTACGGTGATAATTAATATCCTCACATGTGAACCACATTGATTTTATGTAAAAGCATGATGGTTCAACCATGAACCACATACTTGCTGGCTCACCGTAAAACTTGTCTAGATATATAAACAAAAATATCCTTGTTTATGTCAATTTTTTATTTTATATATATATATTTCACGTTATACGTGTATATAATAAGAGAAAGGAAAAAATGTCTTGTTTACTTTCATTTTCTTTATAACCAAATAATGTATGGGTGGAAGAATGAACTATTTGAAGGTGGAAGAATGAACACTGTGGTTCGGCTAGCATTTTTAGTTGTTAACTTGTAATGGTTAATAAAATGAAAAATGTTGTAATTTTATTTGGTGGTTTTGTCATCGATTGTGTAGTTAACTTTATGGAAGAAATTAAAATTATCCTAGAATCTGGCATATGCATATGCATATGGTTGGCGTCTTGGCGGAAAAGAGAGGTTGCTAGCGTCCACTTGCTTAACCTCGTACTTGAAATGATTGTTTGTTTTTCCCAGGCTTCTATGATTTTATTTTAGTTGGCAATGTACTGGTTGAGAAATTCAATAGAGCAGAATTATGTCAGTTGATAATATATATAAATAATATTTAGTTTAGTTTAAAAGCTTAAAATTAACCAACCTATGTAAATGTGTTGTACAAGATTGTTACTAAAGTTATTACCAAGAGACATAAGCATCACATGGACTTCCTAGTCTCACCTAGCCAATGCAGTTTTATCTCGGGTAGACATAGTGCAGATAATATTGTGGTGGCACAAGAGATCTTCCATTTTATGAGTAAAATGAGAGGGAAGAAAGGAGTCATGGCAGTCAAAGTCGACCTTGAGAAGGTATATGACACTTACTAGCTAGTTTATTCTCCAAAATGCGCAAAAGAAGCTTAGCCCAAACAGTCTTACAAGCTCGCTCGGCCTATATACAATGCAAACTATTTTGCTTCCTAAGGCAGTGTCTCAAGCTTTGGAGAAAATTATTAGGAACATTGTGTGGAATAGAAGAGAAGATAGAGCATGGCATACTATATCCTGGCAGAAATTTTGTGCACCAAGGAAATATGGAGAGTTGGGATTTCGAAGCCTATATGATTTTAACAAGGCGGGAGTTATAAGGTTGGTTTAGTGGTGAAGGAAGAAAGGAGAGAAGAATAGGTCGTGGGTTCGAATTCCTCCGCTAACAAAAACTAACTTATTAACAATTAATATTTGTCGATAAAAAAATGATTTTAACAAGTTGTGATGGGGATTGATTAATAAACCGGATGCACTTCGGGTGAAAATCTTGAAAACTAAATATTTGTGTGAAGATGATGTTATTTAGGATGTTAAGAAGAGGTATAATTCTTTTGCGGTTTGGCGAAGTATTGTTGCTGTTTGGGGGGGATGTTATTAAGGACATGCAATGGATTCTTGGTAATGATATGTTGTTCTTTAAAATAATAGTACCTTCTAGTTTTTAGCACCATTTAGGAATGCTTAAGGCCTTATGCATCATATAACACTTATATTTACTAGATGTCTCACTAACTCATAATGATTATGCTTTTTTTATGGAGAAACATTATTAACTCCTTTATGCAAATATGTTGATAGCAATTGAAGCGAATGGGATACATGGACACATAAGTGGACAACACCAATATATATGTTATCTCTTTTCTAACTTTGATTGAGCATGATTATATATTTATAGTATTTTGTCTTTGTTCATGTCAACTTGATTTATCATTTTCATTGGGTCATCACTACTGACTCTTTTTAACATTATCTAAATTCATCACTCTCTCCATATGACAATCTCAAAACACTTTTTTTCCCACCCCAATAACATTTACAAAAGTTCAACAAATAATTTACAAACGTGATTTAACGTAGATACATATATAAGAAGTGAAAATTAATGAGCTGACCTCATATATATTTATTAAGAACTAAAAAGATTAAATAAAAGATAAATTTTAAAATATAAACATAAATTAGAGAATAAATTAAATAAGAAAATAAAAGGTAAAAGCCTTTTTTGTGAACAATATAGAATAACTCACAGGATAATATACCACCTTATTCACCAAAATCTAATGTTATATATAGTTAGAAGAAACACATAGAACAGTAAAAAAAATGATGAACACTATGATATTAAGTGTTAGGGCTCCTTCAAATATGTAGGAAGAAGTTTTTGCTTGTCATATACAAATTTGAATATCAAGGGGGTCTACCTCAATTGCTTGAACAATGTGCATGAGTTGTTATAAATCTCTTTATACCTAGTTTGATTCCTATGAATAAAAAAAAAATACAAATTTGAATTATATAAAAGAACATTAATAAAACTCTTCAAGTTGAACTATGGTGGCCGTGTAACATTGAGGGGTCATCGAGCTACTTATGAAGAGATCCTCCATGACAATGTGCTTTCATTTTTACATTTTCTTGCAACCTAAGGACTTGTACTAAAATCCAAATTGGAAGTAGGGGGGCAATATTGCATGGTCTCCATCTTGTTTAGGATTGTGGGTACGAGTATTCAATTACTTAATGATGGGTGTGAAGAGTAAAAAGAGATGTGTGAATAATAATTTCCCATAAAGAAACAAAAGGATGAGCATAAGAAATAAGCCCAACATTTATTCAAAAAAAGAGTAAGGAAATAAAGCCAACATGAGAACATGAGCGTAAAGAAGCCCAATCAATGAAAAGAAAGAACCCACCTAAGGCTTTGCTATTCCCACCTAGTTTTCCACTCTTTTCACCCCCATAATGTGTTTGTTAATTTTTTATTCTAAAATTACCCTTTTACAGAAATTCATTTTTTTCATGTAGTAAACACAACAACAACACATTTAAGTTGTGTCTATTGCATGACAAAAATGTGTTTTCATTGTGTTAGGAGGCATGGCCTAGTTACACAGTGAAAACGTGTTTCCATTATGTGTATTGCACAACGAAAATGTGTTTCCGATGTATATTTTGACAAACACAATATTGTTTTTAACAAAGAGACTCTGTTGTTGAAATAAACAAACCAAATGGAAAAGCAAGAATAGGACCAAAACCAATACCCATAATATCAAAAAGAAAATAAGAACATTACATTAATCATTGTGGTTCTAAATTAGTTTAACAATAATGAGCATATGATTTAAATGAGTCTCTAGTAATATCTTCTACATATTCATCTCCTCTAGTTGAATTGAATTGTTATATGTGGTCCAAGTATGGTATTTGTCATGAATTCTTCATTGCAGTGTCTATTTAATTTAACTAAATTAAATAATTAAACAAAAAATTACAAAATTACTTGATGGAATTGCGATTTCGTTATGTAACTATGTTCAGTTACATAACAAATTGCAATTTCGTTTTATATCTTGAAAGATGCACGATGAAATCTTGATTCCATTATGTAATTGAACACAGTTACATAACGAAATTGCGATTTCGTTGTGTATCTCAACACAATGGAATTGTGATTTTGTTGAATCCAAAACTTTAAAAAAAAAAAAAAGGAAAAACCTCTACACCGATAACAACTCAGCAGGGGCGACATGTTGTCGATGACAAATAGTTCACAAGGATCTTGGGACTTTAGGGAGATGGAGAACTAGCGGCTTGACGAGGTGGAGAACTAGCGATGACGATGACATAGTGACGAGAGGAGGAGGCAGCGAGGGGTGGGAGAATTGAGAAAATGTCTATGGAGAGAAGGAGAGGGTAAGAGTGACTTTTCACTCTTTTTTTAAAAAAAGCTGAGGTGAAAAGAGCAAAAAATTGAGTGGAAATAGCAAAGCCCCAAACGCAGGGCTAGAACAGGCACCCAAAGGGCCCAATACTTTGATCTTCTCCCCTCAAATAATATATGTTCCTAAAATTCACCAAAAAAAGATAAAATGATATATGTGTAAAAATTTCAAGATGAAGGGGTAGATTGATTTGAGGAATATTAGTGGGTTTCTTCAAAAGATGGATCCAGTTTACGAGTATGCATCACTTGGTGTTGCTTTTGATTAAGTTTTTTTTTTTTTCTAGCGTTAATACTTTGGTATAGCTAGCTCTCTAAAATTGGACAGCCTCTCACTTACATGGTTTCTATCCTAAGGGTAGAAAAAAAAAATCAAATTGGGAGTTTTGGATTAGGTTGTCGAAACGAAGTTGGTGATGAGATGACATTTCCCCTATAGCTGTAGCCGCCACCGAGACAAAACGTAATGTTATTAGTTAAAACACATTTTTAATTAATATCTTGTTGGATGATAATGATGCGAAGATTTGACCAAATGGGCTCAAAAGAAACCAACCACACAATTATTTTACTGATTAGATCGAAGAATAGTTTAATCCTTCCAATACTAGCTAGTAGCTATTTCTCCTTCATTACGTCGCGAACATAAAATCAGAAATTTTGCTTATTACAATCTCTGATACTTTATCGGAAGAATTTATAATAATTTATTTAACCAACTCAACTACACCCTCAATGATATGTTTAGACTTTATATAAACTTTTCCATAACGTTGGAGAAAATAATAAAAAAATAAAGTAAATTGAACTTCTTTTATAAATTAAAATTAACCTACATATTTTAACTTTTTTTAAAGGTTAAATGAGAGAACTTTTTATAATAATTAAGTATTAAGTGTGTAAGTTAATTTTAGTTGATAAAAAAAAACTCATTTTATCTTATCTTTTTATTTTCTTCTTTTGTAACTTCTAATAAAAAAAAATTTATCTAAAGTCTAAAGATAACCTAACTCTCGCAGAACCAAACTTCAAACGCCTATGAAATATCAAAAGATGAACAGAACTTTAAAATCAAATAATAGAATAAACAACGAACAATTGCAGACTGATTAATTGCTTTATTCTACAATAAACCCATTACATTTTGCTTATTATTTTGTCCAAAAACTCATAGTTCAAGTGACCATTTGGTCATAAAACACAGAACAGTTTCTTAAGCATCATCAGAAACCCATATCTACAACTTAATTACAAATACCACCACTACCTAATTAAGCGTATGAGACAGACCCTTTTGGCTGCTTTCCACACGCTGACAACTCCAAAGCTGAAACTAAGAACCAAGATTCCCAACACTTGAAATCACAAACTTGAACACTTGAATTAAGCCTCTCAATAGTGATCATTTTTCTTTCACCAGAACTAGTTGGTCAGCACCTTCTGCTTTCTCTTCAGGCACGAACCAATTGGTTCCACTTGTTCATGCTGCAATTCGACGATGTGTCAGACACTGATGTGGGGACTGAACCCCAGAGGAAACAATGATTTGTGTAGCAGAAGAAGAAGGGTTGGTGGAAGAGGGTGAAGCTGCAGAGAATGAAGCAGGTGCTTGAATTTGAAACCGACCTGAGTCACCAGCAGGAAGTCTCATGTATGAGTATGAAGGTGACTCACAAAGCCATGATCCTATAATAGGACCCTCTTTGTCACCCTTGTATTGCATGATAGCCTTGTAAACAAAAGGAATAAGACCCTCCATTTTTTTTTGTGTGTGAGAAGAAGACAGAGAAATTTTAAGTCAGAGTTTTTTTTGGGTTTTGGGGTGTGTCTCAATTAGGGTGAGTGAATGAATGAATGTGAGTGGAGAATTATGAGCAATTTCTTGGGTATAAAAAAGGGTTGGAGGGAAATGATGACGTTTGAGAAAGTAGTTTTGGATCAGAGTCCAGCTCTTCACGCAAAGCCAGGGAAATTTTCAACGCAAGCTCACACGTATGACCTTGAAAGCTACGTGTGAACCAACAACAACACCCTTCACGGCACACAAGTTGAGAAAAAACTGTTTCTTTCTTTTATTACTGTTGTCTTAGCTGGTTTTGTTGTAACTTTTGTTTGATGGGTTTGAGCTTTTGGAACAAGGTTGGATGGTTTGGGTTTGATGGAGTTTGATTTTTAATTTATTCCCTCCCAAACTATTGACGCAGCACTGGTTTCTTCATACTTTGGTTTTTTTTTCTATTTTAATATTATTATATCCAGACTCTATTTGTTTGTTTAGATGTTGTTTTAAAGTAAGGTGCTTAGTAAATTAATAATTGGTTCATTCAATGGCGGCCACTTGTACCTGTGTATGATGTTTGAGATTGACATAAGATCTTTATTAATTGTCATGTTTTGCATATGAAAATTGGTGGATGTATATTCTCATGAAACATATCACTTCATGTTTAGGTAGGTGACAAAATTAGAATGTAGGTGCATGAAAAATAAGATGAAATCAGTTATAATTAAATAATAAATGAATATTGTATATAAATTGAAGTGATAGGTGGAGTACATATCTGAATCTATACATGCATACTGCCCTTACCTAACTAATGGCATTGTACTCATTTGGTTGTACCATGATATAATCCACTTTTTTATTTATTTATTTCTTCTTCCATATCTATGGATGTTCTTTTCCTAGATATTTAAAATCATTTGTACACTTTAGAGTACAAAAAAAATGGGAGAGAAAACAAAATATCCTTATTACTTGAAGTAATGAAGTTTCTAATCGATTTTTTCACGTGATAATCGAATTTTACATTTTTGTTTCAATTTAATATAGGTTTATACATTTAAAGATCATGACGCATATATTCTTACTTGTTTTGAGTATGAGATTAATTCCTAATAGATTGTTGATTTGGGTTGAAGCTATAAGATACTTCCCTTAGGTTTTGGGCCTTAATTATAATGTAAATAAAGTCCACTCACATAGGTTTAGCAATCTCACTTTGACAAATGACAAGTAGTATTCTTATAGCTTCAAAGTATATATCTTGCCCATCCCACGTGCACAAGGCTAGTCAAAAAGCTTTCCCCTATAAGGTTTATTGGACGCAGGTTTAAGGTCTATCCACCAGACCCATTGACCATTGTGCACCCTTCATATATACATCAAGCTTAATTTAGGTAACAATGAAGTTAATTACACATTGACATCCGATGTTACTGAAGAGATGGAGACTACAGGACAAACTAGAAAAGCAAAATGAAGGGAAGATAAAGAGAATAATAGTTTCATGCTTGAAGAGTTGAAGTAAACTAATCTTATTACATCTATTTACAGTTTACAGTACATTGAATTTTGCATGTTTATTGTTTTTAAGTATGGTATTATATTGTAAAGCATAAATAATATTTACTCCTTTAACATATTATATTTACTCTGAAAAATGAAAATTATTGTACAGTTCAAGACCATCACGTGTCTATAATTCAGATCAATCTCTAAATGGATATGTAACTGAGATTTTCATTTTAGGAAAAAAAAATTACTACCTCCATCTCATATGTTTAAATGTTTTAGCCTCTTTTTTTTTATCCCAAAATTAAAATAAGTCAAATTAATATTTTTTTTTTCAAATATACCCATATTTAATATCCCACTACTAGTGATAGCATCAAGGATCAAGGTATTAAATAAGGTTATTTTAGTACAAATATGATAATGTTTTACTTTCATTGAATATTTCTTCATTTATATGCATTAATCTTAAATATCTAAAGATACGAGAAATGAAGTAGTAATAAATTCAATTACGTGTCACATGAAGATTAAGTAAACCTTGAATACATGATGGCCCTAGACCATACAATAATTTATCTTGATAAACATATTTAATGAATATTTCTCCTAATTTTATAATTTTCAATAAATTTTAATCAATAAAATATAGTGTATTAGAAAAAATGTGTTAAAAAATGTTTCTAACACTCCTCATATATGTAATTTATATGTATTAATGTTATGGTTGATGATATGATACACACATGCACACAATACTACGTTTTCAATGTTAAGAGAATGCATAACCAAACAGATTGGCTTAACCCAAAGTCTAATTTATAATTAACCGAAAAAGAAAATTGATATAAAAAAATCAGTCAAATACCACCACACTTTGGATTACTTTTCATATACACAAAATAAAATGGGCAATACAACGTTGATATCAATTTATATGCAATACACTATATTTATGGAAGGGTGCTTATGATTTGTTTGTTTAAATTTATTTATTTTTTTAAATTATTTTTTTAATAAAATAAGTAGTTTTTTATTTTTATAAAGCAAACTGTATCTGCTTCTTAAAAAACCATTTTTTAAAAATTATTTTTTTAAGTTTAAACAAACTAGTCCTATATTATTATTATTATTATTATTATTATTATTATTATTATTATTATTATTATTATTTTAATAATTAAATATATTTTAAATGTATATTCTAGTGTAATTTTAGTTTAATCATGTTTGAATCATTGAACTGCCAGTTAGTTTTATCACCAGTTTAGTGAAAGTCTAACGAAGCAAGTTCAAATTTGATGGGTAGTGGTTGAGAAAAATTCACCCACACAAACCTACCCTTTCAGGGTCAATTGACGTACAATGATTTCAATTTCTTATTTTATGCTATATCATTGTGATTAAAGCAAATTTTTATACGCTGTTAAATTGGGAATCAATTTACAAGCTCAAAAGTTAGAAGCTTCTTTAAGTGTATGTAAACATTAGGATTTATACTTATCATTTTGCGACAGACTGTTCGATAACTCAAAAGTCTATATTATAGATAAGTTCAAAACCAATTTGCCAGCAAATTAACGGCAGGAAGTTCTAGCGAAATCATTAATTTATGTTTAATTTTAATTTTTAATTTAGTCAATGATCTAGAAAGAAAAATACACAAAGAGAAAGTCTAAATATGAACATTCTTAGATATTACCTTCTCTTCTCTAATACTCCATTCATGATAGAGACATCTTGTTATCATACAACACAATTTTTGTGTATATCAAAATTTATAAAATATGTTTGTGATAGAAATTAAAACGTTGTTAAGTCAAATAGATTGCTTAATGCTTAATTATGTTAGTTCATGAATGTTTTATAATAAAATAAAATATTATTCATGCTTTTGTATTTTGATTGAGGCAGACAGAGTCCTCAGCCATAAAAAATATTTGTTATTTTAAAATAAGAAAAGTTACAGGTTATATTTTTTAATTAAAGATCGTGATTAATCTTTATAATCTTGAGACGGACACTAATATATATGACTTGATCACGATGCAATTTTAGTTGGATTTCAAATTCTGTATCGTATTCAAAATGAAAAATCTATGTCTTAAGTTGTTGGTTTTTGGTTTCGGTCTCAATATTATAATTTGGTAAAGCCCAAATAAAATTATGGAGACATTTAGGAAACTTAGAATAAGTTATATATGTTCTGAGCAAAAAAAGAAGAATAAGTTATATCAACCTAATTAAAAATTATAGCATTAAGCCGCGGAAACATTTAAGTATAGTCGATTTTTTTTGGCAAAAAGTATAGTCAAAATTAAATCAAGCGGTAGCAATTGTTGATAAAGAAAAGTAAATTGAATCCTTCTTAAAAAATTATGGCTTTTAATTTAGTGCAACACTTATCTATCGTGGTTAAAGTGTGTCAATATTGTTTATCCAGCATTATCATAAGCAGATGATTTCGTACCAGATATTACCGCAATCTTTCTTTTTCTTTTTTCTACCAAAAATCAAATTATATCATATTTTCTAAATTATTTTAATTTATGTATTTATAATATCCTAAATCTTTTGAATTAGATTCAAGATCATTTGTGTATCAAAAAAGAAAAAAGATTCAAGATCATTTGTACCAAAAAAAATATTCAAGATAATTGAAACAATTAATGCAATTAAATGGTTTTTTAATTACATTTTTATCTAATCATGTTATATAACAAAAATCAAGTCCATCACTTTGTTATAAAACCTAGTCTAATAAGATTTTTAATTAAATATTAGCAGATTTTGAAGAAAAAAACATCTTTGCTAAACTTATCTAGTAAATAGGTCTAGCTTTTTTTTTTTTTTTTTTTTCTGAAGGAAAGTAAATAGGTCTAACTTGATTTAAGTCTGATGTAGATTATTAGACTATAAAATTTTTATCTGATTTATTTTCAACCCTAATTATAAACGAACAATGTTATGATTTAAAAAACATTATGTTTTTTCACCATTAATTCATAAAAGGATAAAATATTTTAAGCATTGTTGTAAAAATCAGCTTGAAATGAATTTGATGCATGTGACCTGGTGATATGTTTCCCGTGTTGCCACTAAGCTAAGGTCTGTTAGTTTAGTTGATAAACTATTAACAAATTTAATATATATAATTATTTATGGTACTATTATCTATTTATGTAGTTCAATCATTGATTCACTAGTTCAATTAATAATTCAATGACTCAGTATTCTCGTTAGATTCATCACTGGTCCGAATTTTAAAACAAAGATTTTAAGTAAGTTTGATAAGCATATTAATACCCACTCCACTGTCTCAATCGTATATGAAGTCATGGTTTGCATCATGAGGAAAATCATAGAGTTTAATATGATGTGTTTATAATCCTGATTAATTCATCTACACCCTGCCACCATGGCATTTTGCTTCTCCATGTCATTTTTTAATAGAAAAATATTTCCTTCAGATAAGAGTCACCTACGATGGCTGCAGGTGCTACGCAAAAGCCATAAACCGCGTGCGCCTGAGTTTTGTGGGATGATTTGTATGAAGTTGGGAGAACGGGGGCTACGTGATTTCAATGGTCTAAGGTGTTGTAAGTTTTCTTTCTTAATTTCTTTCTTTTTTTAAAAAATAAATAAATAAAATAAAATTGAAGGCAGCTTGCAAAACAACAAAATGCAGGAAACATCCTATATATTGCATACGACATACTTTTGACAAAATCAACTCGCAAGTGCTACACCTATATCTTGTACCTTTCAGTCAGTTTCCCAACTACAAAAATTTGGATGATGATTTTATTCTCGAAATTTCAATGCAGATAATATAAGCTTTTGTTGGGAATAATTCATCAATTATCCTAATATGGTTAAGTTGAAACTTTCCTCACAATGCTTTTATCGAAATTATAATTCATAGTTAACAAATCAAAATATTCGAGCAGTCAAAACAAAACAAACAATCAACCATTAATTTATTTAAGTCAGTGTATATAATCTATACTGTAATAACTCCATAATTGTATTTAAAAAAAAATTGGGACAAGCATCTATAACTGTTCAGATTACTGAAAATCCTTGTCAGAGAATTAGTCTACTCCTAATCAATTTTATAATTGTATTGTTTACATTGACTGACTGTTACCTAATATAACTCTTTCAATTAAATATTTTAGAAGTTGAGATCAATTATGTAAAGCTTGACAAGCAAGACGGCCCAAACATAATTTTTTATTTTTTGACTTTATATATATAGTTAATTGCTAATATTCTATCATCATAAGAAAAAACAATTTATAAACTGTTTATCAATTATACAGAAGTTATTAATTAGTCTTTAAGTAATATAAGGAGTAAAGATTTTCTTCCTAAAAAAGAAGTTTCTTATTTAATTATCTTATATCTTATATGTTATTAAACATTTTTATGCTATTAATCCTTATCCTAAATATAATGCATGTTAGACTAGTCAAAGTAAGTCATTGCAACCAGTATACTGCGAGTTAAAGTCAAGTTATGGTGGGAAAATTATTAATTGGCTCACTTATGTAAGTTATAGTGATTCATGTGACTCATAAGTTCAAACTCAAGGAGGAATGAGTTGAATTGTGATAAAAAAAAAATCTCTCTATGCATGCCTTCTACTCACTCTTAGACATGTTAAAATGAGTTGTAATGATTGGCCCAATCTAAGCGTAAAAAGTGGGTTAGTCTGCTCGACTCGAATTTTATATTGACTGTATCTTTTGTGACCCGCCTTAGCTTGGTAGCTCGATTCTTTTTAGGCCACAATTTTGCTCATGATAGTTCTATTCACTCTACATGGACCATTACTACCAGGGTTAGATGATCTAGTGCCCAAGATCGAGGGAGCTGAAATAAAATTTAGACAATTTAGAAAAAAGAATTAATTAATTTGGTCATTTATCCTTTTGATTAGGAGTATTCATTCTCTTCTCTTGTCCTCAATTCTATCTCAGAATGTTCCCTGGAGAGAGTTTGACATCAACAACTGTTCCTCCTCCACCAAAACCACTGGATGGAGGGGTTGCAGGGACTCCTGTTTCGTCGTTTAAAGATAAGCTTGTGAGTGGGAAACAGATTCTGTGGAGGAAGCCAAAAACTGATTTGATTGGGATCTTTTTCGAGTGGAATGGGAGGAAGGAAATAGACTCAAGCCCAAATGTTATTTGGATGAGTCAGTTGTTCAAGATCTGAGAGGACCATGGAAAGAGGCTGTCATTGTGAAACTTCTTAGGCGAAAGGTGGGTTATATGGCGATGAAGGAGAAACTTAAGGTTATATGGAAACCTGCAGGTGAAATTGATGTCATGGATATTGGCAATGAGTTTTTCTTGGTTAAGTTTGATTATCCTGATGATAGAGAAAAGGCTGTTTAAGGAGGCCCTTGGGTCATGTTTGATCATTATCTCGCAGTAAGGGAGTGGGTACCAGACTTTGTATCCTCAGAAGTTACCATTGACAAAACAATGGTTTGGATAAGGCTGCCTGGTTTAGGGTTGGAATATTATGATGAAAGTGTGCTGCTCGCACTTGCATCTGCCATTGGAAAACCGGTGAAGGTTGATATGATGACTTTAAATGCTACAAGACGTAAATTTGCACGAGTATGTGTCGAAATTGATTTGAATGAACCAGTAATAGGTCGTGTATGGTTCAGAGAGCATTGGTTCAGAGTGGAATATGAAGCTTTACACTTGTTGTGTGCTCACTATGGCCGGTATGGACATGTTTCCAGAAACTGTCCTTAGTTGGTAGCGTTACAGAAAGCTTCAACGGAGAAGGTACAGTTGGCGGCGCCAGACAAGCAAGCTGGAAGGATTTATGAGAAGGAGACCCAAAACCCTAGTGAATTAATGATTAGCGGTAATCATGCCAATGATGAGCTTCATGGGGATTGGTTGACGGTTACTAAGCCTAAAAGGGGAAATAAGGGTAAGATTTTAAATTCTCAAAAAGGAAAGAATAATGATAGGCGTTTTAATTCTAGTAACGAATCCAAGGGGAATAAATTTCAATCATTACGTGATTTGGAGGATATTCAATTTGGTGATGAGATGGTAGGTGAGAAAAATACTGGAGATAGTATTATGGGAAAAAATAAGGGGGACCCACCGAGCCAGAAGATTTGGATAAAGAAAAAAGGAAAGGAGAAAATTGAAACAAAGGTCCCTATGCTAGCAGCCTCTAAGAAGATTCTCAAGCCGAAGACCAATGAGAATATTCCAAAAAATTGTATTGACTTGGAGGGGGATATTAATGTGAGTTTGACTGCTACAGTGGGGCCTCAAGTGTCTAATATGTGTCAATTCAGGGTTCCAGTTGGTTTTTCCAACTCTTCACCTGTGAATGTAGTTGAGCCAAACCACCAACAAATTTTGGATGAACCCCAACCACCGGACCCTCTAAAGCTTGGTGGTGGGGTGGACAAGAATGACGCATTAAAGATTGATAATAACGTGGTTCATAATGTGCATGATGCCATGCAGGGGGACGACGTTAACGGGAATACCATTATGGACGTCTCGATGATGCATAATGGTACTTGAGGCGTTGGTGCATGATATTCACTCTCTTTTTTAATTGTTATCATGATTGAGTTTACTGATTGTAAAATTATTTCATGGAATGTGCGTGGTGCCTCTGGAAAGAGAAATCAAAGGAATATTAGAGAAATCTTGAGTAAGCATAAACCGTACCTTTTTTTTGCTGTTAAAGTGCACACTCCCTTTAAAAATACTGCTTCTTTCTGGAATAATGTGGGATTTGAGAGTGTTGCCATTGTGGAAGCACAGGGACACTCAAGTGGAGTATGGGCTCTACGAAATAGACAAACAAATTTCTCCTTTGAAGTTTTTGACTCCTCTGACCAAGCGGTTTCAATAAAGGTTTCCAGTGGAGATAATTTCTGGATTTGTACAGGTGTGTACACATCTCCTAATTCTATTGTGCGCCGCCAACTTTGGCATTATTTATTCTCTTTCAGGTCTTTTGTCCATTCTCCTTGGATTTTATTGGGTGATTTTAATGATGTGTTACTTCCTTCTGATCAAAGAGGAGGTAGTTTTCAACGAGCTCAGGCAGATTTATTCTCAGCTAATATTGCCAAGTGTGATTTGATGAACTTGGATCTTATGGGAGGGAGATTTACCTGGCATAGATTCCATACAGGTTGTCTTCCTCTTCATAAGAAACTTGATAGGAGTCTGAGTGATATCAACTGGCGAAGGCTTTTTCAAGAAGCTGTTGTGGAAGTTCTTCCTAAATGCCATTCTGACCACAACCCTTTGTTGCTGAGATGTGGTGGTTTCCCTTATAGTAGTGTTGCTCGTCCTTTCCGTTTTGGAGCTACTTGGTGTACTCATCCTGATTACAGGTCCTTAGTCCAACATGCCTGGTCTAGAAGAAGAGGAAATATTGTTGAGGCTTTGGGGGAGGTCAAAGATGTGTCTCAATCTTTTAATAGAGAAACTTTTGGCAATATTTTTCATTGTAAAAGGAACTTGGAAGCCAGAATTCGGAGAATTGAGCGTACCTTGGAAAATGTAGATTCTTTATCCTTGTTACTTCTTCATCAGAGTCTTTTCAAGGAATATGAGATGGTGCTTTTTCAGGAAGAGACTTTGTGGTTTCAAAAGTCTAGAGAAAACTGGGTGAGATTGGGGAGTAAGAACTCGGCCTTTTTTCATGCCCAAACTGTCGTGAGGAGGAAAAGGAATAAAATCCACGGTCTTTTCTTGAACCCTAGGGTTTGGTGCACTGAGCCAAAACTACTTCAGAAACATGCAATTGATTATTATAAGAGCCTTTTCTGTGTCACTGAAGCTAACATTTCTAGGTTAGCCCTTCCTCCTGCTCCTAGACTTTCTAGTCAAGAGAGTTTAATCCTTGCTCAACCAGTATCCAAAGAGGAGGTGTTTAAAGCTCTTCAAAGCATGAAGTCTTATAAATCTCCGGGTCCAGATGGATTTCAACCCATTTTTTATAAGATGTTTTGGGAGGATGTTGGTGATGATGTTTGGAGTTTCGTTAAGAATGCTTTTGAGAGTGGCACTTTTGATCCTAAACTAGCAGAGACTCTTGTTGTCCTTACTCCTAAAGTGGACTCCCCCAAGTACATTAAAGACTTTAGACCTATCAGTTTATGTAATGTTGTTTATAAACTTATATCTAAAGTATTGGTGAATAGATTGAGACCCTTCCTTCTAACATTGGTGAGCCCTCTCCAAAATAGTTTTATTCCTGGAAGAAGTACTGGTGACAATGCTATTATTCTCCAAGAAATTATTCATAGCATGTCCAAGTCTAGAAAGAAGAAAGGGGATATTGTTTTCAAAATTGATTTGGAAAAAGCCTATGATAGAGTAGAATGGGATTTTCTGCATTAAGTCCTCTTTGATTATGGTTTTCCTGAGAGAATTATCCAGTTGATTATGACTTATGTTTCATCTACTTCGCTCTCTATCCTTTGGAATGGAAGTAGATCCCCTCCTTTCTCTCCTAAGAGAGGGCTCAGACAGGGAGACCCTCTTTCTCCCTATTTGTTTGTTCTTTGCATGGAAAGGTTGGGTTAAAAAATTAGTGAGGCTGTGGATCGTGGTGATTGGGAGCCCTTTAGTTTGCCCAGTAATGGCCCTAGAGTGTCTCACCTTTTTTTTTTTTGCAGATGATATACTTCTCTTTACAAAGGCTAAGCCCTCTAAGGTTAATGATTTTTGTGCTGGGTCAGGTTTCAAGGTGAATGTAGAGAAATCCAAGGCATATGCTTCGACAGGTGTTTCTAATTATCGTAAGCGAAAGCTAGTATCTATCTCCCAAATAAATTTCACAAATAATATTGGCAGGTATTTGGGGTTTAGACTAGCGCATGGGAGGGTCACTACACACCTTTTTGATGATTTAGTGGAGAAGGTGTCTAGAAAGCTAGCTTCTTAGAAGGGCAAAATTTTGAATAGACCTGGGAGAATCACCCTGGCCAATTCTATTTTGTCCTCAATTCCTTCTTACACCGTGCAGGTTCAGTGGATTCCTCAACAGGTTTGTGATAGATTGGATGTGATCAACCGCAAATTTGTTTGGAGTGGCACAGATGAGAATAGATTGCATCTTGCGAGTTGCGATGCCATTGCCAAACCCAGGAGTTGGGGTGGTCTTGGAGTTAGAAGGTCCAGGGAGGAAAATATTGCCTTACTTGGTAAGTTGGTTTGGGATGTGATTCAGAATAATGATAAGCTTTGGGTGCATATTGTTAATCACAAATATTCTAGCCTGGACTTTGATACGAGGTTTAAAAAAGTGGGATCTTTCTTTTGGAATTCCCTTAGAAATGCTTATAATGATTTGAAGGATGGTTTCTCTTTGCGCATTGGAAATGATTCCAGTAGTTTTTGGTTCTCTGAGTGGCTAGATGGTAGAAAACTTTGTTTAGATACTTTGTATGTCCACTATTATGACCAGCACTTGCAAATTAATGATGTTTGGAGAGATGAGAAGTGGCATCTTGATATTTTACTTTCTCCTCTTCCAGTTGATGTTCGTCAAAAGATTGATAGTGTGTCCCTCTTCCTTCATGGTGATGTGTCGGATGTGTTGACTTGGGACCATTGTATTTCAAGTAACTATAATGCTTGCTCTGGTTATAGGTGGCTCATAGAGCGACAGATTGGTACTGTGAACTCGTCTTGGAATTGGCTTTGGAAGCTGAAACTTCCTGAGAACATAAAGATTTTTCTTTGGCAAGTTAGTAACAAAGCACTTCCTACTCGCAAGATGATTGTGGAGCATCATGTACCTATATCTCCTATTTTCCCTCGTTGTAATCATGATGACGAGGATGATTTCCATCTTTTCTTCCAGTGTAGTAGTGTGAATGGACTATGGCACATGTTGGGGTTGCATTCTATTTTTGTTGACCAATTTGAAATGGTTCCTCGGTCTGAGTGGGTGCGTAATATGTTAAGTAAGTTTGGTAACATATTTGTTGTTTCCCTTTGGGAAATTTGGAAAGCTAGGAACTTGCATGTCTTCTCCAATAATCCTCTCCCTGTGTGGAAGATTGCTAGGCAAGTTCACTCTATGTGGGACATTATCTCCAAAGCTTTTCAGAAGAGTGTGGAGAATTCCAGTCAGATTATTTCCATTCCTCCCAGGGCCGTGAAATGCTTCCTTCCAAGTCATCCTTTTGTAGCTGTTCATGTTGATGGTAGCTGTTTTGGTTCTCTGGGAATGTATGGTTTTGGCGGTCTGATTCGAGATTCTTTTGGCAATTGGATTGGTGGCTTCTATGGTGCTTCTGGTTTCTCTGATGATTTAAAACCAGAGCTGCTTGCCATTTTCTTTGGGCTTCATTTAGCTTGGGAAAGGGGTTTCAGGCAGGTTGTTTGTGTCTCGGACTCAACGCTTGCTGTATCATTATCGCATGGTGAGACCAATATTCATCATAAATATGCATCTATTATAGCTTCTATAAAGGAGTTCATGGCTAAGCCTTGGGAAATCAGCATTATTCATTCTTTGAGGGAGGGTAATGCCTGTGCTGACTTGCTTGCAAAGATGCGGAACCATAGTGGATTGTCTTTTCAGATTTTGGATATTCCTCCTCCTTCTCTTAGTCTGTTGCTGGACTCGGATGCTAGGGGAGTGAGCTACCAGAGATTGTAGTTTTTCCTGCTGTTTTCTTTTGTCTTTGTTTTCAACATACACCAAAAAAAAATTATCCTTTTGATTTCTTAACAGGAATATACTGTCGTGTAAGTTTCTAAAACTCAATACTTTTAAATTTTCAATTTCATAGTATTTTTAATTTTTCATCAAGCTAATGATTCAGTTATAATGAGCCACATAGTTATTTTTTGGTTATCTTATGTAGTAAAAAAATTGACAATTATTTATTGTCGTTGTAAGAACATATTGGTTATCCTATTGTATCTTTGTATTAAAGGGAAAAAAGTATTAAAATAAGATAAAAGAAAATATAAGTTATGCATTTATTAAAAAAAATGTAGCATTCTATCTCTTAATGTTGATGTTATCATTAGTAATTTTTCATCTTTAGATGTTGGAAAAAATTGCTTCTTATGATAATTTATGTATTTTATTTTGTAGGTCATAAGTGATAATTTTACGAGCAGAAAAAATATTTTATCAATGATAGACAATAACATATGAGTAAATTGAATGAAAAATGTTATACATCTTTTTTATATTTGATAATATTATGTGATTCTCTTAATGTAATAAAAATATCATTTTATTGAAATTAGGTGTATATTTATTTTAGGCTAAAATAGAACTTTGGTCTTCCTATTTTTTTTCCAATCCATAACTTTGGTCCCCATTAAAAGTTAGACATTTAGTCCATCAGTTTTCAAAAATCATAAAATTTGATCCTACCGTCTAAAATGACAATTTGTTACATTTTTGTAAAGGTAAGGGGTTAAAAGAACAGAAAAAGGGTGAGAATAGCAGCCTGTGCAATAAATTGATGTAGGCTTCATATACAGTCTTACCCAGTTTCTTCTCTATATCCCCTATCCATTTTTGCTAAGTACATTCCTATTTGTTTTTTTTCTTAATTTTTATTATCATATATACACTTTATACCCATAACATTGATACATAATTATTATTCTAAAATATACTTTTCAGAACAATGTTTTGTTTTTAACATTTTGGAACATACATTTCGGAAAGTACTTTTTGGAACACAATTTTGTGTTCTGGAAAGCACTTTCCAGAATGTTAAAAAATAAAACTTTGTGTTCTGGAAAGTACTTTCCAAAATAATTTTATTTTTCTTAACACTCTAACAAGTACTTTTCTAGATTACTGTTTTGTATTCCAAAAAGTACTTTTTGGAATGTTAAGAACAACATCCGAAAAAAATTCAAACACAACACTAGGACCATTAAAAATCCATATAAAGGAAAAATTGTACAATAGTGAAGTAATTGAAGTGGAAAAAGCATATAATTGATATTAGTCCTTCAATTTGGGCGACTCTAGGAGGCGCTCAGCTACAACAATTTGAACAAATTTAATATCTATTCCTACATTGCTGCACATATAAAATGAGAGAAATCAATGGTGTTGTATGGGTGAACAAAAATAAAACAAGAAAGGAAAGTAGTTAGGAGCATAAACATACTATATTGGAGTTTGGAGGATGAAAAAACCCTAACACTAGAGCAAGAGATCGATTAAGGGAGGACTAAAGGGAGACCAGAGCAAGAGATCAAATAGGAGATGAAGGGGGTGAAAGAAAGGATGGAGTGTGATGAAAGAGAGGAGAAATGTGTTGTTGCTATGAAAGAGGGAGTGTGTTGTTGTGCTGAAAAGGGTAGTGTGCAAGGGAGGGAGGAAGCTTTGAAAGGAAAAGATAATTTAAGTAATTTTTTTTTTTAAAAAAGAAAAGGGAGGTGTATTTAGCAAAATTGGGCAGTGAATATAGCAAAAGCCTACTTCTCCTTTACCCTGTCCACGCTAAAAATCATAGGCCCATTGCCCATTGTGCAACCAGTTTCTGTATCATCAATTTTGCACTTGTTCTATAATTCTTTTTCATAGAAGTTAGTCTTATATCAAGATATGTGGTAAAGGGACTTCTTCAAT
The DNA here is from genome assembly GCA_026413185.1 of Pueraria montana var. lobata. NCBI lineage: Eukaryota > Viridiplantae > Streptophyta > Magnoliopsida > Fabales > Fabaceae > Pueraria > Pueraria montana. The sequence continues at coordinate 71,025,523 of CM048650.1, read as the reverse complement.
GATAATCTTTTTAGGTAGTGATATTTTAGTTAGTGATCAAATATATATCAGTCACTAGATATGCTTAATGGCCTAGGAATAAAAAATTGAGTATCTGAATTACTCCCATGAAACAAAATGAATACATTTCCTACATGTAAATGCATTAAAACTAAACGAAGTAGAAAGTTTTTTAAGGTTTAAAAAGTATTAGGGTTAATTACATTTCTTGTTCCTCTAATTTAGATGGTATGCAATTTCAGTCTCTTATTTTTTTTAATTAATTAAACTCTTCTATTTTTAAAATTTAGTAAATTTGGTCCCTATCAATTTTCTTCTATTTAAAATCCTTAAATTCTTTTTTTACTCAAAACATTTACAAATTGCATTGATTAAAAATTATCTTCTATTCAAAATTAAATAACTAAAACATAAAATTTCACCAAGATAAAAAAAAATCTAAAAAAAAACTTCTATTAGAACCCTAATCTTACATCTTATAAAATATATATTATAAATTTTATCAAGTTTCTAATAATTTTTTTATTTCTAAACTTTTAAAGTTATTTCACATTTTAATTTCATCATAAAACCCCAAGTATTTAGATGAAAATAATAATTTTAAGGTTTTAAGTAGAAAAAGAAAACCAGCTGTGAACCAAATGTACCTAATTTTAAACATAATAAAACTTAATCAACTAAAAATTGAGAGACCACAATTACACATATTATAAATTTAAAGAACTAAAAGCAAAATTAAATTTATATATTTTACAAACCCAAAACATTATACTTTGGTTGTGCAATTTCAAAGAATACCTATCCAGAGCTCAAGCTACTGCAATTTTCCCCCCGTTCTACGATCAGACTCTTCTCCCATTTCATTCGCATTCAATGTTCATATATTAATACAACTAGACCCGTGGCCGTGCTGCACAAGTACAATGCCATTTAATTTTTTGAGCAGAAAACAAAGCTCTAACAAATTGACGTGTGACACTTTCTTGGATAGTTTCATCATAAGTAAAATGGAGTAAATTTAGTAGCCTCAATATATAAATTACATAGTTTTGTACATGGGAGATTTAAAGACACTCGAGTAAATTGCTCTTTCTAATAGATTTTCTCTATAAAAAAAAAGTCAAGAATTTTTTAGCAGTACTTATCGTGTACTATTTGAACCTATAGGTATATATTTTTTTTTGGTTTTTTACATGTATATTTTTTTTTTTTACACCACATGTATTTTTCATTGGAGATAATCTTATTCGAATTGGATAGGACTACTATTTGTGACAAAACTCTCCCTATTTAATGTAACTGTATATCCAGAATTCAAACTTCATATAAATTGATCCATGTATTTAATGGTTACATGTATCCTTTTTCTAAAAACAATCTTATTTAAGATAGGTCGAATATTAAATATGAACATTTTTTTAATAAAAATTTGAACTTTCATTTGCTATATAGAGGGGAGTAACTCCTTCTGTTAGATTTAGTTGATAACCTAGGTATATATATATAAGTATAGCAAGTAGGTCGAATAATTGTAGAAAGTCACTGGAATGTAGCATTCTAAAAATGCAGCAAAAGTTTCTGGAGTTGTCGTGAGACACCCCATCATTTTGGAATTGGACAGAGGGTGGTCCAGGATCAGCCTTAGCAACAGCAGCAGCAGGAGCACCATTGAAGGGTCACTCACTCACTCAGATGAATGAAAATGGGCCATTGGCATTGGAGGCGCGTGTGCGAGTTCATTAGAGTGCGTATGGGCCTCTCTGGGGGGAACAACACCACACCCAAATAAAGCAAAAGGGAATGCAGAGTTTTCAGAAGCCAGAAACACTGAAACAGTGAGAGGGTGATGACGTTAGCGGGGCATTCAAGTGCCTCTCTTTTTCTGTCCAAAATTATGCTCTTTTGGTCTCTGCCTTATGTTGCACTCAACATAACAACAACAACAACCTCTCTCCAATAATAACACCACTCTTCTCTTCTTCGTCTTCTTCTTCTACCTTCAATTCAATTCCATCACATTGTCTTTCTCTGTACATCACACATAACCATCACTGTTGTGGGACACTTGAAATTGAATTCCCCCTCCTCCTCCACCCGTCACCCTTCTCTTCCGCTCATTATATCCTCCACTTTTACTTTATTCCCTTACCACATGTATAAAATTTTACAATGATTAAGATATTTATTTTTGTCATTTTATGCGCTTAATTTACGTTTTTTCAATTATTTGTAAAGAATATGACAGAAAAACATTGTATTCCTCTCAACATTAATTTATGTACACTCACACTATTATTAAAAGTTATAATCAATTTATTAACTCTTTTTTCCTTTAAAAATAACAGTGTATAACTTTCTTTTTTAAATCTTCACGTAACTCCTTAAGTATACATTTTTTTTTCTAGGATACATATAAGTTAGATTCAAAGTTAAAACTTTATTTTAGGCTTAAACGTTTTGAGTGAATTTTTAATTTAGTCGTAAAAGTTTTATATATTTATCTTATATATTAGGGTTAATTATGTTTTTGTCCTTCGACTTATTTGTAAAAGTGAAATTTGCATAAAGTTTAGGGACCAAAAATATAATTAACTCTGTATATTATAAATACGAATTATCAATTTTCAAAGTTAGATCATTTCTACACATTTTATTTTCTCACATAATCTTATAACTTTAATTTTCATAAGTCATAATTCATTATGATATGTCGTTGTAGTGAGGAATTTGAGTAATATATATGAGGTCATAAGTTTTAGAGTAAATTACATGGACCTCCTAAGGTTTTCACTTATTACACACGATACCCCTCTGTTATGTAAACCTACCAAAAAAACCTAATTTGTTTTCTTGTATAACATCGGACACCCACACCCTTCTCCTCCACTTGCACGCCCTTATGTTTTCTGCAAATTGTACCTGATACCCCTTTGTCATTTTTTTTTCTTTTAGTTCTCACTGTCAAGTAACAACGTTAATTGATGATACAACATCAATGTTGGTAGCCTAGTGACTTGTCACGTCATCAAGGAGTTTAACAGCGCAACCCCCACATTATTTTTTGGTAAACTGTATTTTTAATTTCTCATATGTTCAAAACAATTGATGACATCAGATAAGTTGATAAGCGATTAAAAACACATTTAACAAAAAAAATTACACATGGCTATCCCGTTAGACTCCTTGATGATGTGGCGAGTCAATGGCTTCCAACGTCGTTGTTACGTTATCAGTTAATTAGTTACCTGATAGCAGGGACTAAAAAAAACCCTTACGTACACCATCAAATCTCTAAAGGTTCACCAAACAAAAATTAAATCTTTTAAAGATCCTAATTATAACATCCTAAAATATCTTAATTATCACATTACTTTTCTTAGAGATTGTCATTAACTCATCACCACTGTGCCACCATGACCATCGCAACCATCACCATCATGATCGTCATCGTTGTCATTATCGTTGTCGTTGTCGCCACCACCCCCGCTAGTAGTGGCAGTCACCACTGTCATGACCATCACTACCAGTGTTATCACTGTTGCCACCACTATTGCCCCCACCGCTACCAACCAACTCTAATGCTCTGTTTGTTACAAGAGAAATAGAAGGGAGGGATGAGAGAAATTCACCTTTTTGACGTAGGTCTCACACCTCTTACACTCTACTTTAATTAAAAAATATCTCTCTTATTTCTATCCTCTCTATTTCCATCTTCTATACCAAACAGAGCCTAATTGTAGAAATAAAATGAAAATGGGGGAAATTAAGTTTGGGTTTTGGGAGCCAAAAATTTAAAGACACAAAAGCCCTTGATGGTGCCCTAAACTAAAGGTCTTTTTAGTAAATTTCACTCCCTACCTCTCTTGTTTTCACTTGGAGGAGTACCCTAGAAGACATACTTTCTCTCATTTTTGCTCCACTTTTATTCCAAGAGCTCTCGAGTTCTCTCTAAGTATTGGTGTTCTAGCCTAAGGTTGTTGCATCCCCCTCCTCCAAGATCAAGTTTCAAGCACTTTGGGTGAGATTTCCTTTATTATTTCTCTACTTTTTCTTCCTTTTCTTTATCCCTTCATTTAAACTCTCATTTTAACTTTTGTGTTATGTATTTGTGTGTGTTTGGATTGGCTTTAAAATCATGGTAGGGCATGGTAATGTGGGTCAAACTTGATTTTGACCAAAATTTTGCATGTTTAGTTATCTTAGTAGAATCAATTTTGATGAAAAAAATCATGGTGGAGTTGAAGCAAGTAGGAGTAGCTTCTACTTCTAAATCAATTCTAGTTAGATTTTGTCTAATTTACCCTTACATCAAATTGATTTTAAAAGTGTACATAGACGTTAAAACTCATTTTAGTCATTACACCTTCAAAATCAATTTTGATTCAAAGTATCCAAACAACATTCTCATAAAAAATCATTTTTTTGATATCTGTTATCCAAACAAAAACCACGTTACTTCATAATCAATTCTATAAAATCAATTTTATTCAAAATCAATTTTGCCACCGACAATCCAATCACACACTTTGTCAATGGAAAAACCTTTCTTATCCCCCCCCCCCCCCCCCCCCCAACCCCCATTTTAGTTATTTACTTGCACGAGGTACCAAGGTAATTTTCCTCATCAACTACTCCAAAGCCTTCTCGTCGCAATTTGTCTTCCTCCTCCTTCAACCTCCGCAGCATGGCTGATGAGGGGTACTTGCAATGACACTTTGACACTTAAGTCAGCCAGATACCATATATGGTGAAAGGAATAATAAATAAGAATGAATAGTCTTTGTTATCTTGAGAATCTAACCCTTTATATACACATATTTATGGGTCATAGGGACCATAGGCCTTACCTCTTGATTAAGGGAGATCTAATTCAAGATTACCTGATGATGCTTTAGATAATGATTAGATTAAGATAATTATAATGCCCTCTTACTTTCTTTAGGTTATGGCAAGGCCGAGATGTATTCCCATGACCGAGACACTCTCGGCCTAGATGAGGTCTTCGGTACAAGTTTAAATGAGGGGTTCTCGACTATCTCAGGACAAGTTTCAAGGAGCTAGCCACAAAGCTCACTCTTTAATTTCCTCCATTTCAAGCTCCCCCTAAACTCTTGCTTTTTATGCCTCTTGATTTGGTAAGGAAAGCTTACTTTTTTATTTTTCTATTATTTTTGTAATCACTATAATTCATTTTATTGATCTTTTTATGATTTTTCAATTGTAGGTGATAGCTCCGATTGAAGGCGCAATGACTCTTATTTGGAGTTTGCATGGGTGTGGTGGCTTAATGCAAAAGTTGCTCATGGCGTTTAGCGACAGCAGAATGAATCCTATGGTGACTGTGTTGGGAATGTTGCCTGGGCTGGGTGGGGTGGGAGCTTGTAGTGGATTTTGAGAAAAAGGATTTTTCTTTTTATCTTGTCATCGCATTAAACATTAACCTCTTTTGGATGACACAAACACATTAATATCGATTTTGATTGCTAACGACTTTGAGATTTTGCTAATGTTAAGTAGCCATTAGTGTTAGCTTTACATGATTAGCATGTTGATCAAAGGCCAACAATAATGTGCTTTTTTTTTTCGTTCAATTGTAAATTCAAAGTATCTTATGACCGAATCCTTCATTTTAATATTTGTAACTAGAAGACTTGTAGCAAAAAATAAAAAGTATTTAGCAGATTTCATCTATTTAATAGCTGGTCAAAAATTATAAATTAATAATATTGGTATCAAAGAATATTTAATTAATCTCCCAGAACACATCCGGTCATTGAATTTCACTTATTTTATGTTAAAATATAGAGAATTTAGTTATTGTTTGACGTACGTAAGAATCAATAACAGCCTTCTTAACTCAATTATTTGAACAGAATAATAAATAATTGCCGACTTAAATATTTTGCTCAAGTTTCAACTGTAATGAAACAAAGGAATATATATATATATATATATATATATATATATATATATATATATATATATATATATATATATATAAGGAATGATCCATTTACTCTAAGAGTAAGTTTAAGAAAGTTATTTTGTTTTCTTGAAATCTAATGGTTATAATGAATCTCAACCATTAGTTTTCAAAAAAATAAATAGTAAGGATGGAAAATAACTCTCTTAAACTTACTAATTCTTGGAATAAGTGAATATATATATATATATATATATATATATAATCGAACAAAAATTATTATGAACCTAAAATGCGTTTATATCTCTTGCATAAAATATAAACTGTAACTTTGCTCTTATGATAGACCACATTTTTTAATATAAAAATTAATTTTTTTTTCTCACACTCATCTCGCCTTTGGCTAGGTGGAGTTGGGGAGTATCAAATCACCCCTTCTCGCATAGTTATCATGCCTAAAGCATCTTATAATTCAAAAGAAATGTTAAATATAGAAATCAAGTTTTTCAAAGATAAATCAAGTTGTTTTATAGTTAGACATTAGGCACAATTAAAAAAAATAAAATAACAAAAGTTAAAACCAGTGTTATATTTAGGGCAAATTATGTGACTTTTATCATTCCAAACTTTTTCTTCACCAAATATATTCATGACACCAACAATTGTTGGTCTGAGTAGTACTGGACTCGATTATTTTAAACAAGGTTTCGGATTCGAACTTTGTGAATGAAAAAAACTTTGGAAGAGGAGATATATTAACCCATGGCCCATGAAACCACCATTGTATATATCCTCTTTTCAACAACAATTCGGCATTACTGACAGAATACACTTGCAATTCCAATTTCATTGCATATAATCTTGAATCATCCGAATTTCATTGCTATAATAATGAAAAATAGATACCTCACCCTCAACCAACTCATCAACAGTATACTTTGAGTCTGAGTAACACACTACCTAATTAAAACCATTGTCCCAACACCTTGTTACAAATAAAACGTTTAAATATATTCTTGCCTACTGCAGTCACATATGGATGGGATGAATTATAAGAGGCTTTAGGTTTACTTCAAACCATTGTCATTGTATTGTATTTTTCCTTATTCATCATATTATTTTGTTTGTTATTCATTAAATCCATGTTGAATCGTCTTTTCCTCCACAATACTATTAGTCTAATATATCACATTATTAATTATTAATATAAACCTACAATACTTATATAACCAATTTAATTTCTATTGGATAAAGTTTATCCTAACAATAATAATCCTTGCGTGTATATAATGCTTCTTCATTAATGTATATGCATGACATTTTTTTTCCGGTATTGTGTATACATTACCGTGTTGGCGCTCTAAAAGAACAAGGGTCTAATTCATATTTGAAAAGGAAATTTAAATATTTAATTGTGGGTATAGATGCAGATCATTGAACTCGAATATGTTACTTTCGTTACCAATAGGTCGGTTTGTCTGGATTAAGGGGTATTGATCATACTTTTTTTTATACTTTTTTTTGGTAAAGAGGTATTGATCATACTTACCAACATGGTAAGCTGGACATGATATAATATATGCAAAGGCACTTATCATTATGAAAGCTTATAACAAGTGACGCTGACTTATACCAACTCTTTTGGCACATTACAATTTAAAAGAGCATTTATTCAAAAAGTTCACAAGTTGTACATGAATAAATACTCTATCCGACCCAATAGCGTTACTCATAAAGAAAAGGACTTGTAACTTGTAAGTTATTTCATGAAATGAAATCTGAATATTCTTAATATTTATGGTACATTAATTTTTTTTAAAACTTAAATTACGTTAATGATTTATAATCATTTCTCTAAATTTTGTATTTTATAATTCTTAAATAATATATAATAAACATAAATTGAAATAATAACTATTCTGAATTTTAAAATATAATAACAATCATGTGTGCATGGCATCGATCACCACAGTAGTTACTCTCTTAAAAAAAAGACCCGTAAGTTATTAGAACATTTGACATTTTTCTTTACGCCACAAATTTACTAAGGATGAGATAAAATTTATAGGAGGAATTAAAAACAAAATAATTATAACCCTTTGTCAAAATCAAAACCCATGCACAGTTGATTTTAATGGTACATTTTTTATTCTCTTAAACAAAATTTGTGTTTTTTATGAAAAAGAATATGAAAATTTTAATAGTATGCTCATACTATTAGTTCTGGAGAAGGAATTCTGTGCTCATATAATTATGTCGTGATGCTGATATTATTGACGTTCTATCGTATGATAGCAAAGCAAAATTTTACAATTAAAATTATTGGCTCTGGAGAAGGAATTCTGTGTAAATATGTAGTTTTGCATTGCTTATATTTTGTACCACTGATTAGCTTAGAAAGACCACACAACTTGTGTTCTTATCTAAGCTTTATTATCAATAAAATTCACTTGGCTTTATAAAAAAAGTATGAAAATAAAATCAAAATACATAACAAAGCACAAGGAAAATGTGGAATTAATATAATTAAAAATACATCCCAACATAGATATAATGTTGAAACAAAACTGATCGAAGTGAAAAGTAATCATGAACAAAATTTAAATACTACCAACTACTTTTTCTTGTGTCTTACACATTGTAGGAAGCAAAAGTGGTTATTTTCCTTTAATTTCAAATCACGTTATTCTGGTTGCTATTACCACTGCGCCCATTGTTACCATTGTCCATTGACCACCACTCCTAATCCACATTGCCATTTCAACCATAACCAGCATCATAACTAATCAGTAGTTGAAAAGGGGCTAATGCTACCATCATGGGTGATGCCAGCGATTAATGGAAATGACCCTTGGTATAATTTCGAGCCCCCATTGACCAAGACATTGTCTTTACCAAAGTTTCTAGTTGTTTGTGAATATATTATTAATTTACATGCTAGAAAATTATAGTGAAATTTAACTAACCTCAAAATTATCATGCTAGAGCTTCATATATAGGTTAGATTCTGAAAAGAGTCCTGAATGACTGTTGGAAAATTTTAATATTGTTTAATATTTTGTTCCTTGACTATTTTTTTAAAAATATTTTATATCAAGCAGTTTTTATTTGTTTATAAATGAGTAAAATGTTTATCCCCCCCTTTCAAAATTTATTCTTGTAATTAATGCTGGAGTAATATTTTGTGGAGTACTAAATGTAACCTGAGTAAACATTCATATCGATGTCAGTTTCATCATGAGTGCAAAACTTGTTGCATAATCTGATTTAAAAAAAAATAAAATAAAATAAAAAAGGAAAGGAAAGCGAGACGTGGGATCGAGTTACTAGTGTAGTAACACGTAGAAAGGTTAAAATAATAAGTTATTTATGTATACCAAAAAGCAAATAATAGTATACATAAATTAAATATAGAAAAAATAAACACTTAATTATGCAACTATATATTATAAGAATAAGTAAAATATAATCCATAACAGTTTATATAGCGAATTAAAACGGGTTTAATATTATTGTATGATTTGTTAGATAATTAAATGAGCACATGATGTTGCTCTTTTTTCTTTCCTTTTTGATTTTCATGCTTTTATCTTTTGTTTTAAAATTATTTAATAACACAAAGCTGTAAGACTTCGCCATTCTTTTGATATGTCAAGCTTTTCTGCCAACACTCACTCGCACACAATAGTTTTTTTTAGCTTGTAGGTTAAATTACTTTTTTAGGTCTGTAATTTATTTTTTAGGTTTGATTTGGTCCTCTTATTATTTTAAGGTTCAATTAGGTCTTGTATTTTTTTAAAATGGTTCAATTAGGTCCTTTATTTTTGAAATGTTCAATTAGGTCCTTTATTTTTTAAAATGTGTTCAATATGATCGTATTTAAAACCAATTTTGGTCTTAGTTTTTAAAATTTTTCGAAGCAAATGGAAGAAAAATGGGACCAAATTGAACCTATTTTAAAAAAATAAAGGACTTAATTGAACCTTTTAAAAATAAATGACCTAATTGAACCATTTTTAAAAAATACAGGACTTAATTGAACCTTAAAATAATAAGAGGACCAAATCGAACCTAAAAAATAAATTAGAAGACTAAAAAGGTAATTTAACCTAGTTTGTAAGTTCTTAAAAAAATGGTAGTTGTTAAATGAATAAATAGCAAAGTCTGGACTTACTTTTAATTCCAATCAAATTATTAAAAATAAAAGGATTGAATCATGAAATATTGAATTAAAAACAAGACTTAGAACTATTAATATTAAATTAGAGCCGTGTTCTAGTAAGAAAACGAATTTAAATATATATCATACATTTTTTAAAGTGACATAACAAGAAAAAATGAGTTCCATTATTTGAATAACGACATGTGACAAAAACATATAATATATATATATATATATATCATCAAATAAAATAACAAATAATACGCAAGCTAACAAACTGAACTCAGAATAACAGGGTTGACTTTCATAATTTCTTATATTGGTCGGTTGAGAGTATGTAGCTATAAAAAGTCGGGATGCCGCAGTGTACTGATATCATATATTTTGGCAGGTAACCATAATCAATGGTTATATTGCTATTATTGCATGTTCTAAATAACATGTCAACGTACGTCTTTCAATGATTTGAGAACATATATTTGTAGTAAGCTGTGAAAGTCAATAGGGTAGTTATAAGTTTTTAATTAATTGTTGTTCATTAAGTGTATATTTTTGTTCGTGTAAGAGAATGTTAGTAGTGCCAAGGCTTCTTGAATTGGAGAGTCCCCAACAGAAACCCTAGCTTTGCCTATTTGTGTCCTCGCCCCCTATTTATAATAGATGCCCTCTAACGGTCTTTGTCAACGTATCTTGCTACATGCCAGAATTAAGGTGGTGTGTTTTGGTGTTGTGTTTGCATGTCTTTATGTGACAATATAGCTACGCCCTTCTAACATGTCTGGAAGGTACTAGAGTCATTTTAGCGAGTTTGGGAGCCTCTTATGATACCCTTAACCTATATCGTTACGCTCCTATGAGTGTTTCGTCAAGGTAGGGCCAATCCATGGTCCTCTATAGTCTAAGCCATTCTCATGTAAGGGATTACTTGTCAATATCAACTTTTGATTGGGCTTGTAGGTCAGTGATTAATGACTAGGTTACATCGAATATTGGATAAAGGTCATAGGTGATTAGTTACTCGGCCTTCCCTAATGGGACCGAACAATCCAATTTTAAAGCAGAATCTCGTAGTTTTTTTTTCCAATTTTTTTACTTGAGAAAATAATTATGTGGATCATAGGTGATTTAATTACTCGGCCTTCCCTATGGTTAGGTGTGGTTGGCATTTGGAACTGGACAATCTAATTTTAAAGCAAAACCCCATATTTTTTTATATTTCCCAAATTTTTTACTTGAGAAAATAATTAATATATGTAAGCAAAATAATATACTAAATTGACAACTCCGATTAAATTACTAATACAATAAGGCACAAACCTAACTACTAGAGAGTTGTCAAGATTATGTGAAACAACTAGTCCAAGTAATATAGTAATATAATAGTCCAAGGAACATTTAGGTATATGAGGTATATGATTTATTTAAAGTTGTTGGATCTTTATTGAGACTTGGTATTTTGCATCTCACAGTCCTGACAACCATTTATCTGAAAAACCTTCTTTATGCAATATAACCTACTTGGCTTTCTATAATGTTGCCTTATCTGCAATTTATTTTTCGTAAATTATCTATACCTTTTTTTCCTTCTATGTAAATTTCTTTGGAACTAATTCTTCAAGGTTATGTCAAGGTCTAACATTTATTTTTTGGTTACCAACTTAGGTAAATAACTCTAGTGTCCTACAATAACACATTAATTTGTTTTGTTTTCTATGAAGCATGTATAGCATTGAGCTTTTCTAAATCTATAATAAAAGCAAAGGGACAAACTGTTCATGACTTCAAGTGACATGCTTTGGTAAAAGTTGGCAAATATACATTCATGTCACTTCCAATCATGAACAAATTCGTTGCTTTAATAACAAATTTAAAAAACTCTATTTGAATGTTCCATGAAAAACAAAACAAATTAATGTGATGTTTTAGTTTAAGACATTGAAGATATTTACACAAGTTAGTGACAAAAAAAAAGTAGAAATAACTTTGAAGGATTAGTATTGAAGAAGTTCAAGTAGAAAAGAAGACGCTGGCTAGGGTAGGAAAGGGGAATAGGTCTCCCACCATGGGAAAGTTATTTTGCATCATTGGAAATATTCATATTTAATTTAATGGTCAGGATTTTTTTTCCTTTTTCTTTTTTTCTTTTTCTTTTTCCCTTTCTACCCCTTTCCTGATTCTCTCCCTAGCCCTAATTTCAAAGGTTGTTGCGGTGAAGAGAAAGGGTTCTCAGAGCTGGGACGCTGCTACCACTGTCACAACGGTTACTGCATCCATGCTTGTAACGGCAGCAAAAGTGACGCGCCCTGAGGGTGGCCTCCTGTGGTGCTAGCAACGTGTACGAAAAGGGAGCACTCAAATAGAAGGTGTGGTGGAGAGAGACGATGTTTGCGGAGGCTCTGCCGCTGCGACGGTCTTTGGCCAGAGATAAGCGAAGTGAGAAAGGAAGGTGATGGGAAGGAGAGAAGAAGAAGGAAAGAAGAGAAAACAAAGGGTGGCAGTGCCGCAAAAAATGCTCTTGGCGGTGGGTGGCGGAGCGCGGCGGTGAGAAAGGAGAGAGTTGATCCTTTTATTCCAACGATTTTTACTGGTCTTTATTTCCTTCTATCTTTTTCCTGATTGATTTCCCATTTGTTGGTGCTCACATTCTCTGTTTATGGGAAACATGGTGGTTGAGAGGGGCTTGGTGTGAAAGGGGCACACCTGACCAAATCGTGGCTCACCCAAGCACTTTTTTTGTTTTGTTTTTTTATTATTATTTCATCTTGATTTGTTACAGTGATGAAGAAATGAAACTAATGTTGCTGGTTTGAAATTGTCTATCATGTGCATGTGTGAGAATTGTGGGAACAAAGTGGAGGAAGAAGGGGATGAAGGGGCGCTGCCACTGCCGTCGACGGTGATAAAGAAGCAGAAAAAAATGGGGGAAAGTGAGGGGATAGAGAAGGGTAGTACGGGAAAAACAAAAAGAAAAAAAAAAAGAAAAAGGAAAAAAATTCTGACCATTAAATAAAATATGAATATATCTAATGGTATAAAATAACTTTCCCATGGTGGGAGACCTATTCCCTTTTCCCACGATAGCCAACGTCAGAAAAGAATGAAGTGTAGACGGTTTTTCCCAAGCAAATTGGAGTTAAAACAAGGCTTAAATATGTTTTTTGGTCCTTGTAAGTTCGTATTTTTTTTAATTTTGGTCCCTATAAGTTTTTTTGTTCATTTGTAGTTCCTATAAATTTGTATTTTTTCAATTTTAGTTCCTATAAGTACGAAATTACAGGACTAGAAATGAAAAAAAAAATTGAAATCTTAAAGGGACTAAAAATGAAAAAAAAAACCTTATAGGAACCAAAATTTTAAAAACACAAACTTACAGAGACTAAAAATGAACAAAAAAACTTACAGGGACCAAAATTGTAAAAGCACGAACTTACAGGGACCAAAAACATATTTAAGCCTTAAAACAACTTTGTAGATGGCCAAAGTTGCCTATTCCGTGAACTAGAGTTAGCCTTCAACAATGTTGCCTCAACTGTAATTTTCTTTTCGAATGTGTGTAACCTTATTTCGTTGCTAATTTTCTACTTCTCCACTTATATCATTTAAGGTTATGTCAACATCCAACTTACTTCTTTTTATAGTCACAAAATCAATCTCTATGTACAAGGTCACCAATTGACATGATTTCAATTGATTTCCCTTTCAAGAAGCATGGCCACAAGGTGAGAGATCTGGTAACAAGCTAATTTTTTTGTCCTTTAAATGCTTCAAGCAAAGCCTCCATCTCGATATAGTTATTCTAGATGTCTAATGTCATTTTTTCCTACTAGCCAAAGTGCCTCAACCTTCCCAAAGCTTCAATCTCCTATGCAAAATCTGTCATTATTGTTGGATGCTAGAAATTCAAATGATACTAATGACACCTTCATTGCTTATCTAGAGCAAAACACTTTTTACATATAGCCACTAAAGGTGCCATTAGTAGCATTCAATTTTATCGCATTCAATGAAAATGAGGGAGCTAAAAAACATGAGACTAAACACTTTGGAAGGTTCTAGTACAATAATTTTGTTAGCCAGACCAAGTGATTTTGCTTACATCTGAAGTGGTTGAACGATGACTAATTATTTCCTTGAGGCATCTATAAAACAAAGAAATTTCTCACCAGATCTATCACCTTGTGCTCATGTCCATGAATAGTAAAACCAATTGAAATCATGTGAATTGGAAACCTAAAACGTAAAAACCAAACCTAGTGACCAAGAAAAGAAGTTTAAAGGATGACATAACCTTAAAGGCTACACTTTGGACAAGAAGTAGGAAGGAAATGAAGTTCATGTATACATACACATTCAAGAAAATTGTAGTTAAGAAAGCCTTGTAGAAGGCCAAAGTATCAAATATTATCAATATCATTATTCTTTGGATTTTCTAGCCTCTTTCTGATTTTTTGCACCTAGCTATTTCATAGTAATCACTATATATTGATGTTGCTTCAAACTACAACATTGCTCAACCACGACTCAAACATTGCCATCTCTACCTTCCCTCTTTCCTTATTCCTACATTGACATGGATGAAAAGCAACTTACTTTACCTTTATAGTAATTTTCATTTCGTGAATATCTACACCAATTTCCTTACCATCTGTACTTCTATAACAATAATCCTTGAAGTTGTGTGAAGATCAAACGTATTTGTTCTTTTGGTCACGAACTTGGATGATCTTTTTGTCCTATAGAAGATGACCCAAGTTTGTGACCGAAAGAAGTATGTTGGACATTTCCATAACTTTAAGGAGTAATAATGTAGAAGTACATGTTTCAAGAAAATCAAATTAGATTATTCTCTCCAACCAAATTAGAGTTAAGATAAAGAAGGTTGAAGTTATCTATTTCACATTTGTTCCCTGATTACAAATTGTAACAATGATAATATGATTGATACTTGGCCTTCTATAATGTTGCCTTAGTAGTAATTTGCTTTGTGGATGTATATTTTGTGTGGACAATAGAACACATCTAAAAAAGAAAATAAAGAAAACAAAAATCATATTAAAATTGAGAAATAAATAATTCAATACATAGGATCTACCATAACCCATGGCTATAAATTTAATTACTCATAGTCATAACTAAATCCAAAACATTAGTATAAATCACATACAAATCCATAATTAAAAGGAAAAGAAAAATCAAGGAATATCTTTTTAACAAGTTTTGATGTTAAGGACAAAGAGACTCCAATTCTATGTTTGTAACATCCTTAACAAACTCTAAGGAGGCGTTTGGTACAATGGAAATTTTTAGTTTCTAGGGCATCTTAAGTTGAGAATGTTTGTTTTCCATGTTTGGTTTATTTTTAAAAAAGGTTTAAATATCTTTTTAGTCCTTGTAATTTAGTGCTTTTTTGCTTTTCGTCCTAACAATTTTTTTTTTGTTTTAGTTCTTGCAAATTATGTTTGTTTTGTTTTTCGTCCTTAAAGCAGTTTAGATAGCATTTTTTTACTATTCAAAGCACTATCTAAACCACTTTAAGGACAAAAAACAAAACAAACATAATTTGCAAGGACTAAAACAATTCTTTTTTTTGCAAGGATAAAAACAAAAAAGTGTTAAATTGCAAGGACCAAAAAGGTATTTAAGCCTTTAAAAAAATAAAATTTCCAGGAAACAATGTTTTTTGAGAATTTTTTTTGCTACGTTTCTCACAAAAAAATTCCCATGGGAGATGTAGGAATCTAACTTTCTTGAGTTAAAAAAAAAGTTTTACTATGTTAAAAGTATTATGTTACTCTTTTATTCTCAGGAAACTTATATGAGAATATTTATGACCAACCAAACAAATTTAGTCATTCATAGGAATTATGATTCCCAGGATTCATGATTTCCAGGAATGATGATTCCCAGACATGAAAAAACTTTTCTTGTACCAAACGCCCCCTAAGAAAAATTGTGGTGGCTCTAGCTAGGAAAGAGAAATGAGTTTTTTCTAATGACTAAATGCCAAAAAGTATCAAAATAAATTTTTTAGTATTTATAAATAATGTTTAGGCTCAAGTCTAATATAGTGTTCAAAAGAATGCACAAGAATGCTTATATATAGTACGACCATGCTGCATAGGAACTTTAATTTTGCATGGTTGTGTTACGTGGGAGCACATGCTTACTAAAAAAAGCATGGCCATACAACATGTTTGCATAGGCATGTTGATATTGTAAAGGTTTCTCGGGTGTCAAACATTGAGCATGGATAAGCACAATTTGACACAAACATATTAATTTGGAACTTCTCAATATTTGCACAAAGTCCTTTTTTTTTCTCTTTAGTTGTCCCAAAACAAGTATTTTTGCAACTAATTCCTTCATTTTAGCCTCTATTCTACTTAAAAAGTCACCTTCAAGTCTATTTTACAATTACTATAACAAAATAAATGGAAGTAGGTCAAAATCAAGATCTTACACCAATAGACGAGTACAAATTTCACTTAATTTTCACAAATAAATTATAATTAGAATGACGATTTTTAGTAAAAGTAGATATCTTTAGGTGTAAACATCCAGTTACACTAAGGTTAAGACTTGAACAAATAGATAGATAGATAATATTTTCATAAAAGTCCTTTTCTCCTCTATAGTATTACTCTATTATCCCAAAACAATTACTTTTGTAGCCAATTTCTTCATTTTAGCCTTCTTTCTACTTAAAAAATCAATTTCAAGTCTATTTCACAATTTATACAACAAAATATGGGGAAGTAGGTCAAAGTCAAAATCCTTCACTAATAGACGGGTATAAATTTCATCTAATTTTCACAGATAAACTAATAGAATGACAATTTTTAGTATAAATAAATATCTTTGTGTGTAAAAATTCACTCACACTAGGAGTAAGTCTTGATAGATAGATAGAAAATTAATATTTGCACAAAAGTCCTTTTGTCCTATTTAGTATTACTCCTTTGTCCTAAAACAATTATTTTTGTAATTAATTTCTTCATCTTACCCTCCTTTCTACTTAAAAAAAATCACCTTCAAGTCTATTTCACAGTTTATGCAACAAAATAAGGGGAAGTGGGTCGAAGTTAAGATCCTACACTAATAGACGAGTAAAATTTTCATCTAATTTTCATATATAAACTAATAGATTGGCATTTTTTTAAGTATATATATATATATATATATATATATATATATATATATATATATATATATATATATATATATATATATCTTTGTGTGTAAACATCCACTTCTACTAAGGGTAAGTCTTAAATAGATAGATAGATAATATTTGCACAGAAGTCTTTTTCTTCTCTTTAGTATTTCTCTTTTGTCCCAAGACAATTATTTTTGTGGCTAATTCCTTCATTTTAGCCTCCTTTCTACTTAAAAATCACCTTCAAGTCTATTTTACAAATTATGCAACAAAATAAGGGGAAGTAGGTCAAAGTCAAGATCCTACACTAATAGACGAGTAAGAATTTTATCTAATTTTCACAGATAAATTAATACAATGATAATTTTTAGTATAATTAGATATTTTTGTGTGTAAACATCTGCTTACACTAGGGTAAGTTTTGAATAAATTGAGAAAGAGGAAGTATAAAGTAAGAATTTTTTTAATTATTGTGAGAAATAAAAAGTTTTAATTAATAATTAAATTATAATTGATGATTCAAATCGTGTATACAATTATAATTCTCATATGATTTTCTTTCTTTTTAATTAAAGATAATACGAGAAAAGAAAGTTGAACAATGCAAATATAATGAATGGTTATTATTCATGATAAGATTTAATAATTAATATTTATTTCTCTCACTTAAATATAAATGTGTTTGTGGTTTTATTTCTATCACTTAAATAACGTTACTTTACAAATTTTTTCATTAGATCAGATAATTTAACATGCTAAAATAATTAAATATTAATTATAATTTATCATTAGAACAAATAAGTGAGTTATTTAGATAAAAAAATCATTACTTAATTGATTCGTACCAATAAAAAAATTTATTTTTTAGTCATAAAATAACGTGTTTCAAATTAAGCACTCATTCTAACAACTTTAATATTGAACTAAATTTTTGTATAAAATTCTTAAATTTATGTGATATTATAGGTCCCACAAATTCAAAATAAGTAACTTATTTAAGCAATTATCAGCATTATAGATGCTCTTAGTAAGTTCTGTTAATATTGTAACAATCTTTTAGTATGAATTTGGTAAGTTCTAAAATACTTGAAATAAAAAGGAAACAAAATATACTTGTGAGATGAAAATTTGAATCCTGAAAATAAAAAAAGTAACGTGAAACCAAAAAGAAAATATAATAGAACTCTATCTGACGAAATTAAAAGTAAAACTACATCATGCATTTGCTTCTACACATGTTTAATAATTAAATATCTTTGTAGAGGAGGAAGGAATCAAACGGATTTGGATGGCATGTTATGCGATTAACATGGTGGAAGTACGTTTCATAATAACTTGGAAATCGTCAATAATATAGAAGATTGATTTACTTACCGTGGTCGGCAGAGGCAAAGCTTTAGTCAAACAATGTAATCTGATTCTCATAAAACTAAAAAAGAATCTCAAATTTTCAAAGTCTAAATTAATACAAGAACTAGAAGGTATATCAACAATGAAAGTCAATTGTTTAAAAATTAGGGGCAAAAAGTCAACTCTTTTCTAAATGTGAGCTTGCAATTGCAAATGTGTATCTGGCTATTTTTCATGGTTCGTTTTGCATTTCAACAGTCCAAATGTTATTTTATAAGAAACAATTTTTATGTAACTTTTGGTTAAATTACAAATTAAGTTTTATTAGACATTTATTTTCAGACAAAAAATTTTAAACATAATTTTTACTATTATTTAATTTTAATTTTAATTTTAATCTTAATTTAAATCAATTTATAAAATTAAAATAATTTAAAATTAAGTTTATAAACACTAGCACAAACATAAACTATTAAACTTAACCATTAGTGGGATGATGTGCAAAATTACAAATACACATGCTAGGGTGTGTTTTTTTAATTTTAGTAAGTGGACGTGATTGTGCTGACTTTAGATCCACCAAGTGAGAATTGCACGTGTGAAACTTTAATAGGTTTACGAAGTCATTTAAAGACTTTCAAGTTAGGAGATAGAAGAAGTCACCTTATAATATTAAGTATGAATATAAATTGAGTTTTGAGAGTTGATATTTTCCTTATAATGTATCGCATATTTTATGATAAATAATTTTAAAAAATATTAAATATAATAACATAGATTAAATAATTAATACGATTAAATATGTTTTTAGCTATTGTAAATATAATAATATTTATTTTTAGTCTCTTAAAAATAAATTGTCTTATTTTAGTTTTTTCTTTATAAAAATGTGTTAAATTTGATTTTTGTTTTTTGCAATAAAAGATTTTCTTTTGGTCTCTTATTTATAGAAATAAAGATTACATAAAAGACTTTTATTTTATTTTATTTTATTTGTAACAATGGAGTTGGATTTAATAGAAAAGGTTAGTCTCCACAAAATGATGAAGATTTGAATTTCCACTTAAAAAAAGTATTCACATTTAGTTTTTGACTATACTTTAAGACTTAGCCTTTGTTTGGTTGTGAGGAAAGAAAGGAAAAGAATGAAAGTGAATAGGTGAGAAAAGAAAAAAAAAAGTGAGAAATAGAGTAAAAATAAAGGTTATTTGATTGAAAATAAATAAAATGAAATAGAAGAAAAATATTTGAATTAAAGTTGTTTAGTAGGTAAGAAAAGAAAAAAAATATATTTTTTTTTAACAAAAATACCATTTCATCCTTACAATTATATAGCCTATTAGCCTTCATAGATAGTTGATAATTTTTTCATGACATTATGAGGCGTTCAAACTTAATTGGTTTATTATATAACATAATAGATTATGTGCAATTTTGAACTATACATAATCAATTATGTTATGTTATATAACATAATCGATTATGTGTATAAAAAGTGAGGGTAGTCATGAGAATACCATGAGTGGTTTTGGAAAATTGTTTTTTTACACTATGTTTATTGTATCTTTTTGTTTCTTTCTCTTCTTTTTTTGCATTGAAACATTGCATCGTGGGTTTCATTTTTTTTTAAATCTTCTCACCCTCTTTCATATCAACCAACACAACCATTTTTCTTTTATCTTTCTTCTCTGTTCCATTCCTTTTCCTTTTTTTCCTCACTCTTTCATCTATACCAAATACACAATTAAGCATAATTGCCTAAAATAATACTTATAGAAACAAAAAAATATAAACGAGGGATTAAAAAAAAGACAATCCACTAAAAATAAATATTACCTTATTTGTAAGATGTAAAGGTATATATAACCCTAAGTAATATCATGCTTAAGTATGAAGCCGGTTGGCAAAAAAAACTAACTTTTGCAAGTAACTGTCAAAATGGTCCCCTACCTTTGACACTTAATGTCAAAATGGTCCCCAAAAAATATAACTAACTGACAAAATGGTCCACCATGTGATATAATAAACGTGCATTCATCCTGGGAATCTTGTCAATTTCATTTAGAACATCAACTCCAATGCCCTCATCTACACTCACATGCATCCTCACCCTCAGGCACTTCTACGTTTGTGTTGTCAACAAATGGCTCATCAACAACATCAGGCAAAGCATCAGGGAGTATCTCTAGCATGACATATAACACATGCTCAAAATATATGCACATCATTGTCTAGATCGACGAGATATGTGTTACACATAACCGACACATCCTGATCATTATCCAACAATGGTAAACCATCTTTGAATCCTCTTTTCGGTACCAACTAAAGCACTTGTCCAAACCTAAGATATCTGCCACAAGCTTTACAAAGGTCATGCACAGTCCACACATTCATCAAGTCAGTCTTCGAAGACTCCCAGTAACATTCTTCACCCCTCCCAGTATGAATGCACGTTTATTATATCACGTGGACCATTTTGTCAATTAGTTAAATTTTTTGGGGATCATTTTGACATTAAGTGTCAAATGTTCGGGACCATTTTGACAGTTACTTGCAAAAGTTATTTTTTTTTGGGCAACCGGTTTCATTTGAGAGTGCTCTGCCATACCACCTCCATTAACAAAAATGGAAGAAGAACATGAAGGATGAAGTAGAGAAGAAGGATGAAGGCGAATCGAATAAGAATAAGAAGCATGAAGGACGGTCAGATAACAACCTTACTGAACAAAATGAAGAAGCTTCTTCAATTTTTCTACTCAAATAGTCGTTACCAACATAAACTTAAAAAACGACAATAAAAAAATATTTTTTCCACTGACAATTTAGTCCAAAACACTGTGTGTGCTGACGTGGAACACCCCCTACACACATGGATATACCGCGTCGGTAATGACGTGCCACGTATGTACCTAACGTTAACGGAAACGGCGTATACTTAACGGTTGGACTAATTTGTCGCAACATTAGAACATTTGTAGACTAAATTGGTCATTTCGAAAATGTAGGAAATAAATTGTTAGTAAATACATAGTTCAAGGATTAAATAGACTATTTACCCATAAATTTATTTTAAATTTCTTAACTTATGCTCTAAGAATACTAGTTAATAAGATTCTATTTTGAAAAGATAAATACTAGAAGTACACTCTATAGTATATTCTTTTTTTATTGGTTGTAATATATTAAAAATTATAAAATTTTATGAATTTTACGTTATATTTAATCAATTTTTTCTGAATTTATTGTTTTTAATAAATTTTAAATAATAGAAAAAATGTTAGAAAGAGTGGGTTTGGGTTAAGTCTTAATGTTTTCTGAATTTATAATTTTTAATAAATTCTAAAAAAATTTCTTGTTTTTCATATTTGTTGTTTTGTCAGTATGTTAACATTAGCGAGTTTTGGTTCCTTAGGCAATGTGCAATAATGAGTTTTTGCAATGAAGAGAGAATCCCGAGGAGAAGATTCAACCAGAACAGAACTTGTCTCTGTTACTGTTACTGTTAATGCATTAGAAAGTGGAAATTCCTTTTCCCACGCGCTCCAAAGTGCAGTAGAATCATCAGCAGCTTCTGTCACTCTCAGTGTCCCTGTCTGTGGGGCCCCCCACCCCACTTTGCTTCCACCCCATTTTATGAATTCCACCTTTGAATCACTTTCAAGTCCGCAAGATGAAAGAGAGTGTGCCAATGACATTATTTTTATATAAAGGGTTGTGCTGTTGCTGTTGGCATGTATAATAGTAGAAATAGAAATAGAAAAACCAAAGCTTTGTGGGTTTGTGCGGACTTTTTTTGAGTGCAAAAGACAAAGTGCCACCCCTCTCTCCTTTTTCTACCTTCTTGGGTTATTGATTATCCATCAAAATCTCTTCTTTTTAAGTGGGTGGGGGAGTTTCACTTGGCTTCTTTCTCATGGAGTGTAATGAATTTGTGTATGGTGAAATTCTTTGATTCCACAGTCAACA
Organism: Pueraria montana var. lobata; assembly: GCA_026413185.1. Classification (NCBI taxonomy): domain Eukaryota; kingdom Viridiplantae; phylum Streptophyta; class Magnoliopsida; order Fabales; family Fabaceae; genus Pueraria; species Pueraria montana. Next base: position 71,002,963 of record CM048650.1, on the reverse strand, counting down.
GTACAAGAGTGGTAAGCATCATCAAAGCATATGATATAGGGGTTGTCTTGTCAGTTGTTGCTCAAATGTGATGATGATCCTTTGGTTGCTGAGAAAATGAATCAGAAAGAAAAATAGGATTTTGATTTTTGGGTTGGTTCTTTTATTCTCAATTTCTGAGTGAGCAAAGTGTAATAATATAGTGGGATTTGATTCTTCATTTGAGTTGACTTCTTGTTATTTACTTTCCCAGAAAATTTTCCAGCAATCAAACAGACTTTATGGTCAAATTTTCTTGACAAAAGTTTTGTGCTTTGGTTTTGCAGGATGTGTGTTCTTCTATGTTGAGCTTGTTTTGAGGCTTAATTCTTAGTTTAGGCCTTTGGGGCTGTTTTTTCTTCTAAAAGCACTTTCTTGGAGTTTGTCTGCAAGTTGCTTCAAAATGGAACAAAAATTGGCAATAGTGAGCACTTCTGGTCATCATTGATTGTGACAGCACGGCTCTAAACACATACTTTCTCATAGTTTTGTGTTGGAGGAGCCAAGCTATGGTTGTTTTCATGCTCCTTAGTGCAACAGGGCCACCGATCAAAAGAAGAGCTGGTTTGAGAATTAAACAAGCAGGGAGAGGTTCATACAGAGGAAGCTAGGTGTGTGTTTGAAGTTGTTATTGGGTTGTCTTTTGTGTTTCTTCTTTGTTTTGCATAGTTCTGGAAAGTAGAACAGATGGAAGCCACTTCTATAACGCAGTTGTTGAAGGGCTTTTGTGATCACACACAATGGAAATATGCTGTTTTTTGGAAGCTTGACCACCATTTTCCTATGTAAGTTCTTTGGCTATTGAGTTGCTTGTGTTTATGTTTATGTTCTTACATGCCACGTTTTGGAAAGAGTAGAATTGTTAATAGTTTTCTAAATGAGAGAATGATAGAATTGACCATCTAAATGATGACTCATGTTCACTTTAATATTTTACTTATATAATTAGTTCTCTATATCTGCGATGCAGTTCTTTAAAAGGGATGAAAATTAATTGGATTTTTAGCTGAAATCTGTCTACAAGCTTCTTTATATCTTATAAATAGAATACTACCTCTAGTGTCTTATAGAAAAGACCAAGATAAACATCTGAAAAGTGAAAAGGTTCCTATAAATATAACCAGAGGTATAATGTTCTAAAAGCTTCTTTTCACCACTTAAGTGTTTGTTGAGAACCACAATCTAGAACCTCGATGTCAAAATCCCTTTGATCAAATTGGAAATTAACCGTGATATTGTATCAGTGACCATTCAAGTAAATATTGAACTGTTATAGTTAAGATAATGACTAAAATCAATGTCCACCATCCCATTTAGTGTGTTACTTATCACTTGTAATTGGCTTATTAGTATGTTGAATGGAATTATGTTTGCTGTTTAGGATTCAAGTGTATATAACACAAGTCTATTTGTTTTAGGACTTTGACCTGGGAAAATGGTTACCAGAAAAGAGATGAGGTTGAGGAAAGCATGTGGGGCGACATCAATTTTAAATCCCCAGAGGAGTTATATTCTTCAAGTGGTGAAAGTACTGATTATTCAGCTCGGCTACTCATGATTGAAATGTCTCATCGTAGATACAGTTTGGGAGAAGGGTAAAAACTTCTGCTTTACAGTTTATATCTAAACTTGTTTCGAATTGCTCCATCAGATTCAAAATAATTGTCACTTTAGAAAACTGAAAAAGCATTAAGTGCATTTTCTAAATGTGTCCTTGTCTTCTTTTGGCAACTCTGCTAAGTGTGTGTGTTTGCATTTATGTATGTCTTATACGTGCGTTAACTTTAAAAACCAACTTCTAGAATATGAATAAGTAATAAATACTAGCTTCTCTGGGATGTGGATCCAACTTGATGCAATGAGATATCAAACACACACCAAGTGAAAAGAGAGGACATTAGTGGAAGGAGCTGTTAATATAGACAAATGAACTTATATTCTCTTGTAATTGAGAACACTTAATGATTTTCTTAGTCCTTGCAGGAAACCTGAAGCCACAATTATTCTCAAATAGAGGGTACTTGCTTCTTTAATTTCCTCAAATTATTCTTGTAAATATTCACATAAGGAGGGAGCTCAAAAAAATATGAAAATCATCTATGTTTTATATTTGAGAAGTTCTGAATGTTTCTAGCATGAGGCCAGGACAACATGTGTTTCTAGTGGTTCTGCATATTACTTTCTTTGTTTGTAAGATGTCACAAAGTAGCACCTATGTAAGTTCTCTTAGATGAAGGATAGGATGCTAAATTAATTCTAGTATTCTTTTGTACCAGAAAAATATTTGTATTATGATCTATGAAGATGATGCAAACTCAATAAGTTTACTTGATATCATTTGTTCAGGGTTGTTGGCAAAATAGCTCTTGCCAGGGATCATTGTTGGGTTTCCTGTGAGGATATTCTCACCAGTAAATTTTACACGGATTTAATCCCTGAGGTGAGATTCTATACATACAATTTCAACTTAGAAGGAGAATTAATTAACCATACTGCTTTGAAATACTTAATTAACTGTAATATTTTCCTTCTCCAGTGTCCTGATGAGTGGCTTCTTCAATTTGCATGTGGCATCAAGGTATGTCTTGCCTTTATGTATTACAAAGTTTGTACTGCAAATAAGATCTGATTTCTATTTCTAGTTTCTGGATATATCATAAAGCATTTTGCATGTGTCCTGATCAGTGTGCGAGTGACTAGACAAATCAACTTATATTAGGCTTGCATTAACATAATATTTCTGCAATTAATGAGGGAAATTCAAGCTAATGTTAAGTTGATAATTTGAATTTCTTTCACAGACTATTGTGCTGGTACCAGTTCTTCCGCTAGGGGTTTTGCAGTTCGGTTCATTTGAAGTGGTGCGTATATATATTATATTTGGATCCTGACCCAGACTGGCTGTGAGTTTTACAATTAGAGTGATGTCCTGATGCATGCATATCTATTAATCCTGTACCATAAATTCTGGCACTTTTGTTCCATATCTTAAATTTTGGATTTGATTCCTTTAAAGTGAGGGGTGCACTTTAGAAGATAAAGTGTGCGGAGTTGCAACCTTAAATTTTGGTCCAATTTACCTCATCTATTAGCATTTTGCATGTCTGCTATAGTTCATTCAGGTGTATGTGTTTGTATTGTTTTCAGTTTTCACATACCTTATAGGGTTAGGTACAAAAATTGGTTTTCTTATTAGTCTGTTAATTGGTGCATTGCTTGTTGTTTGTGATTTGTGAGAGCATGTGTATTTTTGTTGCAAATGTTTGCTTTATGCTAAATATGATTACATGATGCTATCTTGTCCGGTCAACATTTTAGGTTGCTGAAGACAAGGAATTTGTTACCAATATCAAGGAGAAATTCCATTCCACGCAGTATCTGGAAGCAAATATTACCCCTTTAAACTTGGGAACTGATTATCAAGATTTGTCATTCTCAGACCTAATGCATAATTTGATGGACTGCTTGGACGAATCATCTGTTACAAAAAGTATATTGAAAAGTGAAGTTTCAACCAGTACTGCTGCACTCAACGCAAATGGTTCAACAAGGTTAAACCCTACTATGTCTAGAGAAAATCTACTAAAATCTCTGAAGAGAGAAAATGAAAATGAGATAGGTTCCTCATCAATTGAGATGCCAACTGTTCCAAGACATATCGGTAAGGTGGAGACAAAACCAAATCATATGGAAGGAGAGATATGGTCCTGGTCTCACTTGCTCAACAATGTGGGAGTATTTGGAGAGATGTCAGATGGATTAGACTCTTTCTCTGTTATAAATACGACACAGAAACAACTTGGAGGCACTGAAACTGGTCATGATGATGCTAAGAATGTGAATGACTTCACTTTTCCCTCAGAGTCTGAATTGCACAAAGCACTTGGATCAGTTGCATATGGAGAGACAGGCAAATTTATGTCGAAATGTATCTCTGTTGAGGAAACATACAGTAAGTCAACTCTTGTTACCAACCAAAAAGAGCATGATCATATTAAAGGTTTGCCATTTCCCAAAGATGTTGATCTGGAATGTCTTTTAGATGCTGTTGTTGGCAATTTATGTGGTGCCGCTGATGATACTTCAAGTGTATCCAACAGTGTCAGGTCTCTTACAACCATGCCAACAGAGTTTACCAGTTCCATTCAGCCAGAAAATTATTCAGAAGAAAGCACTTTGATTGTGGATAATTCAAATGTGAAAAATGATCTTATGCCTGCTGTTATGGTCAAGGGAAAAGATGAATTTTCTAGCCATTTTACATCATCTTTTGATGGAAATGCAAGCTTATTGATTGATGAGGCACGACAGGAAAAGGCTAATAGTCATATTCAACCTATTGGTGGACCAAAGCTCTCTAGCACAAGCAAGAAAAGAACAAGAGTTGGTAACAACCAAAAGTCAAGGCCAAGAGATAGACAGCTGATTATGGACAGGATGAAGGAGTTGAGAGAACTTGTCCCCGATGGTGGTAGGGTAAGTTTTTATGTTTCAGGACAAAAGCTAATTGTTTGATTTCCCTTTTTGTACTTTGTGAAATATTTAACTTTGGTCTTATGATATGCAGTGTAGCATTGACAACCTCTTGGAAAGGACCATAAAGCACATGCTATATTTGAGAAAGATAACAAGCCAGGCTGAGAAACTGAAACGAATTGCCAATCGGGCGGTAAGGCTCCCTATGTTTCTGGAAACTTTAAACTTAATACAAATGTTATCTCCTATACTAGGAAACTTGTTTTGAAACAACTTTTGTTTTGCTAATTGCAATCCGTTGTGCACAAAAGCTTCAATTTATCCTTTAAGCCAAGGCATTTGATAATGGGTAACATATGACAAGAAAAGGAAATGCAAAGAAAAAATTTATTAAGTGTATTTAGAATAGCTTATTTAAAACTTATTTGAACTTATTTTATGACATAAGCACTTGTGTAAATATTTGGAAGAGCTTTAAGAATATAGCTTATAATATGTTCATAAATTGTTAACTTATTTTAATAAGATCTTTAGGATAGCTATGAAAATAATGTATAACTTATATTAAAAACAGTTTAACCCCATTTCCTCTTTGATTATAGAAACAAGTTATACAAAAGTGTTTACATGAAAAACACTTGATACTTAATTAAGCTGTTTTATCCAAAATAATGCACCCAAAATCTGTTACAAGAGCTTGATTAAGCTTATTAACATTGTCAAGTGGGTGTCTAGGTTCCTGAATGCAAAAGACAGAAAGTCAATGCTAGCCACCCAGGAAGGAGCTGTGCATTTGACTTTGAAAGTGAACTATCATGGCCTATAGTCATAGAAGATCTGGAATGCTCAGGGCACATGCTCATAGAGGTATGCTGTTTTCTCTCCATGCTACTTGATACTCGAAATTTTCAAAACATACAAAAATTGCACTTATTGAAATGCTTACCACTTCTGTAATAGATGATATGCAATGAGCATGGACTTTTCTTGGAGATTGCACAGGTGATCCGAAAGCTGGATGTTACCATCTTGAAAGGGATCTTGGAAAACCGTTCTAGCAACATCTGGGCTTGTTTCATTGTTGAGGTAACAAAATATGCCTAATTTGTTTGTTGCTCTAAGTGCATGTTTGGATAACCGTTCTAAATGTATTTTTGGGTGCTGAACGTATTTATGGAGAAGGATATTCTTTGTATCTTTTATTCTGAACGTAATTTTGGAAGGGATACTAAGATATGTTGTTTTTCTTTGACATGCACAGGTTCCAAGAGGTTTTCACAGAATGGATGTTCTATGTCCTCTACTGCATCTTCTGCAGCTTAGGAGAAACCCTATCTCGTATAAAAGCTGACCCTACCTACCATGCCAGTTATCAGTTTCAAACGGCAACTTCTATTTAAAGAAGTTACATACAATAATATTTAAGAGGGACTTCTGTGTGATGGTGTAAATGATTGTGTTTATGCCCTCGTTAGTGTACTTGCTTCATTTTGGTGTTGATTTATAAGCTAGTACCTAAATACTATATATATGTAAACAAGGACGCTTTAGGGGTGCTACTGGCTGCGGAAGAATATGCCTAGCAGCTAGCTTTGAACTCATTTCTGGTGTGACATTATCATTATGACCTAAATAGAGAACGAGAAATGTTTGCTAGAAATAGAGCCTTACGTGATATATTTAGTTAGTGTGGCTTCAAATAATATTAGAGTTTAATAGTTTTGCATTATAAAATAATTTTATATCGTTATTGAATTACAAGATAGTTATTATATTAATAAATTTATCATATATGATAATTTGTAATTGGATGATAGTGTCTATTGTCTCATAATATTGCTACCTTGTAAAAGGCTACACAAAAGTGTTTAATTAAAAGAAATAGTCATTTTTTATTCACTGGTGGTCCCAACTTATAAAGCTAAATAAAATTTAAAACGCATAATGTATCCACTTTAATATAATACTAACAGGAACCACGTTTTTTTTTTTTGTTAATCATAATGTATGAAGTAGCGTGCACCAACCAAAGGAAAGCAAAAGTTGATAGATCTTTTCGTTGAATAAAATATTTAATTTAAACCAGTTTTGGCATAAAATATTAATCTTCGGCTTAAGTAATCTACCTATATAGCGAGATAATGCCTTTTGGTCATGTCTTGTTTTTTAATGAAATCATTTTTAATAACTTTTTTCTATATTGTTATTAAGTTCGTAGTTTCTTTATATTGACTATCGAGTGCTTAATTTTCCTTTTTTATTTATAGTTTTCATTCTCTTCAAATATTATAACTTAATTTTAAATTGATTTGAATTTTAAATTTTAATATATTATATTATTTTAGTTAAACTAAATCTTAGTGAATCTAATTTAAATTTTAATATACTATATCAATAAAAATGATGTATTACAATTTAAATAATATATTTTCATAATTTATACTCAAAATTTAAAAATTCTATCTAGTTATTTATTTCTATATTATAAAATACAATATTCATTGTGAATAATAAAAATATATCATTCTCTTTATTTTATTTTTATTTATAAAATTCACTTAAATTTAATTATGTTAGTACTAGTGTATAAGAAACTTGGTAGATTTTATTAAAAACGTTAAGTGTGCTAAATTTCTTTACACTTGATACTTTTATTTTGAGTTTAATGGTTATACATTGATAGTATAAAATAATTTTACACTGCCATCCAATCACAAATCACCGTTTGTATGACTTTTAAGACAATTATTATAAAAGTCAACAAACTTATCATACATAATGAATTATGATTGAATAATTATATAAAACTATTTTACACTATTCATGCATCATCCTCTTTCTCTCTCTATATATAATCCTATGTACAAATTCTAGTATTACAAACTTCTAATAGGAATTGCTCATGTATTTAAGTTTAAGAGATTGGGGCCATCTAAACTAACACGTAAACGAGTGAAAACATTTTATGGTTATGTAAACAAACAATGAGCATTAATGGACTGCGTATTTTATGTAGTCATTCACCAAGACATGGCCATTGTGATGTGTTTTATACAAGATACTAGTCTCCGGTTACAATTAAATACCATTCTAATGTAAGAAACTGTCACTTATAAAATAAAATAAAATTATTAATTAAAAATTTAATACTTTAATTATTAAACAAAATTAAGTACAAATAAAAAAACTATAAAAATATAAGTAACTTGAAAATTACACCATCAGAATAAAACGTGAACGAATTGCTTAATTTTAACATAGCAAGATCTACTTTAGACCCAAACAAAGTGAATTACTTATATAGAGAGAGAGAAAGAGGGTCATCCACATAAGGGCGCCATAAGCGCTATAAATTACAGTCATAAATAAACAGTCTGGTATAGTCTGTATGCAAACCAAAAAACCTTGCATATCCATGTTAGTGCCAAGCTACAATCTAGAAATGGAAAGCTAGGGAAACGGAAGGACTCAGAGAGATGGGGGAAACAAAGAGAAGGATGAAGAAAACAAACCAACAGTGTTGGGTGATTTTGGACAAATCTACTTTCCACTAATGAAATGTGGACTGGTGGTCAGTAACCTATCAAAACTGTGCCACAACCATGATGCTAATGGACAAATGGAGTCAAACGGTTTTATCACCCAGCAGCAGTGTATGCCACCAGCCACAGGCAACATTTCTTGGCCGGCAACCAGCAATATCAACTTGACCAGGAATGTTTCTGTCCACAGAATCTCCCAAACCAAGCTGTCCAGGTAGATTATCATCAGAAATAAACTTAAGCACCAATTTTTATTACCAAGGTTTTAAAAAACGGTCTACAACCGTGATTTTGGCTGCAACATCAAGATTTTGGATGTGTTCGCAACCACAACAGGACCACAATTTTGACAACATCGGCCACATTTATTCACAATTTCCCACAATATCAAATAACACAGCAAAATTGTAACTGCAACCACAATTTAAAACCTTGATTATTACGTAATTTGAAAGAGTTACTCGGATATTGAGAATACCTGACCATATTTGTTCCACCCCCAAGTGAATAGGTGACCATCATCTTCAATATGATAAAAAAGCAAACAATGATAAGAATATGGGCGAAACATGAAACAGTTTATAATGTAATTAGTTACGAGCACATTTCAATTTTCAGGAATTTACACAACCTACTTTTTCTTGTCAATAAACAATGATGGTTTTTCATCACACTCGGAGGCTTCAAATAAAGGTTCTGGTCAAGATCTCAAAGTAAAATATATTATTTGAAGGATGAGACTAAGCAGCCTCATGTTTGAAGCATGTGCATAAACCATCATAAGATGAAGTGGTTATGAAATTAGTATAAGACCAAAGAATGATTATTGGCACGAATCCTTTTTGTCAATCTCTAATGTGAACAATGTTATCAATGGCGGATGGCGGAAGGCCAAAATTCTGCCATATAAACACGCCATCGCGGCCTATGGCTAGGGATGGCAATGGGTAGGGTCCTATAGTACCCGTCCCCATACCCGCGTTTAAAAAAAATACCCGTACCCGGCCCCATACCCGCGCGGGTAACAACTTTAATCCCCATCCCCGTATCCGCTGGGTACTTATATACCCATACCCGCTACCCGCACTTTACTTATGTATGAAGTTAATAAATCAATAAAAAATAGACTTAAATGTAATTTTGGTCCCCTATTTTGCACAATCCGCAATTTTAGTCATCCTATTTTAAAATAGAGACATTTAGTCCTCCTATTTTGCACAATTAGCAATCTTGGTCCCTATATAGAGACATTTAGTCATCTAATTTTGTAAAATCCATAATTTTGGTCCTTTCATCAAATTGAAATCATTGACAGTTAAGAGATTAACATTGACCTTGACGTGACCCAAATATAGTGATGTGACACGAGATTATTTATTTATTTTTTAATTAAATTATTTTAAATACTGATAAATAATTATTTGTTTATCTACGTCACTAAAGCACATATTACGTTAATTTTAATGGTTGGGATAGTCGTGAGTCCTAAAATAGAAATCACAAGTCTTAATCATTTATTTTAAACTAATTCTACATTGTTGAAGTACATGGCACATCGTAGTCAAATAAATGATATTACTTTTTTTTAAAATATATTTTTCATCAATTATTCTACTCAATATTTAAAATAATTAAAAACTAAATAAATAATCTCATGTCACGTCACTATATTTGGATCACGTTAAGGTTAATGTTAATCTCTTAACAGTCAACGCTTTCAATTTGATGGAAGGACCAAAATTACATATTTTACAAAATTGGGAGACTAAACGTCTCTATTTTAAAATAAGGGGACTACAATTGCGGATTGTGCAAAATAGATGAACCAAAATTGCATTTAAGCTATAAAAATATTAATTAAAAAAACTATTACAAATAAATTGAAAATTCATGCTTAAATAATTCAAACTTAACATTAAAAGCATCCACACATAATATTAAAAATATAAAATTATTGTAAGTTATAACATAAATCTTTTACTATTAGTGTTAGTTTATGAAAAATATAAAATTATTTTTTTACAAAAAAGTATATATATAACATAATTATTTATTTAAGTTATTTTAATTATATATATATATATATATGGTAGGTGCGGTGCGGGGCGGGGCGGGTACTATAGTACCCGTACCCGTACCCGCACCCGCAAAAAATTGCGGATAAATACCCGGCCCCGGCACCAGTTCCAATAGGCGGGTATTTACCCGACCCGCTTGCGGATATTTTTGCGGGTACCCGTAGGGTCCGGGTACACTTTGCCATCCCTACCTATGGCACTGCCATAGCGGGCCTCCCTTCACAAATTGCCTATGGCGGTTGGCAAAAAATCCGCCACGCCATTCTGCCATAGCGGCCATGGTGCCGCCATTTAACAACACTGAATGTGAATAAGCCATATGACATTATCAAAGCATGCACATACGAAGATTGGTTTTAAAAGTGCCCCTGAAAAGCATATGGTAATGGAGACATACCTGTTAGTAAAGCACTGTGACGAGCCCCACAAGAAACTATACTAGAATGCTTATTTTCAAAAAGGGAAGCATCCAACTGTCTAGGTGAAGTCTGAACAAGGAAAAATTAATCGACTGGTTAGTTATCACAGGGAAAAATAAGTAATTTTCAGCTATTTTGGAACACAGTTATCTACCCTTAACAAACTAAAATTATGAATAAGGAAATATTCGGGTTGAAAGTCAAAATATGAGCAAGACTTGACGCAACATAACCACATTATAGGCTATAGACAGCCAGATACGGGGATTCTTACTATATCATTTTTTTAATGTTAGAACTACATTATCTTTAGCCGTAAGCGGTGGGGCAGAAAAACAGGAACAGATTTTTTTTCTTAAATAAACAAATACCCACGGCAGAGCAGCAGATATGAGAAGGTCTCTCCTTTCCTCAAGCACGTTGCTACATTTGGAGCCATATCATTTACACTCCTTTTTCTCCATTTAGTCACCAAATCCCTGAACCCACTTGCACTAACTCTTCTAATCTAGTTTCTTTTGTGCCAAACCTAAAAATCTTGCTACGTCAGAAAGGTGGGTTGGTCCATTTTGGTGCTTCGAATGAAATCTATGTGTCTGGGAGCTTAGTAAGTTGTAACAGGAAAGCTAAACCTTGGTTTTTCTTGAAAACCTGAACTTTATAATTGGGGACTTTTACTAATCTCTTTACCCATTGTTATATCCCTAAAATTTGTTAAGTACAGTATTATGAAATTTTCAGACTCTAATTTCTATATGAAAGGCTTGCCAGGTTGAATAGGATTTGGTATTTAGCTTGTGCACCAATCTGTGTTGTTTCTTATTATAATTTTACTTTATAGAAGTAATCTACAACGCAATGCATTTTTTTAAAATAACGACATCCAGTCCAAGAAACCTTTAGTAGAGACTAATGTCAATTTCTATATAAGACCATCAGTTAATGTAACATGGGTCCTATCGAACACTATTTTTTCCAAGAGCTCCTAAAAGCATTTGTATGTTCAATATTGTTCTAATGAAAACAAAGTGATCTGACAATTAAGGAAAACATACCTCAGGCTGGTCACTACCGGTACCCAATTGTCCAAACTGATTCCCACCAAATGCATAAATTTGACCATTTACAGTAACACACAATGTATGCCAAAGTCCAGCAGCAACTTTTTCCACTCTAGTTCCCAATAAAGAAGGAACTAGAGTTGGTTTCAGCTGATCAGCATTATTCCCTTGTCCGCACTAGAGGAAATTCACATGCAAAGTAAAGAAATTTCAGATAGGGCACTTAATGCTTTATAAAAAAAATTAAGAAACATCATATAGGCCACTTAAATGCTATACAAGAGCACTAAAAATATATATGATTTCCTCCCTCTGGGTAATTTTTTATTGACTGGAAGTTTATTACATTAAAAACCAAAAGGATTGGGTTAGATTAGGAGAAGCAACTTCAAAATTGAGGTCATGTCATGTCTGACACATATTGGTCACTTCAACACAGATTGGATGTGATGACAGTGACAATAATAAGAAACAAATGGACTTCATATTTATTTTATGATCACACATACCAAATTTTAGAATAATAAGAGAGATTAAATAACATTTATAGAATAAAATCTAACTATTAAATCAAATTATATTTATTTTATGATCACACATACCAAATTTTAGAAACATTTAAAATTCATAGGTATGTAATTTTCCAATTTACAATTTTGACATTTATTATTTTTTTAAAAAAATGTTAAATTCATGAAATATCACAACATATAATTTAAATTATAAGTCACAGGAACACCTTTTTTTTTTTTCAAAAGCCTTCCACAACACTTGTCTAGGCACTTCATTATATACTTTCTCCATGTAAATAAAAACTTTAGGCAAGTCTCTTTCTTTGTTTTGGTTCCTTTCCAGCAACCCCCCATTAAAAGATAAATAGCTGTAGACCTTCCTAGCATAAATCAAAATTGATTCCCTGCAATCTCGGTCTCTTCTCTTAATTCTATTCTCAACGACCTTTTTTCCCCACAATTTCGTAGTGTAACTCGTAAGTTTTATTCCTCTATAGTTTATATAATTCTAATTATCTCCCTTGTTCTTATATATATAGGAATATTAGGAACCAAAGTATTTCTCCTTCACTCATTTAACATTTTCTTGGATTTAAAATCTCATTAAATAACTTAGTGAAACAAATGATGCACCATTCTTCTACAAATTTCCAAACTTAAATAAGAATACCATCAGGACCAACAACTTTACCACTATCCATCCTCTTAATTCTTTTACCTCTCCACCCAATTCTGCAATAGTAAGCCAAGTTTTGTACATCCTCTTGGATTCTTAATCTTTCCATATCACATGTCAATCCTTACCCCTGATTGAAAAGCTTACAAAATTAGTTCTCCCGTCTCTCTTTGAAAACCCTTGCTCATTTAACACTACATTCAAATGCAAAAGCAATGACTCTAGCTAGTTTAACATTGTACTCAAACCATATAATACATTACTTCCGAATAGCAACCTAACATTAGCTCTCATTGTTTTTTGTGTGTCCCCGGGCCTAAGGAACCCATCATAATAAAAATGCAAGAGTTTTCAACTGTGCAAGCTCTATCTTATCCTTAGCAACAAAAATAAAATGCCTTTCATCTAGCCAGAAGATGAACATGGGAAACTATTAAAAAATTCCAACAGCAAACTCACCTGGCCATACAGTCCCCAGCCGAATGTAAGAAGCGCCCCAGCATCTACAAAAAGAATTTTAAAAAAATTGTTACAAATTATGACTGTTCTTCTTAATCACTTACTAAAACATGCATCTCTTTCAACTACATTAAATGATTATTGACATTTAGTAACTGATTACAATTCTCAAACTGAATTTAGCCTTTGTAGTATAACGCTCATACAATGTTATAAACATTCAGAGATGCCTTTGCAAGACTACACGACAGCAGTGAAATCTGACCTGTTATCACGACACTATGCCGACCTCCACAAGCAATGTCCATCACATAACTTCCAGTAACATTTGATCCTTGAGCTCCAGCACCACTTCCTTGATGAAAAGCTGATGATTTATCCTTCCCAGAAGTAGACTCAATACAAGGTATAAGATGAGGGGATGATACCATCTTTACTCGAGAACCCAATCCTAGCTGTCCTTCACCTCCATAGCCCCAACCCCAGACCTGTCCCAAATCTGAAAACTTTGGTAAAAATATGATGCATCAGGTGTCTTGCTTTTACTTCAAAAACCTTCCATACCTTCATACTTCATTGAACCTACAAAACTATATAATGTAACCACAAGAGCCAACTATCCCTAGAATCTCAGAATCATTATAGTACACTACAGATATACACAAAGTGAACTACCTGACAGTGCCAAGGTATGCCGCCCACCAACTGCTACAGAGGTAATTTTCACTCCATGACCAAGGGTCACAAGAGAAGGGGACACAGTAAAGAATTCATCTCCAGATGCTTGACTGTCAGAATCCTGTCTAGAAAAAGTGATCTTCCTTCGCTTTACAACTTCATCTCCCACTTTCTTGTTGTCATGATGAGAATCTGATCCACTGCTTGTGTTTGAGCTTTGTGGGCTTCCTGTTTAATGTCTGAAATTCCATTAGCTCCCTGAAATGAAATCAGAAAACTCTCTTCTTGTTAAATTATTTTTGTTGTATGCAAAAGTGATGATTAGCACCTTGTTCAGCTATTGATGAATTTTGTTTCCCAGCAACATCCTTTTGGAGACTTCCCACAGTGATGAAATCAGTAATAACTTTCCCAGAAGGCACACATTCTTTCCAGCCCCATGCATACACTTCACCTTCTTCTGTATATGAAGTAGTGTATTCCTCAAAGCATTAGTGTTATATATTGGCCATCGCTTCCCAGGTAATCTATGAGGTGACTCTAGTTGTTCTTTAACATATTATAAATGCCAAGTTGACTAAGACATAATAATTAAGTTTAAATATGTTCTTGATCCCTCTAAATATCATAAGCTTCCCATTTTGTTTCACATTTTTAAAAAGTTGGAATCTAGTCCTCGTAAGTTTTTTTTCCTTGCCCATATAATCCATCTATTAGCCTTTCTTTTTACAACTTGTGATATTTAGAAGGACCAAAAGCATGCAAAATATGGCTTAAACAAGTTTAGTCTCTTGTTACATGATTGGCCAAGCATGGCCCATTTTCATTGTTGCCTAAAACACAATTTTTGCAGCTAACTTAGAATGGACTTTCTTTAATTAAAATTTTTAAATGGTAGCCTATAAGACCAATGTAGAAAAATCTAATGACACATTGTACTTTTCAACCATATTCCATTTAGTGACTATTTGAACTTTTTAACAATATTCCATATACATCATTTGAGATATAGTGTTTCCATATATAAGCTTTACAAACTGTTAAAAGTTTGTTTTCATACCATAAATCTGCTTCTGTAATTTTCATATATAAATTTAAAAGTTTGTTTTCATACCATACATCTGCTTCTGTAATTTTCATATATAAATTTCAGTTTCAGATCTCATTGAAGGGAAGAAAAATTCTTTCATCCTATTTAATTAGCATTGTTGGGTAATTATACTAATTAGACTGTTATAAAATGTTTAAAAATTGTTTTTAGTGATAATATATTTACAAAATTACTTTTATTAGTTAAAATCATTAAAAAGAGGCCACATATATTATATTCTCACGTTCCTGATTTAATACCTTATATTACACTCCTTTACTATCTCTTATCTTTACTTCCTATTAAACAAGTAAACTACTGCTTAATAGCTATCATGAACTAGCTTTACTTTTTATTCCTAGTTTATTTTTGCCTACAAATTCTCTTTCACTATGTTCAATTCCCAATAGTTATTAAAAGTTAAAACTCCAACTCCAACAAAATTGTTTTAAACTTTAAACATTCACTCACTTTTTATTTTATTTTTATCTGCTTTGCCTTCATTTTGAATAACTCTCTCTCATCTACATTGCTCTTGTATCTTATTGTTAATGTTAATACACAACTCAATTTCTTTAAAAGTAATTTCAATCAATTGAAGCACTTAGACAAAGTAGCATTATAATTTATAAACAAAAATCAACTTCAATAATCAAGTTATTTTGATTACAGAGGTTTAATTTATAATTTTATTTTTTGAATAAAAAATTACATGAAGTTTAATAAGAGGCCTCAGGCTACCAAATGTATTCGGCCCCATAATCAGTGGCACTAGTAAGCCATCCGTCACATATGGAAATGAATAAGGAGAAACCAGATTTTGAAGTGAAGGAGGGGGGGGGGGGGGGGGGGGGGGGGAGGTAGAAAAATGGAAATATTTCCCATTTCTCTCATCTTAGCTTCAGAGTTCCAAGTAACCCTAATCAATCATGAAAAAATACTAGGAACTTACGAATTTCAAATATTCTATTTTTCATTATGGTTTCTCTCAAAGTCTCAACAACTTCAATACTATACAAGTGTATGCTATTGCTTTCGTTAAAATACATTAAAATCCAGCTTGTTTAACCCCTTCCAAAAAAAATTACACAGACAAGGAGCCAAACGAACAATGTCAATTACACAGCAATCAATTATCAATCAATACAATACACAAGGATTTTGTGCGACAAAAAAAAAGAGTCAACACATTTTAGGTACACCCAAATCCAATAATAAGCAACAAAAATGTGCTTGGTTTACGCTACATTCAGCTTAATAAGTCTAATTAAAGATCTCGATCACAGAAGTATAACAGTAGACAAAAACTCTTTTTTCCCACTATATTTATTAAATTTATACCCAAGCAAATTAAATCAACAAATTAAAATCCAGTACGCACCCTCAGATTATAAAACAAGGAAATCACACTGCACCATCTAAACACAACATCAAGAATGGACTGACCAGTGACAGAAGCACAGTGAGCCCAACCAGCAGCAGCCTTCACCACTGAAGCCTCAGTGGGAAGCTGATAAAGCCCTGGAATCTCCTTCAGAAAGCACATGCATCCATAACAAATTGCAAAATCAATTCCAACAACAAATTCACACCAAAACCAAGCCCTACATTAGAACACTAACTGCATTACCCCATGCTTCCCCGATATTAAGTAGCTCTGGCCTTCATCATCCGCAGAGCCCCACGTTATGAGCTTCCCTTTCTCTGCAAAAATCACAAATCATAAATCGGCGCAGAAATTAACGAAATTTTCACAAAAAAGATAAACAGAAACAGTTCTTCAGATTTTAACAAATGAATGCGGATTAAGAAAAAACGAACTTCGAGGGTCTGTTTCTAACGATTTCAGATCTAGAGTTTCTTCGAAGTGGATTAAGATTTTGATATGAATTTAGTCAAAATAGAGTCAACGGACTGAGGAATCAACCTGAGATGGCCATGGCGAATCCGCAACCACCGCCGCACACGTCCTTCCACGAATCTCCGGCGAGCGAAGGATCGGAGAGACGCACCGGCGCCGGAGACAGTATCGGAGACTTCTCCGGCGAGGCTCCGGGAAGGTATCCCCACATGTACACCATTTTCTCCGCGCGCTCTTCTTCCTCCTCCGCCACCACCACCGCCTTCGCCTCTTCCACCGCTTCGTTTTCGGTCATGGCGAGGAACCTCCGATCTGAAAAAGACAAGACGAAGCTCCAAAACGCAGAGGGAATCCCCGTGCGTGAAGAAGAACGAAACGACGACAACAACGCTGCGTTTGTTGAAGCTGAAGCGAAAACGCAAACGAGAGGTTGAGAAAAAATAGAAAGGGATTTGAACTTTGAAGACAGCGTATCAATTACAAGGTTATAGCGTGCGCCACGTCGGACGCTGACGTGTAGATTGGGACACGTGGCGTGATCAGGACCCCACCTGCGGATTTCATGTTTGATGGCACGGGTATGGTGTGGAAGTTTCTGGAAAATGGAGGGGACCATTGCGTCGCGTTCGAGGTGATCATTTGAGCGACGCGTGTCTGGTTGTGTTTAAAGTGTTTGTATTTTAGCGATTAAAATAATTATATTTTGTGAGATGATTAGCGTCGAAGGATATAATTAATTAATGAAATACGATTAATTCACATTTAGGAATGTTCCAGAAGTTCTATTTGAAATTTGAAAATAAAAAAAATAAAACTGTGAGTGTGGGCATCGCTTGCGGTTAGGTTGGACCTAATGCACGGACAGGAAACAGCCACGTCTACATGACATGTGCCAAATCTTTTTTTATTTTTGTTAACCCGCATGATGCTTGACTGATTTCTCCTGTCTTACTTGAAAATTTACAAAATTTATTTTGTATAGAATAAATATAAATATTTATTTTATATAATTAAAATATTTATTTTTTTATAATTAAAATATTTAATAAATAAATGTATTTAAATATGTATATATTTATGGTGAATAATTTAAATTTTGATACAAGATTATACTTATACTATGTTTGGTATGTATGAAAGTGGGTCGGCTAAAAGTGATAAGAAGTGAAATGGAGATGAAAGTGAGAATCAAATGTGTTTATTAGTTATTACACATGAAAATGAATTGAAAGTTTTGAAAAAAAAAACTGGGTCCCACGATACACAATTTACACACAAAATTGGGGTGAAAAAGTGTGAAAGAAACAGTGAGTGAGTGTGTGTGTGTGTGAGAGAACTGTATAAAAATAGGCAGACAAAAATAACCCTCTTTGTATACACACATCCGTGAGCTTTGCTTTTTCATTTTCAAACCCATGAGCTTTGCATTCTCCTAGAATAGATGGCACAACTACACATGATGGAGTGCTTTACAAGTTGTTTAGAAAGGCACATAGTCAATTATGCCTTAGGCATAATTGATTATATGCCTTCTATTTTTTTTTTTTTTGAAAAAAGTTTTCGTATAAAAAAATGAAATAAATATTTTTTGGTGAGGGTAAAACAAAAATTGATTACTAATGCTTAATTTCTTTTTTTACCTACCTAAATATTTTAATTCAAATATTTCATTTTTTTTCCACCTTCTTTCATCTAAACCAAACCTTACTTCCAACTCTCTTTAATCTCTTTTCATTCATTTTCTTTCCTCACACTTTCATTCATTTTCTTTCCACTTTACCAAACACAATGTTAGAAAAATTATTAACAGAGATAAACAATTAGGAAAATCAAATATATAAATAAGAAAATGCTAGCAACATATTTTTTTTTATCACACACTCTTTTATTGATTGAAATTTCTTCGAAATCACAAGAATGTATTGGTAGCACTCCATATTTAATGAATCTCATCTAGATTTAAGCTATGGTGTACGACAAAAGAAAGTGGTTTAGATGGTCCATTATGTGATGATTGTTAGATATATTGTAGAATATTCAAAGGTTGTGATCTCTCACCTACTACCCTTTGAGACAGTTTTTATTTGCTAATTTTTTAAGTTTAAATGTAGTTTACACAAAGTCCTTTGTAATTTACACGATTACCCCTTTTAGGTAAGTAATAGTCACAGACTCCAAACCTATTTCCTGTTGTGGCCTTGTCATCAGCAATTACTGCCATGACGTCCTCCACGTTGACGGCCTTGCCAACACTGCCTTTTTCATCTCTGTCATCTTCAACGCTCTATGAATCCCTATGTGTTTGCCATGATGAGTAGATTTGCATTAAATTTTTGCCTTTGATTCATTCTTGTAGTGTTTAGAATGTTTAGGGAGACTTTTAGGTGTGCATAACCTAAATTGTGACATTCTGTTCGTCACCTCTCGATTAGTGAGATGAGTCTCGCTAAGCAAGGGAGAGAACAGAGAAAGGAATTTGTTGAGCGAGGCCTTATTGCTGAGTGAGAGTATGAATAGGGAGTAAAGTATGAAACAAATGTTTATGTGTGTCGTTGCTTGACTTATAGGGATTGGTGTTAATATTGTATATGCTTGCGTATGTGATATGTTTGATGTTGCAATGTATTCTTTAGTTGCTTCTACCTTTTTTTATATGTTTCGTGTGTTATTGATGGTTTACTAAGAGATAATTTAGTGTTTTTTTTGTGTGCCTTAGGAACATGGGTTAAAGTGTACTTGTCTTAGGATGAAGGAGTAACGACCTAGACAGGTAGCCTAAATCCTATAAGAAGAGTGTTGTCCTAGATAAACTAGCTAGTGTAACAACATATCCTGTGAAAAGGAAACCCCTTGAGTCCATCTAAAATAAGATCGATAAAGACATTTACATATCCCAACCCAGAAGTAGTTAGAGTAATGATAGATTAAGGCATTCATGTAGGAGAAAACTTAGTGAGTTACACCTAGCGGAAGCCTATAAGAATGGATTTCCAAGTACCACCTACCTACTAGGCAGAAGCCTTGAGAGAGTTACCTCTATAAGAGACATGCAGGAAAGAATTCCCAAGCCCAAATACTTCCTTAGACAGATGCCTAGAATGAGAACCACTAAATATTAGAGTTATGTTTAGGAGGCCTGGACAAGGAGGAAAAAATGATAGTAGGTGTCTACTTAGATAAAGCCGATGCTATAATGGTTGCCAAAATTGGTTTAAGTACAAATGGAATTTTTTAGAAAACCTTTTGATCTAGAGAGTAGGAATTTCCTTAAGAAAGGTTGAGGAAGGATCATAGAACCTTTAAAGTTAAAACTTGTTCAAGAGGCCATTATTGGGATGAATCTTAGTATATTGAGAAAGATGAATATGAGTGCAATTATGGATATATTCTTAGGCCTTGATTTTTGAGGATGAAAATCTTTTAAAGAGGGTAAAGTTGTAACACCCCAAATTTTAAATATTAGAAATAAATCATGAGGAGACCCTTATTATTATATTATTCGATTAAAGAATACTTTAGGTATTATCACAAATATTATGTTATCTTATCTTGGTTTATCTTGAATATTTGTTTATATTTAAATTATAGATATATTATAGTATAGTATATCATTGTTGTTGTTTGTTCCTAGTCGGAGCTCATCTTCATGCTTTTTCCCAAGAGAGTGCTTCTCTTATCCTTTCCTATCCCTTTGGTTATTGTCTTTTTCCCTTTGCTTTCCTTTTTGTCCCTAAGTTAGAAATTTGATGGGATTTGGAGAGATTGTGAATGATTTGGAGAAATTTGATGTTTTGGTTAGATTTGTAGTTAAAGGTTCAAGCTTACAACTTTTTGAAAAATTTCTTGAGGTAAGGGGAGATGAAAGCTCAAGTACATGAAGGCATGGTGAACTTGTGTCATTTCATGTTTTGGTGAATCCTAACACTAGGATTTGACCTTTTCTTGAATTAATGTTCTTATTGGAGTTCATGTGTGAAGGTAAAGTCACACATTAGGTAGAAATGGGATAGTTGAGTAACATATAAGGAGAAATACCCGCAAGCCTAATGCCTTAAGGTTTTGGGTTGAAGGTGGTGTCAAGTTCACTTGTGTGGTTAGCTCGTAGCCCATTGGTGAAGATCTCGATGAAGTTTAACCCCCCTTAGATGCACAACAATTGGTATCAGAGCCGATGGTTCGACCAGGTGACCAGCTTAGACGAGTGTAAAGGAATTGGCGGTGGATTCAGGTATGGGGATCCCTTATATTGAAAGTCTTCCTGGCGATGGGTCCATATATGGATATCGAAAGTCTTCCTAGTAACATGGAGGTCAAGCAGCATGTCCCGCGACCATGAGCTAACGGTGGAGTGCAAGTATCTAAAGCATGTTGGCGGCAATGACTAAGCTCTAAGGACCTAATGGTGGAGAGCATAGTAACAACCACGAGATCTAAGGGCCATCATTGAATACTCGTGGAATGAAAAAAGCTTCCGCTTGAGGGGAAGCGTACCATGTGGAAGAGACTCACACTTGAGGAGGAGATTGTTGGAGCTCAAGTGTGAAGGTGAAGTCTCACGTTGGGTAGAAATGGGCAAGTTGAGTAACATATAAGTAAGAAAGACCCACAAACCTAATGCCTTAAGGTTTTGAGTTGAAGGTGGTGTCAAGTTCACTTGTGTGGTTTGCTCATAGCCCATTGGTGAAGATCTCCCCAGAGCTCAGATGCCCAACAATTGGTATCAGAGCCGATGGTTCGACCAAATGACTGACTCGAATGAGTATAATGGAATTGGCGGTGGATCCAAGCATGGGTATCGCTTGTATCAAAAGTTTTTCTGGCGGTGAGTCCATATATAGAGATCGAAAGTCTTCCTGGTAACATGGAGGCCAGGCGGTGTGTCCTGTGGTCGTGAAACGATGTTGCGGAGGTGCAAGTATCTAGAGCATGTTGGCGATAATGGTAAGCTCTAAGGGCCTAATGGCAGAGAGCATAGCGACAACCTCTAAGGGCTATCATTGAATACTCGTGGATTGAAAGGCTTCCGCTTGAGAGGGAGCTACCATGTGGAAGAGACTTACACTTGAGGGGGAGATTGTTGGAGTTCAAGTGTGAAGGTGAAGTCCAACATTGGATAGAAATGGGATAGTTGAGTAACATATAAGTGAAGAAGACCAGCAAACCTAATGCTTTAAGGTTTTAACTTGAAGGTGGTGTCGAGTTTACTTGTGTGGTTTGCTCGTGGGCCATTGGTGAAGATCTCCCCAATGTTTTATCCCCTTTGGTTTCCCAATAGTTCTTGTGAAAAACATTTTTTTGACTCAAAATTTTTGAGTAATTTGTGCCTTGAATATGTTATATATGCTATTGTTTTATTTGAACAAATATATGGTGCATGTTTTTTTTATTTTTTCTTTAACCATGAATATTGATGATGATGATTATTCATTATTAATATATGGCCCAACTCATCATTATTCATTTATAATATATTGGACTAAATTAATATTAGACTAAAAATGTCTTTTTATTAAAAAAAATATTTTACTAATTTCATACTAGCTCAATCATTAACTTAAAATAAAATATTTATCGTTATCAATATTTTAATATATATATATATATATATATATATATATTTATTGTATATATTGAGATTTTTAAAATACAATGTATTTTTTTTTATAATTTTTTAGAATAAAATTATTTAATTTTAATATTTTTTTTAAATAAACCAATTCATGCAGTTTAACCAATAACTTATTGATTTGATCACTATATAGTATTCTGATTTTTTTTTTATAAGAAAGGTGGATAAAAACCACAGCTAAAGCAAAACTTTACGTGGGAAAAGAGTTCCCACAAAGTCTATCCACAAAAAAAATTTGCATTCCTTCGGTGGGTCATTCAACATATGCAGACCCCAACTGAAGCAATGTCCAAGGCTAGCCAAAAAATCTGCAACCGCATTACCTTCTCTATAAAAATGGGAAAATCTAACCTGCCAATCCTTAATCATGCATATAAAAATTGATTCTTCTCAAAATAGAGGCAAAAGGGTGCGTAGGCTGCACTTGATGTGCAATCAAATGAACACTAACAGCAGAATCATATTCGATCCACAGCTTGGTGATATTCTTTTGCCAGGCTAATTCCAGTGCAGTAAAAATAGCTTGTAATTCAGCCATTAGAACAGAACAAGCACCTAAGTTTTTTGTAAAACCACCAATCCAATAACCTTGGGCATATCTCATAACACCCCCACAGGCCGCGCTATGACCACCATGTCTAACAGAGCCATCAACATTGACTTTAACCCAATCCTATGGTGGAGGTGTCCACCCTACCGATATCCAGGAATAATTATTCTTTCTATGCGGGAGATTCTTCTGTATACTAGTAGCAATCTCAGCAACCAAATTTCTTACCTGGCCTAAAATTGCATTCACTGAGGGTTGTACTCCTTAAAAAATATAACAATTCCTTATTCTCCAAAGAATCCACACTGTGACCCCGAAGCTGATATGCCAGCTTTTAATAGTTGGAAATAATTTTTTTTGCGGATTCAAATTATCCCCCAGCCAAGAGTGAAAGTCCATAGTGAAAAAATTAGTATGCAACTAATCTAGAGTAATGCCTTTCCAAACCTGTAAAGCAAAATCATAATCCCTCAACAAGTGTAATTTTGTTTCAGGAGAATTATGACAAATACCACAACCATCATCTAAAGTAAACCCACACCTTTGTCTCTTAACATTAGATTTCAAGCCACCATGCACCAGAATCCAAAAGAACATTCTTATCCTTTCAGGCCCTTCTCATCTCCAAATAGTATTATGATTGAATCAATGACCAATCCACATTTGATAGCATTGTTTATATAGTGCATGTATTATATAACCAGGGGCGGACCCATTCATGTGCTTAGGGGGGCCTTGGCCCCCCCTGATTTTTTTAATTCAATAATTCTAATATATATATATATATATATATATATATATATATATATATATATATATATATAATTTTTATATAAAATATTCTTATGTTATTTTTATGTTTTTACTGTAAAGATAATTAATGATAATTTTTTCTCTTTTTAGAAAAATATTCTATTTTTCTTTTTATAGTATTTATTATAGAAATAATTGTATTTTTTATTTTTAGACAAAATATTTAAGTATATTGATTTTCCTTTTTAATAATGATTTCCTTTTATAATCTATTATTGTAATTTTAAAGGCTATAAATGATTGTGTATGCAATCAAATGATTTTAGTAGCATTTCTTTTATATTGATTTTATTATAAATTGATTTGAAAATTAAATGTTATTTATTTAGTTTCTTTTTGTACAATAGTTACATTGAAGTGAGAACTCATTACTGAGGGGTTCAGATACTCAGATACTCAGGGGTTCCGTTCCCCATGGGCTTGGTGTTCTTGTCCCACCATGGCGACTTTGTTTTGTTCCTTTCTTCTTTTTGGTTCAATGAATTTAGGTTACGCAGCATAGGATTGGTTGTTATCTTGGTGCCAATCTAGTTGGGATCATTATAACCTCTTTGATGCTTCCCATAACCTCTCTTTTGTCTTAAAAAAAAAATTCTCCATTACTAGGGTAACCCCTAATGGGTTAATGTTATTTATTAACTCTTGCTAATGAGATATACCATAACATCTTGTATTTTCTTCTTATAAATTGACATCTTGAATTTGAGACATATCAACAACTATTCTCTCATTTTATCACTAATCTTATATTTTATTCATTTTTATGATTGTAGTCAAATTAATAACATACTAGTAACATTTTTCTCCTATCTTCCGACAATTTGAAAGTAAATTTTCTCCATTGCTTACTACTATAGCCTAAAAGATAATTTAATAAGTAACATAATTAATTTTGATTTAGTAGATTTTTATTACACAATTAGTAGTTTTTTCATAAAAAATTATAGTTAATTATTTTTAATTATAAATTCATGAAAGTTTTTATTGCTACACAAAACTAATAACTTGACAGTTGTAAGCTTAGGTCTTTAAAAAAATATATTTAGTATGCTATTTATATAAATATAATTTGGATCATTTTAAAATACATAATTATAAATATCGTATATAAAATTTAATATTTATATTTATTGAATAAAAAATAATTCTTTTTGTTGGCCCCCCTAAGTTGGGAACCTGGGTCCGCCCCTGTATATAACCGTAACATTACATATTCCATACTTATACTATCTAATTATATTCTTAGGAAAATGCTAAAGATTACGATTTCTTGTGATATACAAAATCTATACAAAGTAACCAAATGTGATTTTCGTCAAATTTCTTGGTTTTTTTTTAATTTAACATTCATCTAATGATATGTAAACATGTGGACTTCGTACTCTTTCGTGTAAAAAACGTTCGTACAATATAGCACTGTTGATATTCTTAATATAATTAAAACTAACCCATTTCATTATTTATTTGTTGTATTTTTTGATATTTTATTAATATCTAAATTTATAATACTAACTATAACATGCAATCTTATTTGGTAAAAAAAAAAAATGCAATCTTTATCTAGTTATTAGCCAAAACCAAGAGTGGGAATAAATAGTGGCCAAGGCAGCAAATTTTAGCAACGAAAGAAACCAAATAAAGCAATATTATAGTCTGAAATTAACGTAAAAATCATAAAAAGAAATTCATAGTGGAAATATCATAACCCTTTAAATATAGTACTTAAAACAAGTACTAATAATTATTAGTGTTTTGGGCATTTATTTATTCTATTTTACAAGTCTGGCATAACTATTTAAATTATGGAGCCCCCATCCACAGTAATAATCTGTCCAGTAATGTATGAAGAAGCCCGAAGACACAAGAAAGCAACTATTGCTGATATGTCCTTAGGTTCTCCAAGGCGACTAACTGGTGACTGAGACACCAAAGTCTCAACGTTCTTATCCACTTTAGCAGATTTCTATAACAAGAACAATTACATATATTTTGAGCATGGTTGCTGAATTGATAACATATTATGCTGGAGAAAATATGTGATTAACAACTAGATGAAATATGTAACAAGGCAATAAAAACTCGATTCTTTTGGTATTAAAGGTAATTTTTTTAATATATATATATATATGAGGAGAGATCAAATGATACCAGTGTAACTTACACCAATTGTTACACCATTTAATAACTTGATATAAAATGTGATTTTTATCAATCAAACCATTGAATTGTATCTACATATTACCAAGATTGTCTGTGTCAATTTTTGTCAAAATTGAACAACAATAAGAAATTGATCAAATGATCCGTATTTTAGTATATTTTGAAAATTTTATATTACGTCGATTTTAATTTATATGAATGAGGTAACAAATAATTTTGGATTAATATGAAATTTTGTATATATGATCTATGTGGAAGGAACTTTCAATCCAATGGCAGGTTTTAAAAAAATATCATCAAATTGGAAGTTGTTGAATGGTGTAACAATTGGTGTAAGTTACACCGGTGTAACTTTGATCAACTATTACACCATTCAATAATTTTCAACTGGATGTTTTCTTAAAACCCACCGTTGGATTGAAAGTTCCTTTCACCTAGATCATATATACAAAATTTCATATTAATCCAAAATTATTTGTTACCTCGTTCATATAAATTAAAATCCACGTAATATAAACTTTTCAAAATATACTAAAATATGGATCATTTGATTGCCTTTTTATTATTGTTCATTTTTGACAAAATTAGACACAGACAATCTTGATAATATGTAGATATAATTTAACGGTTGGATCGATAAAAATCACATTTTATATCAAGTTATTAAATGGTGTAATATATAATTATTCAAATTATACCGGTGTAATTTGATTTCTCCTATATATATATATATATATATATATATATATATATATTACAGGTATCAAAACCATTAGTTAAATTGAAATAATTTATACCTGTTCATCTATGTTTTCAATAATGTTTAAGGTAAAGTATTTCATAATAAAAAAAGGAAAAGTATTTCATGCATGGAGTGTCCATAATATGTTTGGGAGTGGAATTTTTGAGAAAGAAGAAAGGAAGGACAAGTTTTTTCTATTTTCAAATTAAACAACTATAAAACTTTATGGAATATACAAAAATTAGGACATTAACTTTTTACTAATCTATCATTTTATTTTTTATTTAAAATAACTATCAAATTAGAGAAATATTTTTTTTTCTTCTCTTTGCTTTTTCCTATAAAACTTTACTCACTAACATATATTAAGAAAACATATAATAACAAAGATGAGTGATGTGAATCAATCTTGATATGCCTGATCAATAAAAAAAAAAAAATCTTGATGATATGCCTGACAATGTATAAGCTTTTAACAATTAACAATACATACCATGAGAGAATCCAGAAGTTCGGTCTTAACAGGTCCAGGTGCCACGGTATTTGCACGAATATTATCCTTTGCCCATTCCAATGCTATGTTCTTGGTGAATTGATTCAGTGCTCCTGAATATAATTTTATATGCAGATTGATTATGCTATCTTCTGCAACTCCAAATTTATCACGTCGCGTTCTAGTTAAAGGGGGATATAATAAGCAGAACACATACCTTTAGAGGCTGCATAAGCAGAACAAAGAGGAAAAGCTTTGAGACCTGAAATAGAGGATATGAACACTATGCTCCCGTACCCAGATGCTTTTAGAAGTGGGTGTGCTAGTTGGCATAGGTGGAAACATGACTCAAAATTAGTGCCCATTAGTGTTGCTACATCTTCTGCAGTATAGTCTAGGAGGCTCTTAGTTGAAGCTGTTCCAGCATTGTTTATCTATAGAAAACCCATTTACCAAGTCAACTTTAGTCAATTTAGGGGAAAAAAATGAAACAGAAAAATAAAGAAAAGAAGAGGCAAACACACACACACACACACATATCATGTAATTAAGAAGGCTAGCTATTGGTTGAGACTTGAATGAGTTGAAGAAATTTTGCCATACATAATTCTTTTTTTTTTTTTTTATTTGTTTCAACCACATAATTCTTGTTCCTTTGGATATGAATGAACAGAATTCAGTTCCTTAGAAGTAACATATCTGAATGACGCATGCTTGGATTAAGCATACCTGAAAGTCAATAAAAAAAAATTTCTCTTGCTATCATTATGTTTTGTTGCCTTCTTGCAAGTTTGAACTTTGAACAGAGAATTAATTCTGTAGAACCGGTGCAATATTTTGTTTCTTCTCAAATAAAAAATTGTTATGTTATATATATTATGCAGACAAAGTTAAAAAGAAAAGTCAATACCATCCAAATTACTTAGTGTGTGTTTAATTTATAGTTAGAAATACTTGAAACTGAGATTTCATGTCTTTCTAGACATCAAATGCAAAAACAACTTTAAGACAAACATTAGTTGCGTTTTTTATGATGATAACCCAAACATATTTTTAAATTGCCTGACTACAAAATTGAGCTTGCAAAGTTAAATTAATGAAAAGTATTTTTAAAATTTAATCTAAATATAGAAGGATGTTACCAGAATGTTGAGCTCTCCGTTAAAGATTGAAGCAACATTTTTCATTAAATTTTCACGTTGGTCAGGCGATAGCACATCACATGCCGACCCAGTTATGCGAAATCCTTTTTTATTCCATTCTTCCAAGCATTTATCAATATCTTGTTGATTACGTGCACATATATGCACAACTGCCCCAAATTCTGCCAACTCTTCTGCAATTGCATACCTAATATATTCACAATGGAATAAAAATAATAATAATAACAATAATAGAGGAATTAATATAATATAATGAAGTAAAAAACATTAGAGAACGAACCCTATGCCTCGGGTGCCTCCTGTGACTAGAGCTGTCATGCCATGGAGTGACCACCATCTTTCGTCTTTGAAGGCACTCAACTTTGTTTCTGCCATTTTTCTGGTTACTAGTAATTTGGATCCTTCAAACACAAAATAGTTTTGTGTGATTTGGTTGTCAATTTGAAAAAGATTTTTATTTATTTTTCCCTTTTCTGGAAACGATAGCTAACAGGTTTAGTGTTTCTCAAAAACGGACCCAAAAGAATGTGTTTCTAAACTCAAAATCTAGCTATGAATATATATAGTCTGAGAAGCTGGGGTCAAAAGTCTTAATGGATTGAGGATACTTAAGCTATGTTTGGATTACAGTTTGGATATTTCAA
Organism: Pueraria montana var. lobata; assembly: GCA_026413185.1. Classification (NCBI taxonomy): domain Eukaryota; kingdom Viridiplantae; phylum Streptophyta; class Magnoliopsida; order Fabales; family Fabaceae; genus Pueraria; species Pueraria montana. The sequence continues at coordinate 70,973,899 of CM048650.1, read as the reverse complement.
ACTTACGTTTGAAGTTCCAAACTCAGTTTGACATTATGTTTGGGAGTTCCGAAAATTAATTCTGCAACTTACGTTTGGATCAAATCCGGGTTTGGATCAGAAGTAACAATTTGATGCTTTTAAAGTAAAAGTACTTTTGATTTGTATATTTACAATAGAAACATGAAGTAAAAGTACTTTTCATTACTATTATCCAAATAAGTTTTATTTTATCAACATACTTTTGAACAAAAAATACCCAAACATAAATTATGTTATAGTAAACTCATTTTTATCAAACTTAAGTTTACAACATACTTTTAATTCAAACTTACGTTTGTAAATTTTAATCCAAACATACACTTAGTCTAAGCCAAAGATTTTGTGGTGATAATGGGAGTTTCCTGATCCATCAGTTGCAATAAGAATCTTGCAAGTGATCCTTTCGTAGATGGGAGAAGGGCCCCACAGTGCTGACTAGTTTTGCGGTCGAGGATTGGGTTCAGTGCCGTTGGGAGTACGAAGTTTGTTGATTGCAAGTTGGAATGCAAACCACCAAACCATATTCAATTTGGACAATAAATCGAATTATTGTGTGATAGTTAAAATTTTAAAAATAGTTAAACAAAATGGTATTTATATAAACCACTTTATCAGCCACCAAAACCACTTTGTCAAATGTCATGCAATCATTTTAGCTTATTCATTTAGGATAAACTATGTTTTTGATCCTTGAACTTTTCACAATTTATGATTTTGATTCCTAAATTTTTCGATGACCGGTCAATGTCCTCAAACTTTTTTTCTGTCATAGGTTTTAGTCCTTTCTGTTTATTTTGGTCGTTAAGTGATAACGTGACATTGATTTTATTATGATTTGTTTTCTAACAGCTAAAAACTATCAAATAATTATGTTTTTAAAGGACTAAATACTTTGTGATAGCCGCCACAAATTGCTGCATCTTGAATAATTAAAAAACCAAATGCTTGCCTGCCTCTGAGCACCACAACAGCAAAACACACAAACCCATTAAACATTAAAATGAAGATTGACTTGAACACAAACCATAAAACCATTGAACACTGTAACATCCTCATTTTTATTATTTTACCATTTGTAAATATTTTTATATAAATAATTATGAGAAATTAAGTACTGTATTTTAGAGAATATTTTCTGTACATATTTTCATAATAACATTAATACAGTTCTATTCAGTAAAATTTTCTAAGTCTTTTAATACTTTTGTTTATACCTAAATTTCTTGTTGACCGAACAGTTATGTCAGACAGCTGTCCAGGATAAGATTTTCCAGTATAATATTTTGGATTAAACTGTACTCTAATAAATCAAGAATTTAATGTAGATTTAAAATATATACAGTTGAGAAATTAATTACTTGTTGACTGGACCGTTGTGTCTGACGGTTGTCCAGGATAAATTTTCAAGTGTAAAATTTTGGACTAATCTGTAACTTAATAAAAAGGTAAGTGAATATAGATTAAAAATATATACAGTTAAAGAATTAAAATGCTAATTTCGAATTGTTAGAATTTTATGAAAGTTAGAACTCTAAGAAATTCTTACGATAAAATTCTAAGGCAGAAAATTCAGAGAAAATTCGTATGACACCTATAGAATTATCTAATAATTGTAATATACTTAGAATAATTATTAAAAATGTTTAACCAAGAAAAAATAAATTTAGAGTATTAACCAATCACAAGGTGACAAATCAAAGTTTCTAATGTCACTTAATTAAGCTAATTAGACTTGGATTAAGAGATAAGTAAGACACTATCCCAAGGTTTTTGATAGTGGGGAATCCAATGGTGGTGTTAGTTTCTTCAAATTCTAATTAGTTTGTAAGATAATTAAAAGTCCTAAATTATTTTAGAAAAATTCCATTAAATTCCTACCAATGTTGACTTTTAACCACACCAATTGGCAAGGAATGTAGGAGACTCAATTGGCTAACGTTGGGGACTTAATTGGCTGTCCAATTGGCTGCCAAATCTCCAGCTTTTGGACTGCCAAAGTCTAAGGAGGTGGACGTGAATGCTTGATTAAATTGAGTGAAGAATTCTTAATTAAAAACACAAGAAATTCAAAGTAAAAGAAAAGGCAACAAAGTTAACTTCTCACCAACCCAAACCCGTGAGTTCTGCAGCTGCTGCCCTCTCCATTTTTCTTCATCCTTTCTTCCAATTCCAAGAATTAAACCAATCAAAACCTCTCAAATTTCAATATACCTTTGGCCAAAGAGAAAGATTTAGGAGGAAAACCCCAAAATTTCAATAAACCAAGGGAGAAAGGGAGAAAAGAAATTCAAGAGTTCTCCATCAAATTAAGGATCTAAGGTAAGGATCTTGGCATTTAATTTCAATTTAAACAAATTGAAAGTAGGAGAAACATGTCCTTAGGTTTAATTTCAAGATTTGATCAAGAAATATTAAAAGATGAAATTAAATTAGGGCTTTTATATCTTTGATAAAATAAGTTGAAATTTGATGGTTGAATGAATGTTTTGGTTGATATCATGATGTGTTGTGATTGATTGAACCTTGAATTGATTTGTTCTTGATTGAAATTGCTTGATTTGGTTTGATATTGATTGAAATTGGCTTGATTGATTTTGAGAAGATGTTGCAAATTTTGAGAAAAGCACTCACGGCCATGTTGAAATTTGAGGGGTACTATGTGCAAATTTTTCAAATAATCAAGGGCAAAATAGTCATTTCACATGTAGGGACCCATTGGGAATTTTAGAAAAAGTTTAAGGGCATTTTCGGCAATAATTAAAAAGTATAAGGGTAATTAGGTAATTTCACATTTAGAGGACACAATTGGAATTTTATAAAAAGATTGAGGATAATTAGGTAATTTCATAGATTCTAGAACAATTAGGGACATATTTGGAATTTCATAAAAAGATCAAGGGCAAAATGGGAAATTTTAGAAAATAGTAAGGATAATTTGGTAATTTCACCCTTTGAGGGCAAAATTGGAATTTTAGAAAAAGATATGGGTATTTTAGTAATTTTCATAGTAAAAAAATATTTGGTAATTTTAGTAAAACTTTAGTAATTTTTGCTAGTAAAGGACTAGTTAGTATTTTATTAAGGTATTGATGTTATAATGTTAATTAGTGAATTTTTATAATTTTTATGTGATTGATTAATATTAATTATTTGTTTATTAGCATCATTGTCATATTGCATAAGCTTGAGTTCTTGGAAAATACAAAGATTTCAAATGAGAAATGAGTATTTATGGGGGGAGTGATTTCCAGGACTGTGTTGACTGACCGGACTGCGGTAGTCATGTATTTCAAAATATGATTGAGACTATGAACAGAGAACTGTGTTGACTGATCGGACTGCGGTAGTCATGTATTTGAAAATATGATTGAGATTATGAACAGAGAATATGATAGTCCTGAGAAATGGGTGAGCAGAGTAAGTTAGACAGGAAAGAAAACAAAGTTTTGGAAGTACCTTGATGTTTGGAATATGATGAGAAGTTGAAAGTATGGTTATTGCCATATTGTTCCAATGGATGTTTTCATGTGTTTTGAAGGCTGAAACAGTGTATCACAGTATAAATTTGTCACAGGATTGATATCTTAACTATTAGGACTTGAAATTTTGTGTTTTGGACATGATTTAGAACCAAAATAGTGCATTTTTCTGGTGCAGTAAAATAGCCAGCGGGTGTAACATTGTTAAATTACATTTCCATGGTGTAAGTGGTGATTTAAGGCTTGTATAATTGAGGTTATTAATGATCCATGTTGTAGGACTTAGTTGGTAGGTATATGTGAGGGTTCTTGATGGTTAAACCTTGATTAAGAGAGTAGAATAGGACCCAAATGCTAAGTTAGTAGCAGTTGTCCTAAGAAATTTTTTAAAAGTTAAGGATGTTAATCATGTTTAAAATACCCTATACTTTGCTTGTTTCTGTACTTACTTCTAAACCAATCCTAACTTCTAAAATATGTTTGAATGGTGTTATAACCATCAGAAATAGACCTTTTGTTGTGAATTTGATTTGTTTGCCTTTGATTGACCTTGATGTGATATTAGGAATGGATTGGTTAGCAGCCAACCATATCCTAATAGATTGTGCCTCTAAAACTCTGATTTTTCCTGAACCTGATGTTTCTAGACTTAAGCCTATTCAACCGAAAGAAATATCATTTAAAAGTGAAATTCAAAAAAAAAAAAAAAAAATACATGTTATCGTCTCTTGAATCTAAGGAAGATAAAATAGAAATAGACTCTGTGCCAGTTGTAAGTAAGTATCATGAGGTGTTTCCTGATGATGTTCCTGGCTTACCTCCTGAAAGAGAAGTAGAATTTAGCCTAGACTTGATGCTTGGTACTAGACCAATTTCTATGCAACCATATAGGATGTCACCATTGGAATTAACTGAATTAAAGAAATAATTAGAAGAATTATTAGAAAAACAGTTTATAAGACCTAGTGTGTCACCATGGTGAGCCCTAGTATTATTAGTTAAAAAGAAAGATGGAAGATCTAAGTTATGTGTAGATTATAGACAATTAAAGTAACTATAAAGAATAAATATCCTTTACCTAGGATAGATGATTTAATGAACCAACTCAGAGGAGCAACAATTTTATCTAAAATAGATTTAAGGTCTGGGTACCATCCAATAAGAGCTAAAAAGGAAGATATGCCCAAGACTGCTTTTAGGACTAGATATGGACATTATGAATATCAAGTGATGCCATTTGGAGTGACTAATGCTCTAGCAGTGTTGGATTATATGAATAGAGTGTTTTGCTTTGTTTTATCAATAAATTTAAGTTTGGGAGCATGTGATTTCTAGTTCCTTTGGTGCCAACCTAGTTGGGATTAATGGTGCTAGTCTGATGCTTTTCAAGCTTTTTTTAAAAAAATAGAGTGTTTAGACCATATTTAGATAATTTTGTAGTAGTATTTATAGATGACATATTAATATATTCTAAAAATAAAGAAGAACATGAAAATCATCTTAGAATAACACTAGAAACTTTAAAAGATAGAAAATTATATGCTAAATTCTCTAAGTGTGAATTTTGGTTGGAGGAAGTAAAATTTTTGGGACATGTAATTTCTAAAGATGGAATAAGTGTAGACCCTTCTAAGGTAGAAGCGGTTTTGGAATGGGAGAGACCTAAAACAGTAACTGAAATTAGGAGTTTCTTAGGATTAGCTGGGTATTATAGAAAATTTATTGAAGGGTTTTCTAAGATAGCTGGACCATTAACAGAATTAACTAGGAAAAATCAACCTTTTGTTTGGAGTGGAAGTTGTGAGAAAAGTTTTCAAGAATTGAAAAATAAATTGACTACTTCACCAGTTTTAATTCTACCTGACCCAAATGAACCCTATGATGTATATTGTGATGCTTCTTATCAAGGGTTAGGATGTGTGTTGATGCAAAACAGGAAAGTGGTAGCATATGTGTCTAGGCAGTTGAGACTACATGAGAGAAATTATCCTACACATGATTTAGAATTAGCTGCTATAGTTTTTGCTTTGAAAATGTGGAGACATTATTTATATGGATCTAGATTTGATGTGTATAGTGATCATAAGAGTTTAAAATACTTGTTTGACAAAAAGGAATTGAATATGAGACAAAGAAGATGGATGGAGTTTATTAAAGATTATGATTTTCAGTTAATGTATCATCCAGAAAAAGCTAATGTAGTAGCAGATGCTCTAAGTAGGAAAATTGTACATATGTCAACTATGATGACTAAAGAATTAGAATTAATAAAATAATTTAGAGATTTGAATTTATGTACAGTTAGGAAAAAGGATAAAATTCAATTAGGAATGATTACCATCACTAATGAATTTTTGGAAGAAATTAGGAAGAAACAAGATGTAGATGAATGTATTCCAGAAAAGAAAGGATTAATGGGAGCAGGTAAGGAAAAAGAATTTAATTTAGGAATGGATGGAATTATTAGGTTTAAAATAGAATTTGTGTACCTAATGATCAAGAATTTAAGGAATTAATTTTGGAGGAAGGGCACAAAAGTAAACTTAGTATTCATCCTGGAACAACAAAAATATATAAAGATTTAAAGGGAATGTTTTGGTGGCCTAGGATGAAGAGAGATGTAGCAGAATATGTGGCTAGATGTTTAATATGTTAGAAAGCAAAAATTCAATATCAGAAACCCTTTGATCTGTTACAACCTTTAGAGATACCTATATGGAAATGAAATAGTATATCAATGGATTTTGTGGTAAGATTACCTAGGACAAATAGGAATTTTGATATTATTTGGGTAATTGTAGATAGATTAACTAAATCAGCACATTTTCTTCTGATAAATATTAGGTATACTTTAGAAAGATTAGCTAGATTGTCAATAAAGGAGATAGTTAGATTACATGAAGTGTCTACTATTATAGTGTCGGATAGGGATCCTAGATTTGTTTCTAAATTTTGGAGAGAATTTCAGAAAGCTTGAGGAAGTAAATTACATCTTAGTTTAGTATACCACCCTCAGACTAATGGTCAAACAGAAAGGACTATTCAATCATTAGAAGATCTCTTAAGAGCTTGTACATTAGTAGAGAAAGGAAACTGAGAAGATATATTACCTTTAGTGGGATTTACATATAATAATAGTTACCATTCTAGTATAGGTATAACTCCCTATGAAGTTTTGTATGGCAGAAAATGTAGGACACCACTGGTATGGTATCAGGATGGTGAAAAATTTATTGATAGGACCAGACATCATCCAGCAGACAACTGAAAAAGTAAAATTTATTCAGGAGGAAATGAAAATTTCACAGAGCAAATAGAAAAGTTATGCAGATAAAAGAAGAAAATCTTTAAAAATTTCAAGAGGGTGATCAGGTATTTTTAAAAGTAACATCAATAATTGATAAAGGAAAAACCTAACTATAGAAATAAGGTCTGTTAAGATTGAGGACAAAAGCATTAAATACTTGAGAGGTAAAAATATTCCTTGGGTTAAAGTTATCTGGAAGTATATAATAGGTAATGACACTTAGGAATTAGAGGAGAAAATGACAAAAGAATATCCTAAATTGTTTATATAGTTATATTACAAATTTCGAGGACGAAATTTTTATTAGTAGGGGAGAATTGTAACATCCTCATTTTTATTATTTTACCATTTGTAAATATTTTTATATAAATAATTATGAGAAATTAAGTACTGTATTTTAGAGAATATTTTCTGTACATATTTTCATAATAACATTAATACAGTTCTATTCAGTAAAATTTTCTAAGTCTTTTAATACTTTTGTTTATACCTAAATTTCTTGTTGACCGAACAGTTATGTCAGACAGCTGTCCAGGATAAGATTTTCCAGTATAACATTTTGGATTAAACTGTACTCTAATAAATCAAGAATTTAATGTAGATTTAAAATATATACAGTTGAGAAATTAATTACTTGTTGACTGGACCGTTGTGTCTGACGGCTGTCCAGGATAAATTTTCAAGTGTAAAATTTTGGACTAATCTGTAACTTAATAAAAAGGTAAGTGAATATAGATTAAAAATATATACAGTTAAAGAATTAAAATGCTAATTTCGAATTGTTAGAATTTTATGAAAGTTAGAACTCTAAGAAATTCTTACGATAAAATTCTAAGACAGAAAATTCAGAGAAAATTCGTATGACACCTATAGAATTATCTAATAATTGTAATATACTTAGAATAATTATTAAAAATGTTTAACCAAGAAAAAATAAATTTAGAGTATTAACCAATCACAAGGTGACAAATCAAAGTTTCTAATGTCACTTAATTAAGCTAATTAGACTTGGATTAAGAGATAAGTAAGACACTATCCCAAGGTTTTTGATAGTGGGGAATCCAATGGTGGTGTTAGTTTCTTCAAATTCTAATTAGTTTGTAAGATAATTAAAAGTCCTAAATTATTTTAGAAAAATTCCATTAAATTCCTACCAATGTTGACTTTTAACCACACCAATTGGCAAGGAACGTAGGAGACTCAATTGGCTAACGTTGGGGACTTAATTGGCTGTCCAATTGGCTGCCAAATCTCCAGCTTTTGGACTGCCAAAGTCTAAGGAGGTGGACGTGAATGCTTGATTAAATTGAGTGAAGAATTCTTAATTAAAAACACAAGAAATTCAAAGTAAAAGAAAAGGCAACAAAGTTAACTTCTCACCAACCCAAACCCGTGAGTTCTGCAGCTGCTGCCCTCTCCATTTTTCTTCATCCTTTCTTCCAATTCCAAGAATTAAACCAATCAAAACCTCTCAAATTTCAATATACCTTTGGCCAAAGAGAAAGATTTAGGAGGAAAACCCCAAAATTTCAATAAACCAAGGGAGAAAGGGAGAAAAGAAATTCAAGAGTTCTCCATCAAATTAAGGATCTAAGGTAAGGATCTTGGCATTTAATTTCAATTTAAACAAATTGAAAGTAGGAGAAACATGTCCTTAGGTTTAATTTCAAGATTTGATCAAGAAATATTAAAAGATGAAATTAAATTAGGGCTTTTATATCTTTGATAAAATAAGTTGAAATTTGATGGTTGAATGAATGTTTTGGTTGATATCATGATGTGTTGTGATTGATTGAACCTTGAATTGATTTGTTCTTGATTGAAATTGCTTGATTTGGTTTGATATTGATTGAAATTGGCTTGATTGATTTTGAGAAGATGTTGCAAATTTTGAGAAAAGCACTCACGGCCATGTTGAAATTTGAGGGGTACTATGTGCAAATTTTTCAAATAATCAAGGGCAAAATAGTCATTTCACATGTAGGGACCCATTGGGAATTTTAGAAAAAGTTTAAGGGCATTTTCGGCAATAATTAAAAAGTATAAGGGTAATTAGGTAATTTCACATTTAGAGGACACAATTGGAATTTTATAAAAAGATTGAGGATAATTAGGTAATTTCATAGATTCTAGAACAATTAGGGACATATTTGGAATTTCATAAAAAGATCAAGGGCAAAATGGGAAATTTTAGAAAATAGTAAGGATAATTTGGTAATTTCACCCTTTGAGGGCAAAATTGGAATTTTAGAAAAAGATATGGGTATTTTAGTAATTTTCATAGTAAAAAAATATTTGGTAATTTTAGTAAAACTTTAGTAATTTTTGCTAGTAAAGGACTAGTTAGTATTTTATTAAGGTATTGATGTTATAATGTTAATTAGTGAATTTTTATAATTTTTATGTGATTGATTAATATTAATTATTTGTTTATTAGCATCATTATCATATTGCATAAGCTTGAGTTCTTGGAAAATACAAAGATTTCAAATGAGAAATGAGTATTTATGGGGGAAGTGATTTCCAGGACTGTGTTGACTGACCGGACTGCGGTAGTCATGTATTTCAAAATATGATTGAGACTATGAACAGAGAACTGTGTTGACTGACCGGACTGCGGTAGTCATGTATTTGAAAATATGATTGAGATTATGAACAGAGAATATGATAGTCCTGAGAAATGGGTGAGCAGAGTAAGTTAGACAGGACTGTATAGTCTGTGATTATATAGTCTGTGGGGTGAGGGATATTGGCAATTCCACATGTGGCTGTAATCTGGACAGAGATGCTGTCGTGGTGGCCTTCCTGGGTATCCTGATCTCCTAATTCTGCTAGCTTATTCGCGTTTAGTAGGGGCTGATAGCTGAATTGCAGTGCGTAATGGTAGGCCAGTTACTTACTAAACACTCAAAGGGAAAGTCTCCATGGAGCACGGGTCAAAATGATTTTGAGTCAAAAGGATTTTGAGTCAAAACTGCATGTGCTTTATAAACTTGCATTTTCATAAAGCATATTGCATTTGCATTATTTATGTGAATTCTTAGTTATGAAATGAAATGTCATTGATTGTGATTGTTTTTCTATGCATTAGAAATTAAATGCCTGATCCGGTAATGCTGTCCCTAGATTCTAGGGAAGTTTGATTTGCAGGTGTTTAAAGAATAGTTAGATGGAAAAGATGCAGCAACTTCCAGAGCTATAGGATGGGGACTTTTTTTTGGGTTATTTTAATGCTTGTAATAACTAGAATTATTTTGTAGTAGTATTTCTGTAAATTTTTATGAGGTAAATTATAACGATATATCTTGAACTTTTATAGTATATATTTGGGATTTTTTTTTTATATCTGATGTAGATTAATTAATGAGAAGGGGGGTTACAAACACGGGCCATAAAATAAACCAAAGAACACATTAAACTTATGGAAAAAAAAAGAACACAATAAACACGATACAATATGAAATCTAATACTCGCTCCGTCTTTTATATAAGAAACAAATAACTAAATTATCAAGACCAATAAAAATAGTTAAGTTAGTTAGTTATAATTAATAATGTGATAAATTTTAATTTTATTCCAAAAGTACCCCTTAAATTGATTGGTTTAAGTAGTGGTTACATTAATGACACTGTACCTCTACCAATAAGTGTAACTTGTATTTTTAATAGACCAATAAATGCACGGGAAATGTATAAGTGTCTCATTAATGAATTTCATAATATGAAGGGTAAAAAAGAAAACTAGCAATTAATACATCTTAAAGCGAATCTATGTTTCTTATAATTAGGACAAAAAAAGAACACCCTTTTGTTTCTTATAAAAAGGACCGGAGGAGGGAGTATTTTAGAATACATGTTTAAAGTTTACACCTTCGGACTTGGTAGCGAAAAAAAAGTTTACACCTTCGGAGGCATAAAAAGAAATCATTGCTGTCCCCATAATAAGGCTCTAAATTGGTTCGTTCAACGAAACCTTCTTCCTTTTTGATTCCAACAGAAACGGAAACGGAGGCGTTGTCGAACATGCTCAGAACCTCTCTCTCATCAACCACTTCTACTAAGGCTAGCCGACATTAAAGACAGAGTTGGGATCCCTCAGGACTGCGACGACGACGTTGTTTTGGTAACCAAGCAAACCTTTTGACTACGAAAACTTCTTCTTCCCCATGGTCCCGACGCCATCGCTGCCCCAGGTTCTAGATCTTGTTCCGCACTACGGGTTCTAGATCTGGTTTGTTGGCGCTGTCACGTGACCAATCGGACTCCAGATCTGGTTTTCTCAAAATATAGTTGCACTACATGGCTATGTTGTCGTTGGGTTTGTGATTGTGGAGTTCACTGTTGACGGTCCTGCTTGGTTCTGATCAAGAAATAATGGCTAGTGCGGAGTTCTTCTCAGCGCAATGACTTTTGGGTTTTTATTTCAATTTTCTTTCCAAGCAAACCAGTTAACTAATGTACATTGGGGCATGAGGGTGTTTTGATTCTGGGGATGTAATGGTCTAATGGGTATGATCTATTAACATTTCTTTGAAGGAGATAATGTAATTTTAATTTCTATATTTTTGGGTACAATTTTTTATGTGGGTTCTTCAATTTCTGGCGATTTTTAGCCGCCAGAAAATGAACAGTAATAAAATCATTATAAAATAAATGACACATCATCACCTAACAGCCAAAATAAACGGAAATGACTAAAACCTATGACGGAAAAAAAGTTTAAGGATGTTGACCAGTCGTCAAAAAGTTTAGGGACCAAAATCATAAATAGCAAAAAGTTCAGGAACGAAAAACATAGTTTGTCCTTCATTTAATTAATAGTTTTGAATTCAAATGTATATTTGTGATTGTGTTAAATAATAAGGTGTTTTCAATTATTGAAGTATGCTCATGTAGCAAATTTCCTTGATTCCTACCTCACAATCTCTTATGCATTTTTTTTAACCAAACTATATGTATTTTTCACAAGAGATAATTCTATTCGAATTGAATAGGATTATGATAAACGATAAAAATTTTCTTTCGAATATTTAACATAGTTACATAATAAGACTCAAATTTAAGATAACTAATTAGTTAGTTAAACATTCGGTGATACAATCTCCATTACTAATTCACTAATTGATAAACCGGATTTTCATTGTGTTTTGATGTGAGTTTAGATGTCATTTTCATACATTTTGAATATATTTTATTGGCAAAACTCACTGTTTGGTGTTAGTTGGTGCAAGATAGGTACTCAAGAGGCTTCACAAGGAAAAGTGTTGAAAATTGCACTTTTTGGAGCAAAAATGTCACTGTCTGGAGGACCAAGAAAAAAAAAGGCCAGAATTGAAGTAACACAAGGACCATGGCCATGGTAAATTTACCATGGCCATGCTGGTTGCGTAGCAGAATTGGACCTTTATGCAAGGACCACGACCGTGGTCATTTTACCACGGCCGTGGTAAGTTGCGCTGTCAACCCATTTAAATTTTGAATTATTATAAATAGGAGGAGAAACCCCTTTTATCTTTCATCTTTTGTTCTATTTTGAAAACTAAGGGTTCTAAGTGAGAAAGAGATCCTGTGAGAGACTCTGAGCTGCGGGAGGACATAGAGAACACCATTAGGGATCATCACTATAAAGTTTCTTCCTTTTTGTAATCTTTATGTCTTCTTTTGAGTTTTCTGGCTTAATCATGAACATGAGTGGCTAGTTTCTCTTAGCCCCAGATTGTGATGTAACTGTACCTTTGTACCCCGGTTCTGATTTTAATAAAACCTTGATGTTATTAAGTTATTTGTATCTCTTCACTACTTTTATTGCTTTTAGGACCGATTAGTCTAAACATAAGTTAATCTCTTGTCTATGATCAATTGCTTGCGATTAACTGAACTGTGAAGTGATTGGATTCGTACAATTTGCATGATCAAACTTATTGTATGAATTTTCAGTAGATTAATCTGTTAATCAACCTCTCTGAGATTTATCATTTGCTCTAAATTAATTCAACTATGATCAATTGGGAATTAAATTAGGGGAAATAGCGTTATTAACTATGATCAATTGTTAATTAACGAATTTAAGACGTCGCTGGCAAGTAACACATTTAGAGATTTTATTGAGATTAGAATTGGGGGAAAAAGGGGTACATGTGAAATCACAATCCTAGGCTTTTTTTTATCATAATTGTTCTCACATTAATCTTTCTGCTCCGATTCTCTTTCTTTTGAAAAGAATAATTAACCACCATTCCTCTCAATTTGATTTTGTATTCTGGATTGCTTAGTTATTTGTGAAATTGATTATTTGGGAATGCGACTGGTCCTTTGGGTTCGATATCCGGACTCCTAGAGTCTACTGTTACTACTGCATAGGGTACGCTTGCCCCTTTGCGAATGCATTTTACGCATCAAGTTTCTGGCGCCGTTGACGGGGACTAGTTGTGTAGTTCCCAGATAATTTATTTTGTGAAAAATAAGTAATTCTTGTTCATATTGTGCATAGTTTTCGGTCCTTTTAATTTTCGATTTTATCTATTTTTTTATTTTATTTTATTTTATTTGTTTTTGTTTGTTTAATTTCTGAATTTTTATTTTATTTTATTTTTATTAAAAAAAACAAAACTCTGTTTATTTTAATTATTCATTCTCTTTTGCCAGTTGCGTTTTAATCCCTTTTTCTGTGTTGACAGTTTATGCTAACCAGGTCCCAAAGACCAGAGCTGGTGAACGAACCTGAAATCAAAAAACTTGCTCGGAAGAACAGAGTGGAACAAAGAAGAAGAGTGATGGCTGAAGAAAATGACCCACCGGTGGAGCAGTCTCTGTTAGACTATCTCACTCCTCAAGTTGGGTAGCTAACAACATCGTATTGCCAGCACTGGGGGATGTCAATTTTGAATTGAAACATGGCTTCCTCCAGATGATAGAGAGTAACCAGTTCAATGGGCTAGCTACTGAGGACCCGGTGGAGCATCTGAGAAGATTCATGAGGATGGCCAGCACTGTAAAATATCCTCGGGTGTCTGCTAAATATATCAGACTAGCTACTTTCCCATTCTCACTCAAGGGAAAGCTCTTAATTGGTTGTGCTCACTTCCGGCCAACAACATCACTACCTGGGAGATGTGCACCAACAAATTCCTCCAGAAGTACTATTCTGTAATGAAGACAGACCAAATGCAGAGAGAGATAGGCAATTTTGCTCAGAGGGAGCAAGAGAGCTTGTCAGAAGCCTGGGACAGATTTCAGGAGTTGCTTCGTAGTTGCCCACATCATGGGTTTAGCCAGCAGAGAATCATCCAGATTTTCTATGGAGGTGTGTCCAGCCATAACAGGACTTGCCTCGACACTGTTTGTGGAGGTTCCTTGATGGCTAAATCACCAACAAAGGCAAATAGAATCATTGAAGCCATGGCCTCCAATGCCTACAACCACACTGCAGATAGGCGTATTATGATGAAACCTGTGAACCAAGTGGAAGCTGGAACATCTAGCTCAAGCATTGATCAGAAATTGGAGAAGTTATCTAAGCAGATGGAGACCGTGATGAAAGCACAGGTACAACTTCTGACTGTAGCTCTTCCACCACCCACTTGTGATAAGTGTGGGGAAACCCATAAAGGAGAATGCCCTGTGAGTAATGCACTTGCTCAAGCTAGGGAGGAGGTAAATTATGCCGGAGGGAAGAATGCAGAGTATGATCCCTACTCCAATACATTCAACCAAGGATGGAGAGATCATCCTCACCTTTCTTGGAGAGACTAGAGGGACCAAGGTCCCAGGCAGGGGCAAAATCAAAATGTGTATAGGCCTCCACATATGCAAAATCAGAGGTCAAGACAAGAAGAGAGAATGCCATCACTGGAGGATGTCATGAGGCAATATATAGCCAAGAGTGATGAGCGCATGAAGACTATGGAGTCTCAGCTTTCTAGCATGCAAGCTTTGCTATCCCAGAGGGCTCTTGGTACCCTTTCTTCTCAAACTGAAACTAATCCTAAGAAGAAGGAGGCGAATGTTGTGATGACTAGGAGCAAGAAAGCTAAAGTAGAGCAGAAGAAGAAGGAAGAGTTAGCTCCAACTCCAGAAGAGGAGGTTCTTACTAAAGAGAACCCAACTATTGAGAAAGAGAAGGAAAATGAGGTACTGGCACCTCCTCAGGTAAGTGTTCCTTTCCCCCAAAGGTTGAAAGACAAGAGTGAGGATAGGTATTTTGCTAGATTTGTAGATATGCTGAAAAGTTTGCATATTAATATCCCCTTCACTGAGGCAATTGCTCAAATGCCAAAGTATGACAAAGTATTTAAAAGAAATTCTTTCAAATAAAGGAAAGTTGGCGGACTTTGCTACAATTGGCCTCAACGAAGAATGCTCTGTTGTGGTTTTAAAGAAATTGCCTCCTAAGCTTAAGGATAGAGCATTATGTGATTTGGGTGTTAGCATTAATCTGATGTCGTATTCTGTTTATAAGAAGTTGGGGTTACAAGAATCCCAACCCACTGACATCTCTATTTTGCTTGCAAACATGACTCTCACCTATCCATGGGGAATAGTGGAGAACTTGTTGGTTAAGGTTTGGAAATTTATTTTTCCTGCTGACTTTGTGATTCTGGACATTGAAGAGGATGAGGAAATCCCAATTATTTTGGGATGACCCTTCCTCAACACAGGAGATGCCGTAATTGAGGTCCAAAAAGGGAGATTAACTTTGAGGCTAGGTGATGAGGAGTAAGTGATTAAAGTGTTTCCCTTTCAGTACATTATATTTTCATGTCTTGTTGATTTATGCTTTTGGATGCATTGAGGACATTGCATACTTTAAGTGTGGGGAGGGGGTCACGGTTTTTCTACCCAGCTTTGAGTTGCTGTGATTTGTGATTATGCCAGTGCATTGTTCTGTGTTATTTTTTAATTCTTGATAGTTATGAAATTTTGTTTTCAGAACCCCTTTGGAAAAAAAAATTTGCAGCATTGCAGTGGGATTTTCTTTAAGGAAATGAACATTAGCACTGGACATAATTGAATAAATTGTTTTCCCTTGAGCTTAGCCATAGAAATGTGAGTTTTGAGCTTTTGATTCTTTCAGTGTGTGATTTTGATCCACCTTAGGTGGCATGTTCTATTTTCTATCCTGAAATACATATCCTTGATTGGCTTTTTATTTTATGAAACTGTTGATGCATTGGTTAGGCATTTTTCTGGATTCAGATTTTGTTTTACATCCCCATCTAGTTGCCTATTTTGAGCCTGATTGAATATTCATTTGTCACCTTGCTCTGTGAAATTATGTATATTTGTTTACGCTTAGTGATTTGAAGGATGGGGGAAAAGTAAATGTAATGCAGAGCATCCACTTAAAAAAAAGAAAAAAAAAAAGAGAATTCAATGTCTCTCAACTTCCTCTTCTGTGAACTGAATAAAATAAGGTCAAAAGCCTTCAAAAAAAAGAGAAAAAAAAAAGAAGAAAAAAAGAGAAAAAGAATAATGGGAGAAGAAGTGAGAGCTGAAATATGGGAAGTGAAAAAGTGGATGAAAGAAGGCATTGACTCCCTTTGATTTTAGATCACTGAGTGTGAACTACCATTAGAGCCCTTTGTTGTCCTTTCCTTTCAGCATCTACCTATCACTATAAACTTGGTCCCATTACACCCTGTCATGCCTCATTTGTTCTGTTTGTGAAAAGTCGATTGAGTTGAGTTGATTGGTGAATAGATTTGTGAACATGCTCAATTAAGTGTGATTTGAGAGAATTTCTGTTGACCCTGAAACACTGAGAGAATGAGAGATGAGTAAACTAGGCTCATGGGAAATTGGTCATTTATGCGGGTGTTTTAAGCCTAATGGATTCTTTGGAAAAATTCTGCTGCATTTTGTTGCTTTTATTGTCGCTTATGTTTCATTTTCCATTCTGAATAAATTGGGGTTCTGTTACAAGTTCTTAACTAGAGGGAATTGGTTTTGATATTTGACTCTGAATAATTGCTTGAGGGCAAGCAATGCTCAAGTATGGGGAGGTTGATAAACTAGATTTTCATTGTATTTTGATGTGAGTTTAGATGTCATTTTTAAACATTTTGAATATATTTTATTGGTAAAACTCATTGTTTGGTGTTAGTTGGTGCAAGACAGGTACTCAAGAGGCTTCATGAGGAAAAGAGTTGAAAATTGCACTTTTTGGAACAAAAATGCCACTGTCTGGAGGACCAAGAAAAAAAAGGCCAGAATTGAAGTAACACAAGGACCATGGCCATGATAAATTTACCATGGCCATGCTGGTTGTGTAGTAGAATTGGACTTTATGCAAGGACCATGGTCGTGGTCATTTTACCACGACCGTGGTAAGTTGCGTTGTCAGTCCATTTAAATTTTGAATTATTATAAATAGGAGGAGAAACCCCTTTTATCTTTTATCTTTTGTTCTATTTTGAAAACTGAGAGTTCTAGGTGAGAAAGAAGTCCTATGAGAGACTCTGAGCTGCGGGAGGACGTTGAGAACACCATTGTGGATCATCACTGTAAAGTTTCTTCCCTTTTGTAATCTTTATGTCTTCTTTTGAGTTTTCTGGCTTAATCATGAACATGAGTGGCTAGTTTCTCTTAGTCTCGGATTGTGATGTAACTATACATTTGTACCTCAGTTCTGATTTTAATAAAACCTCGATATTATTCAGTTATTTGTATCTCTTCACTACTTTTATTGCTTTTAGGACTGATCAGTCTAAACATAAGTTAATCTCTTGTCTATGATCAATTGCTTGCGATTAACTGAACTGTGAAGTGATTGGATTCGTACAATTTGCATGATCAAACTTATTGTATGAATTTCCAGTAGATTAATATGTTAATCAACCTCTCTAAGATTTATCATTTGCTCTAAATTAATTCACCTATGATCAATTGGGAATTAAATTAGGGAAAATAGTGTTATTAAATATGATCACTAATATTCTCGTGAAAAAGATCGTTTTCAATTCCCAAACAAAAGTACAAATCTTCAAAAACATGTTTTAGTATCAAATCTCTTTGAGCTCTATTCTCATTTAATCCATTATTCTTAGGCACCCATATGTGTTAATAACTAATAAGAAGTGCTTGGAGAAAAATAACAGACCACACAAATTAGTATGTTTATAAATTAATGCAACCACTTAAAAATATAATTTTTCTTTGAGTAAATTATACTACCTCTGTTCCTATTTATAAGAACTAAATTAAAAGTAGTGTTTGTTCCTTTTTATAAGAACAATCCATAATATCCATTGCATTAATTATTTTTAGACTAAAATACCCCCTCATTAAAAGAGGAGAAATGTTGTATTGACCATTGATAAACCTTTAGAAGAGAGAGAAGAACGTTAATATCAATGGTAATTTTGGAAAAATATATAAATTTAGGATAAATTTATTGCTATCAACTAAATAAACAACTTTTCTTAATCCTGATTAATTAGGTAATTTAGTCTTATAAATAGGAACGAAGGTAGTACTAATAAGAGGTTTTGTGAAATTACACAAACTCCCACTATTTTTTAACATTTACATTAACCTTCCTTAGTGAAATGTTTTTCAAACAATTAAGGGGGTTAGTAAAATGTACAAGGAGATGTCGATTATATTTTTCAAACAATTAAAGAGGTTAGTGTAGGAATAGATCAAAGCAGGAGGAGTCTGTGTAATTTCACAAAACCTTAAGGGTAGTTAGTATAATTTACTCTTCCTCTTTAAAATGGAAAGTACAAAGTGATCATCATCGCGTGTGAGAAGATTATGTAAGTATTTATCATATTAAAAAGAAGTAAAAAACTAATTGTACCTACAATGGATCACACAATACCTGGACCTTCAGCGTCGTGTCTCCATGGTTGTGTTCCTCTTCCAACTCCCTCCCTCCCTCTTCTCCTAGCGGCAACGAGTGGTACTTACAAAGACATTTCAACACCCAAGTCAAGGAAGGTGTTCTAAATTTCAAGTGTAGGGATTCTGAATTAGATTAGTTTTTACTTGTGTAGTATACCACTTTATATTGTAATTATTGTCCTTAATTGTAGATAAAATATTTGGATTTCCATTAATGCCATGATCACTTTCCATATAACCTATTTTTGGGGATAAATGCCACATTATGCCAGTGATTATGTTTCATATAACATGTTTTAGGAGATAAATGCCATTATATTAACCAAATTGGATATACAATTGGTAGAGATCTCTAGTTGGCCTCATTCATTAAATCCAATTATGCTTGCCTTATTTTCTTGATTAGTACACCTATATAACATGGTGGCACCATGGACCAACTTCTGCCAATACACTTTGTTATCTTTGAACACAATGGATATAATTAAACCAAGGCAACAAGCTTTTTGATAGTCAGATCTGATTAGACTTGCTATGACACTCTACAATAGAGGAAATGACCTTGAAGACGAAGGAGTCTTTCCTGACCTAAGTAACAAATCACCATTGGAGTTACCATTTGAAACATATTGAACTAATAAATAAAAGGAAGCAAGACGATGACAAGATCAAAGTCATCATCAAAACCTCTTCAACTGCCTCCAAAGAGAGAGAAAGAGGAAGAAATGGTTATTGGCCTAGGAAGCTAGATTCGATGAGGGGAAAACGAGCTTTTACAAAATGGAGGATGATGTTGAGTTTTTGTTTTCTTTGTTTGCTACTTGCATTCCTTTCGGAGACAATCTTGTTCAAGACATTAAATGTAAGCCCTCATTTAGCAGAAATTCAAACCTTGGTTCGCCAAGTTATAAGAGACTAACTCTTTTTTAACTAGACCCAACTCTTGTTGGTGGAGAATGTCGTTGAGTTACCCCATGTTTTAAACACATTCTTAATCTAATCTTAGTGGAATCAATCTATAAAATCTTTCTAGATCAGTTATCTAATTAATTAACTAATCTAGAAAGCATTTTTTTAATACAATTCCACATCAACTAACCTAAAAAGTTTGATAATATTTAGAAAATTGCCAACAGATTATTTTATAGATTGGTTAAAATATAACCAATCTAAAATGTAGATGTCTAAAGTCAATTTTTTTAATAATGCGTGTGATAAATCTACAACTTATGTGGATTTATAGAGCAACTTCACATGATTTTTGCAATGGCTCATGGGAAATTTGTGAGGAAAACAAATAATGAAGAATTTTATGTAATGAATGTGTCTATGGTTTTTATTATGCTGGTTTGTAAAGGTTAAATAAACGAGTAGGAAAATAAGAAACAGTCCACAAGCAAGAAAGAGAGTTATGTTAATCACAAAAGACCCAAAAGAAGAAAGAAAGGAAGTTAGGATCGCATAGGTGACCCATAAGTGCGAGGTCAAACAAAAAAGGGACGAAGAAATGCAAAATCTCGTACCACACTATTGTAGCTGCTTGATGAGTCAGAAGGGTCACCCTATGCCAAATCACGCTTGGCAAGTTGTGTTGGGTGTCCAGTAGGCCAACCCGCCCAGTGGGTCTGAGCGGCTGCTTGGCGCCAACATGGTGAAGTTTTAAAAAAATTGTCGCTCGACGAGTTTTTCGACTCTATCGCTCATCGGGTCTAGGGTTTGAATTTTGATGTTTTTAATACTTAATGGGCTTGGGTTCGCTCATGGATTGTCCAAGAAGACTAAACTCGCTATTTAAAGGACAAATCTACTTGGTTCTTATTATCTTTTGTTCTATTCTTTTCTCTAAGGCTCGAGAGCAAGGCAATTTTGTGAGAAGGCTTTGAAGCATAGTTATAAAAACTGGACCTGACTGGCCGGTAGGATCGGTTCGATCGGGAACCGAAGCCCTGTCCGGTTCGGTTTAGCTATCAGACCGGAAATGTCATCGACCCGATTTGGCCCGGCCGATTTTGGTCAAAATCGGTGAGCCGGACCGATTGGTTGACCCGGTTTTTTTTTTTCTTTCATGTTTTTTTTTTTTACATTTCTTGTAACAAATGTTGTTATTTGGAGTTATTTTTATAGTACCATTTAAAATTTGAAATAATATATAATATACTCCTATAACATTTTAATTAAATTGTTAATAGTTAATTACTGAATAGTATATAATAATATACTCCTATAATATTATTTTGATGTTGACAATAATATATAATAGCTAATTATTATTATTTTAATCTTGATATGCTATGGTCCTCCAACAACTTTTATATTTAGCGATGAAAAATAACAAGAGTTTCCTTAATAATTTAATGATAACATCCAACAAAATAATTTATAGTAATAAATAATTATGTAAAATTTATAGTTTTATCATAATTGATTTTAATTTTAAAGTATGAATTATGGATTGGTCACAGTTTGTTAGATATATTATATTTTAAAAAAAAAATTTAATATACACCGGGTCAATTAGTGACCCACCGGTTCGACTACTGACCCATCAACCTAGTGCTTCGACCAGGTCGATGACCGGTCCAGTTTTCACAACACTGGTTTGAAGGATCTCAAGGTTTAGGAAGACACTCCAATCAAGAGTTTATCTTTCTCTTTATGTATTTTCTTAGTATAATTGTTAAAATTTCATACCTGTAATGGATAGCTGAATTTCTGTCAGGGTTATGGCGAAACTTATAGGTGGAACCCTTTTTGTTTGATTGCAATTGAATTCCCTTTTCTATTTAGTCAAATAGACTGCTCTGATGTTGAATTCTTGTTAGGAAGTAATCACTCGTGTTAATTAATTGATTGATAGGCCACTGTACCTCAATTAGTAGACCTACAAAATAATTGTGTTTAGGATTATTGTATGATCAACCACTAAACCTAAACTCCCAATCAAATTAATAACGTAAATTAATCATCCTTTATGCGCTTTAAGCTTTCTCCGAGTTAGGGTTCCTATATATGAATAACTAGGAATTTTATTTGGGAAAAATATTTGCAGTTTATGATCAAATATTGGAAATAGATTTCGAAGAGGAAATATTGGTATTTGTGAAATAGAATAGGGTTCACTTAGAATTAAATTAAAAAGGAATTAAGAGTACAAGGGAAACCATAACCCTAAGCACTCATACACTTGGCTTTCTTTTACGCATTTTTACTCACTTTGCCATTTGAATAATTGCCTTTCTTTCAATTTTGCACAATTGATAAACAACTCTTTCAAATCATAGGCTTGAACATCATAAGAATTTCCCGAAACTAGTACTCACAAAATTAGTCCTTTGGTTCCGATATCTAGACTCATATTCTCTATTATTGTCATGATAAGGTACATTTGCCCTTAAGCATATTTTACACGTACCAGTGTGTACTATGTCACCACGACATATATATTGTATATATATTCCATACTTATAGTAATTAATTACATTCTTAATATACTATTAAAATTAAATCATTAATTTCATTTTTTTTGTATTTTTGATACTTTATTAGTATTTAAATTTAGAAATTTGTGATATTCGATGTAAATGTAACCTTATACCTAGTTATTAACAAAAAAATAATAATTGTGGATATCACACCACTGATATAAACATCACATTAATACTCATCATTTCTCTCTATTTCTGATTTTCTTGACCAATGGTGAGTGAGACCTAAAACAAATTTTAAGAGAAACATTTTATTTTAAATAAGATAATTATATAGTAGGCCTTTTTTTTGGATATACATGGACTTTTTGCCAACATGAGGCCTTTTTGTTTTTATAAAAACTAATAGATTTTTTTTTTGTTGGTGAGTCTAAAGCTTGAGCTTTAGTTGCTTTACCCTTGAGCCGGCCTTGTTTTCTATCACACATATATTTCCTTTTCTTTTATCTCTTTCTCTTACTAGGTGTCTATTACATTGTTGGATGTGTGTACCAATCATTTTTGTTAACAAAAAGCAAGAGTGGGAGTAATTAAGTAGTGGCCAAGGCAAAAAAATTTAGCAACCAAAGAAACTAATTAACGTGAAAATGATAAAAAGAAATTCATAGTGGAAATATCATAACCCTTGAAATATAGCACTTAAAACAACTACTAATAAATATTAGCTCCGGAGCTTCAGACAAACCAAGCTGATCCAGAGATTTGTGTTTTTGGGCATTTATTTATGTTATTTTGGGCATAACAATTTAAATTATGGAACCCCCATCCACAGTTATAATCTGTCCAGTTATGTATGGAGCAGCTTGAAGGCAAATGAAAGCAACCATGGCTGATATGTCCTCAGGTTCTCCAAGACGACCAACCAGTATTGGAGATTCCATAGCCTCAACCATCTTATCCACTTCAGCAGCAGATTTCTATAACAAGTGCAATACAAAGAGATTTTTTTGAGAATTTGGTTGCTGAATTAATAGCACAATGCACGAGAAGTCGAGAGCAGAAGAGATTGACAACTATAGGAAATATGTAACAAGGAAATAAAAATATTTCGCTGCCATTAAGGTAAACTATTTCATGGAATGTTTCAAATGAGAACACATCTTATAATGAGAAATGAGAACAATCAATATTAACCCTTAGATTACAATTAAAAAAAATTAATGATTAAGATTAAAATCAAATTAAAAAGATGTCACGTGCTTTCTTTTCCCTTTTTCCTTCTTTCCTTCCAAAACCAAACAAATTCCCGCAACCACTCCACAGGCCAATGAGGCCATGGCCTTTTAATCGAAATAGAGATTAACAATAGTGACGTAGCTTTTTTGTTTTGAAACAATATAGTGACGTAGCTGTTTGGTACAGTACACAATTATTGTATTTTTATAATTGAATTTGATGACTTTTGCCAAACAATTAATCCAAATTAAATTACGAATATTTCAACCATGGTTCCCTTAATTCTTATATTTTTACCATTGATTATTCTTGATTCAGTCTTCTTTTGATAAATTATTTTATCTGTTCAAGATTGGTTGTCGCAGAAGCGGCACCATGGTACTGCTCTCTTCTCTGCCGCTGCTCTCGCCGCCGTTCTCTTACCCCTCGTTTGGGACTCTGCACTACCACGCCGCCACGGCCATAACCGCGCAGCCTCCCTTGGCCACTATGTGTTTGACATGTCGCTCCAGATCTTCACAGCCAATCCGTGAATGAAGAATGTTGAATGAGAATACGTGAAAGGGTTGGGGAAGATAATTGGGAAATCAATCATGTGACTAATTAAAATTGAATTTTAATCTTAACTATTAAATTTTTTTTTAATTATAATCTAAGGATTAAAATTGATTGTTCTCATTTCTCATTAAAAGATATGTTCTTATTTGAAACATCCCTTATATATATATATATATATTAACAAGAATGATGTTGATCTATTAAATGGAAAGACTAAAATCACACAATTACGATGCCTAGTGACCACCTAATTGGCTTAATTGAAACTTGACGGACTAAAATTGCACAATTGCAATACTTGGAGACCTAATTGACCCAATTGAAATACTAAAATCACACAATTACGATACCCAAAATGCAGGTAAGCCTAAGAAAACACTTAACAAAGATGAGTGATGTGATTCAATCTTGATATGCCAGGAGTTATAAGGTTGACTTGGTAGTGAAGGGAGAAGGGAGGAAGGGATAGATCGTGGATTCAAATCCTCTGCTAATAAAAATTTACATATTAAAAATTAACATTTGGTCGATAAAAAAAAATCTTGATATGCCTGACAATGTATAAGCTTTTAACAACCAACAATACAAGCATACCACTAGTGACTCCAAAAGTACGGTCTTAACAGGTCCAGGTGCCACGGTATTTGCACGAATATTATCCTTTGCCCATTCCAATGCTATGTTCTTGGTGAATTGATTCAATGCTCCTGAATAAAATTTTATATGCAGATCGATTATCTTTTGCAACTCCAATTTACCACGTTGCATTATAGTTAAAGGATATAAAGATAGGGAAACATACCTTTAGAGGCTGCATAAGTAGAACAAAGAGGATAAGCTTTGAGACCTGAAACAGAGGATATGAATACTATGCTCCCGTACCCAGATGCTTTTAGAAGTGGGTGTGCTAGTTGGCATAGGTGGAAACATGACTCAAAATTAGTGCCCATTAGTGTTGCTACATCTTCCGCAGTATAATCTAGGAGGCTCTTAGTTGAAGCTGTTCCAGCATTGTTTATCTATAGAAAACCCATTTACCAAGTCAACTCAAGTCAATTTAGGGGAAAATTGAAAAAGGAAAATTAAAGAAAAGAAGAGGCAACAATATAACATGGATGTAATTAAGAAGGCCATAAATAATTTGTGCCTCATTAACAGAATTCAGTTCCTTAGAAGTAAATAATTTTCTCTGGCTATCATTATGTTTTGTTACCTTCTTGCAAGTTGCAATATGAACTTTGAATATAGAATTCTGTACAACTTGTGTAACATTTTGTTGCTTCTCAGAAAAATTGTCATGTGTTATAGTGCATATTGTCAACACCCAATTTTGTCCCATCTCTCTAATTATTTCTATTTTAATTAAAATAAATAAAATTGATGTTTACTTCCGAATTTGGATCACTTCAGATGCACAACAAAAAAAATGGTTTGGGCCAACAGCCTAAGTCCACAATGTCCATATAAAATAATACAATCCAAATCTCAAAATGTCTACAATTAGCCACTACCATAACAAAAAAAAAAAAAAACAAACAGAACAAAGAAAAAAAATAGAAAAAGAAAATGAAATAAAAAAACAAACAAAAGCAAAGGGGGAGGGCAGCCTCGATTGAGCTCTTCCCAGCTAGCTCTGAAGCTGCTAGCTCTGCTAAAGCACCACAGTCCTCCTCCTCTAGCTAGTTCTAAGCTACAGCCACCAACAAATCTTGCATCTGCTGGATTTTGTTCCCAAAAGGCACAAACCTGCTTCACAATAGGTTGGGCTAGTGTGATTAAAAAAATGCAAAGGCATAAGCTTATAAATATTGCTACTGTGAATGGAGAATGGGGGATAGAGGTCCAGACCAAAAAATTCGGCAGTAAAGAGAAGTGGAGAGTTAAGGGGAAGAAGGAGGTTACCTGATCAGAGACTTTGAAGAGGGGCTGCTTCAGTTGCCAGGATCAAAGCAAGAGGGATAGCTTACAATAGGTAATCCCTTTGCTCAACACACTCTTTTGGCTATACAAACTCTGTTTCTATTGATGCTACTTTGTTGAGTCATTATAGTCCATGCCATATTTGCCTTTTGCTCTGCTCTGTACCTGTTGTGATCATGTGATGAAATAAAGTGTTAGTCAATCAGATGTAAATGAACCATCAGTGAGCTGATTTTATATGTGCATATGAGTTTTATTTTTCAAGTTCAAAGTTATCGCATAACAATGAAAAAAAAAAAACGAAATAAAAAGAATGTCACCCTTTCAACATTGACCCATCACGGTCACAGCATAACAAGGTTCCCTTGGCCATCCCAGACCCGTCAAACCACTGAACCAAGCCCCGCAACTTGTACCCGTTACTGCAGCCGCAAACCCAACGCCACAAACTCAAGCCTATCCACTCACAAATCCCAAATCCAGAAACCCTTCAACAAGATCTGCAACAAAACCAAACCCAAAAATCATAAGAGCAAATAGAAAATCGGAACCCCAAAGTACCCTGTCACCACCACGGAACCTAGTCGCGTGAACCACCATCGCGTAACCCTCTCCCTTTGTCATGTGCGCAACCACGGCACCACCTCCTGCGGCCACCGTGGTGTTGGAACTGCGTCGCCGCGTCCCCTTCGCCGCTACCTCCGTGGATCTTCAATCGCGGCACCACCCTTCACCTCCGCACAGTTCCCTCCATTAAAACATTAACTCTGTGCGATTCTTTCCCCTGTCACGCGCGCGATTGCGGTGCCGTCGTTGCGTGGTTGGTGCGAAGCCAGAATCGGACTGCCGCTGCTCCGCATTAGAGCGCGATCCCCTTTTCCCTTCTCACGCTGTTCGTTCCACTTGCTCTAGGGATTCAAATTTTTTTTTCTTTCTTTGGTCAGGACAATTGAGAGTTTAGATGCACCGTTTACACTTTATTGATTCAACACATTCAAAAACGATTTTGGGCCTGGCCTCTGGTTGTCTGTGAGAATGGGTCCGTTTAGGCCCTTTCTTTATTTTCTCCCACGCATAGGCCAAACCCTTTCACGTTGTTATTTAATTTAGTTTTTTTTTTCGATTAATGCCCGAGCCTTCAACTACGTCCCAGGGGTGCGTGAATTAGTTTTAGGGTAGAAACATAGCTTAGTTAAATAATATCAAATAATAATTGATTGATAAAAATAAAATATTTCGTGCAAAAAGAATTGATACAGGATGCTACATACTTTAATAACCTTGTTTTACATTTACCACATGTTTTTTTTATCATATTAAAAACCAATAATAATAACATAGTAATAATACAAATAGTTATAACATAATTATGTAAAAATAACATATCTCATAAATAAATAATCACAACTTAACAAATGTTAATAAAATAGAAGTTAATAGAAAAAGGGTTAATTGGATGTGACATCCTCTTAATCTTGAGATTTTGAGGTACAAGTTGTGACAGCTTGATATCTTAAAATTCTTCTCTAAAATAAAATATTAACACGAAATTAGTTTGCTTCAAGAATAAAATTTCTAAATAGATTGACTTAGGTGTACACCTCTGTCAGTCTTATATTTTTAGGACCTATGAGTTGTGACAGCTCAGAAATCCTAAATCTAAAAAATAAGAATAAAAATAAAAAATATATCAACACGCAAATATTTTCTACCTCAAAGAATTACGTAACTCTGAATTTTCCATTGCACCTGGGGATACGTAGGAGCAGGGGATCACTCCTGTCGAGCTAAAAAAAAATTTAATAAATACTAACTTTTCTTTTTTTCATAATAGCAATAATAATAATAAAATTAATCTTCATAAAAAATAATAAAATAAACCTTCGTTTTTAATTAGTTCGTGGTGAGATAAATATTTTTAAAGTTATAAATAATTTGCTTAATCAATTAGAGGTAACCGTTTTAGGACGGACGTCGTAGGGTGCTAATACCTTCCCTAAGCGTAATCGACTCCCGAACTCATATTTGGTTCCAAAGACCATTTGTTTTTCCTTTAAAGGTTTTTTCAATGTTTTCCTTAATAAATATTGGCGACGACTCCTCTCTTTACTTTAAAATCCTTCTTTTTCGTCGTCCCGCCGCGACCTTGGTTGCGACACATATTATGCAGACACACCTATTTTTTCAATAACACTTGAAAAAAATCATTACCATTCAATTCAAACTGCATAAATCACCTGTGACCTGACTATAAATTAAGTTGAGTGTGTAAAATAAAATTAAAAAATTCTTTTTAAAATTTAATCTAAATATATATAGGAGGATTTTACCCGAATGTTGAGCTTTCCGTGAAAGATTGAAGCAACATTTTTCATTAAATTTTCACGTTGGTCACGGGATAGTACATCACATGCCGACCCTGTTATGCGAAATCCTTTTCTATTCCATTCTTCTAAACATTTATCAATATCTTGTTGATTACGTGCACATATATGCACAGCTGCCCCAAATTCTGCTAACTCTTCTGCTATTGCATGCCTAATTCATAATGGAATAAAAAAATAATAATAAAAGAGGAATTAAATAATATAAGTAAAAGACATGTCTCAGTTAAAAATGAGAATCTCATAAAATTGAACGAACCCTATGCCTCGTGTGCCTCCTGTCACTAGAGCTGTCATGCCATGGAGTGACCATCTTTTGTCTTTGAAGGAGCTCAATTTTGTTTCTGCCATTTTTCGGGTTACCAGTTGGTGAGATCCTTCAAACACAATATAGTTGTGTGTGATTTGGTTGTCAATTTGAAAAAAAAAGTTATATTTCGTTTTTTCCTATTTTGGTAATTGTTCCTGCCTGTAGGTAGCGAGGTAGTCTTTACTTCAACGTCTTCTGTAGATGTTCGAGTCCTTCTATATGAATGACGTGGGGGTACCTGCAAAAGGCACTCCAACGCTCAAGTCAGGTTTCGGCTCGGAGTATTTAATGTGAGTAATAAATGAGGGTCCAAAGTTCTTTACCTTGAGGGGTGCACCCCCTTTTATATTTATCTTATTGGGCTTGGACCCTTATGGGCCTTGACTACTCCTTAATACCTGATCCATATTAATCAAGGTTGTTTAACTATCTCCTAATCTTTGATTTACCTTGATAATGGCCTTTTAATAGGATCTTTATTAGCAGAATACTATCCCCAGTATTCGGCTGTAATGACATTGAATACTCCTGCGATGGTATTGAGCGTAAGGAGTAAAGAGTGTTCGGTCAGATTTAAGTTGAACACTTACCACTTTACGAGGTGTATTTAGTTGTTTGTGGTGGAGGGTATTCGGCTATTCATATGGCCGAATACTCCACCGGTATACATGCCCCCAGCCTCGAGTGATCAGCTGTGATGAAGAGGCTTTGATTCGAATTAGGCGCCTCGTTATGTCGTTTCAAATTATGACATTATGGCTAAAAAAAGCCGTTTAGGTGAAGGGATCGAGGCGTCACGTTTTTATGAACCGTTAGATCTGGATTGATCTAAGGGTTGGCAGCATTTGAACTTTTTGGACCGTTGTGGGCTTGGGCCCTATAAATAGGGTGATGGATGTCGTTTGTGCATCCCTTATTTACAATCTACCAAATTCTTCTCTTTTCGCTCTCGGCCGAATACTTCTTCCTAGCTTCTTCTTTTCGTCTTAACCAAGGTATGAGTGTTCGGCTTTTGCTCTTTCTTTTTTCATTACCAAGGTGGTTGATATTCGATCACCCCCCTCGGCTAGTGGGGAGTCTTCGACTTCTTCGTCTTCGTTTTCGTCTTCTTGCCCTTCGACATCCCCTTCTTCGTCTCCTGCCTGAGAGGGGGTGGGTGAGAACGTGGTGTCGCATTCGGTTGAAAATGATAGTTCCAGCCAAAATTCGAAGCGTAAGCCTCGGGTTACGCGAGGAAAACGAGTGTTCTCACCGATTACCCTGGATGGGTACACATGGGTAAATGGGGAGGTCGGGTCCTATTGGTCTCGGTATGATGATAAGCGTAGTGTGTCTAATTTTGTAAATTATGTAGATGTATCTTCCATCCTTGAGGATGAGTTGTGTTCGATAGCGTTACAATGTTATCGGCGTGAAACTAATGCCGAATTCGTTTTCATGGGAAATGGTGAGTCTATAAGGGACTTCTTTTACATGTACGATTGCGTATTCCATGACCTACATGTAACGGTTCCCTTTGATGATTTTACGATGGGGGTGCTTTGGGTTTTGAATGTGGCATCCTTGTAGTTGCATCCGAACGGGGGGTCGCAATCCAAGCATTTCGTGCCCTTTGTATTTTTAATTTTATAGAGCCTTCTGTGAGTGTATTTTTGTACTATTTTTGTACTAGGCCCAAGAGTGGTTTATGGGTTTCTTTAATAAGGAAACTGAAGAGGCCCTTATTCCAATCTTTTACTTCTTCTTACAAAAATTTCAAAATCGGCTACTTTAAAGTGGTAATAAGGCCGAACATAGGGGCTAACCACTTCTATGATAGGGGTGGGAAGCCCTTATTTCCTTTTTATTGGGAGAGAACCTCTCGGCGTTATGAAAAATTTATGAAGTCTATGATGACCGAAAGGGAATGCGAGGACCTCCTCTTTCTTGAGTCCCTCCCTCGAAAGCTTCCGGCTAGTCAACTGTGGCCTTATTTAGTTCTTCAACCGTTTTAGCCGATATGTGTGGTAAGGCCTCGGTTCTTTCTTTTCTGTTGTTTTTGTATTTAATTCACATGACTGACTAAGTGTTTTGTGGGGTGTAGGTATTATGACCGATGCTGGTGGTGACATCCTTTCTTTTCGAAATGTTTGGAAGAACCGAGCTTAAGCTGCGGGGAACACCTCGGGTGTTGCTTCAGTGCCTCCTGTTGTGAAGCAGCCGACCCCGAGGCCATATCCAGTGGATACACTACCCCCTCCGGCAGGAGAGAAGAAAAACAAAGACAAAGATCATAAGAAAAGGCACCGAAGCTGTGAGGCCTCGGAGGAGGAAAAGGCGAAGAAGCTGAAGCAATAGACTTTGGACATTTCAGCTTCCCGATCTTTGGCTTCCATCACTGCCATGACTGTCGAGGGCTTTTTTTCAAAGGACTTTCGGTCGAAGAAAATGGTCAGTTGCAGTGACATTTCTAATACTGGAAAGAATATTTTGAACAGGGCTGATGCTGCCTCCAACTGGTCAGCCTACTGTGAGTTTCAAGCTAGGGCTTCGGCCATTGCTTATCACATGTTTATGAACTTGCTGAAGGAGGTCGAGAAGATGAAGAAGAGTTTGAAGGAGTTGCAGGCCTCTAACCAACAAGCCTTGGATGCCAAAATTGCATTGGCGGATGACAATGCTCGTCTTAAGGACGAAGTGAAGCACCTTTCGATTGATCTTAACGATTTAAATACTAAAGTCATAACAGCCGAGAAGGATGCTAAACTTCAGTCTGATGAGATTGAGCGTTCGAAGATGTTATTGGCTCAGGTTGAAGGGGAGAGGGATGTGGAATGCGCTGCTAAGGAAAACATTATCTCTTCGGCTCAAGAAAAGATTTATGTTGAACACGAAGTCGGATTTCTTCATGCTGTTCGGCAGATGCTGCATTTCTATGACGTTCACAATCCTACCATTTTTTTCATGGACAAGGATGTTTATCAAGGCCGCTTGGTACCTCTTGATGATATTCCTGAGGATGCGGTACTTGAGAATCCCCTTCAGCCATCGGCTCTGGACGATGATGGGAACCCTGGGGCTAATGAGGAAAATAGAGAAGAAGATGTTGCCGATGTCGTGGCCTAGGAGGGTTCGACTGAATGAAATATTTGTATCTTGGGCCGTTAGAGCCTTTTTTGGTTTTAAGAGAAATTTTGTAAATATCTTTTTGTGATTAATGAAATATAGTCTTTATCTTTCGGCATTCGTTTCTTAATCTATACTTAGAATAATTTTGCAAATTTACTTACAGCCGATAACTTTGTAAGACTTGCTTCCTTCCTTTTATTAGCCACAGATTCTTTTGAAGAAATTAACACTTGAGTTTTTTTGCAAAGAGATTCCGAATAGTGCATCTTTAACCGAGTAGGAGTACTCGGAAGGGAACCATTTGAGAAGAAATTCCGAATGGTGCATCCTTAGCCGAGTAGGAGTACTCGGAAGGGAACCATTTGTGAAGAAATTCCGAATGGTGCATCCTTAGCCGAGTAGGAGTATTCGGAAGGGAACCATTTGAGAAGAAATTCCGAATGGTGCATCCTTAGCCTAGTAGGAGTACTCGGAAGGGAACCATTTGAGAAGAAATTCCGAATGGTGCATCCTTTGTAGGAGTACTCGGGTGGGAAACCATTTGTGAAGAAATTTCGAATCGTACATCCTTAGCCAAGTAGGAGTACTTGGGAGGGAACCATTTGTGGAGAAATTCTGAATGGTGCATCCTTAGCCGAGTAGGAGTACTCGGGAGGGAACCATTTGTGAAGAAATTCCGAATGGTGCATTCTTAGCCGAGTAGGAGTACTCGGGAGGGAAACCATTTGTGGGAAAATCCGAATGGTGCATCCTTAGCCGAGTAGGAGTACTCGAGAGGGAACCATTTGTGGAGAAAATAATAGCTGCTGAAAAACAATGATAGATAGGCAAGAAAAATATGCTTCATTAATTCGATTGGATAGGTGTGCCTCGTTAAAACCTTCTCGGTAAAAAGCCCTTTTCACATTCTTTTTAGGGATAAAAAATCAAGTAAGGAAAAAGAGTACAACACCCGTTTACATAATCAACTAAAATAATACTTAAGATGGGTTGAGTTCCATGTTCTCGGCACCACCCTTCCTGAAAGTTCTTCCAACTTGTATGCTGCATTGTTGAGAGTTTGCCGGATTCTGAATGGGCCATCCCAATTAGCTGCAAGCTTCCCTTCCCGGGTATTTCTTCGTGCATCACCTTGCATCCTTAGGACCAGATCTCCTTGTTTGAACTCTCTCGGCTTCTGCTTTGAGTTGAAGCTCCTGGTCATTCTTTGTCTGCATGCTTCGGCGTGCTCGGTCGCGTACCTCTTCGATCAAGTCAAGTTCACATCTCATGGAGTTTTCATTTTCAGATGTTTCAAAGTTTTGTCTTCGAAGGAAGGTTCCCCTACTTCTACCGGGATCATAGCTTCGGTTCCATACACCAATCTGAAGGGTTTTTCTCTGATTGTTGATTGTGGGGTGCATCTGTATGCCCACAAAATTTCAGGTATCTCTTCGGCCCATGCGCCTTTAGCTGCGCCCAATCTCTTCTTTAATTCTCCCAAAATGACCTTGTTGGAGGACTCTGCTTGCCCGTTCGTCTGAGGGTGTTCGACCGAGGTTACCCTGTGTTTTATGCCCAAGCCTTCCAAAAAAGCATTTAACTTCTTGTCCGTAAACTGTAGTCCATTATCGGTTATGATCATGTATGGAATACCGAAGCGTGTGATTACGTTCCTCCATAAAAAAATTTGTACATTTTGAGCTGAAATGGTTGCTAGAGGTTCGGCCTCTATCCATTTTGTGAAGTAATCGATGACCACTATAAAAAACTTGAGCTGCCCCTAGCTACGGGAAAGGGTCCCAAGATATCAGTCCCTCAAATAGCGAATGGCCATGGTGATTAAATAACATGTAGCTCGTCGGCGGGCTGGTGAATAAGGTTACCATTTTTTTTGGCATTTGTCACACTTTTTAGCATACTCGACGCAACCAGTCTTAAGGGTTGGCCAGTAATACCCTGCTCTTAGTACGCGAGTGGCCATTGTTCAGCCACCAGAATGCATGCCATAGATTCCCTCATGCAGCTCTCTTGTAACATATTCGGCCTGATCTTTGTCAAGGCATTTAAGTAGGGGGTGGAAAACCCTCTTGTGTACAACTCCCCGGCGATTAGAACATACCTTATGGCACTCGTCCACAATCTTTTGGCCTCATCCTTATCCTCCGGAAGGGTGCCTTGTGACAAATATTGTTGGATTTTGGTTATCCAAGTGTCTTTAGATACTGAAACCTGCATGCACTCTTCGGTGGTTACACTTGATTCTGGTAACATTTCTTGAATAAATGTTCTTAGTTGCCCGGGTTTCTGCATACTAGCTAATTTAGCAAGCTGATCTGCCCTGTCGTTGTGCTCTCGGGCTAAGTATTATACTTGGACCTCATCGAATCCTTTCTTTAGCTGCATGAAAGTGTGATAATACTTCAGTAACTGTGGGTCTTTGACTTGGAATACACCATTGATTTGTTCGGTTGCTACTTGTGAGTCGCTCCAACATCGTACTTTCCGAGCTCCCATTTCCCTTGCCAACCTGAATCCGGCCAATAAGGCTTCGTACTAGGCCTGGTTGTTTGATGCTTTAAAACCGAAGTGCACAGACTGCTCTAGTCGTATGCGATTTGGTCCCTACAGAATAACACCTACTTCGCTTCCTCTTTGGTTGGAGGAACCATCCACATGCACAACCCACCATTTGTCCTCAAAGTTCTCGACAGGGTGCAGCTTATTGACTAAGTCCGCCAAACATTGTGCCTTGATGGGACCTCTCGTCTCATACCTTATATCAAATTCTGACAGTTCTATTGACCAAGCCATCATCCGTCCGGCCAGCTCTGGTTTCATCAATACTTTTACAATGGGGCAATTAGTTTTGACGACCACTTGGTGTCCTTGGAAGTATTGTCTTAGTCGCCTTGCAGCGTTGACTAGTGCTAAAGCCGCCTTCTCTATCGTTTGGTATCGAGTCTCAGAGTCCTGCAGTACTCGACTGATGAAATATATAGGTGCCTGGCCCTCTTCATGTTCTTGGGCTAACACTGCACTTATGGCTTCTTGGGAGACCGAGATGTATAGCACTAGATCTTTTTTAGGGTCCGGTTTTTTGAGTACAGGCAGGGCCGAAAGGGTCTTCTTCAGCTCCTGAAAAGCTTCTTCACACTGTTGGTTCCATGAGAAATTCTTAGTAACCTTCGACAGTTTCATGATGGGTTTTGCCTTTTCGACTATCATTGGTAGAAATCGCGATAGAGAGGCGATTCTCCTTGTCAGTCTCTGGACTTCCTTTGGAATTTTCGGGCTTCTCATACAAATAACAACTCTACATTTGTCAGGATTTGCCTCTATGTGTTGGCATGTTAACATGAAACCCAAAAATTTTCCTCCTTGAACACCGAAAACACATTTTTCGGGGTTCAAGTGCATATTGCGCTTTCTGAGCTCGGCAAATATTTCTTCCAGGTCACTCGTGTGCATGTCGACTTTGGACAATTTGACGACCATATCATCAATGTATACCTCCAGGATTCGTCCAAGTTGTCTTTGGAAGACTTTGTCCATTAGCCTCTGGTAGGTGGCTCTAGCGTTCTTCAGGCCTAAAGGCATGACTCTGTAGCAGTAGTTAGCTGACTTAGTTATGAAAGTAGTCTTGTCTTCGTCATGGGGGTACATTCGGATTTGATTATACCCCGAGTATGCATCCAAGAAACTGAGGTAAGAGTGCCTGGCTGCCCCGTCGACCAGTCGGTCAATGTTTGGTAGCGGATACGCATCCTTTAGGCATGCTTTGTTAAAGTCCGTGTAGTTTGTGAACATCCTCCATTTGCCATTTGCCTTCTTTACCATAACCACATTGGCTAATCAAGTGGAGTATTTGACCTCCCGGATGAAGTTGGTTGTCATCAATTTAGATACTTCCTCTTCTACGGGTTTTCGCC
Organism: Pueraria montana var. lobata; assembly: GCA_026413185.1. Taxonomy (NCBI): domain Eukaryota; kingdom Viridiplantae; phylum Streptophyta; class Magnoliopsida; order Fabales; family Fabaceae; genus Pueraria; species Pueraria montana. Next base: position 70,938,396 of record CM048650.1, on the reverse strand, counting down.
TCTCTTCGCCCATCTTTCTCTTCTTTTGAGCAATTGGCCTTGCTTCTTAGCATATTGCCAATTTGTGACAGTGGAATTTCGGGTTGATGCCCGGCATGTCCGAGGCTCTCCAGGCGAACAGGTCAGCGTTTCGCCTTACAACATTTTGAATTTGAAGCCTATCCCTTTCCGATAGGTTGCTGTCGAGATATGTGATTTGTGTTTTCGCCCCCACCAATTTGAAATGCACAGATTTCCTCGTTTGGCTCAACCCGCTTGTCTTCATCAGTCCGGGGGTTAAGATCCAAAGACTGGGCCGAAGGCTCGGCTGCAGAGATCATGTATACCAAGTTGTACTCTTCTTCTTTTAACTGAGTGACTTTGAGACTGGTTAGGTAGCACTCCCTAGCAGCCTTTTGATCGGCATGAATAGTAATTATTGTGGCTCATCTTGACGGGAACTTCATAGCAAGATGAGTGGTGGACACTATAGCTCCAAGAGTATTCAAGGATGGGCATCCGAGTAGTATATTATACGAAGTGTTGGCGTGCACTACTATATATCTAACTTTTATAATTTTGTACTCCTTTTCCCCATACCCGAAGGTTGTGTCCAACTCTATACATCCGCTAGTATTAACCCTTTCACCTAAGAATCCGACTAAGGGTTCATCATAGGGCAGGAGCTTCCCTTTTGGTATATCTAATTGCTTGAAGGTACTCCAATATAGGATGTCGGTCGAACTACCTTGATCCACCAGAGTTTTCCTGACTGTGCAGTCAGCTATGTCTACGCTGATGACCATGGGATCATCCTGCTTGAGGTCGGATCCTTGAAAGTCTGCATCTGTGAATGTGATAGACGGCATTTTCAACTTGCCGATGGCTAATGTCATGTTGACTGATCGGACTAACTGGAGATGCTTCTTTCTGGCCGAAGATGTACCTCCCCCTCTTGCGAATCCTCCCACAATTGTATTTATGACCTTTTGGGGTTTAGATGATTTTGTTTCGTGTCGCTCCCGGGACCTGCTTCTTGGTCTTTCGGTCCTTCAGTCATGTTCTTGGCCGTAATTGAAGTCCCTCCTGTAAGTTATGTCATCGTCTTTGTATTTTGAGAATTGGGGCCGTTCAGTTCTAGGATCGCAGACGAAATCTTTGAGATGCCCCATCTTAATGAGGTCCTCGATCTTGTCTTTGAGTGCTACACATTCTTTGGTCGAATGACCACTATTGTGGTGGTATCGGCATTGCTTGCTGCAGTAGGCTTTTAGGGGGGTGTTGGCTCTCTTTGGCACTGCCAATATCTCGATGGCCAGGGCCTGTTTGAGTACTCGGGAGTGGCTAGTGTTGAGGGGGGTGTAGGCCGTGTACCGGGAGCCATGGTACTCTCGTTCCTTGTGAAACTTGTCCTTACCATTTCCTTGATTATCCATTTCGTGTTCCTTCCTTCCTGTGTTGGCTTCCGCTTGGACTTGGTTCCGGTATTCTGACAACTCTTTCATCTGTATGTATTTTGCTGCTCTTCGACGGAGGTCATCCATGTCAAGTGCCCATTTTTTGCAAAGACTATTGACGAAAGCCCTTGGCTTAAGGGCCGTCACGAGATGATGCATGGCTACGGCTGGATCAAGGTTTCGGATGTTTAAGGCAACTTTGCCGAACCTTTCCATGAACGTTCTAAGGGATTCCCTCTATTCTTGTCTAATATTCACCAGTGCGACTGAAGTCAAGTGATGAGGTCTACTTGTTGCAAACTGATTGCCGAATCTATTCGCAAGTGTTTCAAAACTGTCGATGGAACTGGGTGGGAGCCGTGTGAACCAGTTTAGAGCTTGTCCCTTCAGGGACGTGGGGAATACTCTGCATAGGATGGCGTATTCGGCTGTGTAAAGGCTAACTTGGGGACATAGATGTCTATGTGCTCATTCAGGTCAGTGCTACCATCATATCGGTCTAGGCCGAGACTTTTCCAATTTGGGGAAGAGGGGTTTCCATAATTCTAGAAACAAAAGGGTGCCTGTAAGGATGTGACTGAGTGTTGGCAGTAAAGTTTGATGGTCGATTAGTTGCCCCATGCATGCTAAGATTGGCCGCAGACTCACCCTCATGTTGCTTGTCTGGTGCCTGATCCTCGGGTTTCCAGGATGGGTTCAGATTTCTTAGTTCGGCGTTCTCCTGCACGTGCTGCCTTCTCATCGCCGATATATCGGCTCTTAGCTGTCTTAACTCCGATGCCAAATTCATTTGATCTTCCACATACTTTATGTTCTCGTCGACGAGGTGCTGCCCTTGTACGCGTTGCTGCCTGGCTGGTGCCGATGGTTCAGGTATGTCCATATGTGCGTGACTTCGGGTAGTAACCATTCCTTGGGGGGCTATGGGGTAAGTTTTACCGGATCCCACGGTGGGTGCCAAAATGTTCCTGCCTGTGGGTAGCGAGGTAGTCTTTACTTCAAGGTCTTCTGTAGATGTCTGAGTCCTTCTATACGAATGACGTGGGGGGGGGTACCTGCAAAAGACACTCCAACGCTCAAGTCAGGTTTCAGCTTGGAGCATTTAATGTGAGTAATAAATGAAGGTCCAAAGTCCTTTACCTTAAGGGGTGCACCCCCTTTTATACTTATCTTATTGGGCCTGGATCCTTATGGGCCTTGACTACTCCTTAATACCTGGTCCATATTAATCAAGGTTGTTTAACTATCTTCTAATCTTCGGTTTACCTTGATAATGACATTTTAATAGGATCTTTATTAGCCGAATACTATCCCTAGTATTTGACCGTAATGACACCGAATACTCCTGCGATGGTATTGAGTGTAAGGAGTAAAGAGTGTTCGGCCAGATTTAAGCCGAACACTTACCTCTTTACGAAGTATATTCGGTTGTTTGTGGTGGAGGGTATTCGGCTATTCATATGGCCGAATACTCCACCGGTATAGTAATAATTGCTTAAAGTTTTTGTGGTTCCAAATGCAGAAGAGAATTTATGGTTGACAATCACGTACAATAGTAATCTTGCAAAAGCAAGTGATCCTCTCCTACCTTGTATAAGTATCTAAGTAGTTTTGCGGTCGAGGATTGGAAATTGTTGGGTTCAGTATGGTTCGGAGTAGTGTGTTGTAATATTAATAATTTTTACAAAAATTGAATTACCGCGTAATAGTAATTAATTAGAATTTTAAATTGTAAATTAAATTTTAAAATAGCGGAAGAAGAATATTTTACATAAAAAATCTTATGAAAATAATTATTTTAGAAATAATAATTGTATGAATATTATGACTAAATTGTTTCTTTCAAATCCCACCGTATCAACCAATTCTTTCATTTAACTTTATCCACCCAATTCCCATATCCTTACGTTTTTCGGTCATGTATTGAAAAACATTATATTTTTACATTTAATTTAATTCGTTTGATTTTTGTCACAAAGAGTTTGATTTTAGCCATGTGATATGAAAAAAAAAACTTTGTTGGGAGAGTCAAAATTCACTTTGCTGATCTTTACACTTTGAAAGAAATTAATTTCCAACAATTGATTAGGGGATATCCTTAGTTAAAACCAAAAAAAATCACCATAACATATTTATTGAATATGTATTCCATGCTTATAGTAAGTAATTTATAACTCTTAATATTTTATTAAAATCTAACTTTCATAGTTAATTTTTCTATTTTCTAATATTTTTTAATATTTTTATTAGTAATTAAGTTTGCAATTTTTTTATGAGTAAATAGTCAATTTAGTTTCTAAACTTGTATCTCGTTATATCAGTTTCTCAAATTAAGAAAAACTCAAACAAGAGTCTTTGAAAGTTTTTAGGATTTCATTTATGTCCCTTAAATTAACTTTTTCTTCTTCATCTTAGTCCTTGGTCGAGGGATTTAACTGATAATACTAACATATGTTTAAGGACCAAAATGAAAAAAATGGGTTAATTAATTATTCAAAATTTTCCTAGTTTCAAAGACTAATATGATAACAAAATATAATTTCAAAAACTAAATTAATATCATTTACTCAATTTGTGAATACTCATGTTACGTACGGACTTGTATATCGAAGATCTTTATATATATATATATATATATATATAGAGAGAGAGAGAGAGAGAGAGAGAGAGAGAGAGAGAGAGAGAGAGAGAGAGAGAGAGAGAGAGAGAGAGAGAGAGATTTGAAATTTACTTAAAAATGATAAAAGGTATTTTATAGTGAAAATATTATAACCCTTGAAATAATTTCTATGATATCGACCTAGTGGTGGAAGTTAGAATAATTTACATAATATCTTAAATTCAAATATATATTGTTGCTATATATCATACACAAGAGAAAAATTGCAATCCTTGAAATATAATCACTATAGTTTCAGACCTTCTGACAAACTAGTTGATCTAGAGATTTGGTTTTGGGCATTTACATATTTTATTTTATGTTTCTTTTTGGTATAACACTTCAAATTATGTAACCCCCATCCGCAGTTATAATCTGTCCAGTGATGTATGAAGCCGCTGGAAGGCAAAGGAAAGCAACCAATGATGATATGTCCTTAGGTTCTCCAATGCGTCCAGCCGGTGTTTGAGATATCATGGCCTCAATGACTTTATCCCCATCCTCAGCAGATTTCTATACCAAGAGCAATACTTAGAGGTTTGGATAATACTAAATAGTACGAAAACTTAATTTATCAAACAATACGAACACTAAATTCACCTTTATTATTTGTTACTTATCAAATTATAATTTTACCTCTACCAATGATTTCCATCTCTGTCCTTTTTATATAGTATGTAACATTTATATTAGCATACCTCTACAGGTTTTGACGTTTGGTTGCTGAATTAATAGCACAATATGCACGAGAACAAAAGAGATTGTCATCTATAAATATGTCATTAACAAGGCAATAAAAATAGTTCGCTCGCGATAAGGTAAAGTTTTTCAAATGGGACACCGATCGACAATATGTTTAAGAAATGAAGTAGATTTTTATTTTTAAGTTAAAAGGACTATATAATATTTATAAAAATAAGTAAAAGATTTGAACATATATATATATATATATATATATATATATATATATATATATATATATAAGTGTATACTAATCTATTATTTTATTCCTTTTGTTTAAAATAATTATCAAATTAGAGAAATAAAAAATAAAAAATTTGTCTTCCCTTTGCTTATAAAACTGTACTCCTCCCATTCATGACGTAAGAAAATATATAATAAAACTCAGTAATGTGAAATGTGAATCACTGTTGATATGCCTCGTAATGTATGAGCTCTAACAACAAATTAACTATATACCATGATAAAGTCCAAAAGTACGGTCTTAATAGATCCAGGTGCTACAGCATTTGCACGAATATTATCCTTTGCCCATTCCAATGCTACGTTCTTGGTGAACTGATTCATAGCTCCTGAATAAAATTTATATGTAGATTGATTATCTTCTACAACCCCAATTTATAACGTTGCGTTATAGTTAAACGATATATAGATAGGGAAACATACCTTTAGAAGATGCATAGATAGAACTAAAAGGCAAAGCTTTCAGACCTGCAATCGAGGATATGAATACTATGCTCCCATATCCAGAGGCTTTTAGAAGTGGATGTGCTAGTTGACATAGGTGGTAACTAGACCCAAAATTAGTTTCCATTATTGTAGTTACATCTTCTGCAGTATAATCTATGAGGCTCTTAGGTGTAGTTGTTGCAGCATTGTTTATCTATACAAAATCCATTTACCAAGTCAACTCTAGTCAATTGGGGTGGGGGGAGGCGGTTGGAACAGGAAAAAAAGAAAAGAAGGCTAATGCTGGAGACTTGAATGAATTGAAAGAAATTTTGACATTTTTTTTTATCTATAAGAATTGAACTAAGATATTAGGAGGTTTACAACAACTCACACACTCGTATCAACCAACTGAACTAGACCCCGGAGTTGATATATATAATTCTTGTACCTTTCTATATGCATTTACAGAATTCAGTTCATTGCATACCAAAGTTTTGTCATTAGAAATAATATCTTGCCATCATTATGTTTTATTCCCTTCCAGCAAGTTACAGTCTGAACTTATAACATAGAATTCTGTAGAACAACTGCAATATGTTTTGCTTCTCAAATGAAAAACTGTCTTGATATATAGTGTATATTATGCTATCCAAAATACATAACACCTGACTACAAAGTTGAGTTTGTAAAATTAAATTAATGTAAAATTTTGTTAAAAAATTAATCTAAATATATAGAAGGATCATACATCCATACCAGAATGTTGAGCTTTCCATGAAAGATTGAAGCAACATTTTTCATTAAATTTTCACGTTGGTCCCGATATAGTACATCACATGCCGACCCTGTTATGCGAAATCCTTTTTTATTCCATTCTTCTAAACATTTATTAATATCTTCTTGATTGCGCGAACATATATGCACCGCTGCCCCAAATTCTGCCAACTCTTCTGCTATTGCGTGCCTAATTGACAATACAAAAGATAATAACAATAATAATAGAGGAATTTATATGAGGAAGTAAAAGACATATATGTTACAGTTAGAGATGAGATTGACATTAGAGTCTAAAAAAAAATAATAATAATAATAACAGAGGAATTAATACAATATAAGAAAGTAAAAGACATTAATTAGAGAACGAACCCTATGCCTCGGGTGCCTCCGGTCACTAGAGCTGTCATGCCATGGAGTGACCATCTTTTGTCTTTGAAGCAGCTCAACTTTGTTTCGGCCATTAATTTTTCTGGTTACTAGCTAGTTTAGTGAAATCCTTCAAACAATAAAACAACATAAAAAACAGTTCTGTGTGATTTGGTTGTCAATTTCATACTTCGGATAAGTGTCTTGACTAGTTTTGTGGTCCAGGATTGGGTTCAGTTACGTACCATTGGGAGTACGTAACTTTTTGTAATACCAATAAATTTAACATAAATTGAATTATTACGTGATAGTTAAATTTTAAATTTGTTAAATAAGAGTATTTTATATAAACCACTTTATCATAATAATTGTTTCAGAAATAATATTAAAGAAAATATAGAAATCATTTGGTACTTTTTTTTATTTTTTATCAGAGAATTCATTTGCTATGAGAAAACGCTTTCATTCTTGTTTTCACTTCCTTTCAAAATGTTGAAAACGACTCTTTTTCCTCAATTTTGAACATCTTTTTCAACACTATTTTTAACTTTTACTGAAAATGAAAATAAAAATGGACAAACTAAACAACTTCTTATATTTGTATAAGAGGATTACTAGTAAAACATACTTTCTAATAAACTCTATTGTTGGTTAAAATTTATTAAAAACTACAAAAATAGGCAAAAACATCATTAAATACGATGAGAGACCTTAAAAAATTATAATTTTTAATAAATTTTAACCAGTAGTAGAAATGTGTATTCAAAAGAGTGTGTCAGAGAGTATGCTACCAGTATTATCATTTTACAATTAATTTATATACTCCCCATCCTTTTTGCAAAGAGGCATAGGTATAATCTTAAATGTCTTATGTGTCTTGTATTAAACAGGGTTTATCGTTACATTTAATCAATTCTAAGCATATGCAACAATTACATGAATGCAACTACAATTAAGGCTACCATTATCATCAACACATAACACTACATAGTATCAAACAATCATAATTATACAAGGATAAAAGCATAGATAAAAGCATAACACTACATAGACGAATCATGATCCTCAATAATTTTGATTTGATGCAAATAAATATTAAGTTAAAAAGATTACGTCTGAAAATTCCAACAGATGAAAGTGTTGAATCTGCGTCTGTGAAATACAAATGATACGCAAACAGACGCTTAAGTTTGAAGAAGCATTTAAAATGCACTGTCGTTTTAATTTGTATTACAGGGAATGTTCGTGGAACATCCTTCCTAGGATCTATCGAAGTGCATAAAGGGAAATAGAAAGAAAAGTAAAAGTAGCAAAAGTTTCTCTTGCCTCAAAAGACGTGCTACAACTAGCAATGGGTACTTGTCTGAGCAAGCGATGTGACCATTGCAGCAGAAGGATATGGAGTGCCCCTAAAGGAAGATAAGCATAGTGCTTTATCAGCTCAAAGTGACTAGTTGGTGACAAGTATTTAATGCTCGCATTAAATGCCCCAACGACCACTCTCTTTCATATGTTGGCCAGATGCATGCAAGAAGGCCGTTTAGAGACAACAGTTACTTCCTCAGTAAGTCTATATATAGTAGAAGAATTGAAGTGCTGAAGACACGGAACTTAATTCAAATCTTTCAAGCATTCTTTCAAGCCTTCATTCTTTCTCTTGTAAAATTCTCTAAGTTGTAAAAGCTCTCAAAACACTTTGCATATCCTGAGAGAAAAAGACTTTGTTCTTCATCTTGTATATCCGTTTGTAAGATGAAACATATAAGTCTGTGTACCCTTTCAAAAATAAATATTGTGATTTGTTGTAGAGCGAGAAGTGGCTTGGTAGTAAAGAATACTTAGGTTTTTTTAGCTTGGAGAGGCTAAGTGTGAAAACTACTTGGGTGAGCCAGAAGTGGCAGTGAACAATACTTGTAACTTATTAAAGTTAGTGGAACTTAGTGGGTTGCTAAAAACTGGACGTAGTCTCGGGGTGAGACGAACCAGTATAAATTTCTGTGTTCTTTCTTTCTCTGCTATTCATTTCCTATCTATTTGAACTGACATTGTGTTGTGATTTAAAATCTTTTTGTAAAAAAAAAAGGTTTCGTTTGTGCCTTTGTGCTTAAACATCGTCTGTTATAGTCTTTATCTAAAAACATTGTTTTTAAGTATAGACGACAGTTCTTTGTGAAAAACTTGCAAAAATTCTTGTAAATCACAATTCAAGCCCCCTTCTTGTGATTTTCGCCTTTATAGTTTGGTATCAGAGCTCAGCCTCTAAGGGTTGAGCACCTGACCGTGTCTAGAGGAAAAGATCTTGATGGCCAGTCACGACAATCAGTTCATTCCCGAGGGAGCTTCTCTAATAAGGCCTCCAGCCTTTATTGGAGATGATTATCCCTACTGGAAAGAAAGCATGGAGATGTGCATCAAGTCCAATCAGTATCAGCTATGGAACATCATCATACATGGAGATATTCCCATCACAAGGCCCAAAGATCAATGGACCCAAGATGACTACAACATACTTTAGCTCAACAACAAGGCCAGATATACTCTGACCTGTGTTTTAACTAGAAACGAGTACAAGAAGGTGTAACATCCTAAAAATTACAGCTCAATAAATATGTATTTGTGTGATTTGTAACACCCTAAAACTCTACACTCGTTATGTCTGTCATGTGTGAAGTGGTATGATTTTAATTAAATATCTGTGAAATTATTTTTATTAAATGAAAATAATTAAAATTTGTGTGAATTAGAGTTAAGTACATAACTTATAGCTTTAATTAATTATTTCTCTGTTAAATTAATTCTCAGTGTTTGAATAATTAAAGAAATACAATTACTGATAAAAATAGGTTTAGTGAAGATTTAATTAATTAATTAAATATGCTTTATAAAAATATTAAATAGAATGAGAGTGAATTAAAAATCATTTTTCTCGTTGATTAAAGACCCAGATGACCAAATCCTGCAGAGATCCAAAATTCTAAACCGAAAAATACCCTAACCCTAGATCTAGTGGGCCCAACACAAAAACAAAACCCTAGCTAAGGACATGGGGGAATTTTTTTTTAAACTTTCACTTTCCTATCTCATAAAGGTGTGTGATGCTTCATCTCTCTCATTTCTCCAACTTCCTCTCCAAGTTTCTTTCTCTTCTCTCCATCTTCTCTCTACAACTCTCAACTTCTCTCTAGGATTTATACACCCAAATCTAAATTTCTACCGATTAATCTTGGATATATCGTAGAGGGGGACTAGAGCTATACAACCAACCCATTAGTGTTGCATTTGGTGGAGGAAACTAGGAGGTATGGAGGGGTTTTTTCCTTTCCTAAGCTATTTTCTTGTTTTCTTGTTGAATATTGATTGTGGCTATTTTTGGTAGTCTATAGACACCATGGGTGTCACAAAAACTTTTAAAAAACTTGAAATGAGCTAGTTGTTAGTTTGCTCTGCAACTGTGTTTGATTTTTTTTCTTGGTTTTCGTGCATGATTTTTAGGATTCAAATACATTTTTATATGTTTTGATGCCTCTGGATGTCATGGTATTTTTTTCAGATTTTTTTAAGCATTGTAACTATTTTTACCGGATTTATTTTCAAAAACTGTTGATTCTGAGAATAGGGCTGTTTTGATTTTTATAAAAATTTTGGGACGTGATTTTAGAAAAATTGAACCATGGTTTCTTTTTATATACCATGAGTATCATCCCTAAATTTTTTTAAAGTCATAAAATCTTGGGAAGTATTTTTACCCATTTTCTCTTTGAAAAACCCAAAACCTGGATAACTGAGAGATAAAATGAAAAAAATAACTTTTCGTGGGAAATTTTCTCTGAAAAAATTTGGTGACTCATTTTGGACCGTGTGGAGTGTCCATAAATTTTTACAGAATTTTGTAGGTGCTTTTTGTATTTAAGTGCATTTTCTCATTGTAAACTCTGTTCTGGAACAATATTGATGTTGAAATACAAAAAGGGAATTTTTCGTGGTTCGACCATGCTGGAAAAATTATATGTAATAATAAACATGCTAGGAATGTTCTCTGTAAAATTTCATGAAACAAAGAGTTGAATTAGTATTTTCTAAAATTCCTAAAGTGTGTTTTACAGAGAGCATCCTGTGACTATTTTTAATTCCAAAAATATTACTTGTGGGTTGAATTTGTGGGAACTAATTTTATTTGTTAATATATGCATCCTGAGAAGTGTCTCTGAAAAATTTAGTAAAATTATAAGTTGATTTACTTTGTCAAATAATTTATGATTGATGATTTTAGCTCTATGTGCTTAATTGTAATGTACTTGGAATAATTGCCTAAGTGATGTTGTTTGGCTTATTTGCGTCAATGATGAAGTATTCCACCTAAAATGGGGGATATTCCCAAAAATGTTAGTGTATTAATTATTAATGATTTTTGTGTTTGAATTGTGATTTATTGACTATTAATATTTATCTTGTTTATAACTGTAAATTGGAGACTGGGAGGAATGTGATCATCGGGCAATGAGTGCTGAAATATTGTTTGTGCATGTAAAATTTTGTGATGGTTTGTTGATTGTGGGAACAAGAATATTGCATTCTTGGATGGGAGCAAATGAACTCCAAATGGAGCGATTTGTGAATACTAGGATGGAATTCTAGTAACTAATAATATTCACTATGAACAATAGTGAATAAATTGTAATTAAAGAGTGTGAATCTAATAATATTATGGATTGGTAATTAATCAGTACCTTTGAACGTGGAGGATGCCGGGTATTTGGACTTAGAAGGAAATTTAATACCCTTGCATGGACCTTGAGACTCGATAATTAAATCAAGCATAAAATTTGAGAGTCAGCGAGGATTCAATAAGATATAATAAGATAGAGAAAATCATGAATCGGGTCATGATTGGGTGATGTGCATTATGCACGTGTGTTTTGTGGTTGATACATTATTGTTTGCTTCTAGACGTGAGAAACTAAAAAGAGGAGGAAGAACCTCTACCATTAGGTCGTGCATGACCATTGAAATGGAATTTGTTCGTGGATAAATGCTACACGTCGATTGAGAAGGATAACCTTACGTGATCGAAAGTCAAATGGGTAAGTGTTGAGAGGTCGTGTGGAGGCTTTATCTATGGTGAGCATTGTGCTTGTGAGATGACGGGGTCGTAATGTTTAACCACTGTGATGGTGGGGGAGTTGGATCTTTGTGTTGTATGTCTAGGACATATGTTGATTGAGGACTGCCGTCGAGTACCTTTGGTAGAAAAGCTCACACGGACCTATATAAGACAAATCCCGATAAGGAGAGTGGTTGAGGAGTCAGTCATTAGAGATTGGATGACCATACAGAGTGGTACCTGAAGTATGCTCGCTGACTTGCTATTTCTTGGGGATCTGGCGCCGAGTTTGTGGTCGTGTTTCCACAGTGCTGACTTGGCAATCCCGACAAATGCGAGGCATAACCATGTTGTTGAGAGCTCTGCCATTATACCGTGGTGAAGGGTGTACTCTCAACAAGTCATCCGACTTAAATTATGTAAGTTCACTGAGTTCTGGGAGTTCCAGTGGCAGCAAGCCCAAGTTGTGACGAGATGTGATGAGTCAAGGATTAGTCCAAAATGTGTTCAGGGTTTCAAGTGAGACTCGTGAAAGCACCACTGTGAAGTGGTTGATGCTGTATGTTTGTTTGAGATCGTAATGGTCATTTGTTTGTTAGTATAGTGGAGGAGAGGGACTCACTCCATACGCCTTTCTTTTTTAGATTTAGACGAATGATCTTGTGCAAACAACGAAGATGGAATGAAAGGTTACGACAAGCACTGTGAACACGAGTGGATGTTTTAAGAGAAAGAAGAGGATCTTTCTAGGATGCTACTTGGATTTATTGGGTATTTTGAAGTTTTCATTGAGTCAGTGCTCCGAGTCTCGGTCTTTTCTTGTATAAAAGAGGGTAGACTAGATTTTAATATTATGATGTACAACTCTTTATATGTGGCTCAAATGTATAATGTCCAAGAATGTAAATGCATGAGTATATTCTGTGTAATAGAATAATATAATGATGGATCTGAGGATGTTCTTAATTCAAGAAGATTTTGTTATGTTTCATGGTTTTCAACGAAGTTAATGTCTTATAAAATGAGTTTGATTTATTAAGACTGATATTTCATTAAAAGGGATTTTGATATGTTAATAAGTTATTATGGATGATTGTCATTTGGAATTTTAACCAACAACGTTTTAAAGGAAAAACAAATTTCCCTGTATTTTAAAGGTTGTTTTCAATAATTGGATATCAAATGCTTCTCAAATTTCTTAATTAATAAGAAAATCTTTGATAGTAAAAAGGGGTGTTACAGAAGGTGCGTAGACTCAAATCAACTAAAGAAATTTGGGATTCTCTCTGCACCAACTATGAGGGAACATAAGATGTTCAACTCAGAAAAGCTGCCACTTTGACAAGACATTATGAGAGTTTCTCCATGAAAGAAGGAGAAAGTGTAGATGACATGTTTGTGAGACTTCAGGTTCTTCTCTCAGACCTGGAATCTCTTGGGCACACTTATACTAAAGCTCAGATCAATATGAAGATCCTAGATAATATAGCCAAGTTGTGGGAACCTAAGACCACAACTATCCAAGAGGCAAGAAACATGAGAACCTTGTCTTGGGATGAGTTGCTGGGAGTTCTAAGAGTGCATGAAGTGCATTTACAAAACAGAGACCAACTACTTGTAAACAACGCTAACAACTCCGCTGCTCTTAAAGTTGGTGAAGCTAGTACCAAAAAGGAAGAAAAGAAAAGAGTCCCCAAAGCTCTGAAGGTTCAAGCTGTTGAATTTGAAGAGTCAGACAACAACTTTGCTAGATCTACAGACGATGAGGTGGCGCTCATGTCAAAGAAGTTCAAGCAGATGCTGAAGAAGAAAAACAAGTTCAGACAATCCTCCAGAAAGAAGGACTCTAGATTCAAAAGGAAAGATAAGGAGGATAGTTAAGAGATCATCTGCTTCAAGTGCAGAAAACCTGGACACATGAAATCTGAGTGTCCTAGGTTAAGGAAAAAGAAGTCCTATGGTGGCAAGAAAAAGAAGAAGAGTCTGATGGCCACATGGGACGACTTAGACAATGAGCAAAGCATCAACTCAGATGATGAGCAAGCAAATATCTGTCTGATGGCAGATATAGACAAAAAAGTTGAGGTAAAAACTTACTTTGAGTCTGAAAGCTCATCTGGTTCTTCATCAGACGATGAAGAAGAGATGCCGTATGACATTTTACTTCAGAACTGTCATATGATCTCTCAGCAATGTAAAAAGTTTAAACAAAAATTCAAGCAATCTGTTTGTGAAATAGATTGTTGAGAAAATCAAATGCAAATCTTGAAGGAAAAGTCAAGACTCTTGAAGAGAGTCTAAACTAAGCTAGCAAGACAGACGATCCATCCATAGTTGAAAAACTAAGGGAGGAAGTCGCTTGTCTGACTAAGGATTTTAGGAAGTTCTTGGATAGCTCTAACACTCTCACTATGCCTTTAAAATATCACCAACATCCTCATGATGAATCTGGCTTAGGACTAGAAAAGGATGCATCTGCTTCTACTCAGTCTGATCTAGACAAATGCGACTTCTATGGAAAGTCTGGACACTCCATGTTCAGATGCATACATAAGAAGAAGCAGATGTCTAAGGGCACTAATGCTGCTGGACCTAAGAAGATTTGGGTACCAAAATATCAAATTATTCCTATTTCAGATATCCTTGGTAGGAAAAGGCAAGGGTTTGAGCTGGTACCTAGACAATGGCAGCTCATAACACATGACGGGAGAAAGGTCTATGTTCCTAGACCTAAAGCCAGTTGAAGGCGGAGCAATTTCCTTTGGAGGCATGGGGAAAGGACGCATCACTGGTGTAGGTAAAGTTGGTATGTTTTCCCTAACCTCCATAGATAACGTCCTGTATGTTGAAGGTATGAAGTATAACCTACTGAGCATAAGCCAATTATGTGACAATGGTTATATCGTCTCCTTCAACAAGGACAAATGCATATTCAAAACAAATGATGGCAAGTCTGTCTTTTCTGCCAGACGACATAACAATCTGTATGAGATAGATCTTATAGATCTTAGCAAGCAGAAGGTAACTTGTCTATTGTCCAGAGAAGATGAAAGATGGATTTGGCATAAAAAACTTGGGCACGTGAATCTGAAACACATTTCAAAACTTTCGAAAAAAGGTTTAGTAAGAGGATTGCCTGAGATTTCTTGGAAAACTAATCTTATCTATGAAGCATGTCAAAAGGGAAAACAGATTAAAACATCTTTCAAATCTAAAAATGTTGTTTCCACCACCTCCAGACCGTTGCAACTCTTGCACATAGATTAGTTTGGTCCTACTAGAACGTTGAGTCTGGGCGGAAAGAAATATGGCTTAGTCATTGTAGACGACTACTCTAAATATACATGGGTATACTTCTTAGGCCATAAACATGAGCCTTTCAAAGTATTTTGAAATATTCTGTAAAAGAGTTCAAAATGAAAAAGGGTTTTACATCTCTAGCATCAGAAGTGACCATGGGACTGAGTTTGAAAATGCTGAGTTCAAGTCTTTCTGCGAAAAGAATGGGATTTTCCACAACTTCTCTTCACCGAGAACACCTCAACAAAATGGGATAGTTGAAAGGAAAAACTGAACTCTGCAGGAGATGGCTAGGACCATGCTCTGTGAAAACTCTCATCCTAAGCATTTATGGGCAGAGGTTGTGAACATTGTTTGTTATGTTCAAAATAGAGTATTGATTAGACCTATGCTTGAAATGACTCATGATGAACTATGGAGAGGAAAAAGACCTAACATTACTTACTTTCATCCTTTCGGATGTGAGTGTTACATCTTAAACACCAAAGATCAATTAGGAAAATTTGATTCTAAGGTGGATAAGGGTGTCTTCTTGGGATATTCTAATACATCTAAGGCTTACAGAGTTTTCAATACCAGAACCTTAGTTGTAGAAGAATCTATCCATGTTAAGTTCAATGATGGACTAACATCTGATAGGAGACTATCAAACCTTGAGGATGATTTTGCAGATATGTAGATAGGTGTATCTATAACACCCAAGTCAGATGAAGTCCAACCACCTAAGGAAATTCTACCACAGATTGAAGGACCATCTCCACCTAAGGAAATAAAAACGTATCTACACCTTATTATATTTGTTTTAGGTTTTTATTTTGATGAATGTTTATTTCTGATATAATGATCATGCGATGTTTATACAATGTGGTTTTACGCTAAATTATTTTACGGCTAGTTGAGTTTTAAAACGTTTTAAATTCTACTACTATTTTCATTTAATTACTCATCTCTTTCATGTAACTATTCACATTTTATTAAAATAAAATAAAATAAAATAAATGAATTATAAGTAAACTCAGATTTAGGGTGTTACAGCTTTTCATTCCTGGAAAATGGGCAAATCTAAATGAGTTTTGCTAAATAGGGTTTCGAAGTGAAGGATATGTTTACCAGAGTTGGGTGGACCAATTCAGTGGAAAACACAGTGTCTGATACCATGGCCCTTATGCCCTATTCTGGGGTACTGCCAAGATGGAGGATGACCAGTGCATTCAAGACATTATCAGTCAGATGATGGTAGAAATCAGCTCTTTAACCATAGCTAAGGCTATTGGGTGTGCTGGGGAAGTGTAGCGTTGTAGTTTTCCTAATTGTATGATTAAGTGTTTGACTAATAATGCAAGAGAAAAATTAAAATTAATTTATGTTGAAATAATATAATAATTAACCTAAGTTATACGTTGTGCTATGTGATGTGGTATTACTCTTGGAATTTAATGAGGTGTTAGGCTTAGAGTGTGTGTTGGGAGATTTTCAGGATTTTTACGTAAGTTCCGTAAGTTGTAGAAGAAAATAATAAGAGAAGGGAGTGTCTTTAGAGGAAAGGTGGGGACAAATAGCAAAATTCCATGCAAATCTTCTTATTAAACGTGCAAAGCTTCATGTTTCTTCCATTCTCCTTCATCCTTATCTTTCTTTTTCTATAAGTTTCTTTACCGTGAGTGAGAGATTTATTTTCTACCTTAGCTTGAGGCTTGATTTCTTCTTTCCTAGAGATTTCTTAGCTGATTTTAAGTTGGTAAGTCCGGTTCCTTCTTATTCTTGATTTCTAAGTAACTTATTCATCTCTTCCCAAGAACATGAGAAATAGGTCTTGGTTAGATTTTAAGAGATGAGAGAAATCGTGATTTTGAGTTTACTTTGATGTTGTTTTAGGTGTCTCCTAGTTGATTCTGTAACAAAACTTGAGGGCAGATCACTCGAGAACCTCAAAGTTATCCTCTCTAGCTTTTTCTTCTTCACGGTTTGAGTCAAGAGCTGTAGGTAAGGGAAGCTTCATAACTGTTTGAAATGATCTGGTGGTGATATGTTTGGAATTCTGTTTCTGTTTGTATGCTTTAAAGATTGGTTATGATGATGTGATGATTTTTCTCTCTGTATGTTTTGATGATTTGAGCTGAGTTTGTTGTGATAAAATGTTGTTGTTCTTTGGAATGATATTGTAAGTGTTGGAAATGGTTTCAAAATCTTTGAAACATGTGTTCGTAATGGGTTTTTGAAAGGTTATGGACTCTGCAGAAAACCACTCGTCCAAAGAAAACCATCGTCCATCTATCTATACTACAACTAAAAACAACGTCCAGTGAATACTAGAGACCAACGTCCAATGACCCAGTGCCTAAAGACCAGCGTCCAATGACCCAGTGTCTAGAGACCAATGTCCAATGATTCAGTGTATAATGACCCGCGTCCAGTGGTGCCTTATGTTCAGTAAAGTCTGACGTCCAACGATGGTGGTGGTGAAATTTTGAGGGTGTGTTTAACAGAGAATCAGAACCTAGTCTTGTTACGAACGAGGATGTTTGATATGCCACTATTTTGGTTCTAGAGCTATGTTAGGAAATTCACACTTTTGATTAACGTTGATGTTGAGTTGTGAGTAAGGATTCAAGTGCTGAGAATGCCTTACTTGTGCTTATTGAACTGCTGGATGGGTTCATAAGCTTGATTTGAGAAAAATGGTGAATTTATAACGTAGAGAGAACGTGTGGCAATCAAAGTTGTTGAGTTGTGCATGATATTGCATAAGGGTAGGCACGTAAGTTGAGGGTGCTAGGTGGGCTCTCAACCTAGTGCTGGAGGATTTCGTGATGGCCAATGGCGGGCATATAGAATAGACAAGTGGGCGAATTCCTAAAGATGGAAGGTTTTGCAAACCTGACAGAGATAAGCCAATACCAACACTTGTCTATATTGGATTAAATTCACACTTCCTCCACATGGTGGCTCAAGGGACTCCCTGAATGGTCTAAGGCGAGACTAATGGTAGGGGATGGGGCCTATGGGAACCGCCCGAAAGTTGTTGAAATCTCCATGGAGTCGAGTCAGCATAATGTTGCATGATGATATTGATGTATGGAATGATACCTGAAGTGAACTGAATGTTTATTGTGAATGATGTTGATTGAAATTGTGTATATTATATCATTCTTTTTATAAGTAAGCTTACCCTTGCAATTTGTGTTTGTATTGTTTTACTGCAATGATCGTGTGGTTAACACGGGAGCAGGTAGCAGTGATGGTGCTGGCTCTCATGCTAGTCACGATTGAAGATTGGACGATTCTCCTGCTATGTTGATTAGACGATCCTAAGATTGGACGATCCTCCTGTTTTGCTAATTTTGTTCTAGTATGTATGTACATATTAAGGGGACCAACTTAGGATTTTGTATAAATATTAAGATTAGTGTGAACATTCTCTACAAGGGAATCTTTCTTCTGATGTTATAAGTATCCTCGTATTTTAAGATGTAAATCGGTATATTACATTTGGACGATGCGGTGAAGAACGTTTTATATAGGTACATATGTATGTATTTTAAATGTGGAAAATTTATACGTTCTTTCACATGATAATAACTAAATAGAGAGTTTAGTATAACATATCTGTAACGAAGTTGGGTCGTTACAATAGTGGTATCAGAGCAGTTCGATTCAAATCGGACTGTGCGTTATGTGTCTTCTATGTTTCTTATGTGATTGTTGTGAAGTTATTTGAGGATGTTGAATGTTTTAGTTGTTCATTATACCATAAATCCTAGTTGTATTGTCGTAAAATATTGAGACTGGCCATCTCGATACTTTGAGCGACGAATAGGACATTATGGCAGGCGAAAACCGAGACCAAGGATAGTTTCTCTTGAAATTTCCTGCTAGTATTTGGACGAACCTATGGGGATAGGTCTATTATGTTTTTGCTGTGTGTGATTGAGATGATGAGTAGAAGGCTTTAACCAATGTTATTCTCTAACTTGGTTTGGTCTTCTGTTAGGATGGTGAGACCACCTAGACCTCCTGTTCCTCCTCCTCCCTCTGATATGGCCCAAATGGCCCATGCCATGGAAGTAATGGCAGCCGCGATGCAACAACAGAGTGCTACTATGGCTTATCAGCATCAAGCAGCTTTGGCACAGTTAGAGGCCACTCAGGTTGCTGCCCAAGCAGCAAGAACAGTAATCCCACCTGAATATCAAGGATTGACTGAATTTAGGAAGAATGATCCACCACCCTTTAAAGGAAACTCTGATCCGGATGCTGGATAAGAGTTTTAGAAAATATCTTTAGGGCAATGGCATGTCCTGAAGATAGAAAGGTTACTTATGCCACATATATGTTAACGGATGAAGCAGAGTTCTGGTGGCATGGAACTCTACAAATGATGGAAGCACGTGGAGAACCCCTTACTTGGGGAAATTTCAGGGAGCGCTTTCTGGAGAGGTATTTTCCAGATAGTGCTAAATATGCGAAGGAAGCTGAATTCATGAAGTTAGAGCAAGGCAACCTAACAGTTCATGAATATGCGACTAAGTTTGAACACTTAGCTCATTTTTATACTCAAGCTACTACTGAAGCTTGGAGGTGTAGAAAATTTGAAGAAGGCTTGAAGCAAGAGGTGAAGCGGATGATTGTCCCTATGGCTATTAGGGAGTTTCCTGCATTAGTAGAGAAGGCAAAGACTGTGGAACGCCTAGAGGGTGGTAGTAGAGTGATCAGGACTCATGGTGATGGATCCTCAGGCAGTAGAAAAGGAAATTTTCAGAAGAAACCTTATTTTAGACCCCAACAGCCTCGGGGAAGTCTAGTTGTAGCTCAATCAGGAGCTCAAGGAATTAGATGCTTCAGGTGTGGTGGTCCACATTACAGCACTCAATGTACTTATAAGGAGATAATTTGTTCCAAATGTCAGAAGCCCGGGCATATAGCAAGAGATTGCCAAGTTAATGATAGAGCTGCACCAGCAAGAAATGCACCAAAGGTTGAGAAGCCTAAGGTAGCTGGAAGGGTTTTTGCTATGAATGGAGCGGAAGCGTCCAAATCAGACAATCTTGTGCAAGGTGTGTGTGAAGTGGACGGTAACTCCTTATCTGTTTTGTTTGATTCTGGAGCTACACATTCCTTCATTTCTTATGATTGTGTGAAAAGATTGAAATTGTCTACATGTCCTTTGTTGTTTGATTTGCATGTCTCTACTCCTACAGCCACCCCTGTGGTGACTTCTTTAGTATGCGTGGGGTGTCCTGTTTTAGTCAATGGACGCAAGTACAAGGTTAACTTGATTTGCCTCCCTTTGATGGATTTGGACATAATCTTAGGAATGGATTGGTTGTCTTCCAATCGTATTCTTATAGATTGTGCTCAAAAGACTCTTGTATTCCCTGATCACGAAGGTCTTGAAATTATTTCTGCAAAGCAAGCACAAGTTTCTTTGAAGGAAGGAGCTTCGTGTTTTGTGGTATTTTCTTTCTTGGAAGTCAAGGGTGATCTTGACTTGAATTCTATAGCAGTTGTTAGAGAATTTTCTGAAGTCTTTCCAGAAGAAGTACCTGGCTTGCCTCCACAAAGAGAGGTTGAGTTTACTATCGAACTAGTTCCAGGTGTGGGACCAGTGTCAATAACTCCTTATAGGATGACACCCGCTGAATTAGCTGAACTGAAGAAACAAATTGAAGATTTGTTGGAGAAGGAAATGATCAGACGTAGTGTTTCTCCTTGGGGAGCACCTGTATTACTGGTCAAGAAGAAAGATGGTGGTTCTAGGCTATGTGTTGACTATCGTCAATTGAATAAGCTCACTATCAAGAATAAATATCCTTTGCCAAGGATAGATGATTTGATGGACCAGTTGCGTGGAGCAAAGATTTTCTTGAAAATTGATTTGAAGTCGGGGTATCATCAGATAAGGGTGAAAGATGAGGACATACCGAAAACAGCTTTTCGGACTCGGTATGGACATTATGAGTATGTGGTCATGCCTTTTGGAGTGACGAATGCTCCTGCTATATTCATGGATTACATGAATAGGATCTTTCGTCCATTCTTGGATAAGTTTGTTGTGGTGTTCATCGACGACATTCTTATCTATTCCCGTACTCGTGAAGAGCATGAAGACCATTTAAGAGTTGTATTGGAGATTTTGAGAGAAAAGTAATTGTATGCAAGACTCTCCAAGTGTGAGTTTTGGCTAGAAGAAGTGAAGTTCTTGGGTCATGTAATCTCAGCTGAAGGGATTGCAGTGGATCCTTCAAAAGTAGAAGCAATTTTGCAATGGGAACGTCCAAAGACAGCCACAGAGATTAGAAGTTTTGTTGGATTAGCTGGATACTATCGGAGATTCATAGAAGGATTCTCTAAGATAGTAACACCATTGACCCAACTTACTCGCAAGGACCAACCATTTGCATGGACTGAAGCTTGTGAACAGAGTTTTCTCGAATTGAAGCAAAGGTTGACTTCTTCTCCTGTCCTTGTAATACCTGATACTAGTGAACCTTTTGAAGTTTACTGTGATGCATCTCATCAAGGATTGGGTTGTGTGTTGATGCAAGGAAGGAAAGTTGTGGCTTATGCCTCAAGACAGTTGAAGACTCATGAGAGGAACTATCCCACTCATGATTTGGAGTTAGCAGCAGTGGTGTTTGCCTTGAAAATATGGAGACATTATCTTTATGGAGCTAAATTCGATGTATTTAGCGATCACAAGAGTTTAAAATACTTGTTTGATTAGAAGGAGCTCAATATGAGACAAAGGCGATGGATGGAGTTTTTGAAGGATTATGATTTTCAATTGATGTACCATCCGGGTAAAGCTAACGTGGTAGCTGATGCCCTTAGCAGAAGGACCGTCCAGATGTCCACTTTGATGGTGAAAGAGTTAGAATTGGTGGAGAAGTTTAGAGATTTGAACTTGTATGTTGAAGTGAACTACGATCACCTTAGTTGTGGTATGTTAACTGTGACTAATAATTTTCTGGGAATGATTAAGGAGAAACAGTTATTGGATCCTAGCTTGAGTAGAACAATGGAGTTGTTGGGTACGGATAAAACAATAGACTTTAGTTTGGGTGATGATGGAATTTTGAGATTTAAAGGTAGAATTTGTGTACCACAAGACATTGAGTTAAAAAGACTCATATTGGACGAAGGTCATAAAAGTAAACTTAGTCTACATCCCGGTATGACTAAGATGTATCAAGATTTGAGGAAGATGTTTTGGTGGTCTGGTATGAAGAGAGATGTGGTACAATATGTAGCAGTATGTTTAACTTGTCAGAAGGCTAAAGTAGAACATCAGAGGCCTGGTGGTTTGTTGCAAGCAATGGAGATTCCAGAGTGGAAATGGGATAGTATTACCATGGATTTTGTATCCAGTTTGCCTAGGACAAATAGAGTTTGTGATGCCATATGGGTGATAGTTGACAGATTAACAAAGTGTGCTCATTTCTTACCTGTTAACATGAAGTATTCTTTGGAGAAGTTCACTCAATTGTATATCAGAGAGATAGTAAGATTGCATGGAGTGCCGTCTAGTATAATTTCGGACAGAGACCCAAGATTTACTTCAAGATTTTGGCAAAGTTTGCAAAAAGCCTTAGGAACTAAGTTGAGATTTAGTTCTGCTTATCACCCACAGACTGATGGACAATCTGAGAGAACGATCCAATCACTAGAAGATCTGTTGCGGGCATGTGTTTTGGATCATCTTGGAAGTTGGGATGAAGTTTTACCTTTGGTAGAATTCACCTACAACAACAGTTTTCATGCTAGTATTGGTATGGCACCATTTGAAGCTTTGTATGGTAGAAGGTGTAGAACACCTCTTTGTTGGTACCAAGATGGAACGAATATGGTAGTAGGGCCAGAGATGTTACAACAGACTACAGAAAAGATTAAGTTAATTCAAGAAAGGATGAAGGCCTCACAAAGTAGACAGAAATCTTATGCGGACAAACGTAGAAGGCCACTTGAGTTTGAAGCGGGCGATCATGTGTTTCTAAAGGTTACACCAACTACGGGTATTGGACGATCAATTAAGACGAAGAAGCTTACACCTAAGTTCATTGGACCCTATCAAATCCTTAGACGCATAGGTCCAGTGGCTTATGAAATGGCTTTACCACCTACTCTAGCCAACTTGCACAATGTATTACATGTGTCTCAATTGAGGAAATATGTTTCTGATCCTACTCATATCCTTGAGCCGGATATGATACAAGTACGAGAGGACTGGACGCTTGAGACTCGTCCAGTCAGGATTGAGGATCAAGAGACTAAACAGCTTAGGGGCAAAGCTATTAGTTTGGTTAAAGTTATATGGAGTGATACTACGGGTGATGCTACATGGGAACTTGAAGATAAAATGCGTGAACAATACCCTTATCTCTTTCTAGGTAAGCGAATTTTCGAGGACGAAAATTTTATTGTTGGGGAGAATTGTAGCGTTGTAGTTTTCCTAATTGTATGATTAAGTGTTTGACTAATAATGCAAGAGAAAAATTAAAATTAATTTATGTTGAAATAATATAATAATTAACTTAAGTTATACGTTGTGCTATGTGATGTGGTATTACTCTTGGAATTTAATGAGGTGTTAGGCTCAGAGTGTGTGTTGGGAGATTTTCAGGATTTTTACGTAAGTTCCGTAAGTTGTAGAAGAAAATAATAAGAGAAGGGAATGTCTTTATTTAGAGGAAAGGTGGGGACAAATAGCAAAATTCCATGCAAATCTTCTTATTAAACGTGCAAAGCTTCTTGTTTCTTCCATTCTCTTTCATCCTTATCTTTCTTTTTCTATAAGTTTCTTTACCGTGAGTGAGAGATTTATTTTCTACCTTAGCTTGAGGCTTGATTTCTTCTTTCCTAGAGATTTCTTAGCTTATTTTATGTTGGTAAGTCCGGTTCCTTCTTATTCTTGATTTCTAAGTAACTTATTCATCTCTTCCCAAGAACATGAGAAATAGGTCTTGGTTAGATTTTAAGAGATGAGAGAAATCGTGATTGAGTTTACTTTGATGTTGTTTTAGGTGTCTCCTAGTTGATTCTGTAACAAAACTTGAGGGCAGATCACTCGAGAACCTCAAAGTTATCCTCTCTAGCTTTTTCTTCTTCACGGTTTGAGTCAAGAGTTGTAGGTAAGGGAAGCTTCATAACTGTTTGAAATGATCTGGTGGTGATATGTTTGGAATTCTGTTTCTGTTTGTATGCTTTAAAGATTGGTTATGATGATGTGATGATTTTTCTCTCTGTATGTTTTGATGATTTGAGCTGAGTTTGTTGTGATAAAATGTTGTTGTGCTTTGAAATGATATTGTAAGTGTTGGAAATGGTTTCAAAATCTTTGAAACATGTGTTCGTAATGGGTTTTTGAAAGGTTATGGACTTTGCAGAAAACCACTCGTCCAAAGAAAACCATCGTCCATCTATCTATACTACAACTAAAAACAACGTCCAGTGAATACTAGAGACCAGCGTCCAATGACCCAGTGCCTAAAGACCAGCGTCCAATGACCCAGTGTCTAGAGACCAATGTCCAATGATTCAGTGTATAATGACCCGCGTCCAGTGGTGCCTTATGTTCAGTAAAGTCTGACGTTCAACGATGGTGGTGGTGAAATTTTGAGGGTGTGTTTAACAGAGAATCAGGACCTAGTCTTGTTACGAACGAGGATGTTTGATATGCCACTATTTTGGTTCTAGAGCTATGTTAGGAAATTCACACTTTTGATTAACGTTGATGTTGAGTTGTGAGTAAGGATTCAAGTGCTGAGAATGCCTTACTTGTGCTTATTGAACTGCTGGATGGGTTCATAAGCTTGATTTGAGAAAAATGGTGAATTTATAACGTAGAGAGAACGTGTGGCAATCAAAGTTGTTGAGTTGTGCATGATATTGCATAAGGGTAGGCACGTAAGTTGAGGGTGCTAGGTGGGCTCTCAACCTAGTGCTGGAGGATTTCGTGATGGCCAATGGCGGGCATATAGAATAGACAAGTGGGCGAATTCCTAAAGATGGAAGGTTTTGCAAACCTGACAGAGATAAGCCAATACCAACACTTGTCTATATTGGATTAAATTCACACTTCCTCCACATGGTGGCTCAAGGGACTCCCTGAATGGTCTAAGGCGAGACTAATGGTAGGGGATGGGGCCTATGGGAACCGCCCGAAAGTTGTTGAAATCTCCATGGAGTCGAGTCAGCATAATGTTGCATGATGATATTGATGTATGGAATGATACCTGAAGTGAACTGAATGTTTATTGTGAATGATGTTGATTGAAATTGTGTATATTATATCATTCTTTTTATAAGTAAGCTTACCCTTGCAATTTGTGTTTGTATTGTTTTACTGCAATGATCGTGTGGTTAACACGGGAGCAGGTAGCAGTGATGGTGCTGGCTCTCATGCTAGTCACGATTGAAGATTGGACGATTCTCCTGCTATGTTGATTAGACGATCCTAAGATTGGACGATCCTCCTGTTTTGCTAATTTTGTTCTAGTATGTATGTACATATTAAGGGGACCAACTTAGGATTTTGTATAAATATTAAGATTAGTGTGAACATTCTCTACAAGGGAATCTTTCTTCTGATGTTATAAGTATCCTCGTATTTTAAGATGTAAATCGGTATATTACATTTGGACGATGCGGTGAAGAACGTTTTATATAGGTACATATGTATGTATTTTAAATGTGGAAAATTTATACGTTCTTTCACATGATAATAACTAAATAGAGAGTTTAGTATAACATATCTGTAATGAAGTTGGGTCGTTACAGGAAGGACTGATGTTTGACAAAGAATGGGAGAAGACGATCACTCAAGAGACAGTGGACAAGCTTCTCTATGATGGAGTCAGGCCTGCAGATGAAGACCCAAAGAAGCGTGCTGCAGCGACGAAGAACTTTCTGAGGTCTGCTCACATGACTCACATCTGCAGACTCCTACATAACATGTTGTTCAACATTGTGCTCCTAAGGACTGGTTCGTTGGACCACGTAAGCATAGTTATCAGACCCGGCTCTAACCGGCCGGGTCGACCCAATGACCCGTGAACCGGTCACCCAACCGGTCCGAGTCACCAATCGGATCGGTTATGCAATCGACCCGGTATGACCCGGGTTGACTCGGCCGGTTTTGATGTGACCCGGTAACCCGGTTGACTCGGCGGGTAACGAATTTTGGTTTTTTTTTTTTTTTTTTTACAGGAGAACAATAACACTCATATAAGAAAATTTAATTTATATCTTACACTTATGTTATTTATATATTTACTTACTTTTTTTTACCAAGCATAACCGCATATTAGGATTTGAGATGATAAAGGCATAAAGCTATTGTCACTTCCAATTTTGCCTTTTCTCCTTGGCTTATATTGTTATTTACGAGTAAAACTTGTATTTATCTTATCTCATCCAATATACTTATTGGTTCGAAAAATTATTATTTTTTATCAGAGCAATAGTGGGATGAATGAAAAAATTGTATTATTTAAATAAAATAGGTTTATATATATATATATATATATATATATATATATATATATATATATATATATATATATATATATATATATATATATTATGTCTGCCGGTGTACAACAATGATAGTTTTAGCTTTTAATAAATAGATGATAATGATATATTTTAAATTATAACTTAAGATTGTGTATGTTGAATTTTAGAATAAAATATGTTGCTTAAGATTCTTAAACAAGTTCATAACTATGCTTCTAAATGTGTTGAATTTTGTTAAACTTTAAATATTTAAGGGTATAAGTTTATAAGCTATCTTTTCTGCACACAAAAAAAAAGTGTACAAATTTACAGGTTATGAAATTATTGAAAAATTTTTATTAAAAAGTTTACAGGTTATGAATTTTTTATTATTTTTTAATACAGGCCGAGTCATGCGGGTCAACTATTGACTCACCGAGTTGACCCCTGACCCAGTGACCCAGTACCCCGGCCGAGTCGATGACCGGACCGGGTCTGATAACACTGCACGTAAGTGAAAAGGACAGATTCTGCATCTACAACATCATGGTGGGAGAAAAGATCAATCTTCTTGATCTGATCTTCTATCATATGGAGCAAGCCTTCAAGGACCGATTCTCCTCGAAGAAGAAGAAGAATCCCATCCCTTACTACATGTTGTTCACATAACTAATGAGGGATGTTGGTGTAGATCTTTCAGAGTTTGAAGCATTTGGAGGAGCTACATAAGTCTCAGGAACTACCTTTGTGAGAATGGGGATAACTCACAAGTTTCCTGAGTGGGTCAAGAAACATGGAGGTAAGGTGAAGAAAGAGCCTAAGGAAAAACCCTTTGATGAGCTTGCATTTGTCACAGAAGCAGGGAAACAAACCCAGCCTCAGCCTCAGCCTTCACAGACTCAAACCAAACCAACCACCAGACGCACCTAACCTCCATCCTCAAACCAAACCAAGAAACCCAAACAACAACCACCTTCAGATCCTCACTCCTCTCTCAAGAGAAAGGTTGTAGACTTTTCATCTAAACCTACCTTTGAACCTCCCCTCAAGAAGCCTTTCACCGGACCTACCAAAATCCGCATTGTTACCAAAGCCAAACTCACCACTTCACCTAAACTTTTACCTTCCCAAGCCTAAGAAATTGATGTTGAGATTCTTGATGCACCTCCTTCTAAACCACAACCCTCCTCCAAACCTAAACCTACACTCAAGTCTAAACCTTCATCATTTCCTCCTCCTGCTGACAAAAAGGAAGCAGCTGCTATCAGAAAGGCTCAGGAGATGTCCAAGAAAGAAGCTGCTAAGAAAGCAAGACTAGACAAAAGTCTTGAAAGGAAGGAATAGATTGAGCTAGAACAATCTATTGTAGAGTCTGTTAAGACTCTATCAGTTGAAGAACTAAAACGCAAGGCCGCTGCAGAAGCCTTGGCACCTGTAGATGAAGCTGTGGAAGAAGAAGCTATAGATGAAGCTTTTCTTAAGTCTATTAAGACTCTATCTGAAGAAGAACAGAAGTAGGCTGCTCTTGAAGATTTGACCAAGATAGAGTCTGCCATGAT
This sequence comes from Pueraria montana var. lobata, assembly GCA_026413185.1. Lineage (NCBI taxonomy): Eukaryota > Viridiplantae > Streptophyta > Magnoliopsida > Fabales > Fabaceae > Pueraria > Pueraria montana. Next base: position 70,910,292 of record CM048650.1, on the reverse strand, counting down.
TCACACAACTGAACTGGTGTATGAAGAAATCGCTTATAAGCAAAAAGAGTTACAGACAAACACAGTAGATGAAGATACAGATGAAGTTGACATTAAGGAGTTAAATGAAGCTATTCTTCAATCTGCATTGATGGCCAATACATAAGGTTTGGACCTTGTTATGGAGGACACTGTGAAAACTTATGATTCTGGTCCTAGCACTATCTACAGACCTATCATGATAGACGATGAGAAAAGAGTAGATGAGCACTTGGCAAAGTCTGATGAAGGTCGTGCTACCAGACAAATGAGTATCTATGGAAACACTTCGTTTGTTACCATTGAATACATGGAAACAATGGTTGAAGATAAACGTTTCAGACGACGTAGATACATTGCCCAGGCTTCCCTTCCCATAAGTTACGTCTTCAACAGACTATCAAGTGATCTGGAACCAAGACCCAAGAGCTACGATTGGATCATCAGACGCAATCCAAGTATAGCAGTTCCAGAGGTACAATCACCAATAGACCCTGATATGAATGTTTGATACAATCCAGGGTGGAAATGACCAAGGGTGAATGAATGGGAGCGCTGTAACAAAGAATGGCGAATCAAGAACGTGTGCACTGTAGACAATTAAGACGTACTCATGTACTATGTTAACCTTGTGAAGCTATAGAAGATAGGAGTTCCAGGGATTGATCCCTTCAACTATCCATCTTATGAAGTACTTCCAGAAGAAGAACTTCCTACTCTTTCATGCTACAAGAAGGAACCTCACTTCTGAATTTTTCCTCCTCGTCAGACGCCACCTCCAAATCCAAACTTTATCATCTTTGAGCACAATCCGTGCGACAGACACAAATATCCTTTTGAAGCTCAGGTTTGGAGACGCCTAGCGGTACTCACTGATGCTGTACCCTTTTTCGAACTAGTTAATCTACAACAGATGATGGATTTTCTAGCCTATCTCAACGTGATTCTTCCCAGGAATCATGCTGAACTAGGACGCGTTGAATATACTAAGGATCTTAACTTGGACGATCCAGAAGCAAGTCCAACTTTTGATGTGTAGGAATCCTCAGACTACACCATGGACCTTTGCATGAAGTTACAGACTTATAAAGAAGAGATCCGAAAGCGTCAGAACTCCTTTTGGCAGATTCAACGACATGCACAAATGATGCCTCACTTCTTAGGCACACAATTTCATTGTGTTGCTACCTCTCAGACCCAGTCCAAGCTTGCATTGGACAAAGTTATTCCAGTTTGTCCAATTCTAAATTATAAGGGTAAGAAAAAAGTTGAAGAAGAAGATGATGCTCCTCAATGCAACATTCGTGTTCGTAGAGGCAGGCTTTTCAGACGCGAGATTGAGGCCATTTTCCAAAAGTTGAATGATGAACGAACGTCTGAAGATTTGAAGACCATCAGAAGAGTAAAGAAGTTTGAAGCTCACTGTTCCGGGCTGGAACCTCATTAGAAACCTTATGCATACAGTTATCAATCAAAGATAGGGAGATGCTTTCAATACAAAGGTCATCAGCCTTTCCTATCTATGTCTGATCCTTATGAACTTATGCCGTGGAAGTCCACTTTCTTCTATCCCTCTAATAGAGACTTCTCATTTTCTGTGCATATGCCCTACTCTACCTTCTTCTTCTCACAGACTATTCTGGGTATAGTGGAAGACCCAGATGATGTTATTGAACCATACAGACCCCCCATTAATGAAGATGTCGTTCATGATCAAGGCAAGCTTTGCGCCATGCACTGGAAGATAGGAAGGCCTTAGAGACTAAGCTCAAGAAATGGATGAACATTGATGCCTTCTTTCGCTACCGACGATGCCAACATACTCCTACTCCACCAGGATCACCTATTGTTCTTTGATCTGACTCTGATTCCTCTGACTCTGACGACCCAATTCTTGGAGAACCGGGTTTTGCTGATCGCCATACAAGATGTGGAGAAGGGAAAGGTAAAAACAAGATGTGAAAAGGATCTTGCTTATGAGGGGGAGATATTTCTTAGAAACTCAGGGGGAGTATAATTTTTATGTTATAAGTTTTTTTTCTTTCGTCTTATGCTGTAAAAGACCAAAACACATCATCTTGATGTGAAAATATTTAATAAGACAAGTTGTTTGATTGCTCATTAAACTTATGTCTTCTTTTCTCTCTTGTTGAATATCTTGCTTTTGAAAACAAGTTTTGGCTCTGAATTTTCTTTCTTCATTTCTTTAAGCTCTGTTACATCTTTTTACCAATATTTGTTTGGCATCATAAAAAAGGGGGAGATTGTTGAGTCATAAAGATGAATCAAGACCCTCAATAATTTTGATTTGATGCAAATAAATATTAAGTTAAAAAGATTACGTCTGAAAATGCCAACAAATGAAAGTGTTGAATCTGCGTCTATGAAATACATATGATACACAGACAGACGCTTAAGTCTGAAGAAGTATTTAAAGGCATAGTAAATGCACTGTCCTTTTAATCTGTATTGCAGGGAATGTTCGTGGAACATCCTTCTTAGGATCTGTCGAAGTGCATAAAGGGAAACAGAAAGAAGAGTCAAAGTAGCAAAAGTTTCCCTTGCCTCAAAAGACGAGCTACAGCTAGCAATGAGCACTTGTTTGACCAAGCGATGTGACCACTGCAGCAGAAGGATATGGAGTGCCCCTCAGGGAAGATAAGCAAAGTGCTTTATCAGCTCAAAGTGACTAGTTGGTGACAAGCATTTAATGCTCGCATTAAATGCCCCAACGACCACTCTCCTTCAAATGCTGGTCAGATGCATGCAAGAAGGCCGTTTAGAGACAACATTTACTTCCTCAGCAAGTCTATATATAGTAGAAGAATTGAAGTGCTGAAGACATGAAACTTAATTCAAATCTTTCAAGCATTCTTTAAAGCCTTCATTCTTTCTCTTGTAAAATTCTCTAAGTTGTAAAAGCTCTCAAAACACTTTGCATATTCTGAGAGAAAAAGACTTTGTTATTTATCTTGTATATCCGTCTATAAGACAAAACATATAAGTCTGTGTACCCTTTCAAAAACAAATCTTGTGATTTGTTGTAGAGCCAAAAGTGGCTTGGTAGTAAAGAATACTTGGATTTTTTTAGCTTAGAGAGGCTAAGTATGAAAACTACTTAGGTGAGCCAGAATGGCAGTGAACAATACTTGTAACTTGTTAAAGTTAGTGGAACTTGGTGGGTTGCCAAGAACTGGACATAGTCTTGGGGTGAGACGAACCAGTATAAATTTCTGTGTTCTTTCTTTCTCTGCTCTTCATTTCCTATTTGTTTGAACTGACATTGTTTTGTGATTTAAAATCTTTTTGTTAAAAAAAAGGTTTCGTCTGTGCCTTTGTGCTTAAACATCGTCTGTTATAGTCTTTCTCTAAAAACGTTGTTTTTAAGTACAGACGATAGGTATTTACGAAAAACTTGTGAAAATTCTTGTAAATCACAATTCAACCTCCCTTCTTGTGATTTTCGCCTTTACACATAGGAAGTAACAAAATAACTATATCCTTTATATCTCCAAAATTCCCCTTAAAAAGGGTCTCAAAGATGCTCTTTGGACCTTTTCTCACTTAAGCTAGACTCTCTTAGACATACACTCTGGTAGCTTTCTCGCTTAAGCTAGAACTTTTTCCACTTAAGCTAGTAAATATTTCGCTTAAGCTAAACTACCAGCTCTGCTCCCTGGAGGCACTTTTGCTTAAGCTAGACTGCTCTGACCAGGCACCGAATCTCTGATCTATGGTCCACTTCTCTCATCTTTCTCTTCTTCCTTCTTCCTCCTTCTCTCTGACTTCTTTTCTTTCTTTTCTCTTTCTCTCTCTAACTTTCCCTTCTCCTTTCTATTAAAACTGTGGTGTGTGTGTGGTTAGTGGGCTCGACCCACCTTGGGCCTTGGCTCCCCATCAGGGTCTTATTATGGCTTAGTCGGCTCAGCCCACCTTGGGGTTTGGCTCCCCATCAGGGTCTTATTATCTTATTCATGTTATGAGGTAATTATTATTTATAACGCCTAAGAGTATCCTTAACCATTAAGTAATATACAAATTATGCCATAAAAGATGTCTCTTTAATGACTAAAGTCCATAAATTGGGGACGCTACATATGACACGACAAGTATGCTTACTACAATCAAAGGTTATTTTTTCTTAAAAAACTTATATTCGAGCCAAACCTTTGTCATTTAACTCATAAAATAATCAAGTTTGTGCTAAATTGGAAACGTATAGAAGCCATTGGACTATAGTTAAAAATTAACAAATGAGATTAAATAGTACCCCCACCATTGCCATTATTGTTATCGCCATGATCGTCGCCACTGTCGTCGCTTTTGCCGACACCACCACCACATGATCGCTAGCATCGCTATGATCATCCTTGCTGGCACTACCATGATTGTTGCCACCACCACTAATGCCATGACCTCACCACCTCTGCCACCAGCACCATTGCCATGACCATCGTTACCTCTATTGCCACCACCATTGCACCACATAGCAACAATGGGGTAGTCGTGGCGACAACCGTGGCATTGGTGGTGACGACGATTATGGCGATGATGGCATCGACAATCATGGTGGTGGAGGCGGAGACAATTATGGCAATAGGGACGGTGGTGACAGTCATGGAGGCAGTGGTGCTAGCGATCGTGGCATTAGTGGCAGTGACAATCCTAGCGATAGTTATGGTAGTGGTAGCGAAGACGATCACGAGAAAATGGCTATAGACTATAGTGTGCATGTCTACGAAAATCTATTAATTAAAGATAATTATAGACTATAGTGTTTTTTTTTTTGGAAAAACAAACAAGTAATCTTTCTCAATCTTAAAATGCATTTATAAAATGTTCATTTCTTTAATAATAGAATAATATACTTTAGTTTCTTATTAATTATTTTTAACTTCTTGAATATCTTCTCTTTTACCATGGATAAAGCAACATAATAGAAAGCTTACAAGCTATCCTATTATTTATTTTCTACACTAAATTATCATGTATTGTATCACAATGACATATTTATTGTACAACATTGCTATATAGTATGAAATACTCTCCACACGAAAGACTACGAATCCACTTGTTTCGATATCACTGGACATATATAAAGAATGAAAATAGAACTTTGACAGAAATTAGGAGGGGTGGTCTTTGTATAACCATTTCGTGCAATACAAATTCGCGCTATCAAGCATTTCCCTTTATTGTATATGAATTCCACACTTATTTTTCTGTTTAGGCCAAATGTATTCTCTACTGGAGGACAAATTTGCTCGAGCAAAGTATGACCATTACGGTTAGCAAAACTCTCCCTCCGAGTAATATATATTTTTGTTTGAAATTAACTTAAAAATGATAAAAAGAACTTCACAGCGGAAACGTTATAACACTTGAAATAAAGTACTTAAAACAACTAATAGTAATTAGTTTCGGAGCTTCCAACAAACCAAGTTGATCTGGAGATTTGTGTTTTGGGCATTTATTTTATTTTATAATAATTCTTTTTGGCAGAACACTTTAAATTATGTAACCCCCATCTGCAGTTATAATCTGGCCAGTGATGTATGAAGCAGCTGGAAGGCAAAGGAAAGCAACCAATGCTGATATGTCCTCGGGATCTCCTAGTCGACCAACTGGTATTTGAGACACCATAGCCTCAATGGCTTTATCCGCTTCATCAGCAGCTTTCTATAACAAGAGCAATACATAGAGATTTTGAGCATGGTTGTTGAATTAATAACACAATATGCACCAAAACAGAAGAGATTCACAACTATAAGAAATATGTAACACGGCAATAAAAATACTTCACTGGCATTAATTTATGGGCACTAGCTAGTGCAAAAAATATATTTTACATTAGAGTTTTACGTTGGTTAGTTGACAATTGATGTAAACAAACGTATAGTGGCTCAGTTAACTTACCTCATAAATGCCTTTAAAGTTTTTGCAATTTCTAGTGGCTTATTCCTCTTCGTACAAAAAGGGTTAACGATACAAATTTAAGGGTCTACATAGAAACCTTTAGAAGGATACAAATCTTGCATAGTGATGTAGCTAGGTTGCATGATACAAAGGGTTCATGATACAAATATTTGAAACATGATATTGCTTTATTTTGGGTTTTGAGGGCAATGATTTGAATAAGGGAAGAACAATTGAGAAGCAATTTTGTTGTGGTTGAGGGATGATTATTGCGAGGGAGAAGTTGATGGTAGAAATAGTGGCAATTTTTACATTGGTTGTTTCATAAACCAATGTAAAAAAATTCCCCCATTTAACATCAGATGGGTCTACATCAGTCATAGAATCGATGTAGAAAGTCTGTTTTAACCGATGTTAAATGTCTTCCTTCTACTAGTGGGGACACTGATCAACAATATATGTTTAGAAAAGGAAGGACAAATATTTTATTTAGACTTTGTTGTACTTTTGGTTTTCATATTTTTCAATTTTATTTATTTCGTTTCTCTATTTTTTTACATTAATTTGATTATCTTACTATTTTAATTATGTAATTTTGGTCTGTTTGTTAACTCCACATTCAATATTTAATGAAAATCTGATGTGATAATGTAAGAGAGTGTCATGTCAATATAAATTTGCTGATGTGCCAGTACAATAAAGTGTCATGCTAGTATTTCTATTAAATATTGAATATTAAGTTAACAAATGATTCAAAATTGCACAATTAAAATAATGAAAGGCTAAATACGCTAAAAAGAAATCAAAGGATAAAATTTATGAAATTAAGAAATTGGTGTATCAAAAGTACATTTAAGCTTTTTATTTATAAGTTAAAAGAAATATATAATACTTATAAAAATAAATAAAAATTAACACATTAAATTTATATTACTAATCTATTAATTTATTTCATTTCTTTAAATATCAAATTAGAAAAATTAAAAGTACAAAATATGTCTTCCCTTTTCTTTTCCTATAAAATGGTACTCCCAAACATGCACATGCATGCCTTAAGAATATATAACAAAGATGAGTGATGTGAATCAATCTTGATATGCCTCGGAGTGTATAAGCTTTAACAAAGCATACATACATACCAGGAAAGAATCCAGAAATAAGGTCTTAACAATTCCTGGTGCCACAGCATTTGCACGAATATTATCCTTTGCCCATTCCAATGCTATGTTCTTGGTGAATTGATTGATAGCTCCTGAATAAAATTTATATGCAGATTGATTATCTTCTTCAACTCCAATTTATCACGTTGCATTACAGTTAAAGGGATATAAAGATTTGGAAACATACCTTTGGAGGATGCATAGACAGAACTAAAAGGCAAAGCTTTAGAACCACCGATGGAGGATATGAATACTATGCTCCCATAACCAGAGGCTTTTAGAAGTGGATGTGCTAGTTGACATAGGTGGAAACTAGACTCAAAATTAGTTCCCATTATTGTTGTTACATCTTCTGCAGTATAATCTATGAGGTTCTTAGGAGTATTTGTTCCAGCATTGTTTATCTATAGAAAACCATTTACCAAGTCAACTGATCTAGTCAATTTAATTAGGGGGAAAAAACTGAAACAGGAAAAGAAAAGAAGAGGCAACCATATATCATGTAATTAAGAAGGCTATAATGGTTGAGACCTGAATAAATTGAAAGAAATTTTGACATAAATAATTCTAGTGCCATTCGATATGCATTAACAGAATATTCAGCTCCTTGCATACCAAAGTTTTGTTTGTCACTATAAATAATATTCTCTTGCCATGATTATGTTTTATTCCCTTTTTGCAAGTTACAGTTTGAACTTTTAACAAAGAATTCTGTAGAACAACGGCAACATTTTGTAGGTTCTTAAATGAAAAATTGTCATGATATAGTGTATATTATGCAGAGTATAAAACACACTTTAACAAGTTAGACCGAACAACAAATGATCCCTATTTTTCCAATAACACTTAAAAAGAAATTGTCGATGCTATTACATGAATCACCTGAGACTACAAGGTTGACTTCTTAGAATTAAATTAATGTAAAATTCCGTTAAAAATTTAATCCAAATAGGAGGATCTTACCAGAATGTTGAGCTTTCCATGAAAGATTAAAGCAACATTTTTCATTAAATTTTCACGTTGGTCAGGAGATAGTAGATCACACGCCGACCCAGTTATGCGAAATCCTTTCTTATTCCATTCTTCTAAACATTTATCAATATCTTGTTGATTACGAGCACATATATGCACAGTTGCCCCAAATTCTGCTAACTCTTCTGCTATTGCGTGCCTAATTCATAATAGAATAAAAAATATAATAACAATAATAATAGAGGAATTTACATAAGGAAGTAAAAGACATATATGTTACAGTTAGAGATGAGATTGATATTAGAGAATTGAACGAACCCTATGCCTTGTGTGCCTCCTGTCACTAGAGCTGTCATGCCATGGAGTGACCATCTTTCGCCTTTCAAGCAGCTCAACTTTGTTTCTGCCATTAATTTTTCTGGTTACTACTTTAGAAGGACCCTTCAAACAAAAAAGCATCATAGAAAACAGTTTTGTGTGATTTGGTTGTCAATTTCGTACTTCGGATAAGTGTCTTGACTAGTTTTGTGGTCCAGGATTGGTTTCAGTGACGTATCGTTGGGAGTACATAATTTGTTGTAAATTTTAAAGTTGTTAAATAAGAGTATTTTATAAATCACTTTATAATAATCATTGATTTAAAAATAATATTTAAATATTATGAAATGTTTTGCATCCAACAATTATATATATATATATATATATATATATATATATATATATATATATATATATGGAAATGAGTGTAAAATAATTAATTTCATAAAAAGTGGAAAATAAATATTACAAAAATATTATATTAAATTACAACTTTAATTACTCTTTCATTCTTTCACTAGCATGTCAGTTTCTTGTTCGCACATACAATAACTGTATCCTTGGAAAATAATTATTTTATACGTATTCCATGCTTATAATAAGTGATTTATAATTCTTAATATATTATTAAAAATGTAACTCATTTCATAATTAATTTATGTATTTTGTCATATTTTTTTATTAGTAATTAAATTTACAAATTTGCCGTGGTGGTGCATCCTCTTGTAGTTGTAGTAAAACAAGTTGATTGGCATCCCCTGCTTGCGGTAAAACTAAAACTAAATGCAATACCAATGACTCTGCTAGATGCGCTCCGAGACTGCACTTTATGCTGAGGTTTATGCGGCAGTACTAGCTATTGAGATAGCTCATCAAAAGGGTTGGCAAAATTTATGGTTAGAATAATTGTGATTTGCAGTTGGTCATTTGCATTCCTTAAATCTAAAATATTAAAAATGATATTAATAAAAAAAATCACACATTAATCAATTGTTATTATGATATTAAAAATTATATTATAAAAATGAAAAATTTAAACAGATGTAAGTTTTTTAAATCCCAGAAAAAATATAAAAATAAATTATTTAAATCAAAACACATTAATTTTATTGTATAATAATGTGTGAAATTCAAAATTTTAGAAATTAAATTCAAACTAAGATTAAAATAATATTAAATTTCAAATCATCTAGAATAGAGCAATAATTATCTCTTAGGAACAGTTAAATAATATTATATTGAAATAATAATAAAATTATTGATTTTAAAAAATATTTCAAATATGCACAACAAACTGTCATAGTAATATTATTATAATATTATTTTTCAAAATACATTTATAAAAAAGAAAATAATGATAGTAAAAAATCACTTATAATAATAATAATAATTTAATTAAGATTAAAATAATCTTAAACTTCAAATTATCTTGAAAAGAAAAGCAATTATCTCTCAATTATAGTAAAAAATTAATATAATAAATACATAAAAATACTGCAAATAATAATAAAAATGTTGCTTAATATTTATATATATATATATATATATATATATATATATATATATATTATAATCTTCAAACAAGTATAAATTAAATAAAAATAATACTAATAATAAAATTTAACAATACTAATAAAATGTAAAATATAAAATATAAAAGTAAATTAATGAAAAAAAAATACTACAGTAATAATATAATAATAGTCTAAAATAAAATAAATATAATAAAAAAAACACACATAATAATAAATTGTTATTATAATAATAAAATAACTCTTGAAATATACAGTACTTCAAGCAACTACTAATAATCATTAGCTTTGGAGCTTCTGACAAACCAAGTTGATCCAGAGATTTGGGTTTTGGGCAAGTACGTATTTCATTTTATAATTCTCTTTGGCATAACACTTTAAATTATGTAGCCCCCATCTGCAGTTATAATCTGTCCAGTGATGTATGAAGCAGCTGGAAGGCAAAGGAAAGCAACCAATGCTGATATGTCCTTAGGTTCTCCAATGCGACCAGCCGGTGTTTGAGATATCATAGCCTCAACCATTTTATCCCCTTCATCAACAAATTTCTATAGCAAGAGCAATACATAGAGATTTTGAGCATGGATGCTGAATTAACAGCACAATGTGCAGGAGAACAGAAGAAGCTGATAACAACTATAGGAAATATGTAGCAAGGCAATAAAAATAATTTGTTAGCATGAGAAATGCTAGCAATACACTCTCTATCACACTCTTTTGAACATACTTTTTATGATTGATTATCTCTCATGATTTTGTAGTTTTTAATAAATTCCAACCAATGATAGAGTGTGTGTTGGAAGGATTATGTTAGAAAGTGTGTTATTAGCACTTCTCTTGTTGGCATTAAGGTAATTAAAGAGAATTTGTATTTTTTAAGTTAAAAGAATTGTATAATATTTATAAAATAAATAAAAGATTTAAACATTATATATGTTTGTATATATATAATAATTTATTATTTTATTTCCTTCATATAAAATCATTATCAAATTAGAGAAATTAAAAATCCCATACATGTCTTAAGAAAGTTTATAACAAAGATGAGTGATGTGAATCAATGTTGATATGCCTCGCAATAATGTTTAAGCTTTAACAAGTAATTAACTATACATACCAAGGGAGCCTCTAAAAGTAAGGTCTTAACAAGTCCAGGTGCTACAGCATTTGCACGAATATTATCCTTTGCCCATTCCAATGCTATGTTCTTGGTGAATTGATTCATAGCTCCTGAATAAAATTTATATGCATATTGATTATGCTATCTTCTTCAACTCCAAAATTATCACGTCGCGTTATAGTTAAAGGATATAAAGATAGGGAAACATACCTTTAGAGGATGCATACACAGAACAAAACGGCAAAGCTTTAAGACCTGCAATGGAGGATATGAATACTATGCTTCCATATCCAGATGCTTTTAGAAGTGGATGTGCTAGTTGACATAGGTGGTAACTAGACTCAAAATTAGTTCCCATCATTGTACTTACATCTTCTGCAGTATAATCTATGAGGCTCTTAGGTGTATTTGTTCCAGCATTGTTTATCTATAGAAAAAACCCATTTACCAAGTCAACTCAAGTCAAGTTAGGGGGAAAAACTGAAACTGGAAAAAAAAAAAAAAGAAAAAAAAAAGAAGAAGAAGAGGCAACCATATATCATGTAATATTAAGAAGGCTAATGGTGGAGACTTGAATAAATTGAAAGAAATTTTGACATGAATAATGGTTGTACCTTTTCTATGCATTTTTACAGAATTCAGTTCCTAGCATACCAAAGTTGTTATTAGAAATACTTAATAATATCTTGCTATCATTATGTTTTATTGCCTTCTTACAGGTTACATTCTGAACTTTTAACATAGAATTTTGTAGAACAACTGCAACATTTTGTTGCTTCTCAAACGAAAAATTGTCTTGATTTAGAGTATATTCTGAAGATTGCAGACACTTAATTAGTTTAACAAGTTAGATCAAACACACAAATGATCCCTATTTTTTCAATTAAACTTCAAAAAATTGTCAATACCATACAAAGTCCAAACTACATAAATCACCTGGTGACTATAAAATTGAGTTTGTAAAATTAAATTAATGTAAATCTTTTTAAAATTTAATCAAAATCATAAGATCTTACCAGAATGTTGAGCTTTCCGTGAAAGATTGAGGAAACATTTTTCATTAAATTTTGACGTTGGTCACGAGATAGTACATCACATGCCGACCCTGTCATTCGAAACCCTCTTTTATTCCATTCTTCCAAACATTTATCAATATCTTGTTGATTACGTGAACATATATGCACAGCTGCCCCAAATTCTGCCAACTCTTCTGCTATTGCGTACCTAATATATTCAAAATGGAATAAATAATAATAATAATAATAATAATAATAATAATAACAGAGGAATTAATATAATATCCTAAGTAAAAGACATTAGAGAATTGAACGAACCCTATGCCTCGTGTGCCTCCTGTAACTAGAGCTGTCATGCCATGGAGTGACCATCTTTCGTCTTTGAAGCAACTCAACTTTGTTTCTTCCATTAATTTTTCTGATTACTAGTTTAGTGAGATCCTTCAAACAAAAAAGCAGCATATAAAATAGTTTTATGTGATTGACTGTCAGTTTCGTACATTGGATAAGCTTCTTGACTAGTTTTTGTGGTCCAGGATTGGGTTCACTGACGTATCCTTGGGACCTGAAAGTAGGTAATTTGTTGTACTATCCATAAATTTTAGGCGAATTCTAGCGTGTAGACGTGTTGCAAATGGTGCACGAGTGGAGAAGCAGGTTGCTGTAGTTTAAAATAATAATAATTAGTTATTTTTACTTTATTAAAAATACGAAATGACTATTATGCCTCTTCCTTTTTCAATAACTACCCCCACCAACTTCTCATCTCTGCACTCTCATTGCCATTCCAAGCAACGAAGCTTCCAGCATTTTCTTAAAGCCCACCGCATCGCCGCCGGCTTGATGAAGTTCCTTCTTGAAATGGGGCGGCGGCGGCAAGAACAACACCAACATCCTCTGCGCCGACACAACTGGTAGATGCAAAGGGGGGACAAGATCTGGCTCTTTCTGTTACGGCAATTGATCGTGGCAGTGGAGGATCAAATACCAAATTATAAAGTTGAGTTGGGGGTTTTTTTTTTTTTTTTTTTAATTTTTCCTCTTTTTTTATTATGTGTCAATAATATGATCGTTGTTAAATGCAGAAGGTAATGCATAAAAATGATATGACGAAGGAATGTTGATATTGAATTCAAAGCAATATGATGGTAGTCTTACAAAATAAAGATACCAAAGCATAACCACACTCCCGTTTTACATGGTCAATAACGTGGGTAGTTAGATTAAAAATATCTAACCTTTATCTGCACATAGGACTTCAATTAACCAAATCTTTTGACTCAGAACAGAAAATTAGATAGACTAAGGAAAACAACTAAGCTAAAAATAAGTGCTAAACGTAACAACCAACATTCATCCCCTTCTTTTGTCTGAACGCTATCTTCCCCTTCTTGTTACCCATTGCCACGAACCTTAAAAGTCCTTCACTTCCACCGCAATTTTTGGTCATAGTCCCCACTCTTTCGTTCCGATCAAGATGCTCACCAAGACGCATCGCTGCTTGATGTGCGATGACAGTCACCTAGAGGCCACCAATCTGCTCTCCGACGACTTGTTTTTAATGCAGGGATAAAATAGTCTATTCATATATAATTACATTTTAATATATTTTTTAACCAAATAAATATTTAGTTACTACTTTAAAATCTGCACCATTCAATTATTTTATTTTATATAAGAAGGGTAAAATTATCTTTTGACTAACATAACACAATGGTCCATGCCTTCATGGGTGAACCACCTATTCAAGGGTCCACAGTAAAATTTGCATAAATTTTAATAAGTTGACTTTTTACGTGATAGTTAAAAAGCTTAAGTTCACTTTTTTTTTCTCTATGTAGTTTTATGATTGTATAATTTTAGTCCCTTTTTTATTGCACATTTAGTTTTCACATTTTTAAATTTTAGTATTTTTAGTTCATCAATGACAGTGCATCACATATGTTAATGTGACATGAACAATATGTCAAAAGCCCAAAACCATAAACAATGTCACCATATTATTAGTGTCACATCACCTGCTACAACATGTCAGTGACATGTCATCAATTTTTGTTAAAAAATAACAAACTTTTAGTGGAAAAAATTACTAAATTTTAAAAATATGGAGACCAAATGTACAATAAAATTTTTTCAGGGACCAAAATTTACAATTGTAAAATTATAGGGACAAATTTAAGCCTAATTAAAATTTTAAAATTGTTTAATAAGAGTATTTTATATAAACAACTTTATCATAATACTACCTCCGATCTTTTTTATAAGAAACAAGTTATAATGTATAAAAATGACCGGAGGTAGTAATTGTTTTAGAAATAATATTTAAATATTTTGACTTCACATTATATGTTTTGAAGACTATCTTCAAATCCAACCATTATAACTATAAGATTGATTCTAAGGTGCACAAGTAGAATGGATCTTGTACTGTGCACAATTAATATGGATCGTTAGATGCTAAGTTCTAGATATGGGTGACTAAGATGAAGAAAAGGTGTACGTGTTTGCTAGCACACTTGATTGTAAGTTTTTAGTTATTAAAAAATTATCCACCTGCACTTTATTTTCAAAGTGTGTAGTTTTATAATTATAATATTAGAAAAAAAAAAGGCAAATCAGGCAGAAGTACGTGCCTTTCTCTCTCTTCGAAAACAGAAGAGCCAAAGCTTTGCCGGAGTGTGTGAAACCCTTTCTCTCTCTTTCAAAAGCTAATGTTGAGTGCTTTCGCTGGAGTGGGTCTCCCTTTTTGCCACCGTCTTTATTTCGTAGCCTAACTCGTTCCTCCATTACCAAAATACCCCAACCTTGGGCACTTGTTTGGGAAACATTTTGGAATTGCAGAGCTGGGTGCGTTTTTCTAAGTCAAGCGGATTTGTGGCGATGAAGAATGTAGGCAATGGCGATATTGTTTTTGCGTTTATAGTTCATTTTCGCTTACACAGTTTGGTGCATTTCTGGATTTGTGGTGATGAAGTATGTATGATTTGCCTTTTTTTTAATATTATAAAACCACACACTTTGAAAACAAAGTGCAGGTGGGTAATTTTTTAATAACTAAGAACCTACAATCAACTGTGCCAGCGAACACGTACACCTTTTCTACATCTCAGCCACCCATATCTGGAACTTAGAATCTAACGGTCCATATTAATTGTACACGGTACAAGACCCATTCTACTTGTGCACCCTAGAATCAGTCTATAACTATATCCACCAGATTCTTATTACCTTATGTCATTCTCCTTTAGTCAATTATTAAAGAAAATATAGAATTAATTTGGTATGAGAAAACGTTTTCATTCTTGTTGTTTACACTTCCTTTCAAAATGTTGAAAACAACTTTTTTCCCTTCAATTTTGAGTATCATTTTCAACACAATTTTCAGTTTTTTAACTGAAAATGAAAATAAAAAATGGACAAACTAAACAATCCCTTATATTTGTACAAGAAGAAAGCTAGTAACACATGCTTTTTAACGACTCTATTATTAGTTAAAATTTATTAAAAACTATAAAAATATGAGAGAGATTCATTAAATTATATGTGAAACCCACGAAAGATTATAATTTTAAATAAATTTTAGTCAATAATAAAAATGTGTGTTCAAAAGAGTATGTTACTGGTATTGTCCTTTGTACAATTAATTTATATAAGTATTAGTACAATAAAAATAGACAAGAAAAGAAAGAGAAACATAGTGTAAAATAATTGATTTGATAAAAAAAAATGGAAAAAGAATATTACCAAATAATATGGTAAAATATGTTTTTCATCCCTTAACTTTTGGCAAATTTTGTTGTTAATCCTTAATAAACAAAATTTTGACTGATATTAGTTCTTATATTTTTCTTCGTTAACATTTTTAATACTTCCCGTCAAGTATCACCATTAAGTGATGATGTGACAGCCACATCGTTTGCCAGGTGGACTACTAATATAACGTGGCAACCACATTTAAAAGTTTTGGATAAATTATGTTCTTTGTCTTATTATTTATTTTCTATACACAAAATTATCATGTATTATATCACAATGACATATGGAGTAAACATTTGGCAAGCAAAATTTTTTTTAGCAAAACCAGAATATATATATATATATATATATATATATATATATATATATATATATATATATATATTTGTTTGAAATTAACTTAAAAATGATAAAAAAAACTTCTCAGTGGAAATATTATAACACTTGAAATATAGTATTCAAAACAACTAGTAATAATCATTAGTTTCAGAGCTTCTGACAAACCAAGCTGACAGAAAATTTGTGTTTTGGGCATTTTTTTTATTTTATAATTATTTTTTGCATAACACTTCAAATTATGTAAACCCCATCCGCGGCTATAATCTGTCCAGTGATGTATGAAGCAGCTGGAAGGCAAAGGAAAGCAACCAGTGCTGATATGTCCTTAGGTTCTCCAATTTGACTAGCTGGTGTTTGAGATATAATAGCCTCAATGACTTTATCCCCTTCATAAGCAGATTTCTATAACAAGAGCAGTACATAGAGATTTTGAGCATGGTTGCTGAATTAATAACACAATATGCACAAGACCAAAAGAGATTGACAACTATACAAAATATGTAACACGACAATAAAAATACTTTCACTAACATTAATTTATGGGCACTAAGGCAAAAAAAATACATTTTACATTGGATTTTTACATCGGTTAGTTGACAATTAATGTAAACAAAATGTATGGTGGCCTTTTTGTAAATAAGTAGATATTTTTAAATCAGTTAGTAGTATAACTGATGTAGAAAATAGCTTTTACATTGGTTATATTAACATTTGATGTAAAATGTTCAGTCTTAACAATTAATATAGTGCTCGACCATGCCTTCATTATCTCTCACCCACACCTTTCTTTTTCCCCTCTCCCAAACCCTAACACTACCACTCGTTGTGTGAAATAGAGAGTTAGTGAGAGAAATACTTTGAGACAAAGAGGCAAGAACAAAAAGGGCCTCGACCCCTATGGTGACTGTGATGGTGGTCGTGAGTGAGGAAGAGGAGTGGAGAAAGTGAGGAGGAGGACATTGGTTGGCAATGTCACCAATGCAGACATGCACTACTACAAAAAGGCCTTTTTACATTAATTCTACGACTGATGTAGATTCTACTGTCGTAAAAACTATTCACATTTTACATTGGTTGTTTCATAACCGATGTAGAAATTGTTAAAAAAAACCACATTAGGCACCATTACACTCGCCATTTCCCCTTCTGGTAAACCTGTGCCAAATCTAGATCCTCAAAATCAGAAATACAAACATGGTTGAACCCCCAATCCCCCCAAAGCACCAGATCTATCCATAAATGGGGACGAAGAAGAAACTGGCTGCCTCCCTCTCTGGTTCGCTAGATCCAAAATGGCAAGAAAATCGTAAGAAAGTCATATCCAAAACACACGAAGAAGAACTTGCCAGATCCAAAATCACACCATTAAGAGTGCACAACCACAAGAAAATCATGACAAGGAATGAAAGGTCTAAAAAACACAAGTGCGAAACAAAGCAACGAATTGGAAAGAAAAAGAACTCACCGTGAGCATAGTGGAAGGCATAGGGCGACGATAATACAGTGGAGGGATGTGGTGGTGGCGAGGGCGATGTAAAGGTAGAAGAGGGCCTTGATGTGGAGGAGGGAGAAGGCGGTGTGAACACATTCTCTTGTTTCATTTTGATGTGGAGGTTTCGTTTGGGATCCTTCATGAGGACACAAATGGTGAAACCATTGTTGAAGGATTGTACACTATGGTGGAAACATCTTAAGGGGTTGAAGAAGAGTGGTGGGGTTGGCTTAGGGAGATTGTAGCGGAGGAAAGGCTTGAAGAGGCATAGATAATGTTGTGTTTTAATTAGTGAATTTGAATTTTTATTTTTTATATTGGTTAACATTTTAACTGATGTAAAAAATAACTTTCTACATCAGTTAAAATTTTAACCGATGTAGAAATTTTCTATTTATTTACAAAAATGCCACCACACATTTTTACAGCAGGTTTTCATATAATCGATGTAAAAATGATGACATAAAATCTATATTTTGTAGTGGTGGTGGTTGAGAGTGTGGAGCAACGACACAATGATCTACGATGGCAGAGGACACACGCAGACTGTGGCTATCAGAAATCGCTCCAACGATGACCCATGGTGGTAGGCTGCCCTTGACCATAGCTTAAGGATAGCTTTTTGTTGATGCTATCTATCAATTAGACTTTTGTGAAGTTCCTAGTTTATGTTCACAAAACTGCATTGTTTTTATTCAAAGTAAACTCTTAAGTTTAATTTAAGATGACTCTTTTAATTGTAGTTGTTTTCTTAGTGAAATATTGCATCGTGGTTGTTTCCATTTATTGTTTGCAACTGCTAGTGGCTCATTCCTCTTCGTAGAAAAAGGGTTCACAATACAGAAGGTCTGCATGATACAAATATTTTGAGGGTTACAAATCTTGTCAAAGTGACGCAGTTTGCACGATACAATGGGTTCACGATACAAATCTTCGAAGCAATGTGATTTTGCTTTGTGTTGGGTGTAACACCCTAAAAATCTACACTCGTTATGTCTGTCATGTGTGAAGTGGTATGATTTCAATTAAGTATCTGTGGAATTATTTTCATTAAATGAAAATAATTAAAATTTGTGTGAATTAGAGTCAAGTACATAATTTATAGCTTTAATTAATTATTTCTCTGTTAAATCAATTCTCAGTGTTTGAATAATTAAAGAAATACAATTACTGATGAAAATAAATTTACTGAAGATTTAATTAATTAATTAAATATGCTTTACAAAAATATTAAATAGAATGAGAATGAATTAAAAATCTTTTTTCTCATTGATTAAAGACTAGATGACCAAATCCCGCAGAGACCCAAAACCCAAAACTGGAAAATATCCTAACCCTAGACCTAGTGGGCCCGTGTGGGCCCAACACAAAAACAAAACCCTAGCTAAGGACATGGGGGGAATTTTTTAAAACTTTTACTTTCCTCTCTCTTCTTTTTTAGGGTTTGCAAGAGTGTTTTTCTCCCATTTCACTTTTCTTCTTGCACAAGTTCATCTTATTTTCTCCTGCTTCTCTCTAAATTCTGCACCTTCTCTCTAAGATTCAAGCAATCAAATCAAAGTTTCCATCAATTAAATTTGGATATATTGTTGAGGAGAGCAAAGGCTACCCAACAACACCATTTTTGCTTCTTTTGAGTGAGGAACCAAAGAGGTATGGAGGGGTTTCTATCTTTCCTAAGCTATTCCTTGTTTGTCTTAATGTTTTTGGGTTGTTCATGTGATTGTGAGTCTCTTGACACCATGGGTGTCTCAAGAGCATGTGAAATATGTTGAAATGTGTTGTTTGCTACTTGTACACTGCAACTGTTTTCTTCTTTGTCGAAAATACTTTCGTGCATTATTTTGCAATATAAATATGTTTTCCTATGTTTTGGAACCTTCGGACATCATGGTATTTTTTTCAGAATGTTCTGAAAACTAGAACTATTTCTTTTGGAATTATTTTCATTTACTGCTGATTATGTGAAAGTGACAATTTTGAATTTTATAAAGATTTTGGCATACGTTTTTGGAAAAATGGGCTCATTAATTCAATTTATATGTTATGACAGTAATCCCTGAATTTTTGTAAAGTCAGAAAAAATCAGGAACCATTTTTAGGAAATTAATGTTGTGAAAACCGAAAAACTGGACAGCAGAGTATTTAAATGTAGAAAATATATTTTTATGAGAATTTTGCCATGAGAAAAATTTGTAACACCATTTGGACTATGTATACTGTCTATGAATTTTCTCATAATTTTATGAACACTTTTTTTAATTATTTGCATTTTCATATGGAAAACTCTGTTTTGGGGCAATAATGTTTGAGAAATACAAAAAGGGCATTTTCAGTAGGTATTTGGGACTGAGAAAATTCCATGTGCTGTCTCACATGTTGGGTACATTTCCTGTAAATCTAAAAGGAAAACAAAGTTGATTTGCTTTTTACCAAAAATGTAGAAGTGTACTTTACAGAGCCTGTCCAACAACCATAATTAATTCAAAAATAATATTTATGGGTGGAATTTTAGGGAGAAAAAATTATATAATGAAATATATGTGATTTATTCTCTGTAAAATCTCATGGAATTCTGTGTTAATATGCTAAGTTAAATAATTTTTTGTATGTGTGCACAGCTATAGGTATATGCATGAAAATTAATTGTGATTGTGTAATTGTGCCTAATGCTATTCGTTGGATTTGCTAATGGACATTTCACCTCAAAAGGTAAATTTCTATCAAAAATATGTGTGTAATGTTGTTTAATGGATTATGTTAAATTATTGAATTATTGTTTGTTAATGATTATTATGCTATTAACTGTAAATTGGAGACCGGGAGGAGCGTGATCCTTGGGCAAAGAGTGCTGAAATTTTCTTGTGCATGTGACTTGTTTGCA
This sequence comes from Pueraria montana var. lobata, assembly GCA_026413185.1. Taxonomy (NCBI): domain Eukaryota; kingdom Viridiplantae; phylum Streptophyta; class Magnoliopsida; order Fabales; family Fabaceae; genus Pueraria; species Pueraria montana. The sequence goes on along the minus strand of CM048650.1, from coordinate 70,889,769 downwards.
ATGTTTTGTGGTTGTGGGGACAAGAATAATTCATTCTTGTGTGGGAGCAAGTGAACTCCAAACGGAGTACACTTGTAGATGCTAGAAAATTATTCTAGTAATTGAGGACTTTCACTATGTGCAATAGTGAATTAATTATAATTAAAGAGTGGAAACTTAATAATCTTATGAGTTAATAACTAGGAATTTCCTATGCGCACGGAAGACATCGGATAATGGACTTAGAAAGAAATCTAGGACCCTTGCATGGATTTGGACAAAATGACTTAAGTAAGCATAAAACGTGACAGTGAGTGAGGATTTCAATAAAACAAAGTAAGACAGTTAAGATTATGATGTAGGTCATGATTGGGTAACGTGCAATACGCACATATGTTTGAAAGTTTATAAATTGTGATTGTCCGAATCATGGTGAGAACCGAAAGGAGGAAGGAACCTCCAATGCCAAGTCGTGTGAGACGGTTGAACGAATTTGTTCATGGACAAAGCTTGAATGGACAATTGTGGAAGAGATTGTGTGGGGGCTTCACATGTTGTGAGCAATATGCTAGTGAGGAATGGGGTCGGAATATGTGACCACTATGGTGTTGGAGAGTGGATCTCCGTATGGTATGTCGGGGACATATGTCATGGAAGATCGTCGTTCGGTACCTTTGGCAGAGAAGTCACACCAACATATAAGATATGAACCCGATGAGAGGGAGTGGTTGAGGAGTTAATCCTCAGAGATTGGATGATCTCACAAAGGGGTACCTGAGGTGTGCTCGCTGACTTGCTGTTTCTTGGGGATCTGGCGCAGAGTTTTTGGTTGTGTTTCCACAATGTCAACTTGGCAATCCTGACAAATGCGAGACACAACCGTGTTGGAGAGAGCCCAGCCATTGTACCATGGTGAAGGTTGTACTCCCAGCAAGTCATTTGACTTAAATTGTGTAAGTCCATTGAGTTCTGGGAGTTCCAGTGGCAGCGGGCCCGAGTTGTGTTGAGATTGTATGATATAGAGAAATAGTATAATAGACCAGGAACTTCGAGTGAGACTCGTGAGAGCACCGTTGTAAGGTGGTTGATTGTTGTGGGTTGCTTGAGACCGAACAGTCATTTGTTTGTTAGTTTAGTGGAGGATAGAGACTCACTCCATACCTTTATTTTTCCAGATATCGATGGCTCAGCGGAGGCCCTCCACAAGGGTATAGGTAGTGACGTTTGAAGGTCACTGGACCCACGATGGGGTACTCGACGAGGATCACTTCGTGGGCCACGTGCGTTTTGGGGTGGTGTCACTCACGCTCCAGTTTGAACAGCCGACATACTACGACTTCTTTTTGTGGTTTACTCAGCCTACTCCACCGTACTATCGTCATACTGCGCCGGTGGAGATCGTGGAGCTTTCTTCAGACACTTCTGAGTCGTCATCCTCATCTTCTTCTGATCCACCACCAGAGGGCCAGTCTCTTCCTCACATTGATCAAGATGCCACATCTTCCGACGACCTTTCTCCGAGGTCAGTGCTTCTTCCCTTCTGCTCGAGGTTGCTTCCGGCTAGGACAAGCACTCATCGCAAAGTGGTCATGTGGGGTAGCCGTAGAGGGCAGTGACACTGAGGATGAGGAGGACTTTGAGGAGGATCCCGAGCCGATGGAGGAGAATCCTGAGGAGGACCCCGAGGAAGATCCTATGGACGAGGGCTATAAGATCTCTTCTCAGGGGTCTTGCTAGAGATTCCTCTGACATCTTTTCTCTATGGGTACAGTCTGACATAGGGGTAGGGTTTAGAGATGACTACTCTGAGTCATAGGCTTTTCCCTTCTTTTGTATTTTGATATGGGTAGGCTTAGATTCAGAAATTTTGTATGTTGTTTCAGTCATCTATTTTCTTATTTCGGTGTATTTACTACTTTAGACTTGGGCTGTACATGATATTAATCCTGTGTGTGAGACACTTCTAACCCTTACACTCAGAAACTTATTTATCTATATATGTATATATTGGTGGCCACAAAGGTACACCTCATTATATCTGTTTTACGTTTTTATTTTGATTAATGTTTATTTCCAATATAATGATCATGTGATGTTTATACAATGTGGTTTTACGCTAAATTATTTTACGGCTAGTGGAGTTTGAAAACGTTTTAAAATCTACTACTATTTTTGTTTAATTACTTGTCTCTTTCATGTTCCAACGATGCGAAATTGAATAGTTTAATCACGTTTTATTAAAATAAAATAAAAAATGAATTATAAGTAAACCCGAATTTAGGGTGTTACATTGGGTTCTAATTGCGATGATTTGAATAAAAGAAGAACAACTAAGATGCAATTTTGGTGTGGTTGTGGGTTGATTCTTACGGGAGAGAAATTGATGGCAAAAATAGTGGCAATTTTTACATCGATTGTTTCATAACTGAAGTAAAAAAATTCCCCCCATGATGTAGAAAACTCGTTTTAACTAATGTTAAATGTCTTCCCTCCACTAGTTAGGACATTGATCAATAATATATGTTTAAAAGGGAAGGGGAAATATTTTATTTCTACTTAGTTGTACTTTCGCTTTTCCTAGTTTTCAATCTTACGAATTTTGTTCCTCTATTTTTTTTTACATCAATTTGGCCATCTTAATATTTTAATTATGTAATTTTGGTCTATCTGTTAACTTAACATTCAATGTTTAACAAAAAACTGATGTGACAGTGGAGGAGAGTGTCATGTCAATATAAATTTTCTTATGTGCCATTATAATAAAGTGTTATGTTAGTATTTCTATCAAATATTGAATCTTAAGTTAACAAATAATTCAAAATTGCACAATTAAAATAAGGCTTAATTAAGTTTTTGTCCTTGTAATGTTTTTTCATTTTTCATCATGTAATTTTTTTTTTCAAAATCGTCCTTGTAAGTTCCAAAACTTTCATTTGTTGTCTGTACTGTCAAACTCCGTTAAAAAAAGTGAAATTGTTGATGTTAGCATGACGTTAACACATGCCTCATCAGTAAAAATGACATTAGCATGCGGCACATCATTAGTGTTGTGTCAGTAAAAAGTGCCACGTCATCGAAATTTACAGAAACTAAAAATGAAAAAAAAAAAAGAATTTACAGGGACTAAAAATGAAAAAAATATTTTACAGGGATGAAAAATGAAAAAAAATTACATAAAGTAAAAGAAAAAAGTAACATATTTGCAAGTACGAAAAAAAATTAAGCCTTAAATATAATATACAGGTTTAATTGAAAATTAATATAAGATTAATAGGCACTCATTTTCTAAACCTTTCTTTACTTTTTTTTGTCTTGTTCAACACTATAAGACCACTCACACATTACATAAACACTCTAGACTCTCTCGCTCACCATATATATTATTCTTTCCCCCTCGAACACACAAATATCTTAGAAGAAAAAAAATACACACTTTAGGCACTCTTAACATGAGAACACACACACAAATAATAAATTCATCACTTATTCTCTTTTTTTCCTCACTCACCACTCACACATTCATTGTTTTCATAGTTTTTTTTGTTTCTTTTATCATCATTCACAATAAATATGGGTGAAAATAGGCTAGGTGACTTGTCGGGGGCCTACGGCTTGGCTTGCGTAAAGCCTAGCCTAGTTTGGTCTGGTTATTAAAAATGTCAAATCTAGGACAAAAGCCCTTTACAGGCCACCTAGCCTATTTTCACCCTGTCTTCTATGAATGATGATATAAGAAATGGAAAAAAAGGTGTAAAAAAAATTGAATGTGTGAGAGTGTTGAGTGATGAAAAAGAAAGAGAATAAGTGATGAATTAATTATGTGTGTGTGTGTGTGCTCTCATTGAGAGAGCCTAAAGTGTTATTTTTATTCTTCTTCTAAGGTATATATGTGGGTGTTCGAGAGGGAAAGAATAATGTATATGGTGGGTGAGTGAGAGAGTTTGGAGTGCTTATGCAATGTGTGAGTAGCCTTATAGTGTTGAACATGAAAACAAAGGTGAAGAAAAGTTTAGAAAATGGATAATTATTAATTTTTAATTAAACTTATACGTTATATTTAAGGTTTAATTTTTTTTCATGATTGCAAATATGTTATTTTTTCTTTTAGTCTATGTAATTTTTTTTTCATTTTTCGTCCTTATAATTTTTTTTCACTTTTAGTCCCTGTAAATTCTGATGACGTGGCACTTTTTGCCAATATGGCACTATGCGAACGTGACACATGTTGACGTCATTTTTGCTTATGTAATTTAATGTTTTTTTAATGAGGTTTAACAATAGGGACTAGAAGAAAAAGGTTTAGAACTTACATGGACAATTTTGAAAAAAAAATTATGAGTATGAAAAATGATAAAGTACTAAATTACAAGAATGAAAAAATTAATTAAGCCCTAAAAGTACATTTATATTAAGAAAATGGGAATATCAAAAGTACGTTTTAGTTTTTTATCTATAAGTTAAAAGAAGGTTAACTTGATTTGTGGGTCCCCATATTCTTATTAACTTTTTAATTAGGTCCTAAATGTTTTTTTTTTCTTTTAATTGGGTCTCTGAACTTTTATATTTTTTTTAATTGGGTCTTTTCGTCTAATTGCTGTTTTGAAAAATAATTGCAAACTCCTAATTAGAGGTGCAAACAGTGAATTGATGCTTCTAGAATGTGTTGTAAGCACAACTAAGTAAATTGTGAGAGTTTTCGACAAAGTTTCAACCTTTTACAAAGTCAAACAATTATGAGAGGCCTGTGAAAGAATACTTGAATTGAATTGACCTACAAAGGTTAAAACTCTACAGAAATCTCTTACAATTGACTCAGTTGTGTTTATAACACATTACAGAAGCACTAGTCCATTGTTTGCACCTCTAACTAGGAATCTACGGATAATTTTTCATAATGACAATTAGATGAGATGATCCAATTAAAAAATAAATAAAAGTTCAATGACTCAATTAAAAGAAAAAGAAAAGTTCAGGAACTTAATTGAAAATTAGGTAAAAGTATGGGGACCCGCAGAATAATTAAACCTTAAAAGAAATATTTAATATTTATAAAAATAAATAAAAATTAAAACATTTAATTTATATTAATAATCTATTAATTTTTTTAAAATAATTATCAAATTAGAAAATTTAAAAGTAGAAAATCTGTCTTCCCTTTTCTTTTCCTAACAAAGATGAGTGATGTGAATCAATCTTGATATGCATGCCTCGGAGTGTATAAGCTTTAACAACGCATACATACCATGAAAGAATCCAGAAGTAAGGTCTTAACAAGTCCAGGTGCTACGGTATTGGCACGAATATTATCCTTTGCCCATTCCAATGCTATGTTCTTGGTGAATTGATTCAGTGCTCCTGAATATAATTTTATATGCAGATTAATTATGCTATCTTCTGCAACTCCAAATTTATCACGTCGTGTTCTAGTTAAAGGATATGAAGATAGGGAAAAATACCTTTAGAGGCTGCATAGATAGAACAAAGAGGCAAAGCTTTCAGACCTGCAATGGAGGATATGAATACTATGCTCCCATAACCAGAGGCTTTTAGAAGTGGATGTGCTAGTTGACTTAGGTGGTAACTAGACTCAAAATTAGTTCCCATTATTGTAGTTACATCTTCTGCAGTATAGTCTATGAGGTTCTTAGGAGTACTTGTTCCAGCATTGTTTATCTATAGAAAACCATTCACAAAGTCAATTCTAGTCAAATTAAATATTTAACTAGGCGGAAAAATTGAAACGGGAAAATAAAAGAAGATGCAACCATATATCATGTAATTAAGAAGGCTATAATGGTGACTTCAATAAATTGAAAGAAATTTTGACATAAATAATTCTAGTGCCTTTCAATATGCATTATAACAGAATATACTCAGTTCATTGCATACCAAAGCTTTGTCATTATAAATAATATTCTCTTGCCATGATTATGTTTTATTGCCTTGTTGCAAGTTACAGTTTGAACTTTTAACATAGAATTAATCTAAATAGGAAGGTCTTACTTACCAGAATGTTGAGCTTTCCGTGAAAGATTGAAGCAACATTTTTCATTAAATTTTCACGTTGGTCCCGATAAAGTACATCACATGCCGACCCTGTTATGTGAAATCCTTTTTTGTTCCATTCTTCCAAACATTTATCAATATCTTGTTGATTACGTGAACATATATGCACAGCTGCCCCAAATTCTGCCAACTCTTCTGCTATTGCGTACCTAATATATTCAACAAAATGGAATAAATAATAATAATAATAGCAATAACAGAGGAATTAATATAATATAAGGAATTAATAGACATTAGAGAATTGGACGAACCCTATGCCTCGTGTGCCTCCTGTGACTAGAGCTGTCATGCCATGGAGTGACCATCTTTTGTCTTTCACGGAGCTCAACTTTGTTTCTGCCATAATTTTTGTGGTTACTTGTTCAGTGAAATCCAATTCAAACCATAAAGCACCATCCAAAACAGTTTTGCGTGATTTGGTTCTGAATTTCGTTCTTCAGATAAGTGTCTTCACTAGTTTTGTAGTGGAGAGATTGGGTTCAGTGGCGTATGGGAGTACGTAGTTTGTTCTAATATCAATAATTTTTACATAAATAAATTGAAAATTATTGGGTGATAGTTAAAATTTTAAAATATAATAGTTAAATGAACGTATTTTATATAAACCACTTTATATCATAATAATTGTTTTAGAAATAATATTTGTTTAAATATTCTTCTTCTTTTTTGAGAAAGAAGACTATCTTCAAATCCAACCATTTCAACCAATTCTTTCACTTAAACTGTATCCACCCGATTCTTTGTCTGTCTCCGTTTCAGTCATTAAAGAAAAATTAAAATCCGATCGCTACAAGAAAACTTTTTCATTCTTTTTGTTTTCATTTGCTTTGAAATTGTCGACAAAACTTGTTTTGTTTGGTTTTGTTTTTTTTCCTTTGTGAGCATCTTTTTGACAATGTTTCCAGAGAAAAAATTTCTAAAATTTTAACAAGCAGATTTCCCTCTCCGTTTCAGTCATTAAAGAAAAATTAAAATCCGTTCACTACAAGACAACGTTTTCATTCTTGTTGTTTTCATTTGCTTTGAAATTGTCGACAATACTTGTTTTTATTTTATTTTATTTTTCCCTTTTTGAGCATCTTTTTGACAATGTTACCAGAGAAAAAAATTATAAAATTTTAGCAAGCATGTTTCCCACACTATTTCACTGAAAATAAAACTGAAAATGGACAAACTAAAAAGCTCTTTATATTTGTACAATTAGGGTCGTTTTGGTGGCCAAAATATGATAGGATAAGATATAATAACTATCCTAATCTGTAATTCGTTGTTTATTGTGTCAATATGATATGATAGCGTTGTCTTGTTCCTTATCTTATCATGAGGGGGAGCTGTGTTAGGACAACAAAATAGGATAATTCTCTCTCTCTCTATATATATATATAGAGAGAGAGACAACGATGACAACGACGGTCATGATAGTGGTGCCATGTGATGGTCATGGATGCATCAACGATGGTCATGGTCAAATTTATTTATCTCACTTTCATATAAAATAATCCCTTTATATATATATATATATATATATATATATATATATATATGTATGAGGGATCCACTTACTCCAAGAGTAATGCCAAGAGAGTTACTCGTTATCCTCACCATTCATTTTCTTCAAATCTATTGGTTAAAATTAGTTACTTATTACAACCATTAGATTTCAAGGAAATGAATAGTGAGAATTTGTTGTAAGTGGATCCCTCCTCATATAATTATATTATAATTTTTTAATCAGCATACTATCTTATATATATAATAATTTGATACATAAATTGAAATTATATTATTAATTAAAATAATAAAAATTAAATAATTATTATTCAAATATTTTTAATGAAAAATATTTGAATAATAATGTTAATGTTAAAAAACTTATATAATTTGTTAAGAATTTAAGAAAAGTAACTGCATAAATAAAATACAATTTTGATTAATTTAGTTAAAATTATATATTTTTTTATATTTTGTTTTCATTTGCTTTGAAATTGTCGACAAAACTTGTTTTGTTTGGTTTTGTTTTTTTTTCCTTTGTGAGCATCTTTTTGACAATGTTTCCAGAGAAAAAATTTCTAAAATTTTAACAAGCAGATTTCCCTCTCCGTTTCAGTCATTAAAGAAAAATTAAAATCCGTTCACTACAAGACAACGTTTTCATTCTTGTTGTTTTCATTTGCTTTGAAATTGTCGACAATACTTGTTTTATTTTATTTTATTTTTCCCTTTTTGAGCATCTTTTTGACAATGTTACCAGAGAAAAAAATTATAAAATTTTAGCAAGCATGTTTCCCACACTATTTCACTGAAAATAAAACTGAAAATGGACAAACTAAAAAGCTCTTTATATTTGTACAATTAGGGTCGTTTTGGTGGCCAAAATATGATAGGATAAGATATAATAACTATCCTAATCTGTAATTCGTTGTTTATTGCGTCAATATGATATGATAGCGTTGTCTTGTTCCTTATCTTATCATGAGGGGGAGCTGTGTTAGGACAACAAAATAGGATAATTCTCTCTCTCTATATATATATAGAGAGAGAGACAACGATGACAACGACGGTCATGATAGTGGTGCCATGTGATGGTCATGGATGCATCAACGATGGTCATGGTCAAATTTATTTATCTCACTTTCATATAAAATAATCCCTTTATATATATATATATATATATATATATATATATATATATATATATATATATATATGAGGGATCCACTTACTCTAAGAGTAACGCCAAGAGAGTTACTCCTTATCCTCACCATTCATTTTCTTCAAATCTATTGGTTAAAATTAGTTACTTATTACAACCATTAGATTTCAAGGAAATGAATAGTGAGAATTTGTTGTAAGTGGATCCCTCCTCATATAATTATATTATAATTTTTTAATCAGCATACTATCTTATATATATAATAATTTGATACATAAATTGAAATTATATTATTAATTAAAATAATAAAAATTAAATAATTATTATTCAAATATTTTTAATGAAAAATATTTGAATAATAATGTTAATGTTAAAAAACTTATATAATTTGTTAAGAATTTAAGAAAAGTAACTGCATAAATAAAATACAATTTTGATTAATTTAGTTAAAATTATATATTTTTTTATAATGTTCATAATTTGTAAAAAATAAAGTAAAAGTTATTTTTTTAGAAAATTATATGTAATTTAATGAAACAATAATTTGGTCATTTTAACATAGTCTATATTATATCCTATTGTTATCTGGCTTGTTATCTGGTGTGCACTAAACATTGAATAGGATTAAAGCTTGTCATGTTCTTATCTGCTCTCATATCCTATCTTATCCTATTATATCCTTGACCACCAAATGAGCCCTTAATGTAATATTCCTAATTTACGGACCTTAGAAATAAACAATAAAGAGACATTCTTTTACGGAATAGCCTTTATATTTAATGTTTAAAGGATACCCTTAGGTATTATTAATAATAGTTACCATTTTATAGGAGTTGTTAGGAATGACATAATAGGATCTAGATGGGTAGCCAAGGCCCAATGTGAGCTGAGGCCCACTTAGCCCACACACACTACACACTTTATATAGATGAGAGAAGGGAGTGTTAGAGAGAGAAAGAGAAAGAAAGAAAGGAAGTTAGAGAGAAGGAGGAGAAGAGGAGAAGAAGAGGAAGAAGGAGATGGAGCAGAGATCTGAAGACGTAGTGCCCGGAGCTCGTCTCTATGTGTCCCAGAAGGTGAGTGTTTCCCCCTAGTCTTTTCTAATACCGTTGATTTGCACGTTTTCCTTTTTTCTCTTTTGAACCTTAGGTTTGGAGATTTTGGGTTTTTGGTGATTATGTTGATTAAGGGGTTTTTCAGGTAAATTAATCGGTTGGAAAGGTAATAGAAGTGTTTAGGGATTGATTTTGTATGCTTGGGTTGAATGGGTTGGTTTTGATTTTGATGAAAGATGAAAAATAGGTTAAAAAATCAAGTGTTCTGCAGTTTTGAATCATTTTAATCGATTACACTATGTGGTAATCGGTTAAAATGAGTTACAAGGGTTGGTTTTTGGCCTTTGGGTCTATTTTAATCGATTACATGTGTTTGTAATCGGTCAATTCGAGTCCCAGGGAGTGTTTTATTGATTTTGGGGTAGTTGTAATCGATTACATAGATTTGTAATCTGTTAATTCGAAATGTAATCTGTTACATCGAGAATGTAATCTGTTACTATAGCCAAAACTCAAAATTCAGTTTAGAGTGAGAAATTGGAAAAATGATCTTCATGAAAGTTGTAAATAACCTTTTAATTTCAAATGAGAGCTTAAGATGATCCTAAATGTTTTGAAAGTAAAATCAAATATTTCTTATGGATGTTTTCTAAAACGAATAAGAGTGTGGCTTATGCTTGATATTATATTAATGTTGAGATAATTATGTTGTTCTTGAGGTGTTTATACTATGTTGAGGTGATTTCAATATTGTTGCAATAATTATGTTTTGATGAGGTGAATGTATTATTATTGAGATGTATTTGAATTATTGATGAGTATGATTTTGAAAAGAGGATGATTATGTATGTCAAATATGTGTTAGAACCATCCCTATATGTTAGAAATAAGTTATCTATGACCTTTGGGAAGATTTTTATAGAAAAATGGTATACTTTGGAGGGTGAGTTTCACGCCAGAACTCCAGCCCACTAAAGCGACCCGGGGGTCTCGCCTAGTGGGATATCTTCCCAAGTACCACCCCTATGTTTTGACTCCGAATGACGTGTTGGAGTGTTGAGAACTAATTCCCAATAGGTTTAGTGACTCTTTTAGTGTATATGGGATGGGTTGTTGTTGTGGTTAAGGATTGTGGATTATTGAGATGTATTTGGATCCTTAAGTCAGGCCATAGAAGATGGTGGGTACGGAGGTGTCGTATCTCAAACTGTAATGGATTCCAAATATGTTTTGCCGCTGGAATACGGAGGGTGCATAGTTGTTGCACCAAAATATTCCAAATGTTTTATTTGCACAGTTGGTGCACAAACATATGGGTAGGCACATAAGTTGAGGGTGCTCGGTGGGCTCTCAACCTAGTGCCGGAGGTTTTCGTGGTGGCTAACGGTGGGCCTATAGAATAGACAAGTGGGCAAATTCCTATAGTTGGAAGGTTTTTCAAACCTTAAAGAGGTAAGCCAATACCTACACTTGTCTATATTCGATTAAAACCACACTTCCTCCATAGGGTCAACTCAAGGGATTCCCTGAATAATCAAAGGCATGACTGTGGTAGGGGATGGGGCCTATGAGGGACCGCCCATATGGTGTCGAAACTCCATGGAGTAGAGTCAGTGTTTGATGTTTGATGTCGCATATTGACTTCTGATGTACGTTAGTTGTGATAATGGTTGGTGACAATTGATTAATTATGAGACTTTTGATTCATGATGGTTGACGTATTATGGTGATTGCATTTGACGTTGTTGGCTATTCGTGTATTATTGATGTATATTTATGAAATGACTTAATATAAATTTGTATCTTTTTATAGATTTATAGTTATTATATACAGTATTTTCGAAGTATATAAAGTTTAGTTTCTTTCCTTTTTCTGGATTTGAATCTATTTATGTATATGTATAGATTGGTCTTGCTTAGGGATAAAGGAAGAGATGTTGAGATTATAGTTGTGGGTATGAGTATCAAGAAAGAAATGAGAAGACATGAGAGTTAAGAAAAAGGAACTCTAGAATAGAGAGTCAACCTAGAGTCTTAGAGCACTCACTGAGACATTATGTGTAACACCCTCATTTTCGCTTTCTATATTTGATTGTTTGTTTAATTCTTAATTTTAGTTTTTAAGAATTGATAACCCTAGCTTACTTCCCAAACCGTCAAGCGTTAGAAGTGCAGAACCCTTTCCAAAGTTTAGAAGGATATTTAAGAATAATGGGCTAAAAAGATTCAGGCTCAAATACAAATAAAAACTTAAAACTAAGTAAAATTCACGTTTGTTACGCGTCACGGGCGTGATTCATATCTCACGGGTGTGATCCATGCTGTTGCGATTCAACAGATAAGCAAATCAGTGCCAGTCATGGTTGTGATTCATATCTCACGGCCGTGATCCCTACTGTTCGAATGTGAGAATGAGTCACCTAACTGTCAAACCTCTAATACTCACCTAACCAGAAACAAGTTTTCAGTTTAAAACAAAATTCTCACCTAACTGTCAAACCTCTAATACCCACCTAACTAGAAACACTTCACACAATTCACCTAACCATCAGAAATCTACCACTCAAGTTATGTTCACCTAACTTCTTTGAAAGTGGAAATAAAAATCTAAGTTGTCTGTCCCAAAGACCTATGAGAAACATTTTTTCCTTCTTCCTTCCTTCAGTCTACAACCACTTGTTCATGAGAAGTAATAGTTCCTTCAATTGGTCAAACTACTCCATGTAACCAGAAGAAACTATGTGACATATCCCATAATCTCCATCTTCTATTTAAGCCTATTCCTCACTTCAGAAAAAATTCACACACACTTTTCCAACTTTCATTTTTTTCACTTCAGTTACGCACCCTTAATTCATTTTCCTCTTCCTCCACCGTAAAGCAAAAACCATAGGAGACTTCATTCTCCACTCTTCAAGGAGCAAACAACAGCCTTTCCTCCTCTTATTCCCTGCTGCACGTGACTGTAAGGTAAGGGGGGAGTGAGGTTTTTCAATACTATTAATCTTTCAATTTTAATTTCTTTTTATGATGATGTGCAGTAGTATCCTTGTAGTTCCTACTATTTTCCTTTATTTCTTAAACCATAGGAAGCTGAAATGTTAATTTTTCTCTGCTCCTTTTATTGTTTTGTTGTGCTGTTAAGTTCACCTTTAAGGGAACTTTTGTTGAGATACCTCTTGATTTTTTATTCTTGATAATCCAACAATGAACTCAACACTTACAAACCTGCAGAACTGAAAATATTTCGTTTCTTTTGGTCCAAAAAGTTCACTGTCTAGGTTAATAGTAAGAAAGGCTATGCTGTTTTAGTTCAGTCTTTAAACCAAGCAACTTCTTTCTTCATAAAACAGCATAAGTCAAAGGAAATACTTCTTCCTTCCCTTAACAGTTTCGTTCCATGTCAATCAACAAAGAAGTAAGTTTCTATTTTTTTTTAATCAACTTGTTGTATATTAAAAAGAAAGAAGACAGAAAAGAAACAAAGGATGTGGACATATATGTAGGGGACCACAAAGAAAGTAAGGGGGCGTTTACTTGCGATTCCGTTTTCTGTTTTCATTTTCTGTTTTCAGTTTTTAATTACAAAACTGCCACCTTGTTTTCATTTTGTTTTCTGTTTTCTAAGATTTGTACAGAAAACACTGAAAACAACTTTTTTTTGTTTTCTCTGTTTCCTGTACAAATCTTAAAAAACAGAAAACAAAATGAAAACAAGGTGGCAGTTTTGTAATTAAAAACTGAAAACAGAAAATGAAAACAGAAAACATAATTGCAAGTAAACGCCACCTAAGCTTTTCTTTTTCTAAGAAGAATTTCTGCTATAAAAGTTAAAGAAAATAACAAAAGTCAACTTTAGAGTTTCAACTTGAGTGTGTGTGTCAGTTCTTGGAAAATTAGAACCAATATACTTTCTTCTTAGCATTTCATCTTTCCTCACGTGACACAACTAGGAATAATGAACAGTCAGAAATTTGGCCAACCCAATCACTAGTTTCAGTCATGATAAAATAAATAAACAAGAAAATTGACTTTTGTTAAAAGATACAAACCATTACCTTCTCTACTATATAGTTTCGGTTCTTGGTAGTAAAAGCAAGACAAGTTCAAATTTTAGACTTCAACATGTCAGATAAATAATAGTAATAACATTAAAAGTAATGATAATAACTATAGTTTAAAAACCAAATTTGACCAAGCTTTTCCTTATAGATTAGTTCTCGGAGTTTGGTAAGGAATAAAAATACAATGAGTCAAAAATTTAAATTAACAACTTATGTATTTAATCCTACTACTTAGAATTAGATTTTAAAATTTAGACTTGATTATGGTTATTTCTACAAATAAATTCTAAATACTTAACTATGTTGTTTAAATAAAACTTGTGAATTAATTTCCTCACAAATTCCTCACGTTTCTAACTATATGAAATTAACTAAGACTTCAATTCATTTAATAGCAATTCCTTGTATCTAATTAATTAATATTAGTATATTTTAATTTTAAGATGGGTGACTATAAATTTTAATAAGTAATTAAATTTAGAAGAATTAAAATTAAGTACCTAATAATTTCGTAATATTGCAATGATTATTTTATAATAGATACTTAAAGTATATATATTTCTGAAAATATTATTGGATGTAATGATTAAATTGTGATATATTGTGATTTTGCATATCTACGTACTGTGTATTCTATTTGTTTGTCAGAATGACAGAAATTTGATCCTCTGAAATTTTGATACATAGTGATGTTAGATATAGCACACTGAAATGTGATCATATGATAGTTATACTATTTATCTGTCTGAGTGATAGAAATATTATTATCGTATGTTGGTGCTCAGTGATTGAGACCAAAGGTTGATAAGTAAATTGTGAGTATTCTAGTGTGAGTATTGTTAAAAGAGGAACATGCAGTGGCATGTTGCCTATAGTGGAAGACACAGTTTGGCAAGCTGAGGAATTAAAGGCAGGGACTCACTGATGGAAGTCCAGGGGGTACGGTGTCGAGTGATGAAGTAACTAAAGGCCAGGGGAGCATCCTGTGTCGGAGACTTCATCTGACCAAGCTTGGCAACCCCAACAACTGCTCAGCATTCCATTGATTGGTGCGAGAGTACGCCTGAGTTATATAGGACTGTGGATATCCTAAAATTAGATAAATTGAGTTCATCTGTGGAAGATGAAAGTTTTGCCATAGGTTGAGGCATATGTACTCCCAGTCACTTCCAATCGGGGGGTATGGATCCATACTGCGTCTAGAGGTTTTAGTTGTTACGGCAAGTATATTAGAGTAAATCTTAGGTCTCTCGCTATTAATTAACTGACGGTACCGTCAGTGATATATATATATATATATATATATATATATATATATATATATATATATAACCATATCTCACTCCTCTATCTTTCTTTTTGTGTATGTACTTGTCGATTGGATACGTGAAGATGACGTTCACGCCCAGTGATCAAGTCTCCCTGTTGATACGGATAGAAGTTGCAGATGATAAGGCGATAATACATAATTTGAAGACTAGTTTTATTTACTTATGTATCTGGGCTAGGGTAGAAATTGTGTACTGCTCTGACTAGGTTATCTGATGTGTGGGTTGGGATTAGTTAGTACATAATTTCCCTGTATTTATTTTAATATCATGAATTGGTGTTTGATTGTAAGATGATCATGGTTCTTTATATAATATTTTCTGTATTCTAAATGTGGTTGATAAATGTTTCATTTAATTGCGAAAAAAAAATTTCTCGTAAAATAACTAAAGTAATTAGTATGGGTTGTGTCTAATGTAACGGGGTGTTACATTATGTCTCATCCCTTTTAGTTTCATGTTTTTACAGGTTTAGCAAGTGGATGCCTCATGGAAGGAGTTTGGAGCATGGAATTATTTGTTGGGACGAAGATTATTATAGTGTTGTATCTCCCAATGTATGGGAGTTAATTTATATTCAAGTACCCTTTTAATTATGTTTTGTATGGCATATAAGTGCCATGAGCTTTGTATTAGATATATTATAAGTGTTATTTTTTTGCATAGTAAACTCTGATATTCTTATATTCTAGATTTTTGGAATTTAGTAATATATATAAGAAAAAGGTACACACCCCTCAGGGTGTTACACTTAATATATAAATACTTTTTACTATTTTGCTCCCCCCCCCCCCCCCCCAAATTATAGTCAAGCTTTGCCACTGCCTAGAAATATATAATACTCAAGCAACCACTAATAATCATTAATTTCGGAGTTTCTGACAAACCAAATTGATTTGGAGATTTGTGTTTTGGGCATTTATTTTATTTATAATTCTTTTTGGCATAACCCTGATAAAATAATCTAACATATAGGAAAATTCTTAATGTATAATTAATCCCTAAATCAATAATTCCTAAAACGATAATCCCTAATTGCAACATGTATAATACAAAAGGATTAAGAATTACCCGGATATGCTGAATGCATTTGAGCCATTGAGTGAGGAGAGAAACTATTCCTATTCCACTATGCTTGATTTCCTATGGTGTCTCAATGGAGCAACAAAAATGCAGAGTGGAAAGAAATAGGGGCCTCTCCCCGTGTTAAAGTTGATATGGGCTCATTTACCCATTACAATAAGCCCACATACAAGACCCACCACATCTATATCTACTAATTAATGCTTTACAATATAATAATATTAAATCCAAAATATTATATAAATAATCACATAATTGGGTCTAACAATATTCTCTAATATTTGACATCAAATTAATCTTGAGTATTAGGCAAAATATTACTAACTATGCTAGTCCAATTAAATTAATCCAACAATCTCCCACTTAGATAGCATAAGTCAAATTGAACTATACCCCAAATTAATTCACAATATGTAGCCACAACAAGATGTCAAATTGAACAAGCACTTCCAACACTTGGTCCCAAATGAGATTATAAGTGCCTTAGTGATATAGAAAATCATAAATACCTGATAGGAGTATTGACATCATATATATCAGACCTTACATCTTAGTGACCAACAAATATATACGATGTGGATTATGGAAACACATACAAAATTGTATCAATCATGCAGTTCCAAAACAAAAATGGCTATAGAATCCACCCAAGATGTTCAATAAAGAACAACAAATATCTTATATAGCATAATGAGAATGGGTCCAAAATGTCTCTAAACAATATGCCATTATATAAAGCAATAAAACTGTACATAAAATAACAACATTATATGGCAATAACATAATAATAGTTGTAACAATTTATTCAAAAAAGTCTTAAGACATAATAACAAGATATAGTGTTGCTACAAATCACAATAAAGTCTCCGACTAACCTAAGGTATCAAAAGATCTCACAATACCCACATGGGTAAGGGATCAGTTGCAAATGATTGATTCGCTCAACAAGAGGAATCAGTTGCCCGAAGAAAAAGCTTCAGTGGTCACTTTAACGAATTTTTTTATTAGTGAGAAATAAACTCTCACTAAGCGAAAGTTGTTGACCTAACACTAATTTAGAAGGGATAAAAAACATAATGTGGGGGTTGACAAGACAGATTGAAGGAACATTCGTTTGAGCACCCACCCAGGGTTTTAGGCGCCTCCAACCCCTCCCATTGCCCATTCATCTCCATTTTTCATTTCTTCACCATTTTTTTATGCTACACATGTCATTGAATAGCTAAACTTGTCCTTGTTGGGGTTTAATGTAACTAAACCTACCCTCGTGTATACATTCTAAGTTGTTTATTCATGTTTATGGTTCTTTATTGGTGTTTCTCTTCTTTACTTAATGCTTATTGTGGTTTGATCTCCCATAGCTTGGTTTTTGGTTTAAATGTTGTTGGAAAATGCTTTCTAAACCTTGAATTGAAATAAAGCACCTAATATCTAGGAATATAGCATAGTCTATTTGTCATTTCTTAGTCTATAATATGAAACCAAGTTACTTGGTCATTCTATTCAAAGAATTGGTAAACTTAGGCTCTCATTTATAAAGGATGGTTTAATTAGTGTACTTAAACCTTAACATTTCCCATCATATATGTTAAAATACTTTTTTGCCCTTAACTGTTTGAGAAAATTTCAAAAAGAACATTTACACTTTTATCTTGCTTTGCTTTAAAGTTTAAAATCTTTAGCATTCTGTTTACTCAAATCAATTATCGTTCTCTTTGTTTAGATAATATAATTTGTGATTTTAGCTAAGTATCATGCAAGTTCCTTGGGAGATGATACTTAACTTATCATTTTGCTCTACTTGCATCATCAGGTACACTTGCAAAAGATGTAACAAGTTTTCGACGTTGTTGCTGGGGACTTGCATCTTAATACTTAGGCAATTTCACATTGATTACTATTCTAGTTTTAGATTTATTTATTCTTTTGTTTAATTTTTTTGCATATTTTTTTATCTTTGGGTAACTTATCGGTTGACTAACTATTATGCGATCCGAAGATTGAAGGGACAATTAGGAGAAATAATAGTAGGACAAGGAAGCAAAAGCTCCTAGCCAAACAAGAGAGCCAAGGGGCAAATAACTCAACCTCTACCTCTCTTTTACATTCACAACAAGAAGAGGTAGACATTATAGATGGTAATGGTGGTGAATAAGCAAGGAGGACCCTAGGAGACAATGTTGCTTTCAATGGCCTGAGGAATTTCACTAGTATTTGTTGGCCCATGGTTACTACTACCAACTTTGAAATAAAGTTGGCACTATTGAATCTTGTTTAACACAACCAATTTGCCGGGCTTCATTCTCACATCTACATCTGTGTAGGTTCTAAACTCAGTATTCTCATCCTGCAAAAGTGAGAATATTGGCTTGTAGAGGTGAGAATAGGCTGTAGAGACTTGACAATTTTTAATTAGGTCCCTAAACTATTTGTCATTTTAAATAGGTCCGTGAACTATTATTTTTCAATTGGGTCCTTTAACTTGTATTTGTTTTTTTAATTAGGTCGCAATAGGAACCTAATTAAAAAACAAATTCAAGTTCAGGGACCCAATTAAAAAAATAATTGAAGGACCTACAGATTAATTTGACCTATTATATTTTGTGTTCTTTTGTCATTATACAACCGTTTATCAAGTACCTGCAGAATTTGAAGTAAAGCTTATAAATTTACACGTTTTTTTTTATAATTATAAATTTACACGTTGTGTATACTTTAGATAAAAGAATGTATATTTCTGACAAAGTTTTTCAGAATATAGGGAAAGGTTTTCTTAATTTAGAAATCAATAGTTTATATTTCAAGACGTTAAAAATTTCCCACCTCTTTCCTATGTTTTAAACTAACATCTTTTAAACTTTTAATAAAAAGTCTCTCGAGGATTAAGTTCTAATCCCAGCAGGTGTCGCCACAAAAACTATTAGTTTTAAAAGTCATAGGCTAAAATTAAAATTTAATAATTTCTTAAGAACTAAAAATACCATTAGTCCAAGAGAGAAATAAAGAGAGACATTGTTAAAATTCATTTGAGTCTAACCACATTTTAGATTTATAAATATTAGTGTATTTTATTTTATTTTAAAAGAAGAGAAGAAATTGCCCAACAATTTAAAGGTTATATTATCCTTTTTATATAATAGAGGTAATAAAGTAATTATAATATGATTTTGTTAATAACGATAATATTTTATTTTGATTATTATTTTATGATATAAAATTTTATATAATATATATACTGTAGTTTATTTAATAAAATAAATAAATTTCTAACATTCATAACAAAAATTGGCCATCAAATCTAACCAATAATGCATGCACCAATATGGACCACGATAGGTCACCAACGACAACCCTGAAGACTGAAGTCATGACATAATTAATTGACCGTCAATCTGACCATATATACTGTAGTTTATTTAATAAAATAAATAAATTTCGAACATTCATGAATCATAACAAAAATTGGCCATCAAATCTAACCAATGCATGTACCTTAGTACCTATATGGACCACAATAGGTTACCAACGACAACCCTGATGAAGACTGAAGTCATGACAACATTAATAGACCGTCAATCTGACCAAATGCATGTACCTAAATGCACTTGTGACACAAAGCAAATGATTCAATTCACATTAATGGAGATGGGCCAATAAAAAAAACACAAAACTCAATGGAGAACCCAGAAAAAAGAAAGCTTTCATGAAAAATAAAATAAAGGCAATGTGAACAATACACTTCATCAATATAGGCTATATATCTAGTTTAAATATATTGTAGGTGAGATTCAACAAACTGTATAAACAATATTGCACGAGTAGTCATTACACTTTACATAGTATATAAATTACTAACAAAAATGCCCAAACTTATGCCTGGACTGAATGGCTGTGTAAAGAAGTGAGGCTATGCAAGCAAGTGAAAGTGAAGAATATGCGTGAAGATATTAACAGTGAGGAAGCTTCTTGCAAGGGTTTGAAATGATCTTAGTGAAATTTTTGAAAAACCAAAATCATTTTTTAACAATCCAGAAAAAAAGGAAGACAAAAAGTACCATGAAACAATCAGGAAACAGGTCACCGTACAAACTTATTAATCGCACTTTAGTATAAAAAACGTATTCTAACACAAATCAAAGTAAAAATGAGAAGCAAAATTAAAAAAATGTGGTATTTTTGTAATTAAAAGTGAAAATAAAAAAAAACATTTTCTAAAAAAAATGGCCCCTTAAAACAATTCAGTGCTGTTCGGAATAGTTCGGAGAGTAGTTGTTAACCTCTTTGACAAGTGAACCAAATTGCACAAGTAATATCTTGGTAAGTCCAAGTATCGTCTCCCAAGAGACTCACGTAATATTGGACAATTTTCACTTTAACATTAACTTAAGCTAATGAGTATCACAAGAAAACGGTAAAGACAAGAACTTTATTTGATTTTGTGACGACTAAAAACAGAACAAGTGCATAAATAAAATTAAAATGATCTTTTTGTGATTTTATAAAAAGAACAAAGTTGAAAACAAAGGATTTAACAGATAACAAAGGTATTGTCGAGGTTAGACTTCATAAAACTCTACTCTCTTATTGCTTTAACACACAATACATATTCTATTTGCATTTCAATATTAACATCAGCCAATAAATGCATTCTTAACCATAATCTCTTAGGTGAAAAGAGTCTTAGTTCCTTTATCAAGTCTTGATCCCTCAACAACTTAAGAAAGTAACTAGCTTTAAGCTTGGTGGCACAAGATAACCAATGAACTAAGCTCCATTCCTAGACACCAAGTTCATTGGGTTTTTTTTTTCAGTTCAAGACAATGAAGGCATTTTCCAACAACAATCATGTCCTAAAATCATGCCATGATAGGCCATTCCACAACAAACATCAAACAAAGAAACAAAATACTAACATTGAAAACAAACACACTGAATATATATATATATATATATATATATATATATATATATATATATATATATATATATATATAGAAATACCAAAAGGTATAACAGAGTTTGAGTAAGGTTACATCTAACCCCAACAATGGAAAGAGAAAGAATATGAAGAAATGGAGTCAAGGAGAAGCATTTTCTCTCTACAGAACAGTGGGTTCATTCAAGAGCCCAGTTACAATGAATAAAAAAGAAAGCTCCCCTTTAAATACATGACCCAAGTTCCTATTTTTAAGTGACTGGCGGCTCAGCCGCCAATTTAAGCTTCAACCCTTCAGTGCAAAAAGTAAAGGAACGCAATTGAGTCTCAGGCTCACTCTTCGAGTCATGCTTAGGTCAGATTTAATTTGTTTGAATCTCACTCAGCCTCAAATTCAAGCTTCAAGCCTCATGTCAGAGATATGCTTTTGGTCAATTTGCTGATCCACTTGAAGTTTGATTTGGTGACTAAATGCATTTGTCTTTGAAACACTTCCTTAGACTCCAAAATTAAGCTTCAATCAACTCTTTCAACTTCAATTTCCATTTCTACAAAAAGTAAACAAAATAAATAAGATGTAACCAATATAACTGATTAACTAAACTAAAAATCAAATATTTACAATTCTAACACTAATTGAGTTAAACATTACTCCAAATGTGGATGAAAGTAAGATAATTGCCTCAAAATTCATTCAACAAGTAAATAAGGCCGTTATCAGTAGTTTAGTTTAAAACGGTTCAGTTCAGTTTAGTCCAGTGCACCTATAAAATAGTTCAATTCTGTTTGCCCAAATTGTTTTGCAGTTCAATTCAATTCGAGGAACCGCACATTTGTAGTTCGGAACAGTTTACGACAGTTCAGTTCAATTCGAACTGAACAACGGTGGGAACGGGAAGTTGGAAGGAGGGGGTTTTCTTTTGGGATTGGAAATGGTGAAGGATTCTATTTGAATGGGAAAAGGATCTTGTGTCTGAGTTATAATTTATATTGGATCATGTATCTTTGGAGGAGGGTGTAGTAGATAAATGGGTTTGTCCGTGGGGAGCATATTCTGTGAGATCAGCTTATAAATGTATTATTTCACTTGGTGGATCATCTCAGGTTGGGATTTTCAAACTGATATGATTGAATTGTGTGCCTTTGAAAATTCAAGCTATTGCATGGAAAGTGTTGTATGACAGAATCCCAACATTACAGAATTTGCTTAAACGAAGGGTGAGTACAGTATCTGAGGTGACATGCCCTGCCTGTAACGCTATGGCTGAGACTACAGTCTACAGATCACATCTTCTTGCAATGCAAGGTCTTTGCACCAGTATGGTATGCAGTTTTGGAGTGGTGGGGAGTTCAGACTATACTGCAGAGGGATATAAAGAGACAAATTCAGCAGTACATGGGATTGGTTAATTGTCAGTGGAAAAGATTATATTTTTGGTAGGTGGTATGGTTTACAACATTGTGGGTTACAGGAATGCAATCATATTTACTGGAAATAAAAAAAGATTTGGAGGAGATGTTGGATTAAGTGAAAATGCAGTCTTAGCGATGGCTAACTTAAAAATGTGTGTTTCACTACCCGGTTTCCTGCTGGTACAATGACCCTATATCATGTTTAAAAGCAAGCTAATATTTTGCTCTGCTGAATGAAGGGGATATAACGTAAGATTGTTGTCTCATGTTTACGAGTCTCTATATTGCAGCATGTGTATGTTTTGGACATAATTGTTTCACTACAGTATTTTTTGAGGCATTGGGTTGTTGTTTAGGCGCATTAGGATATGGTTTGTGGGAGGTTATTTCCATATATTGGATTTATTGTGTATACGAGGTTGGAAATTGATGTGATCTGTTTTGTTTTCTTTGACACGTCTTGTGTTAAATATCAAATAAAATACACAGTATAGCTTTTTAAAAAAAAACTTAAACATGATAAAAGGAACTTCATAGTGGAAATATTATAACACTTGAATTAAAACAACTACTAATAATCATTAGTTTCGGAGCTTCTGACAAACCAAGTTGATCCAGAGAATTGTGGTTTGGGCATTAGTTTTATTTTATAATAACTCTTTTTGGCTTAACACATTAAATTATGTAACCCCCATCTGCCGTTATAATCTGGCCAGTGATGTATGAAGCAGCTGGAAGGCAAAGGAAAGCAACCAGTGGTGATATGTCCTCAGGATCTCCAACTCGACCAACCGGTGTTTGAGACACTATAGCCTCAACGGCTTTATTCGCTTCAGCAGCAACTTTCTATAACAAGAGCAATTACATAGAGATTTTGAGCATGGTTGCTGAATTAATAACACGATATGCACCAGAACAGAAGAGATTAACAATTATATGTAACAAGGCAATAAGAAAAAAAATAAATAAATAAACTCCCTGAGGTATTATATTTGTAATTGTTGTGATTTTAGTCCAATAAAGGTATCGTAAATGTGCGATTTTAATCACTTAATTTTCAATTGCGCCAATTGAGTTCCCCGAGTTTCACAATTTTGTGATTTTAGTTCTTTCATTTAATAGACCAACATTGTTAATTTATTTCCTTTATTTAAAATATTTATCAAATTAGACAAAAATAAAAGTAAAAGATCTGTCTTCCCTTTTCTTTTCCTATAAAATGGTACCCCAAACGTGCCTTAAGAATATATAAAAAAGATGAGTGATGTGAATCAATCTTTATATGCCTCGGAGTGTATAAAAGCTTTAACAAAGCATACATACCCTGCAGGAATCCCGAAGTAAGGTCTTAACTGCTCCAGGTGCCACGGTATTTGCACGAATATTATCCTTTGCCCATTCCAATGCTACGTTCTTGGTGAATTGATTCATAGCTCCTGAATCAAAATTTATATGCAGATTGATTAATTATGCTATCTTCTGCAACTCCAAATTTATCAGTTAAAGGATATGAAGATAGGGAAACATATATACCTTTAGAGGATCCATAGAGAGAACAAAGAGGCAAAGCTTTAAGACCTGCAATGGAGGATATGAATACTATGCTCCCATATCCAGAGGCTTTCAGAAGTGGATGTGCTAGTTGACATAGGTGGTAACTAGACCCAAAATTAGTTCCCATTATTGTAGTTACATCTTCTGCAGTATAATCGATGATGCTCTTGGGTGTATTTGTTCCAGCATTGTTTATCTATAGAAAAACCATTTACCGAGGCAACCATCTATCTCATTAAGAAGGCTAATATTCACCAAAATATATATATATAAAAATTAAGAAGGCTAATGGTGTAGACTTGAATAAATTGAAAGAAATTATGACAAATAATTCTAGTGTCTTAATTTCAATATGCATTAACAGAATTCAGTTCCTTGCATACCAAAGTTTTGTCATTATTCTCTTGCCATGGTTATGTTTTATTGCCTTCATGCAAGTTGCAGTTTGAACTTTTAACATAGCAGCGGCAACATTTTCTAGATTCTCAAATGAAAAATTGTCATGATATAGAATGTATTATGCAGAGTATAAACACACTTTAACAAGTTAGACCCGACAAAAATGATCCCTATTTTTTCAATAACACTTAAAAAGAAATTGTCAATGCTATTACATAAATCACCTGACTACAAAGTTGAATTCGAAAATTAAATTAATGTAAAATTCTGTTTAAAATTTAATCTGAATAGGAGGATCATACCAGAATGTTGAGCTTTCCGTGAAAGATTGAAGCAACATTTTTCATTAAATTTTCACGTTGGTCACGAGATAATACATCACATGCCGACCCAGTTATGCGAAATCCCTTTTTATTCCATTCTTCTAAACATTTATCAATATCTTGTTGATTACGTGCACATATATGCACAGCTGCCCCAAATTCTGCTAACTCTTCTGCTATTGCGTGCCTAATTCACAATAGAATAAAAAATATAATAACAATAATAATAGAGGAATTTACATAAGGAAGTAAAAGACATATATGTTACAGATAGAGATGAGATTGAGATTAGAGAATTGAACGAACCCTATGCCTCGTGTGCCTCCTGTGACTAGAGCTGTCATGCCATTGAGTGACCATCTTTCGTCTTTGAAGCAGCTCAACTTTGTTTCTGCCATTAATTTTTCTGGTTACTAGTTTAGTGAAATCCTTCAAACAATCAAGCAGCATGCAAAATAGTTTTATGTGATTTGGTTGTCAGTTTCGTACTTCGGATGAGGGCTTATATAAGTTTTTGGTGCCGCTAAAATAGAGTATTTTTTATTTTAGTCCATTAAAGTTTTTTTAAGTCCTTTAAAGATTTATTTTTTTTTGTTTTAATCTCTGCTGTTAAGTAATAGTGTTAACTGATAGCTACTTGTCATGTTATCAAAGAGTCTAATAGTGATAATTACCTTTTTTCAAGTGATAAACTGTATTATATCCCTTATATCAATTAGTCTGACGTCATCAACTATTTAAACCTTGGATAAGTATCTTACTAGTTTTGTGGTCGATGATTGGGTTCACTTACATGTATTGTTGGGAGTACGTAATTTGTTGTAATATCAATAAATTTTACATAAGTTGAATTATTAATTATGTGGTGCGTGGTAGTTAAAATTAAAATTTTAAAATTGTTAAATAAGAGTATTTTATTTAAAAAAAACTATCGTAATAATTGTTTAGCTTAAATATATTTTTAATTCCTATAAAATAAGAGTGTTTTGATTTTGGTCCTTATAATTTTTTTTTATTTTTCATTTCTCTAAAATTTAAAATATTTTTTTAGTCCCTATAAATTGAGAAAATTCTTATTTTGGTCTTTGTAAAATATTTTTCTTTGGCTTTAATCTTTCTAAAATCTGAAATCACTATTTTTATCCCTAAAGTTCATTTTTTATTTTTTTGAGAACACCTAAAGTTCATTTTAAGGTACATAAAGAACATTTGATGTAGAATTTCTTTTTGAAATTGTATCACATGTTTGCCATTACAACGTAGGAAAAATATTCATTAAAATTTATTGGTTAAATATTTCTGACATTCACAATAAAAATTGGCAATCAAATCTAACCAATGCATGTACTTATACGGACCACAATAGGTCACCAACGTCTACCTTGAAGACTGAAGTGATATGACAATTAATAGACCGTCGATCCGACCAATGCATGTACATAATGCACTTGTGAGACCAATATTTTGACGGTCGGACTCTTAGCTAGTGTTTGTTAGAGAGATATGAAAATGAATGAAAGTAAATTGAGATGAAAGTTTTGAATTAAAATAGAGTGTAAAAATGTGGGTTCTACATCATTTTACTGTTCATTTCACTTCTTTTCGACTATCTTTCATCACAACCAAACGGAGGGTTAAACTCTGATACCAGTTTGGTATAAGTGAGACATTACCCTCTCTTAATATTTAAAAAAAAACATGTATCCAAAAAAAATGTTTTTATAGTATTTCAAAAGGATTTTGTCTTGCATTGCTTATTTATGAGTGCTTTTAAGTCTTTTTATATATCAATATGTTTTAAAATTTTGGCTTAAATACAATTTTTCTCTCCTATTTTTTCAATCTGCAATTTTGGTCCTTTCATTTTAAAATTGAGACATTTGATCCCTATTTTAGAAGATATGCAATTTAATTTGGTCCAATTTTCAATTTTACTTACATTTTATTTCTTTTATTTTGATCCAATTAAACCCTAGACCTAACATATTCATTTAAGGTACTATCGAAAAATGATTTAATTAATTAAAATGTAAGAAATAAAAGAAATAAATGTAAACAAAATTAAGGATTAAACCAAAATTATGAATTTTTTTAAAATAGGAGAACTAAATGTTTCTATTTTGAAATAAGTGGACCAAAATTAGGGATTTAGCAAAATAGTGGAATCAAAGTTATATTTAAAC
This sequence comes from Pueraria montana var. lobata, assembly GCA_026413185.1. Lineage (NCBI taxonomy): Eukaryota > Viridiplantae > Streptophyta > Magnoliopsida > Fabales > Fabaceae > Pueraria > Pueraria montana. The sequence continues at coordinate 70,862,733 of CM048650.1, read as the reverse complement.
CTACAAATTTTCAAACAAGTAAGTTGTATGCGTTGGTTTAGCACATGAGATTTAGCCAAGTGTCTAGATTCAATTTGCCCCGCATTCGCATTGTTAGTGTTTTAGCATCATTGTGTTATGAATAATTATTATAGTGGGTGTCCATTGGCTTTCTACATTCCATATTCATTTCTCCTTAATAAGTCTTAAATATTTGGTAACCTTTAAGTTACATGTAACCTTTAAATTGCAACATTTGAGTTGCATTTTGTACTTATAAATAGGTTACTCCCTCTTGGTGATAAGTGACAAGGAAATCATTTCGTTCTCTCCATTCTATCTTGGTCTCTCTTCTCTATATTTTCCTCTTTCAAGTTTATTTTTCATAACACGTTATCAGCACGAAGAGCTCGTAATTTCAAATTCAGATTTCAAGAAGCACGTGTTTAGCTTTGTCACATAGAGTATTCTACTTCTATTTATGATATTTTATTTCAAATAAATAATGGTAACACAATACTATTGTCTTTTGCATTTCATTATTCGATGGTACAACGGTACTACAATACCATTGCGTTCACCATTTCATTTATCACGATTGCATCCAATAAGCTAGTTTGCAGCACTTGAATAACCGATGCAGCACTTGAATAAATGAAGAGTTTTTGGTGATAAATTTAAGAGATTATATAATTTATCATGCAGCATATGTTTCTAACTTTGTATAGAGAAAATTTCATTCTCATAGAAATTGAACTATTAAAATTGAATATATATCATTAAAATTAAATTGTGGAATAGATTATCTCTATTTTTAATATTAATGATTATTATTTTGATGACCTTTCCTCAAACTTGAATAAGCATTTTTCCAGCACATATCTGTTTGTAATTACATTTTCGCTATGTTATTCATTTTGCAATTATATTTGTTTTGGTATTTTTTTTATGTTTACATAGATTGATTTGTTATAGCATCTTGATTTCATTTTATCATAAATTAATAGTAATAATATATGTAATGTAATGATCATATTCTATTTCTTTTATGATAGTTTTGAACATGTCAAACCTTGCAAAACTTGAATTTGTGGCTCTTGACATTACGGGAAAGAATTATTTATCTTGGATATTAGATGCTGGGATACATTTAGATGCAATGGATCTTGGAGACTCCATTAAAGAAGGAAATAAAGCATCTAATCAGGATAAAGCTAAAGCTATGATTTTTCTTCATCACCACCTCCATGAAGGGTTAAAAGTTGAATATCTTACTGTAAAAAATCCACTTGTCCTCTGGAACAGTTTAAAAGAAAGATATGACCACCAGAAAACAATGATTCTCCCAAAAGCTCGTTATGAATGAATGCATTTACGATTACAGGATTTCAAAATTGTAAGTGAATATAATTCTGCGATGTTTAGAATTACTTCTCAATTGAAATTGTGTGGAGAAAAAATTACTGATGAGGATATGTTAGAAAAAACATTCTCCACTTTTCATGCAACTAATGTACTCCCTGCAGCAACAATACCGAGAAAAAGGATTTCAGAAATATTCTGAATTAATTTCATGCCTCCTTGTGGCTGAGCAAAATAATGAGCTTTTGATGAAAAATCATGAGGCCCGCCCGACTGGTTCTGCTCCATTCCCAGAGGTGAATGCAGCAACATCTGATTATTATGGACAAACTCATGGTCGAGGTCATGGTCAACGCGGCCGTGGTCGTGGCCGTGGTCGTGGTCGTACTCATGATCATGGTCGTGGACATGGTCATAGAGGAATTTTTAAGAATACTTTTTCCCACCAGAAGTGGAAAAATAATGTGAAAAATGAAAAAGAAAAAGGTGGAAAGAGTAGCAAACAAGAAGAAAATATATGTTATCGTTGTGGTGGTAAAGGCCATTGGGTTCGTACTTGTCGTACACCAAAACATCTTGTTGAACTTTACCAAGAATCACTTAAAAATAAGGAGAAAAAGATAGAAACACATTTTGCTTGTGAAGATGGTGATTCTGATTATGGCCATATGGATACTACTCACCTTGATATTGCTGATTTCTTTGATGATCCAAATGGAAAAATTAACCACCTAATTGGTTATGGGAGTGTCAAGAAATAAATATTTCTTATACTATGTTCTTGAATTTATGTTTAGTAGAATGTTTTATGTTCTTTATGTTTTTATGTTATTGGATTTTATATGAGCTTTTCTAAGGCAATAAATATTTTAATAAGATTGACATATTTCAAATATATTTTATAAAACAATATTATCTAATATTGATTATTTCTACTTCTTATTTCTATGAAGAATGAATGTCGACACCAGCATCAATAATGAAGATATGTGTCTCGCTGATAGTGCAACAACTCATACGATTCTCAAGAGTAATAAATTTTTCTCTTGTTTAGTAATGCGAGAAGTCAATGTTAGCACTATTTCTGGTACTACAAATTGAAGGCTCCGGAAGAGCTAATGTGTTGTTACCTAGAGGAACAAGGTTGCACATTGAAAATGCATTTTATTCTCCTAAGTCTCATAGAAACTTATTAAGTTTCAAGGATATTCGTCTAAATGGATATCATATTGAAACAAACAATGAAGGAGATATGGAATATCTTTATATCACGAGACTTAGCTTGAATAAAAGATGCGTATTGGAAAAATCACCAGCTTTTTCTTATGGTTTGTACTACACATATATTAGTACAATTGAAGCACATGTTGTCGTAAACCAGAAGTTTACGAATCAAAACAAATTTGATGTTTGGCATGACCGGTTGGGCTATCCTGGGTCTATCATGATGCGAAAAATAGTTGAAAATTCATGTGGACATCAATTGAAGAGCTAGGAGATTCTTCAGTCCAATGATTTCTCATGCATTGCCTGTTCCCAAGGGAAGTTGATAATTAGACCATCACCAGGAAAAATTGGAAATAAGTCCATTTCATTTTTAGAACGGATACAAGGTGATATTTGTGGACCAATACACCCACCATGTGGATCATTTAGATATTTCATGGTTTTAATTGATGCATCAACTAGATGGTCACATGTTTGTTTGTTGTCAACTCGCAACCAGACGTTTGCGAGATTGTTAGCTCAATTAATCCGACTAAGAGCTCATTTCCCAGATTATCCAATTAAGAAAATCCGCCTTGATAATGCTGGTGAATTTACATCTCATGCTTTTAATGAGTATTGTATGTCCATTGGAATTGATGTTGAACATCCTGTGGCACATGTTCATACACAAAATGGACTTGCAGAATCATTTATAAAACATCTAAAATTGATTGCAAGGCCATTACTTATGAGGTCAAAACTTCCAATGACTACTTGGGGATATGCAATTATGCATGCTGCAATATTAATTCGCATCAGGCCAACAAGTTATCACAAATACTCCCCATTGCAATTGGTTTTTGGTCAGCAACCTAATATTTCTCATTTAAGAATTTTCAGGTGTGCTGTATATGTTCCAATTACCCCACCAAAAAGAACTTCGATGGGTCCTCAAAGACGCTTGGGAATATATGTTGGGTATGAATCTCCATCAATAATAAAATATCTTGAACCATCAACAGGAGATTTATTTACAGCTCGATTTGCCGATTGTCAATTTGATGAATCTGTTTTCCCAACATTAGGGGGAGAGAAAAAGCAGCTGGAAAAAGATATTGGTTGGAATGAATTATCATTATCTCATCTTGATCCTCGTACAAAAGAATGTGAACTGGAAGTTCAAAAGATAATTCATTTACAAAGCTTAGCCAACCAGTTACTTGATGTATTTACAGACACAAAAAGGGTAACTAAGTCATATGTACCAGCTGTTAATGCTCCAATTAGAATTGATGTCCCAGTTGGACAATCTAATATTGCAAACGTGTCTCAAACACGCCTGAAGCGTGGTAGACCCGCTGGTTCCAAAAATAAAAATCCTCGAATGAGAAAAGGAGCTAAGAGGCAAGATGGCCCAATCGAGGATATGGAAATCCCAAAAGATTCCTCTGACATAATTAATGATTCAGTTCCAGAAGAACCTCAGGTACCTGAAATTGTTGAAAATGAAGAGATCTCAATAAATTATGTCATGAATGGGATACGATGGAATCGAAGTGAAGTCAACGTTGACGATATTTTTGCATATAATACAGCGCTGAATATTATAAATGACACTGAGGATCAAGAACCAAAGTCTATTAAAGATTGTAGACAAAGAAATGATTGGCCAAAATGGAAAGATGCAATTCAAGCAGAATTAGACTCGCTTGCTAAGCGAAATGTTTTTGGACCTGTAGTCTGTACACCTGAAGGTGTAAAACCAGTTGGATACAAATGAGTTTTTGTGCAAAAACGAAATGAGAATGGGAAAATTGTTAGATACAAAGCACGACTAGTTGCTCAAAGTTTTTCACAAAGACCTGGTATTGGTTTTGAAGAGACATATTCACCTGTAGTGGATGCAAGTACTTTTCGATATTTAATTAGTCTGGTTGCACATGAAGGACTTAATTTACATCTAATGGATGTTGTTACAGCCTATTTGTATGGCTCTCTTGATAATGATATTTACATGAAACTCCCTGAAGGATTTAATTTACCCAGTAATGCAAGTTCTAGAGAGGATTACTCAATCAAATTGAATAAGTCCCTCTATGGATTAAAACAATCAGGACGCATGTGGTACAATCGTCTTAGTGAGTATTTGTTAAAAGAATGGTATAAAAATGATCCCATTTGTCCTTGTATTTTTATGAAAAGATCTGGAAAAGGATTTGCCATAATCGCTGTTTATGTAGATGACATAAACATCATTGGAACTCCTGAAGAGCTTCCAAAAGCTATTGATTGCTTAAAGAAAGAGTTTGAGATGAAGGATTTGGGAAGGACAAAGTTTTGCTTGGGATTGCAAATTGAGTATTTAAATAAAGGTGTTTTTGTGCATCAAGAGGCTTATATAACGAATGTGCTTAAAAGGTTCTATATGGACAAATCACATCCACTATGCACTCCAATGGTTGTAAGGTCTTTAGATGTGGATAAAGATCCTTTTAGACCTCAAGAAAATGATGAAGAACTACTTGGTCCTGAAGTACCATACCTTAGTGCTATAGGAGCGCTGATGTATCTTGCTAATTATACACGACTTGATATAGCATTTGCTGTATATTTATTAGCAAGATATAATTCTTCACCTACAAGAAGACATTGGAATGGAGTGAAGCACATACTTCGTTATCTTAAGGGGACTATGAACATGGGATTGTTTTATTCATATGTTTCAAAATCAGATCTAATTAGTTATGCAGATGCAGGTTATTTGTCAGATCCTCATAATGGTAGATCACAAACAGGATATTATTTACATGTGGTGGTACAGCCATTTCATGGCGGTCTGTGAAACAAACCATAGCAGCAACATCATCTAACCATGCAGAAATTTTAGCATTACATGAGGCAAGTCGTGAATGTGTTTGGCTGAGATCTATAATTCAACATGTGCGAGAAACTTGTGGTTTATCTTTAGGAAAAATGGCATCGACTATCATATATGAAGACAATACTGCATGTATTGCTCAGTTGAAAGAAGGATACATTAAAGGAGATAGAACAAAGCATATTCTTCCAAAAATTTTCTTCACTCATGATCTTCAAAGGAATGGTGATATAAACATTCAACAGGTTCGTTCAAGTGAGAATCTGGCAGATCTCTTTATAAAGTCTTTGCCAAGAAGAACTTTTGAGCAATTAGTTCACAAGATTGGACTTCGTCGTATTAAAGATGATTGTTTGCATGAGGGGGAGAAACAAATACATTCTGCATTTTTTTTCCTTCACCATGGTTTTGTCCCATTGGATTTTCCTGGCAAGGTTTTTAATGAGGCAGATTATAACGTATTGAAGAATGATGTACTCTTTTTCCTTCACTAGGTTTTTATCCCACAGGATTTTTCCTAGTAAGGTTTTAATGAGGCACATTCTCAAAGCAATGAACATCCAAGGAGGAGTGTTATGAATAATTATTATAGTGGATGTCCATTGGCTTTCTACATTCCATATTCATTTCTCCTTAATAAGTCTTAAATATTTGGTAACCTTTAAGTTACATGTAACCTTTAAATTGCAACCTTTGAGTTGCATTTTGTACTTATAAATAGGTTACTCCCTCTTGGTGATAAGTGACAAGGAAATCATTCCATTCTCTCCATTCTATCTTGGTCTCTCTTCCAAGTTTATTTTTCATAACATATTGTCATTAAATTTTACTATTCATTCATGTTTTTATTAGAAGAAAATAGGTTATGCACTGACAGTGTAAAACAGTTTTACATAGATATCAATTCACAACCCACCATATATGCTAAGTTTGTTGACTTTTATTATAATTATTTTAAAAGTCATATCAATGGTGATTTGTGATTTGATAGCAACGTAAAATTGTTTTACACTGACAGTGCATAATCATTAAACTCTTTTATTATTTATTAATATTTTTAAATAATTTTGAATTTATTTTTAAATCATGTATGAAATGTCATTGTCTTTCTCCATTTCGTTAGTTTTAATTTTTCTAGTAATAATGTGCATTTTCACGAAAATCTATTAATTAAAGAAAATTATAGACTATAGCTTTTTTTTATTATTCAAAAAGCAAACAGCTAATCTTTCTCACACAATCTTAAAATTTATATATAAAATGTTCGTTTTTATAATACCATGATATACTTGAGTTACTTATTACTTTTTTTAACTTTCTTGAATATCTTCTCTTTTACCTTTAATTTCCATGGACAAAACAACATAACAGAAAGCTTATAAGCTATCCTATTATTGGGAGTTATAAGGTGATGTGGTGGTTAGGGGAGGAGCATAAGGGTTGGAGTAATAAGGAGGTCTTGGATTCAAATCTTCTCATTAACATAACATACTAACAGACATAGTTTTAAAAATCGAATCAGTGATCGACCCGGTCAAGGCACTGGCTCAATGGTTGAACCAGTGGATCACTAATTGAACCGCATTACCCGATCTCTATTAAAAAATTTGAAAAATTTCATACCCTGCTATAAATATATATATATTATGATAAAATATATATTTATGTTTGAATTAGTGGTTTACTGGTTGAATCTCATAAATTTGTGTAATTAACAAAATAATTAAGATTTTTATATATACATTATTTGGGCGCAATATAACAAAATGAGCTTCCTAGCTTAATGGTTGAGTTTACTAAATAACCTTAAGAGGCCACAGGTTCGATCCCTGTGAGCAATGCATTTTTAGTATTTTCACTAATAAAGCTAGTATGTGTTCATTCAGTAGCTGTCTGTGCCTCTTGGGCCTCGTGCATAGCATAGTTGTTCTATGCCTTGGGCCTCGTGCGCGTGTACAGCAAGCAGCGATCTCCTTGGGTCTCCTGCGCGTGCAATCAGATGCAAAATTTAAGAACCGGTCCGAGTCACGAAAATTGGCCGGTTCGATCCCTGTGAGCACGGCGGGTTAAAAGCATCACCGATCGAACAAATGACTCGGACCGGTACTACCTCCAATTCCCGGTAACACCGGTTCGACCCGCCGGTCCGAACCGGTTTTTGAAACTATGTTAAGATATAATATGATAGAGATTTAGGAGATATCATAAGATATGATATAATAGATATTTAGGAGATATGATAGTCTATTTCTAGGAAAGTAGGAAACTTTTTATCTTTTATTATCTCGTAGGATTATATCTCTAAGATTTAGATTAGATTTGGTTAATCTTTTCCTTTTTATTATCTTATCTTGTATCTATATATATTCATACACTCTTTGAGTCAATGAATGAGAAATACACAAATTTTTCAGTTATGTCCTTTAATCTTAACATGGTATCAGAGCCAGGATGAGGTATCACGAAAATCGTGCTTCACCGGGGACCCACTGTCCCCAGTGGACCCTTTTACTAGCCGCACGTTTTAAGGCAATCTTTTTCAGTTTTTTCAATGACTTTTCTACTCGCCGTTGCCGGTCGTCACTGCTAGCCACCGTCATACTCTCCAACATGCCACCATCATTAAGATTGTCAGCCTCTCCTAGTTCTATTGTTGTCCTTGGGGTTCGATCTGGTCAAGAACCGTTTTTTCAGCAGTGTTTGGTTGTTTATCTTCTGTCTTACAAGATGGTTAAGCTTTGAGATGATTTGCTTCGAGATGATTTGCTTCTATCATTATTAGTGGTTAAGCTTTGAAATGATTTGTTTCTGTCATTAGTGGTTAAGCATTGTTTAGCTTCTGCTCTTGATGGTTAAGCTGTCATTGTCCCAGATGCACTGGCCCCGTCTTTGTCCCAGTTGCATTGGCCTCGTCCTTGTTCAAGATGCATTGGTTCGTCTTTGTCCTAGTTGCACTGGCCCCGTTTTTGTCCCAATTACACTGGCCCTGTCTTTGTCTCAGCTACACTGGCCGCAGATTTGTCCCTGTAATTGGCCTTGTCTTTGTCCCAGTTGCACTAGCATTGTCTCAATCATTACTCCATTGTTGTCCTTGGGGTTCGATCTGGTCAATAACCGTTTTTTTTCAGCAACTACTTACCTATCTCATCCATTGTTGTCTTGGGTTTCAGTCTACTCCCTCGCAGCATCTGAGTTTGAAGAAGAATATTTAGTTTTTGGTGTCGTACTCTACGCATTGGAGAGTCTTCTACCTTGGAGTTGTTTTCATTTTTTTTTTATGCTTCAGTTATGTTCCAAGCTTGGAGCATTAAGTTGTATGCTCCAGCTTGAGGGGGAGTGTTAAGATATAATATGATAGAGATTTAGGAGATATCATAAGATATGATATAATAGATATTTAGGAGATATGATAGCCTATTTCTAGGAAAGTAGGAAACTTTTTATCTTTCATTATCTCGTAGGATTATATCTCTAAGATTTAGATTATATTTGATTAATCTTTTCCTTTTTATTATCTTATCTTGTATCTATATATATTCATACACTCTTTGAGTCAATGAATGAGAAATACACAAATTTTTCAGTTCTGTCCTCGACCCGCCGGTCCGAACAGGTTTTTGAAACTATGCTAACAGGTAACATTTGTCGATAAAAATAAAAAGCTATCCTATTATTTATTTCCACACACTTGGTAGAGCATTCCACGCTTATAGTAATTTATAATCCTTAATATATTATTAAAATCTAACTGTTTCATAATTTTTTTTGTATTTTCCAATATTTTTAATTATTAGCAATTAAATTTTTTTAAAAAAATGGTACTTTTGTTACATGCGGATTTATATCTATTTATTAAGAAAAGGCGCAATATATTTATTCATTTGAAATTAACTTCAAAATGATAAAAAGAACTTCACAGCAGAAACATTATAACACTTGAAATGTAGTACTTAAAACAACTACTAATAATCATTATTAGTTTCGATCGGAGCTTCTGACAAACCAAGTTGATCTGTTGAGATTTATGTTTTGGCCATTTATTTTATTTTATAATTATTTTTGGCATAACACATTACATTATGTAACCCCCATCCGCAGTTATAATCTGGCCAGTGATGTATGAAGCAGCTGGAAGGCAAAGGAATGCAACCAGTGGTGATATGTCCTCAGGATCTCCAACTCGACCAACTGGTGTTTGAGACACTATAGCCTCTACGGCTTTATCAGCTTCAGCAGCAGCTTTCTATAACAAGAGCAATTACATAGAGATTTTGAGCATGGTTGCTAAATTAATAACACAATTAATATGCACGAGAAAAGAAGAGATTCACATATATACAAAATTTTGGTTAATTTCGTATTTTAATTATGTAATTTTGGTCTATTTGTTAACTTAATATTCATTTTTTTTTTTAAAAAAAATACTAATGTGACAATACAGTAGAGTGTCATATCAGCATAAATGTAGTGTGTGACAGTGCAGTAAAGTATAAAACTTGTAAGGAATTAAATGAGCGGAAAAAAATAGGATAAAATTTGTGAAATTAAGAAAATGTTTAAATATTTTTTTAGTTTTTTGCAATTTAACGTTTTTTTGCTTTTCGTCTTTGCAAATTTTTTTTTAGTCCTTGCAAATTATGTTTGTTTTATTTTCGTCTTTATAGTGGTTTAGATAACACTTTTTTTACTATTAAAAGCGCTATCTAAACCACTTTAAGGACGAAAATCAAAACAAACATAATTTGCAAGAACTAAAAAAAATTGCAAGGACGAAAAGCAAAAAAATACTAAATTACAAGAATTAAAAAGATATTTAAGCCTTAAGAGAATATGAAATTAAACTCTTTATTTATAAGTTAAAAGAAACATATGATATTTATAAAAATAAATAAAGATCAATACATCAAGTAAATGTTAATCTATTAATTTATTTCTTTTATTTAAAATAATTACCAAATTAGAAAAAAAATTAAAAGTAAAAAATCTATCCTGAAGTTTAATTTAACAAAGAATACATACCATGATAGAATCCAGAAGTACAGTCTTAACAGTTCCAGGTGCCACAGCATTTGCTCGAATATTATCCTTTGCCCATTCCAATGCTATGTTCTTGGTGAATTGATTCATAGCTCCTGAATAAAATTTATATGCAGATTGATTATCTTCTGCAACTCCAATTTATCACGTTGTGTTCTAGTTAAAGGATATATATAAAGATAGGGAAACATACCTTTAGAGGATGCATAGATAGAACTAAAAGGCAAAGCTTTAAGACCTGCAATGGAGGATATGAATACTATGCTCCCATATCCAGAGGCTTTCAGAAGTGGATGTGCTAGTTGACATAGGTGGTAACTTGACCCAAAATTAGTTTCCATTATTGTAGTTACATCTTCTGCAGTATAGTCTATGAGGTTCTTAGGTGTAGTTGTTCCAGCATTGTTTATCTATAGAAACCATTCACCAAGTCAATTCTAGTCAGGTTAAATACTTAATTAGGCGGAAAAATTGAAACAGGAAAATAAAAGAAGAGGCAACCATATATCATGTAATTAAGAAGTTGACTACGTACAGAGTTGAGTTTCTAAAATTAAATTAATATAAAATTCTTTTAAAAAATTAATCTAAATTGGAGGGTCTTACCAGAATGTTGAGCTTCCCGTTAAAGATTGAAGCAACATGTTTCATTAAATTTTCACGTTCTTCACGAGATAGTACATCACATGCCGACCCTGTTATGCGAAATCCTTTTTTATTCCATTCTTCTAAACATTTATCAATATCCTGTTGTTTACGTGCACATATGTGCACAGCTGCCCCAAATTCTGCTAACTCTTCTGCTATTGCGTACCTAATAATTCACAATGAAAAAATAATAATAACAAATAATAATATGGAGGAATTAACATAAGGAAGCAAAAAACTAATTAATGTCATAGTTAGAGATGAAATTGACATTTAGGTACTAACCCTATGCCTCGGGTGCCTCCTGTCACTAGAGCCGTCATGCCATGGAGTGACCATCTTTTGTCTTTGAAGGAGCTCAACTTTGTTTCTGCCATTTTTCTGCTTACTAGTTAATTAGTGTGATCCTTCAAACAGAAAACAGCATATAAAATACTAGTTTTTGTGTGATTTGGTTGTCAATTTGTAAAAAAAAAAAAGTTATTTTTCGTTTTTTCCTATTTCGGAAATAATTCAATTGCTTACTGTTTTTGTGGTTCTCAAATGCGGAAGAGAATTTGTATTTCTAAATTTATATTTGAAAATAGAATCACAAGGGGTCACGTCTAGCCGGCCTGGACCTACATGGTGGTCCCATAGCTCAAAACCTGCAAAAGCCGGCCAGTTGTAGCAGTTCTTTTGTATATTTGAACTTTTCTCTTAAAAAGAAAATAATTAATTTTATATCACTATTCCCCTAAAGAAAATAATTTTGTACATTTCTCCCCTAACAAGTTTGGACCTTGACTGCCTGCAGTTATATTTCACGTTGTTCAGCCTGTAGTCATGGTCAAAGGGTTATAATTATATTCTTCTTCTATTTTTATTAATTTTGTAAGGGTTGAAAAATACAATCAAGGGTAGAGATGTAGCCTTCTCTCTCTGACTACAGGAAAAAAAATAAAAAAGAAAAAAAAGATAAACAATACTGTATAAATATTATATGAAAATTAAAATCAAATGAGTTTCCAGATTTTTTTTATTGTAAAATTTTTGGATAGCTTCGTAAATAATTACATATATGTTGGGGCCATTTTAAAATTCAATACTTTTATATATTCAATTTTGTAATTACTATAATACACCTTTATGATAGGTTGCTATGAATATGAATATAATTGACAACCGTCCATTTATATATATATATATTACTAATATATCTTGGATTTTGGAAATATTGGACCATCTATATAATGATATTTCCCATGGGTCCATACTATACGACACCCTGAAGAGGTGGGGCTAAAAGAATTCATTAAGATAGGAAGAATACAAATTTAAGCCAAAGATTTTGCGGTGGAAACGTGAGAATCGATCTTGGACTATCACGTGAATTAATAACCTTGCAAACAGGTGATCTTTTTCCTAACTTGGACAAGTGTCTAACTAGTTTTGCGGTTGATGATTGTAAATTGTTGGGTTCGTTGAGCGTAGTGTGTAGTAATATTAATAAATTTTACAAAAATTGAATTATTTCGGGATAATTAATTAAAATTTTAAATTGTATATAGAATTTAAAAATAGTGAAATAAAAACATTTTATATAAGCCACTTAATTATCATAATAATCCTTTTACAAATAATAATTGTTTAAATATTATGGATTTAAATTAATTTGTTTTGTAGTTCTACTATCTTGGAATCCCACCATATCAACCAATTCTTTCACATAACTATATCCACCCAACTCCTATTTCCTTACTTCACTCTCTTTTTCAGTCATTTATTAAAGAAAAGTTATAGTTGTACAATTAATTCATATGATTTTTATTTTGTAAAATAAAAAAGAGATTAAAAAAAGATAAGAGAGAAATTTAGACCTATATAAAGAATAAAAACTATAATATATTTTGTTAGTACACCGAAAACAACTTGGGGAGTACACCAAAAACTGATAATCTTTTGTTAATATTATTATTATATTTTTTTTATAATGTATTAAAATTATATGTTTAGTTACCAATTTAAATATTAACCTTTTGACTTATATAAAGAATGAAAACTATAATCTTATTGAAAAGATAATTTTATATCTTATTTAGATGCCTTATTGGAGAATAATTTCTACATAAGTTATCACAAAAGTCATACATATAATAAGACTTTTAAAATAAGCTTATATCATATAAATAAGTTAGACTTAACTCTTATCTAATCTAACTTACATATTTTCACTCGTGTACATGAGTCATGACTTGAATTTGAATAGTCGTGGTTTTAGTTTTCATAATTTATAAAAAAAAAAAATTACATAGAGTTTTTCTCCTTTTGTCTATTAGTCAGTTAATTTGTTTAGGGATACCTCATACATATCTAAAATTTTTAATATGAAATAGACTTTTAAGTAAATTAAGAAGCCAAGTGAGACTTTCAAAAAGACTAAACCAGACCTAAAAAAAACAAAAAAACCTATGACAGGTAACAAGTTAATTAAGTTTGAGCCTTGGATTTTTTAAATAGGTCAAGCTTATTTAAACAAAGCCTTGTTTGATCTAACATATTTGCATCTCTACTTAAAAGCCAAGAAAATAAATTTTCTAAGTAACACGGTAATCAGTAACTTGATTAAAATCAACTAGTGCTGTACCGATCAATATATTCAATAGAGCAATGCTAAATAGTATGAAAAATCTTGGTGCAAAAATTTGACCAATGATGTGTCAATATTTGATTGGTTGTATTATAAATATTAAAAATATTCAAGATTTTCTAGAAATCACATTGTATTATTTTACAGTTTTCGTTCTTAGACAAATTCGTATCATCCAGCTTTATCCTATTCATGATTGACTACAAAGATTACTACAGAGAGGAATGTATCCTATTCATTATTTTGTACACTTTTTTTAATCCTTTATTTGTCATTGACTAAAATTTATTAAAAATCGTCAATTTTGATTGATTTCACTTTTCATTTAATGATTTTTTCTTTTGATTTAGAAATAAAACTCATCAAAATTAATTATTTTTAATAAATTTCAGTTAATTATAGAGAGTGTTAGAAAGAGAATATAAAAAAAAATGTCACAAACATTCATCTTAACTACAAATGGTACACCTACGAGGAAGTGTTGTTTCATTTCATTTATTAACTAACAAATTAAGATAACAAGGGGCCATTCTCCCATATACAAGGGAGGCAGAGTGAAAAAGTCTTGGTTGATAGTGAGAAACTGCTAGAATGAGAAAATTTTTAAGAGATGGAGAAGTGTTTTTTTATTGCATTCTTTACAAAATTATAGTGGATGATCGAGTTGCTTAAAAATAATGTATTTCTTTATAATTCCTCATAAGCCAATAAATTATATAAACTTTCTAAGTAACATGAGTAATCGATAACTTGATTAAAATCAAAGTGATATACCGATCGATATATTCAGTATTGACAACAAAGATTTCAACAAATTAAACAGTACGAGAAAGTGTTGTTTCATTTATTAACAACAAATTAAGATAACATAGGGGAGCAGGTAATTAACAAAGACAAATGTTAATCAGTATTCTAAGGACACTAGTTAAGAAAATAAAAAAATAAAATTATTGGGATGTGAAAAAATACACTCCCATATGATTTTTAATAAAAAAAATTCTCTTTTAATTTCTTAACTAATGTCCAACACTGGTTAGCAAGACCCATTAACAAATTGTTTTGCCTTGTTGAATTGTTTGGGAGAAAGACACGTGAGACTGAACAAAGACACATGGATATGTTTAAGAGCAGGAGATAAACACAACCAATGCTGTACCAAGCATGAATCGGTCAAAGGAAACACGAAAGGTCGAGAAATAGCACTAGATTTTATTCAGCAGCCAAATCATTATCAACAAATTAAGTTGTGAAACTGCCATCAACACATATAACTTGTCCGGTGATGTATGATGCAGCTGGAAGGCAAAGAAAAGCAACTAATGCTGCTATCTCTTTAGGTTCTGCCGTACGACCAACAAGTGTTTAAGACACTGCTCCTTTCACAACCTCAGACCCTCCAGAAGAATTCTGTAAGAGCAATCATTATCGATATTATAAGCAGATAGACAACATAATAATTTTTTTGGGGGGTAAAAGCAGATAACATAATAATGATTTATGTTAAAGTGTAAAATGCATCTTTAATGATATATTTTCACCTTCTTTAAGATAGTAAATACCGGTATTAATTTCTAAAACTTGTTCCCGTTAAAATTAATTTCAAGCTGAACGAGTTATTAGGATAGGATAGGTTACGTACACAACACTGAATACCTTGTATAATAAATCTTACAATTTGATAATAAGTCTTTGCTTTTGCTCTATGTTACGCTCCCTCCTTCGGTCCTTCAAATCCACC
Organism: Pueraria montana var. lobata; assembly: GCA_026413185.1. Taxonomy (NCBI): domain Eukaryota; kingdom Viridiplantae; phylum Streptophyta; class Magnoliopsida; order Fabales; family Fabaceae; genus Pueraria; species Pueraria montana. The sequence continues at coordinate 70,847,253 of CM048650.1, read as the reverse complement.
CTCTCCGCCAACCCCTTCCACGCCCCTCTCTCTGTTGGCTGTCACCGCTCCCACGACCCTTCCAATGTTGTTGCCCTCTACTGCGACGCCCTCTCCCCTCCCATCCCAAACCACTAAACCAAAATTTGATCCCAAACCCGAATCCAAACTCAAACTCGAAACATGAAAATCCTGAAACGTCGAGCCATGAATATGAAAATGTCTATTTTGTTAACCGTTTGAATCCACGTTCATCAGAAAAACACACTTTCCAAGGTACAAAATAAAAAATAATGTGAGAATAACTTTTTTTTGAACCGCCGTTACGTTGAAAGTAACTGGTTCCCAAACACACCCAAAGTGATTTGTAAAACCGTCCTCTTCTAGAACCTCTAAAAAGCCAAATTCTACTCACCACGTGATTGTTTATATTTAATTAATAAGTGGTTGTTTAATAGCAATAATTTTATTATTTATCCTTAAACTCAAGTAGTTGTTGTAATTAAAGGGGAGCACGCCAGGTCAAATTATTATATTCAGCTTTGTAATTAAGACTAACTATTTTGATAGGAGATTATGGGAAAAATAATGAAAATAAGTTTTGCAATTTGTAAATCAATCTTGATATGCCTACCCATTGGTAAACTAACTTAAATGAATAAATGCATATATACTACCACGATAGACTCCAAAAGGCTGGTCATAACAGGTCCAGGTGCCACAGCATTTGCACGGATATTATCCTCTGCCTTTTCCAATGCTAAGCTTTTGGTGAATTGATTCATGGCTCCTGGGTAAATTAAATTAATTATATATATTCAGATAATTAATCTATCAAATACATCACATGAAGAAAATGAAACATATATAATATACCTTTAGAGGCTGCATAAACAGAATAAACAGGAAGAGCTTTTAAACTTGCAACGGACGAAATAACGACTATGCTCCCGTAGCTAGATTCTTTTAGAAGTGGGTGTGCAAGTTGACACAAATGGTAAACGGACTCAAAATTGGTGCCCATTACGGTTGATATATCTTCCGCAGTGTAACTATTATTTTCTTTGCTATACTTGTCGCAGCATTGTTCACCTAAAAGAGAACCACTTAATTATTAAATCAATTCAAATACTATGATATTAAATAATCACATGGAGGCTAATAATGTAGACTTGAGAGTAAATTAAAAAGTAGCTACCATGTGGATACGAGAATTATTTGTGCCTCTCACTATGTATTAACTAAATTCAATTCGTCAAAAACTATAAATGATTATTTTGTTATAGAGATAATACTCATAATCATAAAAGTTAGTTTGTATATTATATCACAAATTTTATGTTGTAATTATACATGTACATATATTATATTACAAAAAATAAAAAATTAAAGTTTGTGGGAACATTTGCTCCCAAACTCTGAAAAATTATAACATAATTTCGAGTCTCCATGGTCCTAGCTAATGTTTAGGTGATAAGTGTAGTCAATTTTTTTAATTTACGAAAATAATTAATAAGATTCAATTTTCTATCATGTAAAGATTGATTTGCACTATAGTAATATTGAAGCATGTAATAATTTCTTCCAAACTCGACTAGCTAGATCCATCCCTGATCGTCACAAAGGTAATTTTATTTATGTATCGCGATGGCCCTCTCATTGTGATATTTCAACCTTATATTTGAGTAAGTTTCCATTCACAAGAGGAGAAAAAATTAAGTGGTAGAATATTCTTACTAGAATGTTGAGCTTTCACTTATGGAAAACTGCGTGTCAAGCCTTACTAACCAATCGAACAGATTCAGAAGGCAAATGGCTGACTCTGACCTTTGCCCTGTGTGTAATTTAGCAACTGAATCTACCTTTCATTGCCTGAGGGACTGTGCCCTTGCCTCTCAGGTCTGGTCTTCTCTTATGTCTAATCATATTCATGCTGACTTCTTCTCTTTGGATTTGCGTGATTGGATTGTTAACAATATTGGTTCATCTCGAGTTAATGCTGACGGGAGATGGCCAGTGATTTTTGGAGTGGCTTGCTCTCTTATTTGGAGGAATAGGAATGATCTCATTTTCTCTAATGTGCGTAACCCTGTTAATCACTTGGTTTTTAGAATTTGCAAAGAAGTATCTGATATTGCTGTGTCTTTGCGTATACACTCTGTCCTCCTACCCCATGTCATGACTGATGCTAGTAGTGTTTTAATCTACTGGAATCCTCTGCCAATTGGTAGGTTTAAATTGAATTGTGATGCAGCAGTGGACCCTAATGGTGATGCTGCTTGTTCATTCTATCATTCAGCAATCTGGCTCTTCTGGTGTTATATCTTGGAATCATGTTTTTAAGGAGGCCAACCAAGTGGCTGATAGTTTTGCTAAGTATGGGCTGGGTGTCTTTCATTTGGCTGTCTTTGATTCGGTGCCTTCTTTTGCCTGGTGCTTTCTGATGTATCTTCAACTTGCTTCCCTCGTGGATCCTATTTTTATTTTCTTCTCTTTTGGGGCCTAGGCCCTTTCATTCACAAAAAAAAAAAAATGTTGAGCTTTCCGTGAAAGATGGAGCTAACAGTTTCCATTAGTCTTTCGCGTTGGTCACGGTATAGTACATCACACACTGAACCAGTCACATTAAGTCCCTTGCTTTTCCACTCTTCTAAACATTTATCAATATCATCCTGGTTCCGTGAACATATATGAACAACTGCCCCAAATTCTGCTAACTCCTCCACAATGGCATGCCTAATTCAAAATGAAAAAAAATAAAAATGAGGAATTAATGAAGTGAGTGAAAGCAAATAATTAAAGCCATGATCCAATTAATGAACGTATGAGTTAAGACAAATTAAACCAACCCAATGCCTCTGGTGGCTCCTGTGACTAGACCAGTCATCCCATGGAGTGACCATCTTTTGTCCTTGTAGCTCAACTTTGTTTCAGCCATGATTTTAATTTGTTGCTAATCTATGCGTTTCTTCTTAAAGAGGAAAAGCAGCACACAAAATAGTTATCTGTGAAATGGATCTGATGCAGAAAGCATACTATACTACCCTTCAGGAAGACTTTGCATGTGGTTCTAAATTCCTTTAATCTTATCGCCAAGTACAGTGGCAGTACCAATTTCAATTGTACACGTTAACACCAATATGGATCATCTGCTATCTCTACATTCAAAAAGTAAGCTGATTTTTACTGACGTCAGTAAAAAATGCATGAAAAGTAAAAAATTGTGAGAGGCTGCAGAGAGCTACAGAAAAGTTTTGCTGCAGAAGATCTGGGTTAGTTGAATATTTACCACGTGTTTGAATTAGCATATCTGATCTGAGTTAAGACAAATTAAACCAACCCAATGAATGCCTCTGGTGGCTCCTGTGACTAGAGCAGTCATCCCATGGAGTGACCATCTTTTGTCCTTTATGCTCAACTTTGTCTCAGCCATTATTTTTGTTGCTAATCAATGAGCTCCTACCAAAGGAAAGGCAGAAGCTAAAATATATAGGGATTAAAAATACATTTAATTTTTATAGAGAATGGAATTAAATTTTGATATTTTTGAAAGATTAAAAATAGATTTTATCTAAAAAGCAATAGAAGTTGTCCCTCTTTTTTAGACTACCAGGATACGTGTTTCGTCTTACACGGCAAAGTTAATTTGCATGTCATGCCAAGTGTCTTGCAGAAATTGGTTGTGTTTTTCATTTTTAGTAAAAATGAAATGAAATAAATGTGAAAAGTTAATAAAATAATTGAGTGATATGGTCGTGATGAAAACGATTCCAAACTAGTAATTAATTTTTTGCTTAATTATGTTTTTTAGTCCTTAAAATTTGAGTTAAATTTATTTTTGGTCTCTCAAATTAAAAAAAGAAAAAGAAAAATATTTTAGTCCCTACAATTTTAGAAAATCTGTTTTTAATTCCTAGAGTCAAACAACGTGAAAGTGGTGATGTGTCTGATAGAAGTGTACAGGAGGCTAATGCTTACAGGGTCAGGTCACCATTTTTCTTAACATTGTATGCTTCTAGGGATTAAAAATTGATTTTTTAAAATTGTAGGAACTAAACTGATTTTTTTTTTTCAATTTGGGGGACCAAAAAATGAATTTATCCCAAATTTTAGGGACTAAAATCATAATTGAGCCTTAATTTATTTTATTTTATTTACAATTTTCAATAAATTATTTTAGAAGACACCCCAAGCTGATGAAAAAATTCAAGGTAAAGTAGTTATTAGTTGAAATTGAAGAGGAAATATTCCCCTTGTACTTATTATAAGATCTAAATTAAAAGTGTGACTTTGTCTTTATTATAAGGTTCAATCTAAAAAGTTTTCTACATTAATTTTTTTTGACAAAAATACCCCTAATTAAAGTCAATTCTAGAATGACGTGCAAGTGAGAGAAATATAACCCATTAATGTTTATTAGTTTTATTCACATGGATAATTTTTAAAAAAATATTAATTTTGAACAAATTTAATGTTCTCAACTAAATTAACCAATTTTCTTAATCCTGATGAATTCGTTAATTTGACTTTATAATAAGGAACGTAGGGAGTAATTTTTTAATTATTATTATTATAATTGCCAAAACAAAATAAATAACAATTAGTGAGAAGTGAGATTATAAGGGGTTGTTTAGTAGGACGATTCTTTTAAGTTTTTCAAGAATATTAGATTGTGAATGTTAAATTTCTATGTTTGATATGAATATTTTAAAAATCATTCTTAGGAATTGTTTTTCATTTAAGTTTCCCACTAAATTAAACTTTCCTTTGGGAAGGGGTGAAAATCCAAGATTCTCATGGAGGAGGATTTTTTTTTTATAACTGTCTTTTAATCCCAGGAATATCTTAAACATATCAAATAAATTTATAAGATTCTATAAAAAAACATAATTTGTAGAAAATATAATTATCAAGAAACATGATTCTCAGGGATAAAAATCAGATTATGTATACCATTCAGATTAATACTAAGGAGTTTAATGGTGATATATTGACGGTATAAAATTATTTTACACAGTCATCCAATCATAAATAACCGTTGATATTACTTTTAAGGTAATTTCTTAAAAGTCAACAAACTTACCATACATGATAATTTGTAATTGGATGACGGTGTAAACTTATTTACACTGTCAGTGCATAGCCTTTTTTCTCATAATTAAAATGATTTTAATTAATTGTTTATTTATAATCGTATAGTTAAGATTAACTCATCTCCACTAGATATATGTCATGCCAAAGTGGAAGGATCGATTTTTTTAAAAGTTAATTTAGAATTTTAACTAAGTAGAACTTAGCTTAGAATAGTGGTAATTATATTAATATTAAGAGTAGAACTTAAATTGAAGCAATAGTAATTATTTTATTTCAAGTAGAACCTAAATTAAAACATTGATAACTATTTTATTTTAAAAAGTAATATTAAGAATTAAAGTAAATTACACTAACTACTTCTAAGATTTCGTGAAATTATACAAATTTTTTCTTCTTTTTTTATCCCTACTCCACCCCCTTTATTTTTAAGAAAAACATTACACTAGCACCATTTATATATTATACTAACCCCCTTAATTGTTTAAAAAATATTATATATAAAGGAGGTTTGGGATAATTAGTGTAATTTACTCTAAGAATTAATTTAACACAACAATATTTGATAAAGATGTTGGAAAATAAACTTACACAAATAAAATTCAAGATATATCGAAGACTTACAAAAAATGCAAGAGCTTCCAAAGAATTTGAACAACACTTAGAACACAAGGAAGAGATTACAATACTCACAAAGAAGTACTCACAAAAGCTAAAGCATTCCAATCTGAAAGGTAGTTCCTATTACTACCAAGGGACTAGTTATTTATACTAAAACAAAGGCACCACACCCCTACACTTGCACAATAAAATATTACACCATACCTACCACACTTGATAATATTTAATGGACTAATTAATAATATTTAAAGTTTGTATATTCTTTGGTAAAAAAAAAAGTTTGTATATTCTTATATTTGAAGTCTTCAAATTAATTAGTTTATCTCTTTGATTGCGCTTATAGTCTTGATATTGCACTATCACAGTTGAGATTGCATCGGGACGGTGAAAAATACTATAAAAAAAAAGGGAGTCACTACTAATTTATTTTGGAGGAAAATATTGTAAAAATCCTTTTAAAAAAAATACTCTATGAAATCAAAATTAGAGTTTGAGAACCAATTATGTGTAAAGAATGTGCTAGCATCCTATGACGTCCATCATAAAAATGACGATTATCTCTAATTAAATGTGCAAAATTTATATGATTTTTAAAATATTTATTTTAACCCTTTATAAAATCACATTTAAATTAATAAATAGATTCAAGAATATATAAAAACTAAATTTTGTGAAAATTAATTTTGGCCCAATAGTTTAATTCCCGCTCCATATCCTCTAGTGCAATGAGTAACTCAAGGTCACATAATTCTTTTGATAAAAAAAAACATTTGTGGTTTGATGTTTTTCAATTTTAATTTTTAACTATTTAATTACTTTTTAATTAAAAAGAGCTTTTGCAATAATCAAAATAAAAATACATCCAATGTGATTATCAATAATCTTTTATGAATTTAATAATCAAAACAAAAATATATTCAAAGTGACTATTATTAAATCCTTATTTTTGTTTATTTTAAGGACTACCAAACTACCACAATTTGTTTCCCAGAAGTTTTAAGGATTAAAACGTCACTTCTAATAGACTTTTTTTTTTCTATTAAAAAAATTCATTATATTATTATTTCTCTTGTAATATTTTAATTTTGGTGACAGAGAAAATGATTTATTTATCTACAAAAAAAAAGTCAAATGTACAAAAAGTGAATATGATTTATTTTAGTATTCATGATTAGTTTCAAATCCCTGAAACCTCGTCAACAGGTTGAAAGCACGTGCTTGTTCTATTATTTCCACGAGTATAATTGACTGCAAAAAGACATTGAAATTAATTCATAAACAAAGTAAAAAAAAAAAAAAAAAAAAAAAAAGGAATCGGTCACCCATGCTTTTTAGAAACCAATCTTAATAAAAATAATACATTTTTCAATTGTGATTTAAACTAAAAAAAATTGAGATGATAAAGAAAATTATAGCTTTAAGAAAGTGTTTGTTTCTAGTTATCTAATTTTATTCCGATAATAATATTTCTAAGAATAACATGCTTAAGTATAATTTGTCTGTATATTTTATATTTCCAATAATTATTAAAATATGTGTTTGATTAGCAATATATTTTTCTGGCATGTTATAATTATCAAAATGTCATATCATATAAAAGATATTAGTTTTATTATAATACAAAAAAAGATAAATATAACTACATTAGAAATAAATTTTCATAACCTCTATCTTTATAAATTATTATAATTTAGTGTAAATTATCATTAAGGATTTTTTTTTTGTCAACTAACGCTTGATTTTTTTTCCCGTTTGCTCATTCAAAAAGTCAATAACGCATTTTCAAGTTGTTATTATTATTATTATTATTATTATTATTATTATTATTATTATTGTATTTGGGTATATATTATAATATATTTTTAGTTTGACATCATGTTTTTTTTTATTCATGTTTGACATAATGGTAAAATGCATAAAAAAATGGTTTGATATATATTATTAAAACACATGTCGCTTGACTAGCTGGCGGAATGCCATAAGTCTAGGATACACGACACATGAAATAGTAAAAATAATCCTACATTGGGTATTGCTATTTGGTCTTTGTTTTTTTATCTTTGGCTGAAGGGTGTATAGGTGTTTTCCTTTTGGCTTGGTTTGGCTATTTGGCTATTTCTGGAAGCGGATTGCCTGCAGTCACAGCAGTGACTGCAGCAAATCTCAACCTTCCAAAATAAATTATATATTTTAAATAATTAAGTCAAAAAAATTTAGATCCTTGGATGATGACTGCAGGAGCCTGCAGTTGCTTTATGACTGCAGGGAATCCGGATCCATATTTTTAATAAAATCTTTTGCTTATAAAAAAAAATCTCACATTAAAAAAATAAAATTTTAATCACATTCGTTAGGTAATTAATTAATTTGTAAAACACATTTCCTACTTTTGTCTTATCTATTCCAATGGATAATTCGAAAGTAAACATAGAGATACAAGTAGCTAGCTAGCTAGTATAATTCTGGCCGTAACAATTACAACGCAATGGAAATGAAAAAATGATGAAAAATTTAAAAGATTATGATTAGTAGACTTAATATTATGCATCATGTTCCACGATCTTGTATGAAGCCACCTACCTTTCTTTTAATTACATCGTTATGTTCTTTTGAATGAAAATGACTACTCATTCCATCCCTTTTTATAAGACATTGATTTGAAATTTTCTTATTCCTTTTTATAAAAACTCTTTTCTAATTGTCCCTTTCATTATTTTTTTTATCAAAATACCCTTAATTATTTTAGTCCATAAATAATAAATGCTATAAATTGTCTCTTTCTCTTTCTTATGAGGTTGGAGAATTGAAGAGTTTAATTTTAAAAATTAAAACTCTATTGCTATTATTCTCTTTCCATGCATTAATTATTTAAAGGTAATTTTAGAAAAATATTACAATTACGGACAAATTTAATACTAATAACTAAATTAACCAACTTTCTTAATATGTGTGAATTAATATTTCTTATAATTAGGAACGGAAGGAGTATTTTGTATTTAATATTTCTCATCTCTAAAAAATTCTTTTAAAAATTGGCTATGTGTTTTAACAAAATTCAACATTTATCAAAATGCTAAATCCTCTCATATATGCCTTCATTTATTAAAAGGCTACAATGCTACGAGTCTCTGACCTTAGTACACCTTGAGCAAAGGAAACAGGTCAGCTTATCAACTAAGCAATCTTATTTTTGCATGTTAAAGAAGAAGAAAGTAAGAAGAACTTTCAGCGAGTTAGAACAGTATAGTATACCTTTTAGGTAAATTGACAGTTCAATAGTGTACAATCTTGTTTCTCTCCTTAAGATAAGATGGGGCCTTTCTACTTTACGTGAATAAAGCTCTCTTGGATTTAATGAGAAATCATAATGGGAAGAATATCATTCACAATGAATATCTTCACTCATGCATTTAAAAGGAATACTTTATCAAAAGAAGATAAAGATCTAAGAACTAAGCAATTTGAACAAAATCTTTGAACGCTTTCTTATGTTTTTAACTTTTACTATTCTTTGTATTCACAAAGCTTTGTATTTGAGCCTAAGTTTCATATCCTCTTTTCTCTATGAGTTATCATCTTTGAAAAAGAAACTTGTAATCTTTTGAAAGCCTGAAGAGGTTAAGTGAGTAACAATACTAGGGTTTGTAATCTTGGATTAGGATTAAGTGGTTGTAAAGGTCTGAAAAGGCTATGAAGGGATTGCACGTTGCTCTTGGTTAAAGAGCGAACTAGTATAATTCTTTGTGTGATTCTCTTATCCTCTTCTCCTTTTTTTTCTTTGCATTTTCCATTGGACGCTTTGAACATAGTGCTTTCATCTTATATGTGTGTGTGTGTGTGTGTGTGAAAAGTTTTCTAAGTTCACATACACAAAATTCAACCTCCTTCTTATGTGTCACTACTACAAAAAAGGTTTTTAACATCGGTTATTTTCGGCTTTTAACATCGATTTTGAATCGATGTTGTATCGAACGATGTTAAAAGTGGGGCTCTTTTAACATCGGTTATAGAACCGATGTAGAAAATGTACTTTCTACATCGGTTCTAACCAAAATCGATGTAGAAAGCAATTGCGATTTAAAAAAAGCGTCACTTTCGACGTCGGTTCCTCCCATAACCGATGTAGAATATGCACTTTCAACATCGGTTCCTATTAGAACCGATGTAGAAAGTGCTCATTCTACCATCGGTTCTTATAGGAACCGATGTTGAAAGTCATTTTTAATATATATACAGTATTATATATATATATATATATTATTTTCTTTAATTTTATGGCAACAATATTCTATATTATATATTGGTGCAGGAGGAAAGATAAGATCTAAAAGTAAAGAAGTATAACGAAATAACCTCAAGCTGATTATAGGCAGCTAAATGCTCACACATAAGTACTAAAGTTGATTATGCAAGTTTCAATAATCACCACCAAGTTTCATACCTCAAAAGCACAGACATGGAAAATAGTAAGCAAAATTGAGAGAATTTCCAATTTCATGTAATTGCTTGATATTAAATTTGTAAATGATCCATGGCCAACTTAAGACTTTCAATAACAAAACTTTATTAAAACTAGGCCAGTACACCTAATTACAACAACCTTACATGGTCAATTGAGTCTAAATAAACACACTCTTATAAAAAAGTAAAATTAAAAACACATTATTTTATTTCTCAAGGAAACTCATTTAAAACACATTCTAGAACATCCTTTTGACAAGGACCTACCTCCAAAAAAATACTAGAAAGTTCCTCACGCTCAGTTGCACTTGCTACACCAGCACTCTTTGAGTTGGGCATTATGAATTTGACAACCCATGACTCCAGAAAGTCAATATCAACTTGCTTTGGCAAGGGTTGAATAGCCTCAAAATGTAATAAAGCCTGCATGTAACATTGAATTAATTAAAGAATCTCACATATACGAAGAGAAGAATATCCAACTAAATAATAAAAGTGAATTTAGAGGGCCATGGAAAGTAAAAATGTAATGACAAAACAAGACAGATTGCTTTGACTACATAGTTTTTGTTGTATTCTTTATCTACGCCACCAAAATTAATGCTAATTAAGAGCAAGTGGCAACGTTCACATTCATGAGTTGGCGCTGTCTATAATCACAGTCCAACTCAACTAGTTTCTTTTTTTTTTCTTAGTTATTGCTAGTTAGATTCACGTGATATTTAGGAAAAATAAAAATCTACATAACAAATATTATGCAGACCACAAAATATAAATTCAACTTACACTGACAGGTATTTTATCATGATATCCATACACAATCCCATGGCCCAACATTACCTCTGTTATTGAAAACAGAAAACCCACTTCCCATGACTCGAGATTTTACTGTTTTGGCTCATTTATATTTTTCTATACCTTTGTTAAAGCTTTCTCCTTCTTTGAGGTTTTATTATTGTGACAGACCAAAATCTTTCAAAAAATTGAAAGACTTTTTGTTGGTTCCTAGTTACTTAATGCAAGACTTTTCAAAGTTTTATCTAGAGGACCAAAATGATGAATTTCTGGTGGCATACCTTAACAGGTTAATGGAGATCAGACCGAGAGCTTTGCATTTTGAATTCAGGTTGCACTGTTATCTAGCAAATCATTTGCAGAAAGACCTCAAAGAAAAGATTCAAGACATAAAACAAAAGCATTATATTCTAGGTATGATAAAAAAGAAAAGATAGAAACAGGATGACAAAGGATATAACTTAATATTAAATCTGGAATATTTTTTTTATTATTTCTTATCAATAGAAAGCCAAGCAAACTACTGCCAAAAGCTCATGATGATCCCCTTACAGAACATTAATGGCTTTCAAGAAAAAAATAGAAGCAAGATAATTCAATCACAAGAGGTCAACATACATACCCATACAATGTCAATTGGATGGCATTATTCCTCAAGAAACTCCTGATCAATTCACCTAAGACCATAAAAAAAGACGAGAAAATCTACAACAAAATTAGCTTCAAGGATGATAAGCTTTGAAGGCAATGAATTCCATTTTATTTGCATTGCACTGTTCTGAATTCTGAAATAAAAGGCATATGCAAATTTGTCTGGAGAAAGAATGAAGTAACAGAGTAATAATTAATAGCTTATTAAAAATATACCTTTTCCTTGAAAGATTTTGCTGCTTCTTGAAATGTTGAGATGAACTTCTCTGAATCATTTGAAGTCACGAACAACAACTAAAAGTATTGTTTCAAACACAAAGCAATGTTGTCAATAATATTTTTCTTAAAAGATTACAATATAATAAGATACATATATATAAATACCTAGAACATGCATATGTCCCAAGTGCATTTGATGTTGAATCTTTGTCCTGTTAATCCAAAACTGAACTGTTAAAATAGTTTCAAAAATGGAAGATCTCTTACTCTTTGCAATCAATATCAAAATCAACTCAGCTAAAGAGTAATCATAAGTAATAAATAAATAAATAGTTACTTACATAGTTACCTAATAAGGAGTGGTCCAATACTGTTTAGATTTATTCCAAAGAATAAAAAATGCAATACTTCCTGCAGGGTATAGTTCAAGAGAGAACAAACGCTCTACAGGATCTTCACTATTCATCCATTAAATTAGATACTGAGGCTTCTTTGTTTTGTTATCCAATTTTATCTTACCACCCGGAAGCCATGTATCTGTGGGGTGATCAAAACTCTGCCACATAGCATCAGATTCTGATGCATTAGGCCTATTGCTTAATATAAGATTCCCAGAATCTAGAAGCACAGCTCCCACAGAACCTGAGCTAGGAGAACTCAAATATGTTGACCAAACTAGATTTTGGGACTGGTCTAAAAGCACTAAATTACTATAAAGCCAACATTGAAAGAATCCACTGGTGTGACATCAGCAATAATTAAAAAGCCAACATTGAAAGAAATGTGAACATGTTAATGAGAAACGAGAACATTATCAAAAACTTCAATTCATTATCTTCCAATCCACTGGTCTCACCTTTAGCCCCCAAACTACCACGTGATAGGATGGCTTTGTTAAAAATCAGCTTGCAAATCATCACACGTCTCACATGTACAGTGCATGTCCTGAATATCATGTCAAGCCCAAGAGAGTCAACTTTAGACATGTAATTCCTCATAATTTCATATCTTCCCTGTGCAATAACATATTAATTTCAAAACAGAGACCATTGATAAAACATTGAAAAACAAGGATTATCACTTATTAAGAAATAGAGCTGTGACCTCTGGTGGTGTAATATTTTATTGACAATTAATTTTAATTTTTAAACATATTATTTTTAATTTTAATACCTTAAAAAATAAAATAAAGTGAGAAATTACCAGTTGTCATTATTCTAAAGAGAAAAAAGAAAAAACTCAATTATAATTTGGAGTAAAACTCAATTATATTAATAACCATAAAGAACTAAAACTCAGAAGTAAAAAAAAAAAACTCAAGAAACTCCTCTGCACAAAGTTAAAGCTTCAAAACTAAATAAATATAGACCAATGAATGATGATAACACGTTAAGCTGAATGCAGCAAGAAAAATGATGCATGTCAAATTACTAGGGGCAGGGTTAGAAATCTAGTCATGAGGCCCAGACCAAAACATATATAACATGTAAGGTGAAGGACCATCAACTACAAAAACCATGTGAAAATTCAATTCATTTTATAGGGGCTGTCAACTAAAATAGTTTGATAACTAATGTATGACATCACATCTCATGGGTCCATAATGTATGGTGCAAGTAATTAGGTTCCAAACAAAATGCACACAGAGCACAATGTCACAGTTGATACATAAAAGACCATTTAGGAGTCAAGTCAAATTCAAGCTTTAAAAGGAATCAAACTTCCTATAATAGATAATCAATTCTGCTCTGTTAAATTACAGCCACGCCCAACTCTTAGACATTTTGTTTTGATGCTTTACATTCTTCTAATAATCTTCCTTACAATCTGATAAGTGAAATAAATAGTTATCAAACAACTAGATCTCTTCTTTTAAAGTTTTCTTTTTAAATTAAGTCTAATTTTGATGTGGAAAATATATGGATGGAGGTAACCTTTATATGCTTTTCTTCAAACACACTAGTATTTGCCAATTTGACGAACACAAACACATTGTAATTATAAAATAATTAAGGGAAACAAGTTCTTGCTTAGTGTTTTGATTCAAGATGAAGAATTGATCATTATTACTAGTAATTTATTATTTGCTAATTTTTCACATCCTAATTATCGATCCTGGTATATACAAGAGAATCACATATGTAAGTGCTAAAATATTGTACCAGGGAGCTAGCTATTGACAAGTTTCCAGAACTCCTTTGCCACCAAAGAAACCTCGACCAAGAGGGCTATATGGTACAATTCCAATCCCAAGCCCCCCATATCAATGAATTTTTTTACAAAGTAACGTACATTTTAATTTTATTTTGTTTCTTTATACCTCCTTTTCATATGTAGCTCGTGATCAAATAAATTATTAAGGAAGAAACAGTTATGAGAGATGTATTCATATTGGAGAAAAACTCGAACTTACCTGCAGAGAGGAATTATCTGGTCCTCAATGTCACGAGTCCATAGGGACCACTTCTTCCTTGTTGCCAAATAACAACACTTTTTGTGAATCAAACACAGCATCTAAATCATAGTCTGCAGTAACATTTTGAGGATCTAAATAAGGACACAAATAATTCACTATTTACAGCGGCAGGAGAACCTTACTTGGTCTTGATATTCACAAACCAAGAACTAAGAAGAAAAAAAAGAAATAGAAAAAAAAAATTTCTTACGCAGTAGTTTCTGGGCCTTCTCCTTGATTTTTTCTACAAGCTTCTGGTCTCACTCGACACAGATCGTCAATCCCTTCGTTCTCGTTCTCGCCCTACTTGTTGAAAATCTGGCAGAGAGTTGAAATACCCAGTGGCGGCGGAGAGGAGAGAGAGAGAGAGTTGAAAGCCGAGAGGCTTGGCCTTGGTGGTGGCGGAGTCCAAGATCTCCTCGCGGTCTAGATCGAGCTTTGTGGAGACCGAGATCTGGGGGGCGAGAATGCGACAACAAAAATCTGCGCCAGACAATGTCATCGAAGTCACCAATCCTTGACATGGAGGAGGAGGGTTCGTCACAATCGCAGTGACGGCGGCGGCGGCATCACAGTACGAAGTAGAGAAGAGAGGTAGTGGTCGAGAAGAGCGGTTCACGAAGGTTTGGGATGATGATCACGAGAGAGGGAAGATTAAAATGTAACCTAATGTAGGATTTAGGAGCAAATCTAACATCGGTCCTACATAAAACTGATGTTAAAATAACTCATACGACAATGGTTCCTTTTAGACCCGATGTTGAATATGTCATTTAACATTGTTTCTATATCAACCGATGTAGTGTTCTTTGCTTTAATTTCAAAATTGCCACCGCGTCTTTTATAACATCGGTTCTTGATGAA
This sequence comes from Pueraria montana var. lobata, assembly GCA_026413185.1. Taxonomy (NCBI): domain Eukaryota; kingdom Viridiplantae; phylum Streptophyta; class Magnoliopsida; order Fabales; family Fabaceae; genus Pueraria; species Pueraria montana. The sequence continues at coordinate 70,832,117 of CM048650.1, read as the reverse complement.
CCGATGTTAACTAGACGATGTAAAATATGTATTTTCTAGTAGTGTGTACCTTATTATTTTAGTTGGTACCTTAATACCCGTCCCCATCTCGCTAATAAGAAAGTATCCCTTAACTACCCCTTCTAAGTTCTCACTGGGTTTCTAATAAATCCTTCATGCCTGTGGTTAGATCTACACCTTTCAATCATGGATACTTTCCATAAACCTCTTTCTTATTATGACAAATAGTACACTATTTTACTCTCACTATTATCTTAGGGTTCCATTCCCATCATCAATACTTTCCTACCACTACTCTATCCAACTAACTCAACATTTCATACTAAGACTTTATCCCTCTCTCCTTTGGCACTTAGAGAAGTCTACCAAAGTCAAGTCTAAAGTTACCAAGTACTCTAGGATACTTCCAACATTTCCTTACATCATTCTATCCTTAATCAATAACTTACCTCTTCACATCTATCCTTAACCCGACTATTACTCATATAGCATTATCCCGAATCTGACCCTTCTCACACCCTTAACCTTGATATCACATCAATTCAAGTTGCTAATCACGAGCAATTCTCACATATATATGCTATACAATACCACTCATTATTACAATCCAATGCACCCATAACATTCACATTGCAAAACCACATAAGTCAAACATATTCACAAGAATGTGCAATGCAATGTCTTTCCTTCTTATATCCTCACATGTGCAATGATCCAATTTTCACCTTATAGGAATTTATCTTTTATGTTGCTTGATGTATTTTAAGAGATTTAATTATTTTGGTATTTTAAATAAAATTAAAATAATGATATTCTTAAAATAAAATTGTTTGGTATGAAGGAATTAAAATGCATGCAGTTGCAGTTAATTTTGTTTGATATCTTATGTGTATTGATCTTTGATGTTTAATTGCTTTTAATTCATTTAATTGTTTGTGATTTATATTATTGTATGTGATATCTTATGGTTAATGTTTTACCTAGCTTTGCAATGATACTCCAACCGATGGGATTAGTATGAGCCACTTGGATATTCCACACTAGGTAACACCCCAGAGGTTAGGGCTCAATGAACTCATTCATGGCCTCACCAATTTGGTTCATTAATTAACTACACACACACACACACACACACACACACACATATATATATATATATATATATATATCATGTCATGATACATGAATATATCATGTCATGATACATGATTCATATAAGATGCACATGGTCTTACTAAACTAAGAGAATTATCTACAACTATGTTGACCTCAAGATCTAGTTTTTACCATGTTTTATGCCTAAAATTAGGAAGAACACAAATTTTTCGCGTAATCTTGACAGCTCGACCTTTGCTCACTAATTTGATCATATCTTGATTTTTAGACATCTTTTTTTGAGTGAGACCGAAGCCATTTGTTAGATAACATCCAAGGTTACATTTCTTATGAAGACACCTAAGTCTAACTCTATCATTAAATTTGCCTAGCGAGGCCCTCAATTTACCTAGTGAATTTTGCATTCACCCTATGAAATACTTCTAGCAGGTTACCTCGCCTTTGTCTGAAATTAGCCCAACGAATTTTTGTGTTTGCCTAGTGAATTTCCCTTCGCCTAGAGAATTTAGCATTCAGCCAGCGAAATACTTCTAGAGGATCACCTTCGCCTCTGTTTATAATTCACCCAGCAAATTACATTTTTGCCCAGCGAATTTCAATTGACAAAAAGTCGCGATTATGTATTTTTCTGCATAATCTTTCTCCACAAGGGTTCCTAACACTCCAAAACTCACTCTTAGTGTACAAGACCCAAAACTCAACCTATTTCAATCATCGTAAACCACACAATACATTGAGAATATTAATTAAACACATCCCAATGCCAAATCACACAATTCAATCCAATTTCAACCAATGAACATAAAAAGGGGGTAAAGTCACGCAAGCAATCAAACACTCTAAATCATCAATCATGGCATTAATCAAAGCTTTGGGATATTCACAACCTGTCCAATTGAATTAAAAGAAATTATATGAATCAAAACCTAAGCATACACAAACCTTAACCTTAGCAATATAATCAAGATAAGGAAGAAGGGGGCACAATCTACACCACAAAAGTAAGGCTTGGGAAAGGTAGGAGGAATCATTCACTTTGGAAAGCATGTCGACAAGCTTCGGGACTTGGGCCTCCAATCTCTCTTCTTTTGCCTATTCTTTTCTCTCTCCTCCCTTCTATTTCATGATGGCTAACCCTCATCTCTCTCTCTATTCTCTTCTTATAAAGGTAATACAAATTCCGTCTCACATGAAATAGCAGTAAAGCTCTTTTTAGTTATATAGTAATGTATAAAACAAAATAAGTGTTTTCATGAGAGTGAAAACCTAAATTAAGTAAAATATTCGTATGCTTTGAAGTTTGCACAGAAAAAAAGATTATGCATAGAATCATAATTTATATTTTCTCATATTGTTCAAAGTATTTGTTTTCACACCTTCTCCTATATAAAGGGGAAGGGAGGAGGCAAAGTGAAAAGTTCTTAGTTGATAGAGAGAAACTATCAAGAGATGAAGATTTTTTTTTAACGCATTCTTTAAAAAATAATAGTGGATGATCGAGTTACTTAAAAGTAATGTATTGATTTGGAATTCTTTATAAGCCAAGAAAATATATAAACTTCCTAAGTAACATGAAACAAAAATGATCTTTAATAGCACTTAAATGTAGTGTTTAATAGCACTTTCACATGCTGTCTATCTCCGTGCTATTAAAGGGGGAGCAACCTTTAACAACATTTTAAAAATGCTGTTATAGGATCCCTTTAGACAGCACTTGTGAAGAACAAGTGTTGTTTAAAGGGATCCTAAGACAACACTTGTTTTTTTACAAATGCTGTCTAAAGGAGTCCTAAGACAACACTTGTTTTTCACAAATGCTGTTTAAAAAGGCCCTAAAACAACACTTGCTTTTTAACAAATGCTATCTAAAAGAGTCCTAAGATAGCACTTGTCATGCCTCACAATCGTTGTCCATGTCAATATATATATATTTTTTTTTTAATTTTGGATTCATTTTGTTGCTCCTCCTTACATTTAACATTTAAATGGGTTCATTCAATGCTTGGAATGATTCAATAAACCACCAATAACATCCAATTTCAAAAGACAATCAATTTTATTATTAAACAAGAGTACTTAACCTTAGAATAAGACATGCCATAGGTAAGCAAAAGAAGATCTAAATACATAAATCCCTCAACTAATACAGGTGCAAAGTCAAAACACGCCAAATTAAAACTAAAATCTATTTGCAATATGTGTAACCCAAATCAACGTTGTCGCCTTCTCTTGCCAAATCCTACATCTTGACTTGATGTCATTACTTTATCAATGCTGGAGCAGAACTAGGATAAATGTCAGTTTCAAAGTTGTTGAGGCAGGTTTGAAGACACCACAGACTTTATTAGAGTGCCAGCCTGCAACCACAAACCACACAATTCAACTGAACAATTCAAAGTGATCTGATAGTGTTCAGTACTCTTTTTCCACCTTTTTTTTGCTCTATTGTGAAATGATTACACTTTCCTATCTCCAAGAAACAATTAAGAAGGAAACATGATCGCATAATGGTATTAACTTACCTCTCCAACACCGAGGAATAAGAACCTGTGATTAGTCAAAGGCTTATACGAAACCAAGAAACAATAGTTTCATCATAATGTTACTAGAAAGCAACGAGATAGAAACACCACCCTCATCATCTAAGAAACTAAACTCATTCACACCTTATTTGTGAAGAATTCACAGATCAAGAGCTACTAAAAATAAGCCACCATCAAGCTTCAACAACAATCTAGACTGCAGAACATTAAAAAAAATCAGATAATAATAAATGATATTACAACTGACAAGTGATTTGCACATAAAAGTTTTTTCAAGTTTTCTCTGTATTGACAAAAGCAAATACTCAAACATTATCGAGCATTATAATTTAGTTATAAGCTAATTATCCATAAATTATAATAAGGCCCTTCCCAACTAACAAGGCTTTAAATAACTGTATATCCGCTAAAGTCATTCATTCAAAGAGAATAAGTGATAACTGAATAGAAACTTATCTAGACTCCTTTTGGAGTGCATGTTATTCCCTTTAAAGAATGAAAATTGGTGATATATTATATATTTTAGATTTGAAATATTGCAGGTTTGTATTCCAGCACACAGGGACTCGAGCATGTTAAGGCGTATTATTCAGTGTGCGTGGTTGAGTGTTGTGACATTTTTTCCAATGGTGAGTGGGTGCTGCGACAGAGTGAAAGTGTTGTTGCCTTTTATTTGATTTTTTTCAAATTTGACAGTAAGTTTGCAAAAGCTGCAGCTGCTGCTTCTGGCAGCAAAGGTCCTGATCATTATTAATATTATCTATATTTCAATCTCTTAATATTTATACTTAACGTAAGGTAGGCTAGTTCAGGGTCCATTACTACTTGCACTAAGTCTTTATCCTGTTTTTGCTTCTTTGAAATTTCAGCTACATCTTAAGACAATAGTTAATAGATACTTACGAGGGACATGGCTATGTGTGCTATATTAAGTAACTAATTAATTATTTAATTTGAATCTTTAATTAACTTATAATTTTAATTAAGCTTTATGATGTGACGTCATCTATATTGTGTAAATGCATGAAGAACATAATATTATAATTTCATGCACTTGGTTTCTTAAGCACGTTTTCTTATCCTTTCTTATTACAGCATAAGAAAAACAATGTGTCTGGGACAACTTTGTCAAGTGAATTGCCTTTTCAATAAGGATACTATGTGAATTGTGTTTAATTTTTTGCTAAGTATAGATTAATTTGTGTTGTTGTTTGTGCTTTCATTTTGACGTTCCAATTATAACCTATTCAATACAACTTAATCCCTTACCTTTGCTTTCTAAATGATGTTGTTATGTTCATGCTCTTTTGGCTAAACCATCTTGGACTTACCAAAAAAGAGGACAAGAAGGTCCAACAACAAGAAAAAGACATTATGGCAGAGAGTTCTTGTAGTCCTCTCTCATACACACAACAAGAAAAGTATACACAGAATAATAATAATTACCACACCATTCACATAGAAATAAAGCCCTATAATTGTCCTTCTATATAACTTGCCCTCTTACGTATCATGTTTGACATGTCCTATGTAGTTGCATCATCAAAGCTTTGAGACAATGTCTTTGGTATGAACTATGCTCTCTTTATGGGAAGGGAAAATTTAGGAATATTTATTAAGTAGTATGGTGAAACCTTGATCCTATATGAAAAAGAAACAGGGAACAAATGCCCCACGTGTTGAATAGAAATTGAAGCTCATGCTTATATTTTATCTATTTTTAGCTTTATTTTGATGCTGGGGTTCGAATACTTGGGATTCCTACATCCTTGTGGGAACCATCCAATTGATATTAGAGCCACATTTTCAATAATGGGTTGTGGATTTTCACTTCACTCACTTTTTCTCCCTATTTTCTACTTAGCATGTATTAAGACAGGGCACCTGCCAGCATTTGCTGCACTCAATAACCACAATTGACCAAGGTATAGAAAGTGAAGTGCCACAAGGCCACAAGGTGATTTCTATTAACAGACAAAATAATTTCATTGAAAGAATTATTAATCAGAATATGCAATGTTTACAAGATGCAAATTGGGGGCTAAAAGTAATGGGAGGGAATGGATATAGTATGGAATAAATTGGAAGGTAAGGTAGTCCATGAGACGTTAAGGAGTTCACACATTTTATGTTTGGCATGACAATTAAATGTGATTCAAGACTGGAAAAGTGATAAACTGAAAACCATTATTTAGTAAGTCAATAAAAAAAAATTACTTAGTACAAATAAAAGCAGAAGCACCAGTGAGAGTGAAATTAGATGTAGCGCTCAAACTAAAGCAGAGAAGGAAGGGAGACATTTCATTGAACACATTGCAAGCAACTTAAATTCAAGAACATGTCCCACAATTTACAAAACAATGTGAAAAAATGTAACAGAGTATCCCAAAAATATAATTCGTTAAAGAATGCAGCGAATGACATGGGCAATACAATTTTCTATCTACACACAATTACAAGTCTCACTCACACCTTTCCAAACCAAAAGAAACACAAAAGTCAGAGACGGTGATAATTGAAGCTCTCATATGAACCCCAAATATTTTGCATAAAAACCAAAATAAAACTCTTCGCTTTCTCACTCTCCTAACCCTCTCTGCTCCGCTGTCAAGCTCTTCTCTAGGCTCGGATGCACAAAATGTGAAAGTCAAAATGATGAAAAGAAAATAGAAGGGTTCGAGTGCGTACCTGGAACAAGCAAAATCGAACAGTGGAGGGCCTCCCTGCGAGTGCAACGTGCAATTGTAAACATGAATGGGAGAGAGTTATGGCTGGGGCGCGTACAAATGATAGACGTGGCTGGAAATGGAAGCCTTGGGGCTTAACGGAGTGAGCTTCAGGGTTTCACGGTCAAAGGGAATAGAACGTGCGAGAGTGGGTTTCCCCATTAAAGTATTTTTTATTTTTTTATTTAGGAAAAAGTATGTGTTTTTAATTTGCTTTTAATACCATTTATAAACGAAGTGTTGTCTAATGTGTTTGCTTCCTTTTTTAGATATTAATGTGTTCTTATAACAGCGCTTGATAAAAAGTGGCGCGGTCTATGATCATCACTTACACAGCACTTCCTTTATAGAGTGCTGTCTTATGTCTTCAATTCCAATACACAGCACTTGTAACGAGTAAATGCCATCTAACGTGTGCTATTAAATGTCTTTTTTGTAGTAGTAATCAATAACTTGATTAAAATCAACTAGCTATCGATATATTCAATATTGACGACAAAGATTACTAGGAAGTGTTGTTTCATTTGTTGACAGCAAATTAAGATAACATAGGGGAGAAGGTAATTAACAATTGTTCTGCCTTGTTGAATATGGTTTGGGAAAAAGACACACGAGATAAACACAACCAATATTATACCAAGCATGACTTGGTCAGAGGAAACACGAACTGTAGAGAAGTAATAACACTAGAATTTAATTCAGCAGCAAAATCATAATTAACAACAAACTAAGTTGTGAGGCCCCCATCTGCACATATAACCTGTCCAGTGATGTATGATGCAGCCGGAAGGCAAAGAAAAGCAACTAATGCTGATATCTCTTTAGTTTCTCCCATGCGACCAACAAGTGATTGAGACACTGCTGCATTCACAACGTCGCACACTACTTCGGAAGAATTCTGTAAGAGCAATCATTATGAATATTATAAGATAAATAACATAGTAATTTTTTTTTTTTGGGTAAGCATATATTACATAATAATGATTTATGTTAAATTGTAAAATGCATCTTTAAGGCCATATTTTCACCGTTTTCGTCATGACACGGTGAATTCCAGTTTTAATTTCTAGGTTTAATTGTGTAGGGAGTAAGATGAGTAGTTAGAAATTTTCATGTATAAGGATTAAAATATAAAGATTGTGCATGTATAGAAACTAAATGAGTAATTAAAATTAATTTCTAAAATTTGTCCCCGTTAAAATTAATTTCATGCTGAAACAGTTTTAGGATAAGATAGGTTATGAACACTGCACTGAATACCTTTATAACCAAAAATATAATTAGAAGGAAAAGACAACCAATAAGTACAAGAAACATGAAATATTAATTAAATATAGATAATCACAATGATCATACAAAATATTTAATTGAAATAATTATATTATTTCTCCTCAAATTATTCAAGTGGTTGTAGGGAAGCACGACAGGTCAAATTATTATATTTAGCTTTGTAAGACAAATGATTATCATAGTAGAATAAGGGAAAATAATGAAAATAATTAAGTTTTGCCATATGTAAATCAATCTCGCCTACCCATTGATAAACTTAAATGAATAAATGCATATATACCATGACATCCTCCATAAGGACAGTCATAACAGGTCCAGCTGCGACAGCATTTGCACGGATATTATCCTTTGCCCATTCAAATGCTAAGTTTTTGGTGAATTGATTCATGGCTCCTGTGTAAATTAAATTATATATAATCAGATAGATTATCTTCTATCAATCATTCTCCGCACAAGAAATTATTATGTTGTCCTAACCAATCTCTGCATGACACATAATTAAAAAACTTAAATACGTGTGTTACATAGAGATTGGTCAGAACTATAGATAAGAGATGGTCTAAGACCACTTAATAATTTCTTCAAATGCACTGGGCTATATTCACATCACAATTATGGGAAACGAAGAAAATGAAACATACCTTTAGAGGCTGCATAAGCAGAAAAACAGGGAAAAGCTCTTAAACCTGCAATGGACGAAATAAATACTACACTCCCTTGCCCAGATTCTTTTAGAAGTGGGTGTGCAAGTTGACACAAATGGTAAACGGACTCAAAATTGGTGCCCATAGTGGTTGATATATCTTCCGCAGTGTAATCCATTATTTTCTTTGCTATACATCTTGCAGCATTGTTCACCTAAAAAAGAGAACCGATTAATTAATTATTAAATCAATTCAACTGCGAGGATTTCTAAAAAATGAGTAGGAAAATGAACAATCGCATGGAGGCTAATAGTGTAGACTTGAGAGTAAATTAAAAAAGTAGCTAAAATGCATGTTGACCCGGGAATTCTTGTGACTCTCACTACGTATTAACTTAATTCAATTCCTCAAAATTAAATTATATATGATTTCGGTTGCTAGTTCGCCAAACTAGTAGAATTGACCAATATAGAGAATAATGTAGACTTGAGAGTAATTTAAAAAAGTAGCTAAAATGCATGTTGACCCGGGAATTCTTGTGTCTCTCACTACGTATTAACTTAATTCAATTTCTAAAAAAATAATTCTAAATCCTCCTACTTCATCTTCCTACAAATCCTCTTACTACCTTTTTATGGTAAGTTTTAAATGTGTTTTATACTTCCAAGACATTAAATATTTTTACTTTTCATTCAATATTTACCATAAAAGGTAGTAGGGGGATTTATAGGAGAATGGAGTATGAGGATATAACATTACTTGTCCTCAAAATTAAATTATATATGATTTCGGTTGCTAGTTCACTAAACTAGTAGAGTCGACCAATATAGAGGTCGGTAAGGGATACAGAAATTTAATGTTGTAGAGACAATATTCATGTTCATAAAAGTTTATATATTATATCAAAAAAATTTATCTTGTAACCATACATGTATATTACATTATAAATTATTAAAAGTTTGAGGGGGCAGTACTATAGTTGGCCCCAACATCTGATAAATTGTTAGATAGTTTCGGACCACTGTGTGTCTATAGTTCCAATTAATATCTATATGATCAAAAGTATGGTAAAATTTTTCAAATCATGAAAAAGAAATAATAACATTCAGTTATATATCACGTAAAAAATAGATTGAGATCATATCAATCTTCAACTATATAATAATTTCTCCCAAACTCTAGGTTGATCTCCCGCCGTGATATGTCAACCTTATACTACTATTAATTTGAGTAACTTTTCATTAACATGAGACGAGAAAAAAAAAAAAATTAAGTGGTAGAACCTTACTAGAATGTTGAGCTTTCCGTGAAAGATGGATCCAACAACTTCCATTAATCTTTTACGTTGGACAGAACATTGTAAATCACATACTGAACCCGTCACATTAAGTCCCTTGCTTTTCCACTCTTCTAAACATTTATCAATATCATCTTGGCTTCGTGAACATATATGAACAGCTGCCCCAAATTCTGCCAATTCTTCAACAATGGCATGCCTATATATTCAAAATGAAAAATAAAAATGAGGAATTAGTGAAGTGAGTGAAAGCAAAGTAAGCCATGCACCAATTAATGTAAGAGTTAAGACAAACCAATACCCTATGCCTCGAGTGCCTCCTGTGACTAGAGCAGTCTTCCCATGGAGTGACCATCTTTTGTCCTTTAAGCTCAACTTTGTTTCACCCATTATTTTTAATTTTTGCTAATCAATGAGCTAGCTCCTTGCAAAGGAAACGCATGCAAAACATAGCCAAAATAATTATATGTGTTATGGATGTGAAGCAGGAAGAATACTATGTCTTGTATATATACTTGTTCGCGAAGGCTTTGGTTCTAAGTTCTCTTAATCTTATCGCCAAATACGGAAATTTCAATTGTTTGATGTTAACACTCATCATGTATGTTTGAAGTAAAGACAGGTTTATTGGATTAGCACCATTCCTTTATAAGCGGTTAGTTAGTTGCACATTCTGATCATAAAGCGGTTTTGTACTTTTGTTAATCATTATTCTGAGAATAAAGTTAATAAAAACCATATTTAATAAACATGATGCTTATAAATTCAAAATATTAAAATCACATATGACGTTCATAAATAAATGTGAGTCTCTTTAATTAAAATGTCTTACGTACGCGGAAGGGTCGATTCATTTAGAGTTAATTTAGAATTTTAGGTAAGTAGAACTTAGCTTAGAACAGTGGTAATTAGTTTGTTCAGAGTAAAATTAAAACTGATAATTATTATCTTAAAAAATGATAATTATTTTATTTCAAGTATAACTAATTAAAACACGCATTGGTAATTATTTTATTTTAAGAAAGTAATATTAAGAATTAATTTCACAAAAGAATATTTGATAAAGATGCTAGAAAATAAAGTTACACAATTAAGACTCTAGATAGAAGTTAGACTCATAAAAGATGCAAGAGCTTTGAAAGAATTTGAACAATACTTGAAACAAAAGGAAGAGACTATAACTCACAAGGAAGCACTCGCAAAAGTTAAAGCATTCCAATCCGAAAGCTAGTGCCTAGTACCAGCAAATGGACTAGTTATTTATACTTAAACAAAGGCATCACATCCCTGTATTTGCACAATAAAATATTACACCATACCTACCATACTTACTACTCCCTCTTTTTCTTTTTAAGTATTGGATTTTTGAAAAAAATGTATTTTTATTTATTTATCATTTGTAAAGTTTAATATCATATTAATTATTTTTTTATCAATTATATTCTTATTTTTCTCCTAATTTTTAATAATTTATACATGTATTTATTGTAGAATAGAAATGAAAAGAAGATAAAATAGAAAATCTCATAATTATTTTATTATAATCAAAAAAAATTAATGCATTTTTTTGTTTCTACAAATAAATCTTAATTAACAGATAAAAAGAAATGAAGGAAGTAATATTTAATGAACTTAATAATATTTGAAGTTTGTATATTTCTACATGTGCAGTCTTGGAATTAATTAATTTGTCTCCCTAGCTGCACTTATACTCTTGGAATTGCAGTGTAACAACTGGAGTCCTAGCACGACGGCGAAAAAGTATTAAAAAAACAGAGAATTGTTACCAATATTTATTTTGGATAAGAACATTAGAAGAATTCTTTTAAAAAGAAATAGTCTACGAAATCAAATTAAAGTTTGAGACTCGATTATGCATAACGAAGGTGTTAACACCTTATAATGTCTGTCATGAAGATGATTATCTTTAATTAAATGTTCAAAATTAATAACTTTTAAAATATTTATTGTATCTATTTATTAGAACATAAAATTTAAATTAATGAATAAATTTTAGAATACAAACTAAATTTTGTAAAATTTAATTTTGGCCCTTAGTTTAATTTGCGCTCTTACTATCTTCTGATGAAATGAGTAACTCAAGGTCACATAATTCTTTTGATAAAAAAGCATTTGTGCATTGATATTTTTTAATTTTTTTAATATTTTAATTTTTTAATTAAAAAGGCCTTTTGCAATAGCCAAAATATAAATACATCTAATGTGGCTATCATTAATCTTGTAGGACTTTTATAATAATCAAATTAGAAGTATTTTCAAAGTGATTATTACGAAACTCTTATCCTTATTTATAGAAAAAAAAAAAGGACCTTTTTTTCAATTAAAAAATTCATAAATTATTATTTCGTTCTCTTATATTATTACATGTAACGTTGTGGTGACAGAATATATAATTTATTTTAGTATTCATGATTAGTTTTAATCCCTAAAAACCTCGTAAATAGATTGAAAACATATGCTTGTCCTATTATTTAAAGGCTAAATATTACTTTTGGTCATTTATGTTTTAATATATTTTTTATTTTGGTACATTAAGTTTTAAAAGACTCATTTTGGTCCTTTATATTTTTTAAAGTTTCATTTTGGTTCTTTCTTTCATTTTCTGTTAACAACGTTAGTGTTTCGTTAACTTTTATATTTTAAAATAATTGCTAAATGTTACTTTTGGTCATTTATATTTTAATTTTTTTTCATTTTGGTACTTTATGTTTTCGAAAGTCTCATTTTGATCATTTCTTCTATTTTTCGTTAACAATGTTAGTGTTCCGTTAACTTTTATATTTTAAAATAATTAATTTTACATAGTGGAGGCTAAAAACTATGGAGAAGATGATGCCAAATCGGCGATTTGAAACAGGGGAGTTTCTTATTCGTGCGAAAAGGGAGAGTTTCTTATTCTTTCACTTCCTTATGCTCGTGATGTTCCGCCATGTCTCAGAATCTCACCAGATCGACAATGGAGAAGATGACGCTAAATCTTTCACTCAATGTACACTTTCACTCACGAACACACTCATCATTCTCTAAAACACACTCGACTTACTGCAGTGCACCTCCTTCACTCAATATGTCATGGCCCATGGCATTCCCCTTTAAACCACCATGAACACACCTAACATATTCAACCTTGAGGATGAACAATCATTTTCAAAATTTTAATAAAAGAAAATTGTGGCGGTTAAAAATCGCTACAATGTTTAAATTAATTATGTTATCATAAATATAATTAATTTAAACATTGTGGCAATTTTTAATGGCCATTATGTTAAAATTAATTATTTTAAAATATAAAAATTAACGGAACACTAACGTTGTTAACGAAAAATAAAAGAAATGATCAAAATGAAACTTTCGAAAACATAAAGGACCAAAATGAGACTTTAGAAAACATAAATGACCAAAATAAAAAAAAAACTAAAACATAAATGACCAAAAGTAATATTTAGTCTAAAATTAATTATTTTAAAATATAAAAGTTAACGGAACACTAACGTTGTTAACGAAAAACAAAAAAAAATGATCAAAATGAAACTTTTAAAAACATAAAGGACCAAAATAAGCATTTTAAAACTTAATGTATCAAAATAAAAAAAATACTAAAACATAAATGATCAAAAGTAACATTTGGCCTTATTTAAACGAGTACAACTGCAAAAAGACATTGAAGTTAATTAATAAACAAAAGCAAAAATGGAATCGGTCAACATGCATTTTATAAACCAATCTTAATAAAAATAATGCTTCCTATAAAAGACAAAGCAAGGAGACCTGTACATAGCTAAGATCATTATTCAATTGTAAAATGATTAAAACTGAAAGAATTGAGAGATGATTAAAAACAAAAAGCAAATGCTAACATGTGCTTTAGAACACTGGTTAAGAAACTAAGAAGAGAAATAATTTTATTGGAATGTATAAAATTATGTTGTTTATAATTTTTTTTGCATTTTACTATAATTATTACAATAAATATTTTATCTTTTTAATTCTTTAACTAATGTCTTAAGGGTACTTGTCATCAAGATCCTTAAAAAAAAGTTATAGCTTTAACAAATATTCAGCCACAAAAGTAGGAATAGGAACGAACATGTGACGACTTCTACCGTGGGAAAGCACCACAGGTCTCCCACGGTGGGAAAGAAAGGTGATCCGTAGGATTTGGGTATTTTTTGAGATAAGTGTGGGAGTGCCTACACTGGATTTAAAAAAAAAAAAAAAAAAAGTGATTCCCTCTTCTTGATTCCGTTCTTTCCCTGCTTCTGTCTCCTTTTCTCCATTTATCGTATCAGCTTTATACATACACAGGTCTCCGCGCGTTTAGTCCTGCCACCTCCCCCGAGCAACAACTTCATCGCCGTCGCAACCAGAAAGCAAGGCTCAAGCTTTCACAACATCGAGCTACTCAACCTGGTTATTAACGAATTCACGGATTAACTTAGTTGGTCGTCTCCTTCTCACCAGCTACCACCTAAACCCATTCATCTTTGACCGATTCATCCTGGGTCGGGTACCTCAAATGCAGAGGAGAACCAAAACTGTTCGAACCTGCTTAAGGTTTCAAACACGAAGATCTAGATTCATATACACCGTCGTCGGGGAAACATTTGCTTCCGAGAGTTCACAAGTTAATATCATATCCATTAACATTGACGAAAAAAACATTGTGAAGACTAAAGAGGTTAATCTTGGACAGAGATAGAAGAAGCAGGAAAGGGAAAAGAACAGAGCAGGAAGAGGGGACCTTTTTTTTAAAAAAAAATAATAATAATCTAGTGTGGGCAATTTTAAGATAGTCCTACACTTATCTCAAAAAATACCTACATCCTACGGATCACCATTTTTTCCAATAATGTAGACCAAAAAAACACTAACATGTTTAGAAGAAAGAAAAAGCAAGAAACGGAGATAAAAAAGGGAAGGGGGGCGCGCAGGGCTCAGGAGATTAACCAAATAAAAAGGCACACATGCATGGGAGATTCATAGCAGGCCTCCACCAAGCAAGTTGCACACTGAGAGCAATTTTATTTTATTTTATTTTTCGTGAGCAATTGACACAACGTTTGCCAAGCCTAAGTTATAACAATATAACAGAAGCACAGAATCACACGTAAAATAATGAACAAATACAAAATGGTTGAGAGAGATCTCTTATATATATAAATTATTTAGTATTACTAGTAAAATCTAAATAATATATATATATATATATATATATATATATATATATATATAAATTAAACGAATAATAGTATTATAAATAATTTATTATAACATTTTTTTATATGTAAATTAAGATAATTTGTAAAAAATAATTTAATCAAATTATAGGTTAGTGTCAAATTTTGAGAGGCTCCCGTATGACAAATAGAAGGACGTTTGTCTTGTGTCCTTTGAGTCGGAGTGTGAAATGCCTGCCGGCGTGGGAGGCAATAAACTGAATATTATTTTTTAGGTTTAAATAACTTTTTAGTCTTTATAATTTAGTGTTTTTTTGTTTTTTGTCCTTGTAAAATTATTTTTTTGATTTTAGTCATTGCAAATTATATTTGTTTTATTTTTCGTCCTTATAGCGGTTTAGATAGTATTTTTTTCACTATTTAAAGCGCTATCTAAACCACTTTAAAGATGAAAAACAAAACAAACATAATTTACAAGGACTAAAACCAAAAAAATAATTTTGCAAGGATGAAAAATAAAAAGACGCTAAATTGTAAGGACTAAAAAAGCATTTAAACCTATTTTTTAAGGTATTTTTGCTATTTTTTTATTACAAATTTCTATTTTTTTTTATCTTGCCTTTTTCTTGAAATATCCATTGTCTCATATCCCATGTGTCCAGGTTGACCACACTTCCTACATCTCAGTGAGGTGGGAAAAACTAATTCTCCATTGCTACCACGAGTAGGTTAAGTGGATTAGTTGGTCACTAGAAGGGACGCTGAATAGTGTCACTCAACTGACTTTGGCCTTTTTTGCACAAATAATACATTATTTTTTATATTTCTTCTCAAGCTTCTTCTAGTTTGGATATCAGAAGTTAATTAGAAGAACAATCTTCCTTTCTCTGATAGATAATAGAGATGATTCAATGAATATTAACTATCTCTTAAAAAGTTGAGGAAACTATTTATCACTTATCAAAATCTATTTTTTCTATTAAAACTGATGTTGCTACTAAAGTTAAAAACCTTTTTGAAAAACCTTGTTTAAGTGTAAAAATGTTAACTTGTATTCAATGGAAAGACTTTTCAAAAGATATAATGAATATGCAGCATACACATGCATGAAAAGCATAAAGAAAAGGAGGACAACACACAAAATTATACTGATTCACCCATTAACCATGGGTTACATCCAGTCCCTACAATCGTAAGATTTCTACTAACACAAGCACTAAATACAAGGTATTCTTTCTCCTCAAGCCTCCACGAGCTTTCTCAGTATTCTTATGAAGCCTTTGCAAGCTGCACCAGTATTCTAAACCTCTCAAGGTTCCACTCAGTATTCTCCTAGGTTGAGGTTTTCGAGGATGAGGCGAGAGATGCGGTTGTTGCGGAGGAGATAAATTTTTTTAGTGGTTTATAATTTTTAAAATAAAATAAAGATAGTGACGTTTTTAGCCGTCACTATTTTAAATTAATTATTTTAAAATTTAAAAGTTAATGAAACACTAACATTGTTAACGGAAAACGGAAAAAATGATCAAAATGAAACTTTTAAAATTTAATATACCAAAATGAAAAAATATTAAAACATAAAGGATCAAAAGTAACATTTAACCTAATGAAATATAACAAAAATTGAAAAGAACCTAAAATAATATTAAAAATAATGAATAAAATAAATATAATTTTGAAATGTAATATAGTTTTTGTAGAATTTAAAATTTGGAAAGGTCAAATAATAGAATTTTTTTATGTTGTACTAACTTTATCATCATCGATCTTAGCTTAATTTTTAGTTAGATAATATTGAATAGTACCCGAAACAAATTCGTGAATTGCTACAAAAATTAACTGTATCTTCTTTATAAGACAAATTAACTGTATTTCTTAATCTTTTATTTGCTGAATTATATTTCAATCTCACTCGTGATTTCCGTCTCTTACAGTATATATATAATGTAGACTTTAATTTCATCTAGCATGAAATAGTAGTAAAACTCTTTTTCGTTAATAGAGAATGCATAGAACCAAATATTTTTTTTTTCATGGGCGTGAAAACCTAAATTAAATAAAATATTATTCATATACTTTGAACAGTAAAAAGTTATGCTTAGAACCATAATTCATGTTTTCTCATATTATTCAAACTACATGTTTTCACACCTTCTCCCATATACAGGGGAGGAGCAGAGTGAAAAAATATTAGGTTTTTTTGGGCTAACCCTGGAAAAATATTAGATGATAGAGAGAAATTATCAGGAGATGGAGAATTTATAGAAAGCACGATAGCGTGAATTCTTTCCAAAATTACAGTGGATGATTGGGTTGCTTAAAAATAATGCATTCCTTATAAGCCAGGAAAAGAAAGTTGCTATGAGCAATAAAATACTTGATTAAAATCAACTAGTGCTTTCACAATAAAAAATAAAATAAAAAATCAACTAGTGCTATACCGATGGATAGAATGTTGACAACAAAGATTTACTATAAATTGTACGAGGAAGTTATGTTTCATTTAACAACAAAAAGATAACATGGGGGAGCAGGTAATTAACAATTGTTCTGCTTTGTCTATGTTGAATGGTTTGGGAGAAAGATCCATGAGACTAAACAAGGACACGTGGCTAAGCATGATTCAGTGAGTGGAAACACAAACGGTGGAGAAAGAACACAACATTTTATTCAGCAGCAAAATCATGATGAACAGCAAACTAAGTTGTGAAACCCCCATCTGCACATATAACCTGTCCAGTGATGTATGATGCAGCCGGAAGGCAGAGAAAAGCAACTAATGCTGATATCTCTTTTGGTTCTGCTATGCGACCAACAACTGTTTGAGACACTACTCCATTTATAGATTCGTCCCCTCCAGAAGAATTCTGTTAGAAGAGCAATCACTATGAATACTATAAGTAGATAAATAACATAATGATGAACAGCAAAATAACACTACATTTTATTCAGCAGCAAAATCATGATGAACAGCAAACTAAGTTGTGAAACCCCCATCTGCACATATAACCTGTCCAGTGATGTATGATGCAGCCGGAAGGCAAAGAAAAGCAACTAATGCTGATATCTCTTTTGGTTCTCCCATCCGACCAACAATTGTTCGAGACACTATTCCATCCACAGACTCATCCCCTCCAGAAGAATTCTGTAAGAGCAAGCATTTATAAATATTATAAGCAGATAGATAACATTATCATGATTTATGTTAAATTACATAATAATGATTTTCTAGGAGATTAAGGGAAAATAAAGTAAGTTTTGCAATTTTTAAATCAATCTTGATATGCCTACCCATTGATAAACTTATATTAATGAGCAAATTAAATGCATGTATACCAAGATAGACTCTGAAAGGTTAGTCATAACAGGTCCAGGTGCCACAGCATTGGCACGAATATTATCCTTTGCCCATTCCAATGCTAAGTTTTTGGTGAATTGATTTATGGCTCCTGAGTAAATTAAAAAATATATATATAGTTAGATAGATGATATCTTCTGTGAGTCATTCTCTCAAATTGCACCAGACTAGATTCACATCACAGTTATGAGAAATGAAGAAAATGAAACATACCTTTAGAGGCTGCATAGACAGAAAAAACGGGAAGAGCTTTTAAACCTGCAATGGACGAAATAAATACTATGCTCCCATACCCAGATTCTTTTAGAAGAGGGTGTGCTAGTTGACACAAATGATAACCGGACTCAAAATTGGTGCCCATTGTGGTTGATATATCTTTTGCAGTGCAATCTAAAATCTTCTTTGTTATAATTGTCGCAGCATTGTTCACCTAAAAGAGAACCGCTTAATTATAAAACCAGTTCAAATTTGAGGATAACTAATAAAAACGAATCAGAAAATGAGGAATCGCATATGGAGGCTAATAATGTAGAGTAAAGTAAATTGAAAAATTGCCAGGATATTAATACGGGAATTCTTCTGCCTCTCACTATCTATTAATGGGTTAATTTGCTGGTTCTCTAAACTAGTAGAATTGACCAGCATTGTTGCTGATGATGGAGATAGAAATTTTATGCCGTGGGATAATACTTATATATAAATTTGTAGGAGTGATAATCATGTTACGAATTGACTTTTATACTGCATTTCAAATTATTGAGACAATTTATAATGTACTTTTATGGAGAGACAATTCATAATTAGAAAAAAATGTACTTTTATTTGATATACTTTCGGTCAAACAAGACCAAGTCCCTATACTTTTATATCGATGTATTTAATCTTGAAACTTTAAAATCCATGTAAATTTAGTTTCTTCTTTTTAAGAATTCATCATGTTTTTTAAAATTAGGAAGGATTGAATTCATATGTTTTCTTTTTTAAAGTTTAAGGATCAAATTCATCAAAATGAAAGTAAAGAAACTTTAACCCTATTGTACTGAAAATAGAGGGAAAAAAAAAACAATTTTCCCATATACTTATAACTTATACATGTATATTATATTAACAAAATTAAAAGTTTGTAGAGACAATTGCTCCCAAACTCTGTTAAGTAGATCCATCCCTGATCGTTGAAAAGACCAATTTTTTTTTTATGTATTGCCTTCCCCTCGTGATATGTCAACCTAGTATTTGCGTAACTTTTCATTCAAAAGAGGAGAAGAAAATTTAGTGGTTGAATCTTACTAGAATATTGAGCTTTCCGTGAAAGATGGAGCCAACAATTTCCATTAATCTCTTACGTTGGTCAGAACATTGTAGATCACACACCGAACCTGTAACATTAAATCCCCTGCTTTCCCACTCTTTCAAACATTTATTAATATCATCTTGATTACGTGCACATATATGAACTGCTGCTCCAAATTCTGCCAATTCTTCAACAATGGCATGCCTAATTCAAAATGCAAAAATAAAAATGAGGAATTAATGAAGTGAGTGAAAGCAAATTAAACCATGCACCAATTAATGCAAGAGTTCAGAAAAACCAACCCAATGCCTCGGGTGCCTCCTGTGACTAGAGCAGTCATCCCATGGAGTGACCATCTTTTGTCCTTTAAGCTCAACTTTGTTTCACCCATTATTTTTGTTGCTAATCAATGACCTTGTTGCAAAGGAAAAGGCAGAAACCAAAATAGTTATCTGTAATATGGATCTGAAGCAGGAATAACACTACTACATAATGAATACTTGTTCGCGAAGGTTTTGTGGCTCTAAATTCTCTTATCACCAAACACAGTGCAGCAAGGCTGGCAGTGGCAGTACAAGCTTCTATTGTATGTACGATGTTAACACTCATCTTGTATGCTTGAAGTAAAAACCGATTTATCGGATTTGTAGTTTTTGTTTCACCATTGAGTTCAATATGTAGTTTTTGTTTCAATTTTCTTAAAAGTGGTTTTGTTAATCATTATTCGGATAACAAAGTTGATAAAACCGTATCATATGTTATATTGAATCATATTTAATAAACATGATGCATATAAATTCAAAATGTCAAAAAATCACTATTAGGATGGTAAATAAATGAGTTTACCACCACCAAGTACATGAATGTTTCCAAGTCCAACAGCTGAGTTCACCTACAGGCTACAGAGTAGAGTTTCGTAAGAACTGCTACAGGAGAGTTGCTGAAGGTGAGGGAGAAAAGAGTGGGATTAGGGATGGCAAAGTGTACCCGGACCCTACGGGTACCCGCAAAAATATCCGCAAGCGGGTCGGGTAAATACCCGTTTATTGGGGCTGGGGCCGGGGCCGGGTATTTACCCGCAATTTTTTGCGGGTGCGGATATGGATACGGGTACTATAGTACCCGCCCCGCCCCGCCCCGCACCTACTATATATATATATATAATTAAAATAACTTAAATAAATAATTATGTTATATATATACTTTTCTGTAAAAAATATAATTTTATATTTTTCATAAACTAACACTAATAGTAAAAGATTTATGTTATAACTTACAATAATGTTATATTTTATATTTTTAATATTATGTGTGGATGTTTTTAATGTTAAGTTTGAATTATTTAAGCGTGAATTTTCAATTTATTTGTAATAATATTTTTAATTAATATTTGTATAGCTTAAATGAAATTTTGGTTAATCTATTTTGCACAATCCACAATTTTGGCCCCCCTATTTTAAAATAGAGACATTTAGTCTCCCAATTTTGTAAAATATGTAATTTTGGTCTTTCCATCAAATTGAAAGCGTTGACTGTTAAGAGATTAACGTTAATCTTAATGTGGTCCAAATTTAGTGACGTGACACGAGATTATTTATTTAGTTTTTAATTATTTTAAATACTGAATAGAATAATTGATGAAAAATATATTTAAAAAAAAGGTAATATCATTTATTTGACTACGACGTGCCATGTACTTCAACATTGTAGAACTAGTTTAAAATAAATGATTAAGACTTGTAATTTCTATTTTAGGACTCACGACTATCCTAACCATTAAAATTGACGTGACATGTGCTTTAGTGACGTAGATAAACAAATATTATTACTCAGTATTTAAAATAATTAAAAAATAAATAAATAATCTCATGTCACATCACTATATTTGGGTCACGTCAAGATCAACGTTAATCTTTTAACTGTCAATGCTTTCAATTTGATGAAATGACCAAAATTACGGATTTTACAAAATTGGGGGACTAAATGTCTCTATAGAGGGACCAAGATTGCTGATTGTGCAAAATAGGAAGATAAAATGTCTCTATTTTAAAATAGGATGACTAAAATTACGGATTGTACAAAATAGGGGGACCAAAATTACATTTAAATCTATTTTTTTATTGATTTATTAAATTCATACATAAGTAAAGTGCGGGTATGGGTATATAGGTACCTAGCGGGTACGGGGACGGGGATTAAAGTTGCTACCCGCGCGGGAATAGGACCAGATACGGGTATTTTTTTTAAACACAGATATGGGAACGGATACTATAGGACCCTACCCAGATCCTACCCATTGTCATCCCTAAGTGGGATGTGGGTGGGTTTACCTTATTTTGGCTTTTGTGCAGGTGGGGGCCAGATGGCTCTGTCATCTCGTGTGACTGGTAGCTCTCCCTAGTCCCTTGTTTAAATAAAATTGCATGCTTAAGTTGCTATCATTTCAGCCTTTCAGGGTACTATCTAAATATACTGTCCTTTTTCTTTTATTTATGTTTATTCCAAAAATACCCTTATCCTTTTCAACTTCTTTTATTTTCCTAAAACATATCTAACGCACACTCCCCTTGGTACACCTTCACGCACACTCCCTTTCATTTTTTTTTTCTAAAAATATTACGATTAATGTAAAAAAAATTTGGATGGTATTCCATAACAAATTGATCCGGATCTTTTCATTTCACACTCACCCTATTTCCTAAATCTTTGCATTTCAAAACCCCTTTTCATTTCACATTTCGGAAATAAATTTTCAGTAGTATAAATTTTCTAGAAATAAATGTGTTGTGTTCTTCTTTTTTTGTCTCATTAAGTCGTTGCCTCCATCAACCACCCCATCCTTTTATCTTTCTTTCAAGTCAAATCAGATAGTTGAAGTACTATTCATCGTGACTTTTAGGCAGTGTTTTAAAAATCGAACCGGAACGGCCGGTCCGACCTGTCCGACCGGAATCCAGTGGTATAACCGGTTCGGTTCGATGATAGGATCGGATATATATCTGACCCGGTACGACCCGGGTTGAACCGGCCGATTTTTACAAAAAAACCGGTGACCCGGCGGGTCTCTGATTGAACCGGGTTGTAGTGTAATTTTTTTTTTTTGAAAAAAAGTGCTAAAATGATGTGTTTTTATTTTTTTATTTTTTTTGTGTATGAAACTTATTTATGGACTTTTATTGTCATGATTATTGGTTATTATTTCTTATTTGGAATATTAGGTACTTTATAATGACAATAATTTTAAATTTGGAGTGTTAAATGATTAAATTATGTTAGTTATATTATATTTTTAAAATTTTTTAATATATACCGAGTCAAACCGGTCCGACCAGTGACCCACCGATCCGACCAATGACCCATTAACCCAGTACCTCGGCCGGTTCGATGACCGGTCCGGTTCTTAAAACATTGCTTTTAGGTTCTGGTTCATCAGTGAAATTTGAGTTTTTGTGGTAGAGGAACTAGAAGATAAACATCCGGGATTCAATTACTTATTTGTGTAGTGGTCATCTAACATCTTAGCTTAATTTTTAGTTACAAAATATTGAATAATACCTCAAACAAATTCGTGAATTGTTACAAAAATTAACTGTATTTTTTTATTAGAAGCAAAATTAGATTATTTTTAATCTTTCATTTGCTGAATTATATTTCAATCTCATCCTTCCGTCTCTTTTATATTATATCTGGTCTTAATTATAAGTAACAAATTGACTTTTTCTTTGATCCTAATTATAAGCAACAATAACTAGTTTTTAAAGTTGGTCAAGGCTAAATTTCTTTTATACTCTTACTTTATTGTTAATTATATTCCCTATGTATTCACTTATTCCTATGACAACCACTTAAAGCAAATGGTATTTTTGGAATAAAAATTGAATTTATGCTAAAATTAATTAAAAAAAGCTATATTAACTATTTTCCTTGGTATTGATTATTTATCCTATGATGCTTATAATTAGGACCAGATGTAGTATTATATATATATATATATATATATATATATATATATATATATATATATATATATATATATGTCTTGTAATTTCATCTAGCATGAAATAGTAGTAAAACTCTTTTTCGTTATATGTTTAGAAAGGTTAAATCACTATGTAAGTTCATGAATTATTTGACAATTTTTAATTAGGTCTTTTAACTATTTTTATTTTCAATTGGGTCTTTGAACTTGTATTTATTTTTTAATTGAATCCTTTCGTCTAAATGTCGTTACTCAGTTGTGAGTTTGTAGCAATATTATTGTAGGGTAAAAACCTAAAGAGGTTTGTCAAAGAATACTTGAGTTGAGTGAACTTGCAAAGGTAAGAATATTCATAGGAGAGGTTAGAACACTGACCTGAAGAAGTGAAAATATTCGGTATAAACTTAAAGAGGTGATAATATTGAATTCAGTGACTAATTAGATCCACATGATTAGTTTTTCGTAACGGCAATTAAACAAAATGACTCATTTAAAAAACAAATATAAGTTTAAGGATTCAATTAAAAAAAAAAATTCGGTGACTTAATAAAAATTGACAAATAATTCAAGGACCTATGAAATAATTTAACCTATAAATGTATAGAACCAAATAATTTTTTTCATGGGTGTGAAAACCTAAAATAAGTAAAATATTATTCATATACTTTGGACAGTAAAAAGTTATGCATAGAACCATAATTTATGTTTTCTCAAATTATTCAAACTATATGCACACCTCCCATATACAGGGGAGGAGGCAGGTGAAAAAATATTAGGTTTTTTGGGTTCACCCTGAAAAAATATTAGTTGATAGAGAGAAATTTATAGAACACACGAGGGTGAATTCTTTCCAAAATTACAGTGGATGATCAGGTTGCTTAAAACTAATGCATTCCTTATAAGCCAGGAAAAGAAACTTTCTATGAGCAATCAAATACTTGATTAACATTGACAACAAACATTTACTACAAATTGTACGAGGAAGTTATGTTTCATTTAACAACTTAAGATAACATGGGGCCACGGGGGAGAAGGTAATTAACAATTACTCTGCCTTGTTGAATGGTTTGGTAGAAAGACACACGAGACAAAACAAAAACACATGGCTATGTTTTAAGAACAGTAGATAGACCCAACCAACGATATACCAAGCAAGCATGATTCGGTCGGAGGAAACACGAACGGTGGAGAAATAACACTACATTTTATTCAGCAGCAAAATCATGATGAACAGCAAACTAAGTTGTGAAACCCCCATCTGCACATATAACCTGTCCAGTGATGTATGATGCAGCCGGAAGGCAAAGAAAAGCAACTAATGCTGATATCTCTTTAGGTTCTCCCATGCGACCAACAATTGTTTGAGACACTATTCCATCCACAGACTCATCCCCTCCAGAAGAATTCTGTAAGAGCAAGCATTTATGAATATTATAAGCAGATAGATAACATTATCATGATTTTTGTTAAATTACATAATAATGATTTTCTAGGAGATTAAGGGAAAATAAAGTAAGTTTTGCAATTTGTAAATCAATCTTGATATGCCTACCCATTGATAAACTTATATTAATGAGCAAATTAAATGCGTATATATACCATGATAGACTCCAAAAAGGTTAGTCATAACAGGTCCAGGTGCCACAGCGTTGGCACGAATGTTATCCTTTGCCCATTCCAATGCTAAGTTTTTGGTGAATTGATTCATGGCTCCTGGGTAAATTAAATTAATTATATATATTCAGATAAATTATCTTCTGTGAGTCATTCTTGACCTCAAATACACATCAAGGTAGATTCACATCACGGTTATGGGAAATAAAGTAAATGAAACATACCTTTAGAGGCTGCATAAACAGAAAAAACGGGAAGAGCTCTTAAACCTGCAATGGAGGAAATAAATACTACGCTCCCATTCCCAGACTCTTTCAGAAGAGGGTGTGCAAGTTGAGTCAAATGATAAACGGACTCAAAATTGGTACCCATTATGGTTGATATGTCATCTGCAGTGTAATCTGTTATTTTCTTTGTTATAGTTGTCGCAGCATTGTTCACCTAAAAGAGAACCACTTAATTATGAAATCAATTCAAATATGGAGATATCTAAAAAATGAATCAGAAAATGAAGAATCACAAATGGAGGCTAATAATGTAGACATGGCACGGGAAATCTTGTGCCTTGCACTATGCAATAGCTAAATTCAATCACTCAAAAATTATAAATGATTATGGCTAAACTAGTAGAATTGACAAGCATCGTCACAAAGGTCATTTTATTCTTGTATCACCTTCACCTCGTGATATGTCAATTAACCTTATATTTTAGTGATTTTTATTTACTCTTTTTTGGGTTCATATATCCCCAGCCATCATTCAAGAGACTGATCTCTCTCAACAAATGTCACGCTGTATTGATAATTTTTTGTTTACTTAAACTTGTCTTTTGAAGAGAGAAAAAATTGTGGTTGAATCTTACTAAAATATTAAGCTTTCCGTGAAAGATGGAGGCAACAATTTCCATTAATCTTTTACGTTGGTCAGAACATTGTAGATCACACACTGAACCTGTCACATTAAGTCCCCTGCTTTCCCACTCTTTCAAACATTTATTAATATCATCTTGATTACGTGAACATACATGAACAGCTGCCCCAAATTCTGCCAATTCTTCAACAATGGCATGCCTAATCCAAAAAGAAAAATAAAAATAAGGAATTAATGAAGTAAGTGAAAGCAAATTAAGCCATGCACCAATTAATTAGAGATAACATTAATGTTAAGAGTTAGAAAAACCAACCCAATGCCTCTGGTGCCTCCTGTGACTAGAGCAGTCATCCCATGGAGTGACCATCTTTTATCCTTTATGCTCAACTTTGTTTCACCCATTATCTTTATTGCTAATCAATGAGCTACTTTCAAAGGAAAGGCAGAATCATGTAATATGGATCTGAGCAGGAACATTACTACATTATTTATACTTGTTCGATCACGAAGGCTTTGTGGTTCTAAATTCTGTTCATCTCTTATCATGATATCATCAAACACAGTGCTGCAAGGCTGGCAATACCAGTAAAAATTGCACGATGTTAACACTTTTTACGTGTGCTTGAAGCAAAGACCGATTTAATTAATTGTTGGATTAGTGTCGTTTCTTTACAAGCTCTTAGTTAATTTGTTGCACCATTCGGTCCAATATTTAGTTTTTGTTAATCACTATTCTGGGATCAAATTGAATCATATTTAATTAACACGATGCTTCACATATGACGAACATAAATAGTAATCGTTGCTGCTAGTGTGTTTGGATTAAGTCTGTGTTTAGTTAAGCATTTAAACTTATGTTCAACCAAAAAATACACATTCCAAAGTACGAAAGCAAAAGCAATGTGTGAGTAGCTTTTTTTTCAACGCAATTACGTACAACGCAACTGGTTCCTAAACACATCCTAACTGGTGTGAGATTATTCAAACTTTTGTCACCAATCTTATCCAGTTCAAATAGAATTGTCTCGCGATAAAGATATTTGTAGTATTTATAATAAAATAAATGCAACTCTATGTAAAATGGGCTAATCTCCTTTTGCAGTTTTTTAAATGTATTCAAATTTATATAAACAGCTCCTCGTTGTTTCACTTCAATTTGTGGACCACTTCAACAGTTCAACTAGAGAGTATTGTAGAGTTTCAATTCGAAAGAACTTCTACCGAGAAAGGTGAGGAAGAAAATAGTGGGTGGGTTTCCCCTATCCTTGGCTTTTGTGCAGGTGGGGGCCCAGGCCAGCTTGCAAGGTCATTTCATTTGATAGGTTGGTAGCTCTCGTTTTGCTTTGGGTGAAATACTCAGGTTAAGAGAAACTCATTTCTTTGGGTGAAATACGATTAAATGCTTGATTGTCAGCCTTTAATCACTAAAGTCAAAAAATGCTGACAATAACTAAATTTAGGAATAAAAACATCATATCAAGACACGCAAAGTCTAAAGCTCCACATCACTAAAGTCTAGAAGTAGATATTATTCATATGGTCTTGTTTCATGACGCAGTGGGGATCTTATAATATCTTCCGTAGTGAGAAATTAATATGTATAGTTAGATTTTGAGATTAATGTGGGACTATTGTATAATCGTTTATACTAGATTTTTTTTTTTTTAAAAAGGGATTTTTTTTTCTGTTTAAGTTTTTTTTTTTAAAAAATGACCATTCTTTTCATTTGTTATTTTGTTTCTGCCTCTCTTCCTATTTTTTTGTCCGTCATTTTATCTTAATTTTTATTTTTAGTCCTTCATAAATTTTTTTATTATTTTTAGTCTCTCATAAATTGTTCTGTTATGTTCTATTTTTAGTCCATCATAAATTCTTTTGTTCTATTTTTAGTCCCTAACATTAATTTCAACTGTTAAGTGATGACATAAACTGTGTGTGTGAAAATTTCCTAATTAAGTTTCTAGTGACTTTTAACCGCTACAAATTTTTTGGTGGTCATAAATGTTTATTTTTGTAACATTTTTTGTGATTTCAGAAAATCTAGTGTTCGAGATTTTGATTTTTGATTTTATTTTTTAACATTTCTGACAGTTTTAGTTTGCCAAAAAATTTGCGATAGTTAAAAATCACTAGAAACTTTAAACAGAAGAAGAAGGATCCCTTTTCTAAAAAAAAAAAATCTAGTGTAAACAGTTGTATGATAGTCCCGCATCAATAAGCAACAATGGAGAATAATGGTCGTTTTAAAAAAAAAAAAAACTTAAAACAGAAAAAAAATCCCTTTTTAAAAAAAAATCTAGTGTGGACGGTTGTACGGTAGTCCCACATTGATCTCAAAATCCAACGGTGCATATTAGTTTTCCACGGTGGGGGACATTATAAGGTCCCCCATTATAGCCTGCGTCCTTGTTTCATACGTGATTATGGTTGTCCAGCTATGATCCATCTTCCAGCTACTTCTTTTATCAATGGACATTTGATCACGGAGTATGTGTGGCGGGCTAGTTCAGAAATCTTAAACTCTTTTGGAACTGTTGATTAGTTAAGAGATATGCATTTTGGTGTGAAATATTTGTTATTGTCTATGTAAGAATTCTGAAGTGTTGTGTGCATGGCAGTTAATGGAACGCTGAAAACAATATATGGTAGGAATTTGGGGTGTATTTTTTTTATGTAATTTGGTTGGTCAAAGAGTATTGGGTGGTGGTATCAAGTTTGATTAGGGATGACAATGGGTAGGGTCCTATAGTACTCGTCCCCATACCCGCATTTAAAAAAAAATACCCGTACCCGGTCCTATACCCGTGCGGGTAGCAACTTTAATCCTTATCCCCGTATCCGCTGGGTACCTATATACCCATACCCGCATCCGTTACCCGCACTTTACTTATGTATGAAGTTAATAAATCAATAAAAAAATAGACTTAAATGTAATTTTGGTCCCCTATTTTGCACAATCCGCAATTTTAGTCATCATATTTTAAAATAGAGACATTTAGTCCTCCTATTTTGCACAATCAATAATCTTGGTCCCTCAATAGAGACATTTAGTCCCCCAATTTTGTAAAATCCGTAATTTTGGTTCTTTCATCAAATTGAAAGCATTGACGGTTAAGAGATTAACGTTGACCTTGACGTGACCCAAATATAGTGATGTGACATGAGATTATTTATTTATTTTTTAATTATTTTAAATACTGAGAAATAATTATTTGTTTATCTACGTCACTAAAGCACATATTACGTTGATTTTAATGGTTAGGATAGTCGTGAGTCCTAAAATAGAAATCACAAGTCTTAATCATTTATTTTAAACTAGTTCTACATTGTTGAAGTACATGGCACATCGTAGTCAAATAAATGATATTACTTTTTTTTTTAAAATATATTTTTCATCAATTATTCTACTCAATATTTAAAATAATTAAAAACTAAATAAATAATCTCATGTCACGTCACTATATTTGGACCACGTTAAGGTTAATGTTAATCTCTTAACAGTTAACGCTTTCAATTTGATGGAAGGACCAAAATTACATATTTTACAAAATTGAGAGACTAAACGTCTCTATTTTAAAATAGGGGGACCAAAATTGCGGATTGTGCAAAATAGATGAACCAAAATTGCATTTAAGCTATAAAAATATTAATTAAAAAAATTATTAAAATAAATTGAAAATTCACGCTTAAATAATTAAAACTTAACATTAAAAGCATCCACACATAATATTAAAAATACAAAATTATTGTAAGTTATAACATAAATCTTTTACTATTAGTGTTAGTTTATGGAAAATATAAAATTATTTTTTTTACAGAAAAGTATATATATAACATAATTATTTATTTAAGTTATTTTAATTATATATATATATATATATATATATATATATATATGGTAGGTGCGGGGCGGGTACTATAATGCCCGTACCCGTACCCGCAAAAAATTGCGGGTAAATACCCGCCCCCGGCTCCAATAAGCGGATATTTATGACCCTCTTGCGGATATTTTTGCGGATATCCGTAGAGTCCGGATATACTTTGTCATCCCTAAGTTTGATGGTTAATAGGTGATGTATTTTTATAGGAGGTGGTGGTTACTGGCTATTTAAGGCACTTGTTCAGCTTTAAATACCCTGTAACCAATCATATTTCCTCGCTGTAGGGCATGGTGCACTAGGGATTTTTCAGTTGGATCATGTGTTATTATTCTTGATACTTCTGGTACCTTTATATATATATTTTTTGTCGACAAAAAAAAACTAAAGTCTAGAAGTCCTGTACAAGCAAATGAAGTTTAGGCATAAAAATATATTTTAATCAAATAGCTGAATTGTGAAAAAAAAAAACATAAAGATATTCACAAGAAAAGATAATTAACAATCAAGTTTAAGGAATGTTTAAAAAAATCAAATTTAAGGGAAAAAAAACATGAAGACATTGTTTATCATAACAAAATTCAGTTTTGTAAAATAAGTTTAAGGCAATGTTTGAACTTAAATAATTAGCCAACGTGATTATTTCGTTAGTTGTCAGCTTCTTTTCCTTAATTATCCCCAAATTGATACAATTTTAAATTTATTTTTAAAAACAGTACAATTTGTAAAAATATTATGAATTTAATTTATATCACACTTTATAAAAGAATTTAATTTCATGATTTTTATTGAAATTATGGGCACGAAACACAATTTTAAAATAATTCATGTCTCGCTTATAATATTTAAGTTTATGCACTTTACAGAGTACAATTTTTTTTATATGATTGAAATTTATAATAATATATATATTTTTAATATATAAATTATATTATAATTAAAATTCAATATATAAGTTATATTTTAAATTTACAATAAATAATTTAAATTATGATATAAAGTTATTTTTAATTATTAACAAATTTTATATAAAAAAAACTATTGAAATTCAATTTCATGATATGCGAATTCGAATTACTATTAGTCATGCATGGCTATAGGAAAAGTGACTTAGAATCTGACTCAAGAATACAACTATCTCTTTATTCTCCAATGGATGCACTACTTCTCATCACTGTCATCCCATTAAGCTCTACTTGGCAGCTAGCTTCTAAGATTAAAGGATATTCAATGGTCTCATTCTCATAACCCTTAGAAGAGGCAACCAAGTAGTCGATCTCCTTTCAAAGCATAGTATCAAAAAGAAAGTTAGTCTCACGACATATAATTTTGCTCTTCATTTCTTTTGCTCTGTTTCTAGCTGACTATGGTAGCGTAAACTTCCCTTGTGGGTTAAAGTGTTTTGTCTTTATTCCTCGTTACACCAAAAAACAAAGAGATTAGCGATTAAAAGATCAAGTATTCAAATAAAGATAAAATAAGAGTAATTTAAAATAATTGAGAGAAATTTTTTTGACTTATTGTGAGGTAATGTGTGAAATGCACACATAAAAGGAAGAAAAAAAATAGATTTAGAATGTCGATCTAATTAAGAAAGTGAGGAGAGTGACACTCTCCAACTTGTGTATTCTAATGGAAATGGATCCCCTCAAATGGAAAAAGAAAAAGAAAAAAACAACTTTAGATGATCACGTGTTAAGATCTCACCATTTATTTTGCTAAATCTCACTTTTATTAATGATAAAAAAATATATTATATTGATATAAATTATATCACCAAGCGCATAAATCAATTAATATGAGATTGTTTCAACTTAACCAGTAATTTCGAATTTGTTTCCATAGTGGTCCTACAAAATTCAAACAAATTGTCTCTCATAAATAATACATATGATCTAGACCAGTAATGTTGTCATTTCCATCAAATTGACAATAATGTTGTTAGCAAAGTTAGACACGTACCCATTTCACAAATTTTGACAATTAGGAAGCATTTGTTTCACGGAATCTTCTTGAATTTTCGAAAATGTTATTCCTAGGAATATTATATGGGAATGACATTCATGGGTATTTCAAGAAAAATATGTTTGGTTAAATTGTAAAATTGGTTGGGAATATTTTTTATATTCCCGAGAATATTTAAAATATATGTTTGATTCGCATTATTTTTTCCTATGAATATATGTTATATTAATAAAATATCCTTTTTTGTGATAAAGAAATTATTATATTTTATATCAACAACCAAATTTCTTATGCTTCTCGTGAGTACATGCATTGTAATTACCAAATTTCAATATAAAACAAACTCATTACATCACGTCGATTATATCAGAAAAACTTGGTTTAGAACAAAGCATGCATCTCAATCATAGAGGTTATAAAGCAGTATATGTGAATAAAATTCACACAGGTATTATTTAAGCGGGAATAAAATCAGGGTATTATTTAAGCGGGGGAATAAAATCAAAGGTAGGTTGAGAGGTAGTGGGGTAGTAGGCATTGATAGTGAGGGTATAATAGAATTTTTACATAGTAAATATGATTTCCATCACACAGGAATCCACATTCCCACCCTCTTTTCATGGGAATAAACATTAAAATTCATATGGTCACAAATACACTAGACTTTAACAGTAGAAGACACTAGACAATGCTTAAGAACATATAAGATAAATGAAAAGGGTAACCCAACCAACGATGCCTAGCATGATTCGTAGGAATCATGAATGATGGAGGATGAACATTAGAGTTCATTTAGCAAAGTGGCTCATTCTTAGTTGTCAAATCATTAATTGCAATTTAAGATGTGTAACCGCCATCTACACATATAATTTGTCCAGTAATGTATGATGCAGCTGGAAGACAAAGAAAAGCAACTAATGATGATATCTCTCTGGGCTCTCCCATACGACCACAAGGTGTTTTAGACAAAATACCAGCCACAACCTCATCCCCTTCATTTCCAGAATTCTGCAAGAGGAGCAATTTCCATGAATATATGAGCAAATGCTAACATAATAGTAACATTGTTAAATTACAAATTGCACCGTTAAGGCCATTTTCACAGGTTACCCAAAGTTACACATGTAATATTCTACCCTATTGATGTTCCACAAAATATACAGTTTAAATTAGAGTTTTGTTAACGAAGGATATATATATCAATAAAAAAAATCACTTTTGATTCCTTAACCAGGTTCATAAGGGCGCTTGTTATCATTTTCTTTTATTTATAATTGTCTAGTTATATAAGTAAAAAAAAATAACTTAGGAAAATGATCTCTAACATTTACGTTCTCTAACATCACCTCTCAAACTTAAATGGAAGCAGAGGGGGGGATAAATTGAGTTGAGTTTAGAAATTGATTTCTAGAAGTGCACATGGTAAGTTTAGTAGTTGGATACAAACAGACTACATCTTGAACTAGAAAATAATGGAGTTGTACTGCATATGGATTATCTAATGTATAAAAGGTTGCATTTTACTCACACATTTTTAAAATGTGTAAAATAACTCTTCTACAACTAATTTGTTGCTTGTTAATTTAAAATTCTATAAAGCTATTATCTTTCTCAGTTTAAAAAACATTATAGATCAAAATATAACTTTCTAAACATTAAAAACAAAATTGTACATGATCCAAATTTTAAGGTACATACTAATTTACATTTTTCTCTTAATTTTAACTAGGGAAGGAGATACTCATGTGGCATGTGACCAATTGTAAACATATTTTCTACATTATCGATCTCTATTTCATATCTTAAATATTATTGACCACTATCGGGTCACTATCAGGTTACTTGCAATTGTCTAATCCTGCAAATTTTATGCTTGAAATATCCAATTCTCTGCATGAGGAGAGTGTGTTAGAGATCACACATCGACCAGTGATATAACTAAAATAGTATAGATAAGTAGGGAATAATTCTCACCTTCCAAATCGATTTTATAAAATTGAATTAGACCCATAATTTACATTTTAAGATAAGTCTTTGTTGCCAATCAATATCCTGAGGAACTAATGTTGATAAACTTGAAATATATGCATGCCTACCCGCGGCTAAACTTGCTACATACCACGACAGACTGCAAGAGTGCAGTTATAACCGGTCCAGGTGCTACAGCGTTTGCACGAATGTTATCCTTTGCCCACTCCAATGCTACGTTCTTGGTGAATTGATTCATGGCTCCTAAATAAAATTATATATATTATATATTTAGATAATATATAAAATTTCTTGGTCAGATTCGCAATGATGGGATATGAAGAAAATTAGAAAAGTGACACTGATATTTGTACATTTGAAAATATACACCCAATGTCTATGTGATTAATTACGCATGTAAATGTGATTAATTTTATTTTATAAGGTAGTATTAAGTATCTTAATGATTTCATAACATAATATTATTAATAATTTGTAATACAAAGATAATCATATTTTTACATGTAATTAATCACATCTAATAGTCAATAATTTCATAACATTATTAATCACTTGTAAAATAAAGTTAATCATCATTTTTGATACAAAATTAACCATATTTTTGTTGGGAAACAATGCAAATTATTTAATTTCAAATCCTTATGATATTATTTAGAATTAAAAGGATATTATCTTATATCTAGGATGTTGTTTAGATTTAGAGATATTATCTGTAAATTAGATATTAGTTTAAAGAGGGGGTCACAATCCTAAGTGAGAGAGAAGGGGGTCATGTGAAGGGAGGGTTTACAAGATGTAGGGATGATGATCCGAATCACATTAAACAAAATAAATTGTGTGGATGTAGGCATGAGGGATCGAACTATGTTAAACAAATTTGTGATCTTTTCTATTTTTTCATGGTGCTGCATCTTTTCTTCAGTTGTATTTTTTTCTTCTCATTGTAATTAATAAAGATGTGTGTTTTCCCCAACAATTTTTACATGTAACTAACCACGTATGATAATCAATAAACATGTAACATTATTAACTACTTATAAAACAAAGTTAACCATATTTGTAAGTATAATTAACCAAATGTTCAGGTGGTCATCGGGGGTACAAATTTGAATGGAATGAATATCTTTTTCCTTAAAACAGGAAACGAGGCATACCTTTAGAGGCTGAATAAGCAGATAAAACGGGAAGAGCATTTACACCTGCAATGGACGAAATAAATACTATGCTCCCGTATCCGGATTCTTTTAGAAGTGGGTATGCAAGTTGACTCAAATGATAAGTCGACTCGAAATTGGTACCCATTACTGTTGATATATCTTCAGCAGTGTGATCTATTATTTTCTTTACTAAATCTATCCCTGCATTGTTCACCTAAGAGAGGTCGTACAGATCCGTTTCAATCAAATTAATAAGAGAAATTGTATAACTCAAAAGTACGAGAGTATCTCAAAAACAGTAAGAGCATAAACTCCCATTAGTAATTTATAAAAAAAAAAAAAAAAAAAAAAAAAAAAAAAAAAAGCTTATGTGCGTTTTGAATCTTACTAGAATGTTGAGCTTTCCGTGAAAGATGGAGCTAACATTTTCCATTAGTTTTACGCGTTGGTCACGGTACAGTACATCACATACTGAACCTGTCACATTAAGTCCCTTTGTTTTCCACTCTTCTAAGCATTTATCAATATCATCCTGGTTTCGTGAACATATATGAACAGCTGCCCCAAATTCTGCTAATTCCTCGACAATGGCATGCCTAGTAGTTGTTCCCAATGAAAAATAAAAATAAGAATAATTGATGAAGGAAGGGAAAGTAAAGCCATCCACCAATTAATAATTAATAATTAGGAATAAGAAATAAGATTAATTAACGTATAATCACCAACCCTATGCCTCGGGTGCCTCCTGTGACTAGAGCAGTCATCCCATGGAGTGACCATCTTTTATCCTTTATGCTCAACTTTGTTTCACCCATTATTTTTGTTGCTAATAAATGAGCTCCTTAAGATGGAAATGCAGTACACATCTTTAAAAAGGAAAGGCAATACACAAAATAGTTATCCGTGAAATGGGTATGTTCGCGTTGGGCGAAGACTTTGTGGCTATGAATTATTTTAATCTTATCTACAGTGCGACACAGCTGGCAGTACCAATTTCAATTGTACGACGACGCTATCACTTATGATGCACGCTTCCAAATAAATTAAGACCAATGAGATCAATGAGAAATGATACAAATACTCTAATCCTCTATTTGATTGTGAGGAAGGCAAAATAAAGAATGGAAGAGAATAGATGAGAAAAGAAAAGAAATAAGTGAGAAATAAAGTGGAAAGAGAGGTTATTTGATTGAAGAGAAGAATTTTAATTAAAATTGTTTGATAAGTAAGAATAGAAAAAAAAAAGGATAAAATATATTTTTGGTCTCTCATTTTATCTTGATTTTTATTTTTAGTCATTCATAAATTGTTTTGTTTGGTTTTTAGTTCTTCATAAATTGTGTTCTATTTTAGTCCCTTGATGTTAATTTTAACTGCTGAGTGATGACATGACAGACATAAACTATGTGTATGAAAATT
This sequence comes from Pueraria montana var. lobata, assembly GCA_026413185.1. Taxonomy (NCBI): domain Eukaryota; kingdom Viridiplantae; phylum Streptophyta; class Magnoliopsida; order Fabales; family Fabaceae; genus Pueraria; species Pueraria montana. Next base: position 70,795,783 of record CM048650.1, on the reverse strand, counting down.
TTTTGATTAAATTTCTAGTGATTTTTAACCGTTACAAATTTTTTGTGGTCAGAAATGTTTACTTTTGTAACATTTTTTGTGATTTCAGAAAATCTGGTGTTCAAAGTTTTGGTTTTATTATTATTATTTTTTTAACATTTCTGACAGTTTTAGTCTACCAGAAAATTTGCAGTAATTAAAAACTGCAAGAAACTTAAATTGATTTTTTTTAAGCAAAAATTTTGCTCACCACGAAATCACTTAATAGTTGAAATTAATGTAAGAGATTAAAAACAAAATGAAACAATTTTTTAGGACTAAAAACAGAGAAAAAATTTATGAGAGACTAAAAACAGAAATCAAGATAAAATGAGGGATAAAAACATATTTTATCAAAAAAAATGGAAATGGATCCATTTAGGAAAATACCATTTTAACCTTTAATATTAACATTTATTTATAATTAAATTTTTGAAGTGCAATACGGAAATTGTAGCCAACGCTACATTCTTGACTTTTTTCGAGTTTTCTCTTTCAAATCAATGCTTCTGTCGGCAGTGCATGAGTGTTTCAAACGGCACGTGAGGGTTTCGTTTGCATTGGAGAGAAGGCGGAATCTCACTATGAGACCATGATTTTGTACCTCCATGGCTTTTGTGGTCCTTTCTCTCAGAGGTCGAATAGATTCAAAAGTTCCAAAATCGAATCGAGTCCGACGAGTTGTGTGACACCCTTTATCTTGATAGCATAATTATAACAAATATTACATTACGGAAAAGAAAGACAATTTTTATAAAAACTTTTCGCGAATAAAGAATATGACATTCTTAAACAATACACACAATAAACCTTAAAATATTTATTTAAATCAAAACTATCTTGACACTCCAAAGACCATACAAATGGTTACATAAAAATAAAACTAAACTTAATAACTAATAACATTAATCCATTCCCGATGTCACAACCTATCAAAGCTTTACAAACCCAAATTAAATGTAAATAAAATACATAAATAGAGGCCTATGCCTCATCTCTAGCGGCATCCTCTTTGTTCTACTAGACATCACCAGTCACCAACACATACACAAGAAAAACACAAAACTAAGAGAGTGAAATACATCTCACTACATGCTCATGGTATGAAAATGGAGACTGGTAGCAACACAAACACAATCAACATTGATATCTTAGCATTCACATATGTCAAGCACAATCACATTCAAGTATTCATGCAATGCAATGTGTTCTATGCTCTTAACTTTATTTGCATGTGGTACCATTCAAAACTCTTTTGTGAAAGTAGTCTGGGAGTATGTGCAGTCGACGAATAGCCACACCATGGGCATCCGACACTAACAGTCTCAACCAGGATGATACCCCTAGTAGCTCGTCAGGGTTACCGAGTCTTGCAAGGATACTCTAACCTATGAGATTAGCATGAGCTTAAAGGAGATTCCAAACCAGATAACACCCTCAAGGCCAAAACTCAACGAGCTCTTTACGGCTTCCCCAGTTAGGTTCAAAAACTACTTTTGAAAACACATATATCATGTTATGATGCATGCTTCACGCAGATGCTCATGACTTTATTCAACTTAATACATGGAGGATCCTACCTCACATAGGTTTGGTCCTCATTTATTTCATACCAACAATACACTATGACATCCCAAGCATGCATACTTTGCTTGTACCAAATATATCATAACATTTGTAGCAAAGTTCACAAGGCATAACATACACATATGTATCCAATCACACCACAATATTTCCAAACTTCAACACAATAATAATTTTTAAAATCATACTATAACAACATTAATTATAACATCGTAAACATCAATTATTAATATAAAATAATATTTCACACACACACACACACACACACACACACACACACACATATAGGCGAAAAGAACGAACATGAAGAATCATGATTCACAATGTAGGCTTATAGACTTCAATATTTTTTTAGTCCTTACAATTTAACATTTTTTTGTTTTTCATCCTTGTAATTTTTTTAGTCCTTACAAATTATGTTTGTTTTATTTTTCGTCCTTAAAGCATTTTAGATAGCATTTTGAACAGTGAAAAAAGAGCTATCTAAACCACTTTAAGGACAAAAAAATAATAATTTGTAAGGATTAAAATAAAATAAAATTGCAAGAACGAAAAACAAAAAAACGTTAAATCGTAAGGATTAAGAAGATATTTAAATCAGGCATATATATATATATATATATATATATATATATATAATTGGAATATCAAAGTGAATATAATGCATAATATAAATATATAATATAATTGGAATTTCAATCATGTAAATATGCAATTGGAACCTTGGAATTCCTTTCCAGAATAACTACTGCACCGAGCTGTTAAGAAACCTTGCTCGTAAATAAATTTATAAACCAAATGTATATCTATACATATACGTTCAAGCGACATCAACATTTCTAAAAAGAAAAACTTTAGTTTTTATCTCTCGGCCAATTTCGAATCAATCAAGACCACGTCCTTTTTAGTTTTTATCGTTCTATACTAATATAGCTAAAGTGTAGGCCTTAACTTCCACCTCCAGCGGATTCACTGCGTGCCCAAAGAGAAGCACAACAACGAGCAAATTTACACAGAGATAAGATAATTTAATTATTTAATTAAAAAACATACCTAGTGTATATGCTTTTTAAATATAATTCATCAAATCCCTAATCGGCAAAAGAAGGGGAAAACACAAAATCTCAACCGAACACTCTTGTAATCCAATAACAACAACAAATTAATAAAATTGCTCTGACTATTCAAAATCCGTCCAATTGAATTAAAACATAAAGTAGAAAAAAAAACATAAACATACATAATTAATTGGGGTCTAGGGCCAACACCATTACCCCCGACCATGATCATATCCATGAATGAGAGAATCTCACTCCCCCCCCTTATCTTGAAAGATGCGGTTCCACGGCAAGAGTGTAAGCGATGACGGTTCTTCGTGATTTTCCTTTCACTCTTCCGTTTGCGATTCTGACAGCACAGTTCTCAAAGAGAGAGCAAAAATGCAACGTGAGGGAAGACTAGTTTTAAAAAGAAACCTAATAATTTTTAGAGATAAGTTGGGCTTATGAAGTCTAAAGCCCAACACGTGACTTAAGAGACCATCAACTTGTAAAATTATTTTATTTTTTAAAATCCCTTTATTTCTTCTAAATTCTAAAATCATAATATATTCTTAAATTATTTATTTTAATTTAAACTAATAAAATAAAATATTGAATAATAACTAATATATTTTTATATTTATAAAAGAAAAACAGGAGTGTTACAAGTTTCAACCGGACAAGAGCTTCAACGGCCACACGAAGAAATCATCGAGCAAACAGGTTTCTGTCAACAAGTGACCCTTGTCGAGCATGGGTAGCCAAGGGCAATGAAGTAAAAATGTTCTTTTCTGCGCTTTTCTTCTCATCAGACATCGGAAGTTGCACATGGTGGGTCTCACACTAATTTCAAAGATTTCTTCACTATTTCAACTGTACCAAACGAATGAACTCCATACGTTTCTGTTCACTTCTTTGCTCTTCATCTCCTTCCGTGCACACTTCTGCTCAATCAAACGGAGCGTAAACAATGATAAAATTATACTCTCTTTTATTGATTGAAGATTAATAATACAAAATTTGATAGGTATTATTTCTTATATAATGAGTTTTATTTATGATTTTAGGGTTTATTTGGTGAACAAAATATAATATGATAGGATAAAAATATAATAAACTTTAATTTTATCTAATATTTGTTGCACACAAATTATAAACTAGATAATGATAAGAAATAGTATAAATTATGTTTAGATAACAAAATTACTCTTTCGTTCAAATTACATATAATTTTTTAAAAAATAACTTTCAATTCATATTTTTACAAATCATGATAATTATAAAAAATATATAATTTTAACTAAACTATACAAAATTATATTTTATTTATGTAGTTACTTTTCTTAAAATTATAAAAAAAAGTATATAGGATTTTTAAAATTATAATTATTATTCAGTATGTTTTACACATATCAAGAAAAGCTAATAAATAGATGAAAGAGAGCATTAATATTATATAGTATGTGAATATTATAATATATATAATATAATTAATGCTCTCTCCGTCTCAAAATAAGTGTCATCCTAAGTTATTTTACACATATCAAGAAAAACTAATAAATATATGAAAGAAAGTTGTAATTTTATAAAACTAACCTTAGTATTAATATTATATTAAAAAGATAAAATGACACTTACCAGGGGTATTAGTGAAAAAAAATTAATATTACATTGAAAAACTAACATGACACTTATTTTGGGACAATTTTTTTTTCCAAATGCGACACTTATTTTGGGACGAAGGGAGTAGTTATTATAATATTTAACATATACAGCCTTGAACATCGAACCCTTGACCATATAGTTATTACTCCCTCCGGACCAAAACTCTTGATGTTTTAACTTCTTGTTTTTGTTTCATAACTCTTGATATTTTATAGATTTCAAGTCTCATTAATTATTTTATTCCATATATATCCCTATTTAACATGGGCTAGATTTTCATAATTACTTTCATCATAGATATTAAATGAGGGTATTTTAGACTAAATATAATATTTGTGAATAGTATTAAATGTTTCTTAAATTGTGAGCATTAACCTTAACCTTCAAGAGTTTTGATCCGGAGGGAGTATAATTTAAGGAGTTGATTTCTTTCAATAGATGTTTAACCATACACAGCCTTAGAGATTGAACTCTTGACCATATACTTAAAGGGCAAGGTTATCTGTCAATTATGTCACATCATGTTAGTATTTCGTTAAGTATATGTAAATTTTTCAAATTTTTTTGACAATATGTCCATCATTCGCTAGATAAAATATAATTTTAAACATACATCGCATTGTCACATGAAATAAGGTATTTGAGATTTTACATAAGTACGATACTTACACCGGTAAGAATATTTTAAAATTATGACAAAATATAATGCAAATGTCTCTGAACAAAATACACATAATGTCACGATACATATTTAGAAGGAAAGATACATCATAAATGGAGAGCGGGGAAACTATAGTTTCAAGACTCTCTTAGTCTCTTCCTAAGCTGGCCATGACTCAGACATTTCTGAATCACTGCTACTCCTACTAGCACAATAAGAAAGTTGTTAAGAAGTTGGTGAATGGACCCACTTTGTAATTTAATTTACAAAGGGGACTCTGTCAAAGTGATCCTTTAGCACATTTTCTTTTCACTATTGTGGCGGAAGGTTTGAGTGGATTGATTAGGGTGGCGATTGATAAGTTGTTTGTGGGTTTTAAGGTGGGGAGGAATGATGTTGAGGCTAATTTGTTACAATATGTCAACGATACAATTTTTGTAGGTGAGACATCCTTGTCAAATGTGATGGCTATCAAGAATACGATGAGGAGCTTTGAACTTGTTTCGGGTCTAAAAGTCAATTTTTCTAAAAGTAGATTTGGAGCTATTGGAGTGGATGAGGGTAGTGTGGAAAGGTGGGCGGACTTGCTTAATTGCAAAATTTTATTGTTTCCTTTTGTATATTTAGTGATACCAATTAGAGCAAATCCCTTGAGGGAGGAGACTTGGAAGCCTATCTTAGCAAAATACTAAAAAAAAGTTGTCCTCTTGGAAGCCGAAGCATCTATCCTTTACCGGAAGAGTTTGTCTTATAAACTCGGTTTTGTCTTCTATGCTTATTTTCTTTCTATCTTTTTACAAAATGCCAAAAGGAGTGATTAGAAAGATTATAAGCATACAAACAAAATTTTTGTGGGGAGATGTGGAGGGATCAAAGAAAATTCCATGGGTGAGTTGGAAGAATATGTGTGCCCCTAAGTCTCATGGTGACTTGGGTATTAAGGACTTAGAGATGTTTAATATAGCACTTATTGCTAAGTGGAGGTGGAAGTTATTTCATATGAAGGATTCTTTTTGGGGGAATATTTTGGAGTCTAAATATAGGTGTTGGAGAGGACTAGAAATGAGAGAAAATTCATATGTGGAGTCCTTTTGGTGGAGGGATGTTAAGAAAGTGTGTGGTGGTCAAAACTATGATAATTGGTTTGATAGTAGGGTGAGGTGGAAAGTTGGTGAGGGGAGTGTTGTTAAATTCTGGACAGACAAGTGGGCTGGTGATGATACTCTACAAAATATGTTTGGAAGAATATTCCTAAATTCAGAGCAAAAGGATGAGGTCATTGCCAATATGGGACAGTGGGAAGGAAATATATGGGTCTGGAATCTTACTTGGAGACGTCTGTGGTTTCAATGGGAATTGCCTATTTTGGAAAATTTTAATAATATGGTGTCGGGCAGTAGGTTTATCAGGGAAAGTAAGGACTAGTGGATGTGGGTGGATGATCCTGGTGGAATGTTTTCCGTCAGCTCGACATATATGGCTTTGTTTTCTATGTACAGAATATCAGAAAAACAGGACACTTTTTGTAAATTGTGGTTACTCAAGGTCCCGGCAAAGGCCACATTTTTCTTATGGAAAGTTTTAAGGAATAGGCTCCTTACTAAGGATTTGTTGGCAGCCAGAAATATTCTGCAGAATGACAGTGATTCTTTGTGTCCTTTTTGCTGGATGGCAGTGGAAAGTTGTGACCACATTTTTTTCAAATGCACAAGGGTGGTACCTTTGTGGATGGCTTGTTATGGGTGGATTAATCTTCTGGGACCCTTGCCAGGATCTGCAGTCGCTCATTTCTTACAACACGACTTTGGTGTATTTGGTAAGGAATCAAGGGCAAGGTGGATGGTAGTGTGGTGTGCTGCTATGTGGTGTTTATGGAAACATTGTAATTATTACATTTTCAGGGGGAAGGCTTTTGATTATCAGGTGGTCTTGCAGGATATAACTTTTACTAGCTGGTCTTGGTTAAGGTCTTTAGACACAACCTTCAATTACTCTTTTGTGCAGTGGTCTTTGTGTCCTAGTTTATGTTTTTAATGCTGCTGAGGACATATATTCGCTATTTGGCTTCTAAGGATGCAACACAGCAGTATAGGCCAAGTCTTTACAAGGTTCATGTCTTTTTTCATTTGGTGGATTTGTATGAGATTTGGGACATATGGTACTGCTATCTTGGCTTCTGGCAATAAAGTTGTGGGAACTATACTTACATGCATGTGAGGGTTCAATTGGTGTGGGATGGTGTAATATACGATATGAACACTATATAGGAATTTTTTGTTGTCCAGGGGGGACCTTGTATCTTTTCATATGCAGCATATCCCTGTATATATTAAGATTCAAGTTTGTTGGTGGTATATAGATTTGTTTTAGTGGGAAGAAAAAGTAGATTTGATTATGTAAACAGTTCGGTGGTGGGGATGGATTTTATCTGCGCGCATGCTAACTTAGTGTGATAGCAGTTGAACTCTTTTGTGTACTTGCACACCTTGTGCTGTTATATATATTAATATTTTTTGGCTGATAAAAAAAAAAAAACTTTAAGAAAGTTGTTGTTTAGTATTGGCCAAAAGTTGTCGCTAACCCAAAAAAAAAAAATTTATCAAAGAAATGCAACATTGCAACTATGGTTTTAATATTGCTAAAACTAAAAAAAAAAAATTACGAGCTTATATGAAAGATTAACAAATAGTTTCCACTAATGATCTAAAATCCCTACCCTTTAACAAAACAAGGATAAAAAATATTATAAATATCATCAAGTTTATAGTCACTAGAGAAGTAATTATACTCAATTTATATGAGCACAAATATACTATACTTAATTATAGAAGATACTAGACAAAGTTTGACAACATAAGATAAATGGAAAAAGTGGCTCAACCAATTATGCCAAGCAATATTTATAGGAAACATTAATAGAGTGTTTGATAAAGGAGAATGAAATAGAATGAAAGTGAATTGAGATGAAAGTTTTGAATTAAAGTAGAGTGTAAAAGTGTAGATCCCATCTCATTTTACTATTCATTTCACTCATTTTCAGCTGTCTTTCATCACAAACAAACAGAGGCTGAATGATGGGGAATGAACACTAGAGTTCATTCAGCAAAGTGGAATATTCTTAATTGCCAAACCATTAATTGCAATTTAACATCTGTAACCACCGTCTACACATATAATTTGTCCAGTAATGTATGATGCAGCTGGAAGACAAAGAAAAGCAACTAATGATGATATCTCTTTGGGCTCTCCCGCACGACCCATGGGTACTTTAGACAAAAGACCCACTGTCTCATCCCCTCCAGAATTCTGAAAAAAAAAAAATAAAGCAATTGCCATGAATATATGAGCAAATGCTAACATAATAGTAACGTATGTGTTCAATTACAAAATGCATCGCTGAGCCCATTTTCACATGTTACACAAAGTTTCACAAGTAATATTTTACCCTATTGATGTCCCATTAAATATGAAGTTTAAACTATTGAGATTTATTAAGGAAGGAATATATCAGTAAATAAATTACTGGAAGTTATATTTATTTATAGTCCTCAAGTTATATAAGTAAAAAAATAACTATGGAAAATAGTCAATAATTACGAGACAAGAAAATTAATTTTTTTGGTAGAACAAGGAGATATATGAGACTTCTTATATTATTTGGCAGTTAACTAATCCAGCCTCTTCCATTAAATCGACCCATTTTGAAATAAATTGGTATATCCAATTACGACTCCATGTTCAAGTTAGGGATAAATAGGAAAATTAATTACTTATAAATAGTTGTTACATTGATTTTGTTAAATATTTTATTGCATCATTTATGTTCGCTAACATCTCCTCTCAAACGCAAATGAAAGCATAGTGGATAGATTGATTTAAGTTTAGAAATTGATTACTAGAATTGCACATGGTTAAGTTTGGTTGGTGGAGACAAACAGACTACGTCTTGGACTAGAAATTAATGGAGCTAGACTAAACATGCATGGATTATCTAATGTATAAAAAGTTGCATTTTACTCTTAACGTTTTTAAATTGTGTAAACTAACCCTTCTGTAACTAATCCATAGCTTATTAACTAGGAATTCTATAAAGGGGCATTTTGCTCATTTTAAAAAACATTAAATATAACTTTTTAAACATTAAGACCCAAATTCTACATGATAAAAAATTTACAATACTAATTTAAATTTTTATCTTAAATTTTAACTCGGGGGAAGGGGGTACTCGTGTGCAACTTATTTTCTACATTATCATCATCTATTTCATATCTTAAATATTATTGATATCCTAATTTAGTAATTGCCAATCAATATCCACATGAACAAATGTTGATATATAAACTTACGATGTAAGACTGCAAGAGTGTAGTCATAACCGGTCCAGGTGCTATAGCATTTGCGCGAATGTTATCCTTTGCCCACTCCAATGCTACATTCTTGGTGAATTGACTCATGGCTCCTGAATAAAATTATAAATTTAGAAAAAAGAAAAAAAAAATCTTTTGCGAGAAATCATTTCATTCTCAAATTCAATAAGTTAGATTTACAATAATGGGAAATGAAGAAAACTAGCTAGAGAAGTATACCTTTAGAGGCTGAATAAGCAGATAAAACGGGAAGAGCATTTACACCTGCAACGGATGAATTAAATACTATGCTCCCGTATCCAGATTGTTTTAGAAGTGGGTATGCAAGTTGAGTCAAATGATAAGCTGACTCAAAATTGGTACCCATTATTGTTGATATATCTTCAGCTGTGTGATCTATTATTTTCTTGGCTACCACTATCCCTGCATTGTTCACCTAAGAAAGGTGATAGAGATCCATGTCAATCAAATTAATAAGAGAATTTGTATTAGTCAAAAGTGTGAAGGTATTACAAAAACAGTAAGAGCATGAGCTCTTAGCTATGGATGTGTCCTCCTAGCCTAAGACTATGGATGGCAACAAGGCAGGATAAGCATAGATAGTAGTTACGCACTACTCGCCCACTGAATAGAACCGATCCCGTACTCGTCCTGTTACACTCATGGGTACCTATACCCATAGATTTTTATATATATATATATATTTGTAAGTATGCACGAATATCTATGAATATTTTCTAAAAAATAATAAAGAAAAAAAGAAAAAAATAATCAACAAAATTATTTTGTGAGTTCTAGATAGGTAGACATTGCAAATATCACTATGAATTTATAAATTAAAGAGTAGTAAAAAATAATCACATTGACCAATCTTTAATTATTCTGTCAATTTTTCTAAGAAACATAGTTTAAAGGCCCACAAATTTACATCTTTTTTTCTCCCAAAATATAAATATATAAGATTTGTCATATTTATGAGAAAATAAAATTATTCAAATTATCTAAAAATTACTCTATATAAAATATAAATTTAAATAAAACTACACTCCAAAGCAATGGATCCATGGAAACTGTCAAAAAAAATGATACGACCTATATACTCAACAAAGGTCTATCCAAATAGACATTTATTCTTATTAGAAAAGAAATGATGATGGAAAGTAAGTTTAGAACTTCTCCCATATGAATTAAATGTTGATCCCATGTAGATCCCACCATGATTAATAGTCTCATACACCTCCCTTGAGAATAACATTTGGCACCATGACGCAGGCTATTTTGGGAGAGCCGATTAAGTCCTCCATCGTGCGTAACTTATATTAGCTGTTGGATTTGTAAATTTTTTGAGATTGATGTAGGACTACCGTACAACCGCCCACACTAGATTTTTTTTTTAAAAAAAGGGATCTTTTTTTTTTCTGTTTAAGTTTTTTTTTTAAAAACGACCATTCTTCTCCGTTGTTGCTTTGCTTCTGCCTCTCTTTCCATTTTTTTGTCCGTCATTTTATCTTGATTTTTATTTTTAGTCCCTCATAATTTTTTTTTATTATTTTTAGTCCCTCATAAATTGTTCTGGTCTGTTCTGTTTTTAGTCCATCATAAATTGTTTTGTTCTGCTTTTAGTTCCTAACATTAATTTCAACTGTTAAGTGATGACATAAACTGTGTATGTGAAAATTTCCTAATTAAGTTTATAGTGACTTTTAACCGCTGCAAATTTTTTGGTGGTCATAAATGTTTATTTTTGTAACATTTTTTGTGATTTCAGAAAATCTAGTGTTCGAGATTTTGATTTTTGATTTTATTTTTTTAACATTTATGACAGTTTTAGTTTGCCAAAAAATTTGCGGTAGTTAAAAACCACTAGAAACTTAAACAGAAGAAGAAGGATCCCTTTTTTAAAATAAAAAAAATCTAATGTAAGCAGTTGTATGGTAGTCCCACATCAATAAGCAACAACAGAGAATAAGGATCTTTTTTTTATAAAAAAAAAACTTAAACAGAAAAAAAAATCCCTTTTTAAAAAAAAATCTAGTGTGGACGGTTATGCGGTAGTCCCACATCAATCTCAAAAAGTTTACAAATCCAACGACTAATATAAGTTACGCACGGTGGGGGACATTATCTAGGGCCCTGTCTAGCGTGGGAGACCTCTTTATGTCTCCCACAATGGGAAAGAAACATAGTCCGTAGGATATGTATTTTCTTTGAGATAAATATGGGATTACCGTGAAATTGACTACACTAGATTATTTTTTTTCTTAAAAAAGAAAAGGTTAACCCCACGCTCCTCCTCGCCGGCGCCTCCCTTCCCCCACCGGCGCACCCTCGTCGCAGTCAAAAAGCCCTCCCCGAATGCCTAAACCATCATCAGATCCGAAATAAGAAATGAAAAAAGAGATAAAAAACAGAAAGAAAACAAGAATGATCATCAGATCCATGCATCTATTTAGAAATCGAGATTTTAATTCCCCTTCTTCGTTTCTCCCCTCACACGCTTCCATAGAATGGCAAGAGTCATCCTCCGCGAAATCAATTCCAATCACGTCGTCCACACCATCGAGGTCGACGGAACTGAAATCTTCGTCATCGTCACGGTGACTGCCTCCGTCGTCAAAAAGTGGCTCTCCACCACGCTCTACTTTCGTCGCCGCCACGTCTACCTGGAGCAGCTCGTCGTCGGTCTCGGCGTCCAGTGGACTCCCAGCGGCGGCAACGATGGTCCTTTTAGAGGTGGTGAAGGGTTTGGCGGCGGCAACAGTGGGGATGGTGGTGCCGGTGAAAGGTGAAGAAGGAGGTAGAATCATCAGATATGCAATAAAAAACGAGTGGTTCTCTTCAGTGACGGCGGCGATGGTCCTTTTAGCGGTGGTGAAGGGTTTGGCGACGGTGACAGCGAGGATGGTGGTGCCGATGAACGGTGAAAGAGGAAGAGACGATGTCGTGAACAGTGAAGAAGGAAGACCAGAGAAGCGTCGAGCGTCTTCGACTCTTCAATTTCTTTTTTTTATTTTATTTTATTCCAGTACGGTATCCATAGGATAGTTCCTCACTTATTTTAACCATTGATTATAAATAGTTCATATCTAACGGATCACGTTTCTTTCGCAATGTGGGAGACATAAAGAGGTCTCCCACGCTAGACAAAGCCCATTATCTAGTCCCCCAAAATAGCCTGCGCCTTGGTACCATTATCCAAACTGACCCCAAACTCTCTAGTTGGGAAAACAGGTAAGCCCAAGGAAGTAACTAAGTCCCTTATTATGAAATTGTGGCTTGTTTTGCTGTCAATGAGGAGTAAAATGGGGAGATTAACCTTTAAGATGACCTTCAATCTTCTAGCCAAGGCGCAAGCCTCCATTTTAGAAAACAAAAGATTGATTACCCACCACGCGTGAACCCCCTCCCTTAAATAAATATATTTTTTTCTCTTTCCATAGTTGTCATCCTATCTCTTAGGCTAAAGTATGTTTTTCGTTTTTACAAAATTAGAAATGTACGTTTTTCATTCTTACAAAATTTTTAGTATATTTTTCATCCCTACAAAATTGAAATGTGTCAAATTTTGACCTGGAGCTAGGTTCAGATATATCCAAACCTACACGAGGATTTTTGGCGGTTAAAAACCACCACAAATTGCATAAAAATCATAACAAATAGCAGAAAAAATAAAAAAATAAAAAATGCAATTTGTGACAATTTTTCTATAATTTCTGGTGATTTTTGTGCAATTTGTGATGATTTTCTTCAATTTGTGGCGATTTTTCTGTAATTTGTGGCGATTTTTAACATCCAAAAATCCAACCGCCATAAATTTAAAAAAAAAACCGCTACATATTGCAAAGTTCGAACCTAGCTCCGGGCCAAAATTTGACAAATTATAATTTTGCAGGGACAAAAAACGTACTAAAAATTTTGTAAGGACAAAAAATGTACATTTCCAATTTTGTAAGGACAAAAAACATATTATTTTCACTCTACCCTCTTAGTTGGCTTGGGCTTACTAGAGTAAAATGCAGTAATTTGGGTTTGGACCTACATGATCCATCAATGGCTTTTACTTCTTGCACCCCCCAAATACCCCAAGCATATGAAAATACCCTTGCCCCCCACCTCCACCCAACCACCCAATACCACCGCCAAACACCACCACTGCAACCACCATCGCAACCACCCAACACCACCTCGCAACCACCAAACACCATAAATCCACGCAAAATCACCACTATAACATAATTCCGAAAAGGGTGTTCCAGAATGAATTTTGTTTTTCGGAACCCTCTTTCCAAAAAAATGAGTCATTCTAGAATCCCCTTTCTGGAAGAAAAAAAATCATTCCAGAACCCCCTTTCTGGAAAAAAAATTCATTCCGGAACCCCATTTCTGGAAAAAAAATATCATTCCTGAAAGTTTCCAGAAAACAACATATAATTACTATCTGTCTTTTACTTTCCGCACTCCCTTTTTCTGAAAAGGGGTTTCGGAATGATTTTTTTTTCCAGAAAGGGGGGTTCCGGAAAATAAAATTCATTCCAGAACACCCTTTATGAAATTATGTTACGGTGGTGGTTTTGCGTGGATTTCTGGTGTTTGGCTGTTGCAAGGTGGTGCTGGGTGGTTGCAGTGGTGGTGTTCGGCGGTGGTATTGGGTGGTTGGGTGGAGGTGGGATGCAAAGGTATTTTTGTCTATTTGACGTTTCTGGAGATGTAGGAAGCAAAAAGGGGTACAAGAAGTAAAAGCCTCCATCAATTTATGGAAGCAGCTCAAGTAAAACAATAAAAAAAAGAAAGGCAGAAAATGAAGAAGCATATATTAAGAAGGCTAATTAATAAATGGAAGACTTGAGTAAATTGAGGAAAACCTACCATGTTAGATAGGAATTCTCAGGGTCTCAATTCGCAATAACTGAATTGAATTTCTCATTATTACTTTATAGATCAAGGAGATTTGTGTCAATTAAATAAGCTAAACTCAAACTTTTTTTTTTTTTTTTTGAAGTGGAGCTAAACTCAAACTTTGATTTTCGAAAATAAGACACACTCTAGCTCTATAAATCCTACTAACCCAGCCTGCTTTTATCCTGTATGCCAATCTTATGTTTTAGTAATTTTCCTTGTATTTGGAGGGAGAAAAAAAGCTTATGTTCTTGAATCTTACTAGAATGTTGAGCTTTCCGTGAAAGATGGAGCTAACAGTTTCCATTAGTCTTTCGCGTTGGTCACGGTATAGTACATCACACACTGAACCAGTCACATTAAGTCCCTTGCTTTTCCACTCTTCTAAACATTTATCAATATCATCCTGGTTCCGTGAACATATATGAACAACTGCCCCAAATTCTGCTAACTCCTCCACAATGGCATGCCTAATTCAAAATGAAAAAAAATAAAAATGAGGAATTAATGAAGTGAGTGAAAGCAAATAATTAAAGCCATGATCCAATTAATGAACGTATGAGTTAAGACAAATTAAACCAACCCAATGCCTCTGGTGGCTCCTGTGACTAGACCAGTCATCCCATGGAGTGACCATCTTTTGTCCTTGTAGCTCAACTTTGTTTCAGCCATGATTTTAATTTGTTGCTAATCTATGCGTTTCTTCTTAAAGAGGAAAAGCAGCACACAAAATAGTTATCTGTGAAATGGATCTGATGCAGAAAGCATACTATACTACCCTTCAGGAAGACTTTGCATGTGGTTCTAAATTCCTTTAATCTTATCGCCAAGTACAGTGGCAGTACCAATTTCAATTGTACACGTTAACACCAATATGGATCATCTGCTATCTCTACATTCAAAAAGTAAGCTGATTTTTACTGACGTCAGTAAAAAATGCATATGAAAAGTAAAAAATTGTGAGAGGCTGCAGAGAGCTACAGAGAAGTTTTGCTGCAGAAGATCTGGATTAGTTAAATATTTACCACGTGTTTGAATTAGCATATGTGATCTGCGTTTGATCAAATTTTCACGTCAAGATGCACAAAAAGCAACTTTCAGTTGCTTTTGTGATCCACGTTTAAGTTATGTAGATGTGAATCCAAACACGCTATTAGTTTTTTGTTTCATTTTTTTTAGAAAAGGACTCGTTAATCAATTGAAGAAATTTTCAATAAGATGTGATTCGGATTAATTTAAGCACACATCTCAATCACATTCAATAATTAAAAATTAATTTCAATAAACTGTAAACAAAACGGAAACTACAGTGAAAGAGGGAATGATATGCAGTACATTTCCATTCATATCATGCACCTTCAAAAACCTTTACTAGTGCTAATATTTTCTTTTCCATGGCAAAATCCCATGAATTTCTATAAAATGGTTTCTTTTCCATTCTACAAATTTAAAATATTGTTCAGCAGCTAGGCACAAAAGAACTTAAGCAAAGGTACATTCGCAATCGCATGGCCTATAAAATGGTTCACATCCTCTGTTCTAACATAGTGCTCCACCACCTCTTGTAACCCAGCCCTCACGTGCTTTGATTTGTAACCCACATTTGACTTGAAATAAAGTTCAAAGATTATTTGTAAAATAAGCACTTGAATATCTGAATCTGATTGATGGTTTAAATTAATAAACATGCCAATAACTTTGTAAGACATTTCCTGGTCTAGTCAAGATCAAAACTTAATACTCATTTTAATTTGTTTAAAGCATCTAAATCCACTGATTGCATAGACCAATGACCTTGACTCAACTATACAATAATTAGGCCTAGTTAACATGCATAACAGTTGAAATATGTTTCTTCCTGTGATGACTCAACTATAACGAGCATTGTGGGGACTAATTAAATAACAAATATGAAGTAATTAAAATATACTTGCAAATTGCAGTGGCTTATGCAGTGGACAGAAGAAATTCAAGTAAATCATGAAAACGTTTCAAAACTTTCCCATGATCTGAATTAATGTTTCCAAATCAGCAGAAGGGTGGAACACAAATCTTCTCAAATCTCAGCAGAATTTTTGTTTCTACACTTCTATTTTGCAGCTGTTCTGGGTACTTTCATGCCAAATCCATTATTTGCTTTCCCCACTCTGTCAAATTGTCACAACAATAGACTTAACACCTATCCCAAATACAGGTTCTTAAAGATTAATAAATCATGTAATGGGATGAATTAGAGCATGTTTGGATTTCCGGTGCTAGGATACAAGAGTAGGTTTGAGAGTAAAATCATTTTGGGGTTATGTTTGGTTACTCCTCAAAAGTATGTTTGAGAGTAAATTTTTGCCTTGAAACTGAGTTTGAGAGAAGTAAGACTTGAGATACTTTTGTAAACTCAGTTTGTAAACTTAAATTTGATCCAAACTTAAGTTTGTAAACTTTAATCCAAACATACACTTAAAATTATGAAAAAAATCAACTTTCTGGAGTATATTTATTGAAAGGGTAAAAGTAACAACTGAAATCGAGGCAATCATAGGTAGAAGACAAGACGTGCTTTGCTTTGTCAGGTGCAACGTCTCTCAGCCACTCACAGTGCTCTCACACTGCAAGTATAAGAAATAGTGCTTCAATTTTAAAGTAGTTTAACTAAACAGTGAAACTAGCCGTTATGGTGTAAATTACAGGGAAAAATACGTTTTTAGTTTATATATTTTGTAAAATTTTTTATTTTAGTTTCTGTATTTTACCATCAAATATTTTGATCCCTGAACTTTTAAAAATCAGTGTTTTTAGTCTGTGCCGAGGGACTAAAAACACTTACTTTTAAAAGTTCAGGACCAAAATGTTCAATGATAAAGTACAGGGATTAAAACCAAGAATTTTACGAAGTATAGGAATTTAAAAACATATTTTTTTCTAAATTATATATACTCTTAACATAAAGAGAAAATTTTCATTTTCATGCCATTCAATTGTGCAACTTTCTCTCTTATCAAATTCTGCTATATTGTTTACACTTGAATCTTTCCATCAGATGGATCTAAACCATCCATCAAATGGATCCAAACTATTCAGACTACTTGAGAGGCAAATCATTGAAGAGGCAATTATGGACAACACTGAAAAAGAATGCCTGAGGTTAATACTTGAGAGACAAAGTCAGTGACAATCTGATGGCTCCACTAAGCGTAGACGTACAAAATCGGTAATAAACCAAAGTCGTGAACAAGGACATAATCGATTGTTCACTGACTCTTCTGAATCTTCTAATAATGCTAATTTTACTGCCATGCAAGAGGAACAAAGGAAAAGAATCACTGTCATTAAAGAGATGACACGTGTTATGGAGGAACAGCTCAAGTTAAGGCGCAAAGAGTTGAAGTTGAAAGAGTTAGAGATCCTCTCCAAAGATACATCTACAATGACAGAGAGACAACGCCAAGATCATGAAATGATATGCAAGAGAATTAGAGAATTACATGGAAAGAGTTAACATGATGTTGTAAGCTAATTAGATATGATATGTTATGTTGTAATATGTATTAGTCAAATTAGCTGTTATGTTGTTATAGCAGTTAGTAAACAACTAGGCAATTTCTCACATACCCACTGTCATCATCATTCTACAGTAACGCAAATAAGTTGTTAGGTAATTTCTTTTTCCCAATTTCTTGTGTTGCTTTCGATTCCTATTTGGGCAACTCATTGGATGTCGTGGCTATTACGTCATCATTTAATGTAACAAGTCACTAGGTTGTTAATATGACTATTACACCGTCAGTTAATATTGTTAGTTGACAACAGAGATTAAAATTATCAATGGAAGAGAAGTATATGAACCAAAAATGCTAAAAAAAATTATTTAGGAAGTAAAAGTGAAATTCAAAAAAAAAATTTAAGAACCAAAAACATAATTATCCCTTGTTTTTATAATAAATGGTCTAAAGCCTTTTTAGACCAATAACAATATGTGTTCTAGAAACTCCATCTATTGCTTTTACACACACATAGGCTCATTAAAAAAATGATAATTATTTAATGTTGTTAATCTTAAAAAATACACATATTATCTTAAAAATATTATTTATAATAAGTTATTAATTAATACAAAATTCATTTTTTCACATATTTAAATTATATTTTTCATATTCGAATAAACACGACAACTACACATCTAATATTTATTATGCTAAGCATGTTCACTCTGTTTTCTCTCTCCAATTTTTCCTTTTTGTTATGACTTCCCGATTTTCTAATCATTCAATAAAAAGTTGTATCCAGAAATTAAGACTTCGCAAATTATTAACAGGTAATCAGCCATAAGCTATCTTGAACAGTAGAGAGTAATATCAGTTGTTGCTATTGCCGTGTTGTTAGAAATTGGTCAGTTGCAGTCTTGTAGAGTGGACCAGTCCTCTAATTTAATTATTCACCAATCTGAATCAGAAGATAAATCCAAATGGGGAGGTCCTTTCTCTGTTATTATTATAGATCTTCTAAATCTTATTCAATATACCATATATTAATATTATAATGTTGATGTTTCCTCATACCCTTTTTAAAATTAGTTTAATGGTCATATAAGTGTATTATTAGTGCAAATACTTTTACGCTGTCAATTAATTAAATCAGAAATTATTGTTGATAGAATTATTATTAATATGACTTTTAAAATAACGTTTAATGATGATGCACTGATAATATAAAATAATTTTACACTGTTATTCAATCACATATCATCGTTGATGTGACTTTTAAGATACTTTTTTATAAGTCAACAAACTTATCATGCATGATGGATTGTAATTGGATGATAGTGTAAAATTATTTTACACTATTAGTGCATAACCCTTTTTCTCTTTAAAATAATTATTGTCAAAATCAATAAATTTATCATAGATAATTATTTATAATCGAGTATAATAGTATAAAATTATTTTATATTAGCAGTGCATAGCCTATTTTTTCTTTTAAAATACAAATTGATATATAGTGCTTTGCAAACAAATTATCACTCAGTCACATTAAATACGCTTAAGTAAAGGAACTTGTGTGGAAAATAAACAAAGATTGTTTAGTCGCACTATTACATGCGTGTGGTGGCTTCTGGTCTAAACCGAGTTTATATACATTCTTGACAAAGTTTATATACATAATATAATTGTTAACAGGATTGTAAAGACGTCATTGGGATTCTGTTTTTTTAAAAGAATAATTTACTCAATGGAAGTTTAGGATGACCTACGTTACTTACAAACGACCTAGCAATAAAAGCTAATCCACACACTAATTAAACCCAAGTTTTATCTGTAAATGATAGCGATTTTCCGGTTGAACCCATATTCACATTCGCTCACAGGTACCCATCGAGTTCTTCTGTGGATAAAAAAGTTTTATTGTACCTATCTTAAATTTCTATGGATAAAAAAAATCTCTTATAAGTTATTTAATCTCTTACAATACCAACCTATTCTTAACAGCTCTTAATTTACTATTTTATTTAATAAAACCAATATTTATGCTAATCAATTTAACAAATTAATTATATTAAAAGGCATATTTAATAACCTTATGTTTGCGTAAAATTAGAATGACATAATATAGTGATATACATCCCAAATAGTCACAATTCCTTCATAATCACTAATAGCTATTTGGTTCTTAGCATATTAATTTATTCCTACTCAAGCAACTAACTTTTAAGCATAAAAAAAAAAAGCTAACTTTTGAACGTGTAGACATCTCCGCAACAGGACAATGAGCATTAGTAATTAAGTTCATTCACAACCTGAAAAGTAATAACATAGGGAATGGTTATTAATATGTTAGTTTAGGAAACATTTCAAGGGTGAACCCTTGCACTGATTTTTTTTGTCTAGACCACTTGTATCAGTCTTAAGCTGGAACAATCTCACGTCAGTTAATTCATGCGCTTAGTGGTCCCTCGCACTAATTTTAAATCAAATAGTTTCAAATCTCCTAGGAGATGAAAAATAAAAGAAAAATTCCATGGAGATGGAAGTAAATCAAATATTACATGCTTCTACTTTAAGTTATCCAATTATTTGTGAGACTTGCTTTTCATTTTCATTATATTTATAATTTTTTTTATCAAATACATGAACTCATGATATACACAATTATATTCTTGAATCTTCTTGTATGCACTGCACTGCTGTATATATATGCTAAGATCAGGAACTATGTATTGAATGTCATGTTTTTCTATTCAGTTGGGCGCTATATACTGATGGCAAGTGGCGAGGGTATTCCATGGGTGGTTGTTTGAATGTTTTGTCACGCTATGCACTATGTATTGAATGGCACATCTTGTGCTTTTTAATAATATTTTTTCTTCTGTAAAAAAAAGAAAAAATTTCTTTGCCGACCAGAAAAGAAATGTTTATAATCCTTTTTAGTTTCAATATTAATTAAGTTCTATAATTTTTATGCAAGTGAATTGAATGAGACAAATTTCACATCGCGAATTAATAATTTTTTTTTTTAGAATTGTGTCTGAAAAAAAGAAGAAGAGGGGTCACTGTTTGGGAATGACAATATAAACACAAATTTGAGAGTTAAAGAATTAAAATAAATTTAAAATAAATAAATAAATGTTAATAAAAAGATGAAGACCAAAATTATATATTTTTGGGCTTAAAAATATGGGCAAACCTACAATAAAAAAAGTATAAACGTATAAACGAATAAAAAAGAATAAAAAAATGTAATCAATAATAAAATAAGGGCGATGCAAATCAAATCTTACTATTTTTAGGTCATCCAGTGTCAAATCACACAACCATTGCCATTATGTGGTCTCTAGTGAAATCAATTCTTAAGTCATAATTCTTAATTATACTTGATACTTGATTATATATTTCCCTCCCTTAATTTTAATGGAGTGAGGATAAAAAATGACTCGTGTAGAGAGAATGAAGACATTTTAAGCGACAAACTAGAGCTAGTACAGGACAATTTAGAGGAAATATTTTAATGAAATAGAAAGACCTATGTCGTTGTAAAGGATAAGCATAATATAATGAGTGAAATTACCTGCAAAACAAAAATATAATGTATGCAGTGTAGTAGGTGTGCGTCTTTTTTAATTCGTCCAATACTTATTGAAGAGAATAACCTAACGCAAATATTCGTCTTAACTGCAGCAAGAAGCAAACAGATTGAATTATATTATTATTTCTCTGCTTAAAACAAATTTAATTATATAAATTGTCTTGATTGGGTAATTAATCAATTATTTTTTAATGAAGAACTTGCGTGTGTTTTTCGCACTCAAAACCTTGTAATTTCAGATAAAATCACATTGTAATTTGAGAATTTTAAATTCTAAGTAGACCAAGGACAATTAGTTATAGAAAAAAACATATTCCGTATTGTTACTAT
This sequence comes from Pueraria montana var. lobata, assembly GCA_026413185.1. NCBI lineage: Eukaryota > Viridiplantae > Streptophyta > Magnoliopsida > Fabales > Fabaceae > Pueraria > Pueraria montana. The sequence goes on along the minus strand of CM048650.1, from coordinate 70,774,148 downwards.
TTCTTTTTTTATCAGCATAAAAAATATATGTATGGTATAAGGAAGAATATTCCAACCCATCAAAATACAAAAGTTAAAAATAGAAGGTTTAAATATGTTTTGATCACTAACAAACCGTTGGTCCGAGTGATATTAGTCTTGGTCCCCTTATGCCAGGTTCTCTAGCAAAGATTAGAACCAAAATTTTGAATTTTGTTTGGTCCCTAATAATTTTTTTTTAACTTTTTGGTCCCTAGTAGTTTTTTATTTTGTTTTTGTTAAATTTGAAGGTTTATCAAGAACCAAAATCATATTTAAGCCAAAATATAATTACCAAGGTTCCAATAAAAAAAATTACAGGAAATAGTTAAATTGTTGGGAAAAAATTACACACAATAAGGGTTGAAGATGAAACACAAATTAAAACACATTACAAATGAAATAATAGAATACAGGAAAAAAAAAAAAAACAACTGATTTGATATCTCTTGCCTATATCCACCCATAAAAATGTCTCAATAAACATGTTAAATATCTCAAACAAAATTACATAGTAGAAACTTAAACACTTCTAAAAGTAGTGTATTACCCTACAAACTTGAGTATTCAACTCAAAAGTTACAACGAATGATAAATACTCTCACTCATGAGTGACTTTCTCACTACAAGTGATCGTATACACAATGCTCATTTCTCTTGGACTTGAATTGGTTACAACTCTTCACAAGATCCTCTTTATATAGTGTGGGGTGTCACTTCTTTCAATAATGGATATGTGCCTCTTTATTGCTTATTTCACAATTCCATCACCTTTGAAATCTCCACCTCCATCCTTCATCCAAAGATGAATGCAAGCTTCCCAAAAAATAATCCCAACAATTTATAAGGCATTGGAATCTCTACAATTCATGTTTGGAAACTTAAATTGATTTTTCCAACAATTTCTCTTTCAATTAAAATTTCCAAACTTCTACATCATTAGAAAGTTCTATTCTATCTTCTTTTCTCTTTTGCTACCATCACTTGCTTGTCTCCTCACCTTCTCTTCTAAGTAACAAATATTCTTCTCATTTTTTTTTCTTTGCATGAAGAACTGTCTCTTCTTGTACATCTTGTAACCCTACTTTGAAATAATAAACTTGTAACATTATCTCCATTAAAGATGTTATATTTGTAATGAGAGAAGGCACAAATCTCACATTACAGAATTTGGATAACACCATCATGAAACTTCATTCTAAAACTCTTAATACATTCAACCTTTATTTTTTCACCATTTCCTAACCTGAAATGAACAAACACTCCATTAATCTTCAAAGTATCAAACATTAATTGCTCAATTTTAACAAAGTAAATGTGCTTCAAGGCAACATAATTCATCACTCATTTGATTTAGTAACCTCCTCACCAAGAACATGTCATCAACTTCAATTATGTTGACCACATTAATCAGATCATCCTTCTTCATCTCTCTTAAATTCTTCAAGTCCTCCCTCATTTTGTACACATAGCTTGTACATGGCTTCTCTCTCGCAATAGTAACACTCCACATTATTCGTATCTTGTTGAAAGTGCAACAACGATTTTGCTCTTCCTCTTGGACCACCTTTTTTTTCTCTTTAATCCTCATGTGTTCATACTCCTCCACAACATACAATCTTCATCAATGGTATTCTTCTTTTTCATCATTCTTTCATTTTCTCATAAGGCTGCAATCAACTCATCTAATTTCAACATAGTCCTCCCTACAAACAATGTATGAATCAAAGGTTTATAAGATCTTGGTAGTGAGGTCAACAACAGTAATGCCCACTCCTCCCACTCCTCGTTAATTTGCATTTAGTAACTAAAACACTACTCCCTCTGTTCTAGTTTACATGACGTTTAAGATTTTGACATAGGTATTAAGGAATGCAATTAATTTGTTGAATTTCCTAGAAAACATTAGGTAACTTCCTAATATATCATTTATCTCTCTAATTAATTACTCATTATACACCACTCCCACAGAGTATTGATTAAGGATAGTCTTGAAAAAAGATATTTAATGCAATATTGATTTGTAAAACGACTTTTATTTGAAAAAAAATTCTGTAAAACGTGATATAATATAGAACGGAGGGAGTAATTGGTTAACTATATTATAATGTGGTCATGAAGATTTCTTCCCATATTCATTGTGTTGATACAACTTAATCTTTAAACAAAGTCAATTAGTTAGTGATTTTCATGCATAAATGCTGTAGAGTTTTTCCATATGGCCTTCGATGTTATATATATATATATATATATATATATATACCAGTAAATTATACTAATATTTTTTGAAATATTTTTATATTGAACATGATAGATACCTTTTTATTTTTATCTATATATTAATCCCTTTAATTGTTTGAAAAACATTACATCGTGTATTTTTATAAGAAAGATAGTTGTAAACGTTATAAAAGAAAGGAGGACGTGCAATCTGAAAATATCTTAGGAGGTGTCAATGTAATTATTTGCTCTCTCTATATATATAGAATTTGCTATGTACACTCACCTTTTATTTTTATGTTTCTTAGTCGTAGTACTCTAGCAAACTACACTATAAGTGTATTTTAATATAATACTTATAGTTATAACTGGTTAACATACTTCAACTAAAAAATAAGCAGTATACGTTAGCAAATCTTAAAAGCATTTGTTAACATACACTCATTTTTTAGTTAGAATATGTTAACGAGCTACACTAATATATTTTAAAATAATTTGCTAATATATTTTAATTAAAAAAATAAGTAGTATATGTTAACAAATTCCTATACATAGATAGATATAAGAGTGGTTTTTAATTGAACTTTTTTAGGTAAAAACAAAAGATACCATTCAAGTCGAGGGTACTACATCAAGTTCCCATTAATGTATCGATCATAAAGAAGTACCATCACAATCACCTCGCATCCTGCATCGATTTATGCAGCAGACTTGACTAGCTATGGTTAATTCATAGGGAAGTTGGAGTTCACACATCATAATTCAGGGACCTTGTCATTAAGTGTGTACCTAATTCATGCATACAGAAGAAGAAACAAAAATTGCGTTGCTAGGTCCAATGAGTCTTGTTGGGATAATATTCTCCTTGTGAATATAAAAAAGCAAAGCATAATATCATAGCCAATTATTTAAACAGATTAATTCTGGAGTAGGTGGCAAATTTTGGAGGGATTTAGAAGAGAGTGAAGAGGAAAAGCAAAAAGGTTAGACACAGAATGCAAGCAAATGGTTTTATGCGTAAGGGATACTATATTAGCTGCAACAAATCTGATGAAGATGACAATAATACAAAGCAAAAGGGAATCAATGTTGGGATGTATCTGACTTTGTGTGGCTTTGAAACGCTCAAACAAGGTGTTTTATATATGGGTAACTTTAGTGATCTGTCAGTGAGGTACTGAATAGGAAAACGGGCTCACAATATTCCATGCAGTTCTTAGTAGGATCCTTCACCCCTTAAACCCCACATGCATGCACTAATCTCAATACTCAAACTAAATAAAAATTTTACATACACAATGATAAAATTCTTTTATGATCCATGATTCTTCCTCTAGGAAACCTATCCACCTTAGGATATAGAAGTAAGGGACCCACATAATCAATAAAAGAAGCATGCATCAATAGTAAATATGTTCATGCATGGAAAGCTTTTTCCATCAACATACAAGAAAATTCCCATACATAAAGAAAATATATTAATAACTTTCGAATTTTCAAACAAATATTGACATATGAAACCTCGAAGTTGAGGCTTCAATTTCAAGTACAGTTTCCCACACGCAAATAATGAACTACTGAACTGGACTAGATTTAGAAAACCTGCTTGCATAAGTTCTGTCAATTAGAAATGTAAATATAAATAGAACTCATCTTTATGACCGGATTTGTGGCACAAGAAAGATATTCTATAAGGCATAAATACAAAGAAAAGTAATTAAACTACGTGGTGCAATATTGTAAGCTAATTTATCTAGTAAAAAATTTCTCAGATGATACTATATATCGTACTATAATATGTTGTACAATTTATATGTATCTTATATATATGCCTTCACTCGTTCCTACTTTTACATGATCCTAGTAAACATCGATGGAGACATCAATTATAATTGCACTCTACGATGAGCTAGCTTGTTTGTGATTGCCATAATGTTTATTATCACACATCCAATCAAACATGAAAATCTTCCTTACATGGTATCAAAAGAAATAAACAAGGAGCAAGAGGAAAACCATAAGAGTAAAATTATATTTATAAACAATAATATTGGTGCTTCATATGTGTTACTATACCTTGGACCTATAACCAAGCCTTAGCTCCAGATCTAGCTCTTCTATGGAACTAGGGCTAAATTCAAACATCTGTGACTGCATATGATGACTATCAACTGAACATGATTTGGGGAAGAATGGAATGGATGAAGCATCTGCTTTCCTCTTCTTGAAACTTGTATCTTTCTCCTTAGTCTCAAACTGCACAGGTGGGTGAGCTCGATTCATAAACACATCAGTTTTATCATTATCACCCTCAGTACTCCTACACCCAGAATCCAATCCCTTCAAAATTTTCTCAACATCAGCTTCAGGATCGAGCCTACGTGAATAAAATCTAAAGTCTTGAGTTAAATTTGACCAGGATTTGGAAGGAAGATCAGGGGAAGACTCATGACATCCTTTGTGAAGTTGAATCTGGGGTTTCTTCTCTCTTCTTCTCTTGTTGGTTGATGTGGCTAAAACCTTGGAAGGTGAAGCAGGAACATGAGAACAAGGATCAGAATTAGGGTTAGTACTGTTATGAGCCAATCCACTAAGAGAAGATGGGTGTAAGTAACCCAAAGAAGTAAAAGAAATCTGAACTGAATTCAGGGGTAGTTGGGTTTTCTCAAGATCATCACTGAGGATTTCATTCTGAGGGCTATATGGCTGCTTCAATCTTGCTCTATCTCTTCTATGAACATTCATATGGCCACCTAAAGCCTGTGCTGACCTAAATTCCCTTCTGCAAAAGCTACAAGAATATGATCGCGGTGGCCATATGCAACCAGACCAAGCTGCATCTTTTGCAAAGGCTTGTTCTTCCCATGAGTGGTCATCATAGGAGGAGGGGTAATTAGTAGATGAATCAAGACTAGAGCTCATAGAGTACTTTCTCTTACTCTTGATCCAACATTGACCCTCCTCCATTATGAGAGTGTATGTTCACCTCTTAATTCAGGAAAAAGGATAGGAATTGGAGAGGGGAATTGTGGGATTGTGGAGGGGAATTGAAAGCTACATGAGTCTAGCTACTATGGAAGGAGCATGAGATACATGGCTTAGGGGACAGTGTGTGTGGAAGGTGAAGTGGTTGGTACTCTACCTTGAATGTCTTGGAGTATAGCTAATCTTTAATTTATTTATTGTATGGTATTTTGTGGTTGGCTTCCACCACAGTCAATATTCAGACATTAGTATGGATACTCCAAGTTCCCGTTTTTCCTGCATTTACTTTGTGAAAGGAAGAAAATTAATCAAGAAATGCAGCAACAGCTTAGAAAATTATTCATGTGGGTCCTTAAGTTTCTTACATAAGATGTGAGGTGGAGTTATAGAGTAGTACAGACTCAAATGAAGAAATCTGACTGAAATATCCTCTATTAAGAGATCCATCAAAGTCGTGTCGTTTGGAATTCTTTGCCCAATAGCGTATATGGGGTCTTCATGATATGTCCAGTTATAATATTGTTAATTATTGTTTGATGAGAAAATAAATTTTATAATTTAGCAAAATACCATTTAAGACCTTTCAGTGTAGCAAGGTGTTGAGTGTAAGTGATTAGAGTAAAATCTAACAAAAGGCTGAGTACTACTCAATTAGCTGTACCCTAAGATCAAGTACAACTCATTGAAGTATAAGGAAGGCTAACAACAATTTCTCCAACACTATTTTTTTAATATTTTCTTCATAGTTGATTGGAATTTATTGAAAATTACTAATTTTAGTGTGTACCACCTATCATTTAATGACTCTATCTCTTGATTTAGAAGTGAGATCCACAAAAATTGATAATTTTTAATAAATTTCAACCAACAAAAAATAGTGTTAAAAAGAAAATATCATAGAAAGTGTCGTTATATATATATATATATATATATATATATATATATATATATATATATATAGGAGAGATCTACTTACTCTAAGAGTAAGTATAAGAGACTTACTTTTTATTCTCACCATTCATTTTTTTGAAATCTAATAGTTAAGATTAATTACTCATTACAACAATTAGATTTCAAAAAAATGAATGGTGAGGATTAAAAATAAATCTCTTATACTTACTCTTGGAGTAAGTGGATCCCTCATATATATATATATATATATATATATATATATATATATATATATATATATATATATATATTAATGAGAAAAATGCAATATAGTTTTTCAAAACAATATTTATTAATAATATTTTAAAAAGTAATTTAATTGTGTCGCCATGGTTACTTTCTAAGGTTACTTAATTGAATAGTGTGTGTGCGTGCGTGTGTAGCGCTCGTGTGTGTGAGTACAACTTTAGTGAAAAAAATTATTTATGTGAGAATGTAATAATAATTAATAACAATCATCAGATTAAGATTAGAAATAATAAACCGTTGATTGAAATACTTAAAATTTTTGGAATTAGATGGATCAAATTAAATTTGTCCCAGCTCATCTTATGGACACCACTATATACATGTAATGTACTCACCTTGTTATGTTAAATTTTGTTTTTCTCAATTCATTTTGCACTTGATAAGAAGGATTAATTGAGAAATTAATAAATGGTGGGATATACAGGGCAAACACGGGGCTGTATGCTTGTAACTGGGTTTAAGGGTTTAAAAGCAATGGGTTGGGTTTGTCTTTTTTGGCAGAAGTGATCGATGGGTGGGTGACTGATATAGACAGAGATACCAATGAAGTTTTGGGAGCAGTTGCAGAAGTGCACATGGGAAGACTGTCTTTTAGCTCACTTGAATTCGGGTTTTAGAATAGGACCATGGAATGACAAGAAGAATATATGTTGTTCTTATGAACTTGCGTGGGAATTCTCAGTTCATCAAATCTTTAATTTGTTAATTCAAAATTATTGTTTTGGTGAATCGGAATTTTGAAATAAAAATTCCAGAGTATTGGAAGTTGGTATTGTCTGGGATTTTTTATTTATATTAAATTAGTTTGACAACTAATTAAGAGTATAATTGCATGGGAGTAGTTCCTTTGCTCTCACGAGCTCACTTAGATACAGCAAATATAATTTCTTCAGAGTAATATGGTTGACGTAAATTTTTCTTTATGTTTGACTTAATTACATTTTTAGTTATCATACTTTTTTTTAGTCACCATAGGATTAGTGTAAAGTATTCACTAGCTTTATTGATGACTAACTGTCAGAAAACTGATTAACCTTAAGTGAAATCTCTTTTCTTAATCGTATTTTTTTCATCTATAAGACTCGAAATCAATATCTTGTTTAAAGGAATCGAACCCAGTTCCATTGAAACCAACTACCTATTGGTAGTCACCATACTTAAATTAGTTTATATATGATTTTGGTCTTCCTAATTAATTTTAATTATTTAAATTTAATCCTTATAATTTTCTAATTATTTAAATTCAGTCTCTCACTCAAAAATTCCATCTAACAATTAACAAAAATATAACAAAGGTGTGCTGTATAATTGATTTATATAAATTTATAAAGGAAATATATAAAATATTTACATAGAAATAGAAGCAAAGAAACAAAACATGACTTGTTATATTTTATACATTTTGTTTTCTATTTATATTTTTAATTTTTGATCTATCATGTACCAAGGAGTGTTTACAACAATCACGCACACTGCTAAAACATCAACTGGGATAGACCACTTGGTCATTTATATATAAAGATTTAATACATTTTTCTTTAATTTGCTAATTTATACAAATCAATAATATGTACATCTCTGGCCCATTTTCTGTTAAATTATTGAATGAAATTTTGATGTGAGAGAGTTAATTTAAATAATTGATGATGAACTATAAGAATAAAATGTAAGATTGTTAAAAAAAAAAAAGAATAAAACGTAAGTAGTTAAAATTAGGAGAACTAATAAACTTACAAGTAAGCTAAAATATAAGGATCGAAAATGTAATTAAACCTTTATAATCCTTATTATAAAAATCTCAAATTATTTGATAGGACAAGAAATTAAAGGAGGAAGAAAGACAATATTTTTTTAGTATAAAAGAAAATGGAATAAAAATTAATGTGTGAACTCAATCTCTTTATCCTATTTTTTGAAACGTAATTTACATTTTTCGTATGGAGAAGTTTATTCAAATAGGTCATTAATTTGTTGTGAAATTATCTTTAAAATAAACTACCTTTGAATATGAAAAAAATTTAAGGATTGAGCCGTGTCTAGAAATTTTGAAACCTTAGACGAAACTTTTATAGAAATATAATATAGTATAAATTATCTTTTTTTACATTAATCTTCTAACTTTAGTAAGACTATCATTTTTTTTTATCACTTTTTATTACTTTAATATTAATCTATATGTAATTGATTTATCACTTTTTCATCAATTTTACTCGTATCTATTTTTATGAATAGTATGTAAATATCTTGGATCTTGGTGTTTGAATGAAAGTATCCCTTTTAAAAAAAAAAACAAACAAATTTATCAAAATGGCACGTTAAGATTAAATCATTTTTTTTAACTTTTCTCTTTTTCTTTAATTTTTCAAAACCAAATTCATAATTTCTATTTTTCATTTACTATCACTACAAATATAAGAAAATAATAAAATAAAAGACAACAATAAATAATTTAAATAAAATAACTTTCCAAAGTAAATAAACAATAAGAAAATGTTAGAACTGGAAACAAATACAATTAATTGTATCCGTTCAATTGCAATTATAGGCATGTTAAAACGGATTTTTGATTTTTTCAATTAATTCTGGCACTGAAATAATTACGGCACTATTTATTTTTATTTTTATCAGTAATCATAGTACTATCTAAGGCCAATAAGTAACTGATAAAAATAAAAACAATAAGTTCAATAAAAAAAGAAAAATAAAAACAATGAGTAGTAGCAATCATGCATAATTGTTACTACTATTAGCTTTTGATTCAACTTACAATCATATATATAATACTAAGGCTAAAGCTGAGCCAATAATAATTAATAGCTAATAATAATTATGAATTATATAAAATGTTACATGTATGTATACTAACAATTGAAAAAAAAAATATGGGCCTAAGACCACCGCCTAACTCGCCTTGCCTTTTCCACACGGCCATTGACTATACATTACATGTTAAAGTTATTTCATTTCATTACACTCAGATTAGTATTTCCAATTAATGATGAATAGATTATCAAGAAACGTTTTGTCTGTAGTGTATTGCAACACCGAAAATCATTATAATAACAGACAAAATGTATTTGATTATATGGAGTACCGTTATTAAGTTGTTTTTTTCTATTTTTATTCTGAAAACTGTGGAGGGGGAACTTCACAGTCCCATAGGATTGAGCGACATAGGATTCTCTTCCTACTCAATGAGATGTTTTTCACAAGGACTCGAGCCAGGGACCTCCTTGTGGAGTATCCTTGTACACATTCTTATCACTTGCGGACCTAGCACGCTTCCACTAGGCCAAGCCCCTTTGGGTACCGTTATTAAGTTGTTTGTGTCAAGTAAACTAAATTCATTAACTTTAATAGCAACAACGAGTCCAATATAATTAGGGATCACAATGAGTAGAGTTTGGGTAGGGTACTATAGTACTCGTCCCCATACTTGCATTTGAAAAAAATACTCGTATCCGCCCCCATACCCGTGCGGGTAACAACTTTAATCTTCATCCATGTACCCGCTAGGTACCTATATACCCATACCCGTACTCGCTACCCGCATTTTACTTACATTTAAAGTCAATAAATCAATAAAAAATATTAATTAAAAATTACTATAAATAAAAATTTACTCTTAAATTATCTAAATATAACATTAAGGGTCCATTTTGGAAGAGATGAAAATAGAAGGAAAGAAAATTGAGAGGAAAGAAAACATGCATAACGATGATTTTACCTTTGTTTGGTTGGAAAGAAAATGGAAAGAAAACAAGAAGAAAAGTTATCTTATAGAAACAAAAAATTAAGGGGGCGTTTACTTGCAATTCTGTTTTCTGTTTTCATTTTCTATTTTCAGTTTTTAATTACAAAATTGTCACCTTGTTTTTATTTTGTTTTCTGTTTTCTAAGATTTGTACAAGAAACATTGAAAACAAATTTTTTGGGTTTCTCTGTTTCCTATACAAATATTAGAAAACAGAAAATAAAATAAAAACAAGGCGACAGTTTTGTAATTAAAAATTGAAAACAGAAAACAAAAATGCAAGTAAATGCCACCTAAATTTTTCTTTCCTTCCATTTTCTCTCCAATTAAAATTTCAAAGCTTTCTTTCCTTTCTCATTTTCTTTTCTCTCTACCAAACATAGGGTAAAAGCGTCTAAACATAACCTTAAGTCATTCAAACATAACTGCACGCCTTTAAAAAAAAACATAACTGCACAAATATCTAACATAAAATATATTGTTCTAGTCATTTAACAAAATCATTAGAAACTTGGACTTCATGTAACGGTACTTTTCAAGACATGTAAAAAAATAGACTTTTAACGAAAATAGAGAGAAAAAAAATTAAATACCAAAAACGTGTTCTTTGAAAATAATTTACATGGCATGGGTTGTTTTGTCACGTCGGAATAACAGAAGGCGCCACATTGGGTGTTGCCTCATGCACTTCGAGTTTCCTAACACAGGAGGCGCCACCCTATGTGGCGTCTTGTGTTGCTTTTTTCGAAATAGATGGCGCCACACTGTGAGTTGCCACAGGAGGAGCCACCTGATTGGTCTTCTCCTATTGCTGACACGCTGCAGACATGATAGTGTAGGAGGCGCCAGTTAGCCACGCTTCTCCTGGTGTGCAGGCCGAGGGTGAAGAAGGCGCCAATCAACCCGTCTCCTCGTGGTTGGTGTTTTAATAATGTTGTAATTTTAATATTGATGTAGTATTTTTCATAAGATAGCAAGTTGTTTATTTTTTTTTTGTAAATAGTGATGAATTAAAAATAATAATAGTGTTGGAAATTTTTTTTCATACGTCAGTTAATATTTTTTTATTTTGAATTAAAAATAAATGCATTATTTAGTTCTTACAAATTATTTTGGTATTATTAAATATTATATATTCTACCATTTAAATTTCATACATAATCGAATATTAAATATTTATATATTTATTAATTTTTATATTGACTTTTAAATGTAAATTTCTTGTACTTATTTTTTTATGATACGTTAATTCTTTTTGGTTTTATAATTATATTGAGCTAAAAGAAGTTGTTTTTATTGATGTAATTTAAAATTTTGTACCATTTATATACATTTTGTTACAATTAAAAATAATAGTATTATTTAATTGTTCATAGGATACGTTAGTTGGTGGTTAATAGTAGTATGTTAATGTAATTTTGATACAATTAAAAATAATAGTATTATTTAATTGTTTGAAGTATATAATATTTATTTAAACTTATATTTTGTAGATTTTGTTAATTTATGTCTTCCGTAACTTCAAAATGCTTTGCCTCACAATTAACAAATTTTGTACCTTCATCAGTAGTATCAACCATTTCGCCGTTGTAGTAAACACAAACTTTCACAATCGATGAATTCATCATAAAATAGGCTTACATTCATTATTAAAACAACTTGTTGTCGCCACCTCTAAACCTGGAGGAGAAGGGTTGATTGGCGCCTTCTTCAACCTCAGTATGCACATCAGATGAAGACGCATTGACTGACGCCTCCTGCACTGTCATGTCTGCTGCGTGTCAGCAACAGAAGAAGACCAACCAGGTGGCGTCTCCTGTGGCAACTCACAGTGTGGTGCCACCTGTTTCGAAAAAAGTAACAGAAGGTGCCACATAGGGTGGCGCCTCCTGTGTTAGGAAACTCGAAGTGCATGAGGCGACACTCAATGTGCTGCATTTTGTTATTCTGACGTGGTAAAAACAACCTATGCCATGTAAATTATTTTCAAAGAACATGTTTTTGGTATTTACTTTTTTTTTTCTATTTTTGTTAAAAAGTAAAAAAAAATACATTGAAACTAATTAACTTATAATTATATATGAGAGAAAAGATTATGCATTGACAGTGTAAAATAATTTTACAATCATCCAATCACAAATTACCATATATAATAAATTTATTGACTTTTATAATAACTTTCTTGGCGAGGTCTAAGGTGGACCACTTTTACAAGTGGTCCACCGTGAACAAATAATAAGGACCCTTAGATTAATCTAAGGTGCAGAGTCTTATTATGCCCTCTCCACATTAAAAATTTACCTTCTTTGCTCTCCCTCCCTCTCTGGCAACCTCTCCAAGGTCTCCGACAGCTCCTCGATTGCCTCCGACAGCCCCTCCACAGCCTCCGACGGCTCCGTCGAGACACACCCACCACCACCCCAAATGTCGCCAGCACCTACCAACTCTTCTCCACAGCACTTTCCCTAGTTATTCTCCTTTCAGATCTTTCTCCGATTTGAATTTGCCTCAACAGGAACCTCTCTAACTCCGTCTCGAATTCGCACTTTCTTCACCATTCGCTCTCATGTTAAATTTCATTCCAATTTCATGCTATTTCTAAGACTCCGCCTCCATTTAACATTTGATTTATGGGTTTTTTTTTTTTATCATTTACTTGTTTCGTGCTCTGTTGATATTTGTTCAAATGAAATTTATTCATTTGTTGATTTTATTTTAACTTAGCCTTTTGCAATTTGTTTCGCTGATCATATAAAATTAATTGTTGAACTATATGTTGTTGCTGGCATGATGAGACGGAGAATAGGAGAGAAAAATCTGAAAGGGGAGTAAATAGGGAAAGTGCTGTGAGGGGCGGTGGGGGGTGTGGGATTTGGGGAAGAAGAGGGAAAGGGGAGTGGAGGAAGGTTGGTGGGCGATGGTAGCATTTGGGGCGGTGTTGGGTGTGAGTCATTGGAGTCACAAGAGGTGGTGGAGGGGCTGCCGAAGGCAGTGGAAGAGCCGCCGGAAACATTGGAGCGGCTGCCGGAAAAAGAGGGAGAGTAAAGAGATAAAGTTTTAATGTAGATGGTGCATAATAAGACTCTGCACCTTAGATTAATCTAAGGGTCCTTATTATTTGTTCACGGTGGACCACTTGTAAAAGTGGTTCACCTTAGACCTCGCCAACTTTCTTAAAAGTTATAATATCAATTATTTGTGATTAATAACATAATAAAATTGTTTTACACTGTCAGCGTATGATCAATAGAGTCATTATATATTTGTGCAGTAACAAAAATCAAATGTTGTAGAGTATGACTAAATTAAGTGTTCGTTCAATGCTGTGAATATATCTCATAATAAGGAAAATGGTTGAAAGAGTAAGTCTTTAATTTTATTATATATAGGAACAATTATAATTGAACGTAGGAATTAAAAAACGTATAAACATATATATAATAGAGAGAAGGAAGCAAAATTAAACATAATGACATAGAAACTTTCAGGGAAAACAATAAATCCAATGAATAATTTATTAAGTATAGATAATTAATTTATTAACAACATACCACTCGATCACTCAAGCAATCTCGCGAAGGAAGCAAACCTGGTGGGCGACTGGCAGTGTGAAGAATGTAGAATGTAGTTGCTAACGGTGAATTGGTGGCTGATTGGCTATGGTGGAGTTAATAAATTACTAGGTGTTGAATTAAATTATTAAATTGTAGAATATATATATATATATATATATATATGGGTAACCATAAAAATATCCGCAAATGAGTAAGGTAATTATCTGTTTTTGGAGATGGATCCGGGGTAGATATTTACCCTAAAAAATTTAACGGGGATGGGTGCGGGTACGGGTACTATAGTACCCACCCTGCCCCACCCTGTACTTTTTTTTTAATCCGTAGGAATCGAATACAAGTACCGGGGGATTTATAATAACTCACGCATCTTACTCAACCAACTGAGCTAAATCCCTGGTACTTGTATTCGATTCTTACGGATAAAAAAAAAAGTACAGGGGGCGGGGTAGGTACTATAGTACCCGTACCCGCACCCATCCCCATTAAAATTTTGAGGGTAAATATCTACTCCGGATCCATCCCCAAAAACAGATAATTACCCTACTCATTTGTGGATATTTTTATGATTATCCATAGAGTCTGGATACATTTTGTCATTCCTAAATATAGTATGTCTGTAAACTAACTTCAATGTAGTATACCAGTATGAGTGGTAAGAATATCAAACAAACGAAAATGATAGAAAATGACGTTCATCGATCCATTGGTATTATTATGTTGTATAATTTGATAAGCCGATCGAGTTCACAGAATGGTAATTTCATAAAAGTTACTTCGTTCGTATCTTATGACATATTAAGTCAAAATTTCACAATATTTTAGTTCTTAATTTTCTTTCATTTGTTTAGCGCAACCTCCGTCGCAAATGGTCTTTCGTTACAACATATCCATCCATACTATCTAAATTTAGAAACCTTCTGCAGGACAGATGTCAATTTACTAATCCTCAAGCTTTTCAATCATTTTGCAACAAGTGTCAATTTTTTAACGGTCCAACTTTTCCTATAGAATAGCTTTGGACGGCTGTCAAGAGCTTCTGAACGGTTTTGATTTAGTATGCAATGAATAATAATTATGAACCCTGGATGAAAATTGTTTAAACTCACTCAGTATGCTTATTATATTATTAGTTATATTATGACTGAGAACAGTATACTAATTATATTAACTTCTAATTATACTTTTATATTTTCTTTATATAAACTACTTCCCTGCCACTTTGATAGAGATCAATGATGAGTTTGACGAGGATTAAGTTCAATTGCATAGATTGCTATCTATAAATTTATACATACTTGCAAAAGTAAAATATAACTTTAATTAGTTTGTTACTTCGTCTGTAACTTTGTTTTGAGAGGGAATAATAATAATAATAATAATAATAATAATAATAATAATTTATATTAATTACTTATGTATTTTATCTCAATTTATTTTATTTTATCTCATGTTCCTCTGTTCATTTTATCTCTATTATTTATAAAAAAAAAAGTCTAAATTTGATCTTTAGAGATGTTTGGTCGTGCGTTTTAATTATTTGGACAGACTGAAGTTACAATTCTTAGCTTCTGTGTTATTTTAATTAATTGACATGATTTTAATACTTAATGGCCTATTTGATGTGGAAACAAATACACATTTTTTTTTTATTGAAGACTATACTCTAAAGAAAACAATATGTTGTTATATTTGGACTGACAATGTCAAATGCTCTCTCCACTTGCATCCTGCAACTAGATTAGACTTTAGAAAACATACTAAAAGGACATAAAATACGAAGGGAAGATTTAAAGTTTTTTTTTATCAGCTAAATATTAGTTGTTAATATGTTAGTTTTTGTTAATGTGAGATTTTAAATATTAGTTGTTAATAGGTTAGTTTTTGTTAGTGTGAGATTCGAACTCACAACCTATCCCTTCCTTCCTTCTCCCTTTACCATCAAGCCATCAAATAGAGGGAAGATTTAAAGTTAATTATGCATTTTTAAATCGTATTTATATACTATATTTTACAATCTTAAATATCTTTTCAATGTTTCATTTTAATTTTTTTTTAAGTTTTTGGCTTAATTATGTATTTAGTCCTTGAAATTAAGGGGTATGTTTGGTTTACTCTCTCAAATAAAAATTTGCATTTTTAGTCCTTTAAATTCAAAAAATGTTCGTTTTAGTCCCTCTTTTAACAAAAAAAAAAAACTTTTACGCTTTAGTCCCTTAAACTCTAGTGAAAGGATTAAAAATAACATTTTTCAAAATTAAGGAACTAAAAAAAGCAAATTTTTATTTAGAGAACTAAAAAAATAAACTTCATAATTTGAGGGATTAAAAATATAATTAAGCCTTTATTTAAATTAAAAAATATATATTATAATATAAGATATATTTATTAGGTAAAAATTAAATTATTTAATAAAAACAATAAAAAAATTATATTTTCCTTGCAAGTCACGTCAAGATATGAAAAAGTAAACTACTAAAACATTTTTTTTTATATTTTTTATCATTTCATTATACTACAGAAACATTTTTTATTTGGCAATTTTGTTAAACTTGATTTTTTTTTTCTCAGACATAAAATGAGTCCTACACTTGATAAAATAGTCTAACAAAATGTGGAGAGCAAATTAGATTATTTCCTTCATTATTATTATTATTATTATTATTATTATAGATAAAATAATTTTACAATATCATATAAACAAGTTATATTAAATTTTTATAAAGCCTAGCCTTTCTATTTTCATTTTTTTCTCGTAATTTGAGTAACAATTTAAATTTTCATAGTTTATAATTTATTTTATATAAAGTTTTTTTTATCATTGTCCTATTAGTCGATTGTCTATTTAGTGATATGTCGAACCTATATAAAAATTTTAAAGGATGATAACCTATCTTATAAGTAGAAGATAATACTAAATACTTATTATCTCATCTTACATAAGTATTAATGAAATACAAATTGTGTATTAGACATTAAAATAATATTTGATTAAATTTTATATTTTAAACTATTGAAAATGTTGTTTATAAACATTAAATATTATAAAATTAATAAAATTTAATTTTATTTACAATATAATTTCAAAATAATTAAATTCTTTTATCATTTCACAATTCAAAATTACAAAAATATTTAAATTTAACATCATTTAAATCCTTTAAAAAAATTTAAACATAATTTTTTATATAAAAAATATTTGTGAAACTATAACTAATATATGTCCGGTGCTATAGCACGGGTTAAACACTAGTTCAATCAAATACGAAAGACAGAAATTAAAGGGAAAGATATAACATATATAATCTATCGTGTTTATTTCTGATATTATAACTTGCTTTTCAATCGTTAAATTCTTTTTAAAAATTGAAGAAAAAAATTAACTTGTAATACAAACTCATGGGAATATATATATATTTTTGGTCATTTTTGGTTTTGAGTATGATCCGCAGATTTGAAGAAACTATACAGTTGGGATAGTGGCATTATTATTGCAAAGCATACGGTAAAAAAAAAAAGATAACACTATTAGGTTAATGTCTACATTTTGAAAAGGCTTAAATATATTTCTTATCTTTATAATATATCTGTTTTATAGTTTTAATTCTATAAATTTTTGTCATTTTGGTTTTCATTAAATTTTGTTTTACAATTTTAATTTCTAATATTATTTTTTTATCCTTATAGAATTGTAAATTTTTTATGTAAGTTTCTTTTATATTAGAAGATATTCATTTTAGTCTTTATTATTTTAGAAACATATCAGTTTGTTTTCCAATATATTGTTGCAACATTACCAATGAATAACAACAGAGACAAAAATCATAAAACAAATATTTTATATGGACAAAACATATATTTAAGCTGATAAAAAAAAAAGTCTTTCAAAAAAAACATATTTGTGACTTTATACGCATGTGTAGTTAAAACAAGTTTATATATATATATATATATATGTGTGTGTGAGGATGAATCCACTTACTCCTAGAGTTACTCCTCATCCTCACCATTTATTTTCTTGAAATCTAATTATTGTAATAAGTAACTAATTATAACCATTAGATTTCAAGAAAATGAATGGTAAGGATGAGGAATAACTCTCTTAGAGTTACTCTTGGATTAAATGGATCTCTCATATATATATATATATATATATATATATATATATATATATATATATATATATATATATATGAGGGATCAAATTAGACCGGTGTAACTTAAACAACTATTACACCATTCAATAACTTTCAACTGAATGATGTTTTCTTAAAATCCACCGTTGGATTGAAAGTTCCTTTCACATAGATCATGTATACAAAATTTCAAATTAATCCAAAATTGTTTGCTACCTCATTCATATAGATTAAAATCGACGTAATATAAACTTTTCAAAATATACTAAAATATGGATCATTTGATTACCTTCTTATTGTTGTTCAATTTTGACAAAATTTGACACAAATAATCTTGGTATTATGTAGATATAATTCAATGGTTGGATCGATAAAAAATTTATTCTATATCAAGTTATATATATATATATATATATATATATATATATATATATATATATATATATATATATGGGGGCATATCAAGTGAGAAAAATGTCTTATTTTGAGAAATGAGAAAATCTAATATTAACCATTAGATGAGAATTAACGGTTTGGATAAAAAAGGTCACTTAAAATCTCACGTGACTTTGGTTCCTATCCTTCCGCGTGCACTCATTCTTATTCTTATGATCTTATCAATCTTTTCCTCCCTACTATGCGCACGTCACCGTTCCACACTTCTTAATTCTGTTCTCTTGCTGCGCTTGGGGAGCATAAGACGATTTTGGAGAAGCAATTAAACCAACGCATCGCCCAAAATAAAAAATTGGTACGTTCTTAAAATCCCTCTTTCGTTTCCACGCTAATGCAGTGTTATAGAGTTATTATTATTATTATTAAGCAATAAGCAATTTGGTTCTTTGGGTCGGTGGCTGCAGCTGGTTCCGTAAGGTGCAGCAATAGTTTTTACTTTTTCATTCTAACCACCGTTCTCATGTGTCATGCATTTTCAGTTGTATCAATGATTCATCAGTATTCCCTAAAAAAAAAATGATTCATCAGTATAAAAGTAGTATAAAATATTTGATTTTGCATATATTTCATGAAAGATCAATATAATATTTGTTTTCCTGGGCCAATATAATTTCATAAGCACCTTTTACATTTGTTTTACATATTTCATGAAAATTGTATAAAATAATATACTAATATATAAAACAATGGCACTAAAACCTATACACCTTTTCTAATTGGTAATTTACTTTGACTAATGTGTGGACTGCAATATCTAAAGGCACTTAGATGAGTTGTGTGTAATTATATATGAAACTAAAAATTATAAATTACACGGACTTATAAAAAGTAAGAAATAGGTCTCCACCAATATTGATATTCCTTCCTTATACGATCCAATATATTCATATATGAATTTTTTACTTATATAATCCATGTATATTCATGTAACAGGTCACTATTATGGAAGAGAGCACTCCAACCTATGCCACTTGTGACACAAACTCAACAAGTCCTTCGTCACCCATGCATGCGGTAATCTCTATCAAATCATGAATGACCTATTAAGTTATTATTAACAATATATTTCTTTTGTTATCATTTAATTTATATTATGTGTTTTGTTTATTTTAGGCAAATGAATCGGTGTCAAATGGTGATGAAGAATTAAAGCCTAAAGTTGGACAACTATTTGATACTTTAGAGGAAGCTGAAAAATTTTATGAAAATTATGCACACAATCTTGGCTTCAGTGTGCGTCGTTCATCAGAAACTAAGGATAAAAATGGCACAATACTTTGGAAGTATTTTGTTTGCTCAAAACAAGGTTACAAACAAGATAAGATAGAAGTGGTGGAGAAAGGCGGATCAAAAGTTAAGACTAGAAGAAGGAGGCTCACAAGAGAAGGATGCACCGCAATGACTGCTTTCAAACTGGTCAAGGAAGGTAAATACAAACTTATTCATTTTCATGAAAGTCATACTCATGCACTTGCTTCACCTACGAAGAAACAATTTCTGAGATCAGCTAGAAAAGTGAGTCCTGCACAAGAGTTTATTGCTTAAATATAATAGAGCAAATATGTTGGGGCTTCAAAAGCATTCCAGTTATTCAAAGAACAAGTTGGGGGTTATGAAAATGTTGGGTGTACATAAAGGGATCTCCAAAATTTTTCAAGAGATTTAAAGGCCTTGATTAAAGATTCTGATGCACATGTTTTTATTGATAACATTAAGAGGAAACAAGAAGTAAATCCATCATTCTATTATGCATATGAGGTAGATGGAGAAGCTCGATTAAAACATGTTTTCTGGGCAGATGGTATTTGTAGGAAAAATTATTCATTATTTGGGGATGTGGTCTCATTTGATACTACATATGGTACAAATAAATATTCAATGATTTTTGCCCCATTTACTGGAGTAAACCACCACAAACAATGTGTTACTTTTGGAGCAGGCTTTTTAGCGGATGAGAAAATTGATTCATTCATATGGTTGTTTGAAAAGTTTTTGGAAGCAATGAAGGGGCGTAGGCCAACTGTTATAATAATAGATCAAGACCCTGCCATGAAAGTTGGTATTGAGAAGATTTTTGATTCTTCTACTCATAGATTCTGTATATGGCACAATATGAAAAAAGTTTCTGAAAAAGTGGGTGTATCTTTGAATGCTAATGAGGAGTTCAATAATAATTTCAAGTCATGTGTTTGGAGATTAGAGACACCAGATGATTTTGAGGCCACATGAAAATCTATAATGACTAAGTTTAAGTTAGAAAATAATGATTGGCTCTCACATATGTATGATATTCGGAGCATGTGGATCCCAGCTTACTTTAAAGACATTTTTTTGGCTGGGATATTGAGAACAACATCAAGATCAGAAAGTGAAAATTCATTTTTTGGTAACTTTTTGAATCCTTATGTTAGCTTGGTTGAATTCTGGATGAGGTTTGATTCTACAATAAAAGCACAAAGGCAGAAGGAGTTATTGGCTGACAATAATTCGCTTCATTCCATGCCAAAACTAAAGTTAGATCACAATTTAGAAAAGCATGGAAGAGATGTTTATACTCATGAGATGTTTGATATTTTTCAACAAGAGCTATGGATAGCATGTGTACATTGTGGGGTCGAAAGTAAGCAAGAAAAAGACAAGGTGGAAATATTTCATGTAATTAATAACAGTGGAGCCAGTGGTAAACTACGAGAAGTGGTTTATAATCCTCTTGATCACAGTGCAATTTGTTCATGCAAAATGTTTCAATCTCAAGGCATGCTATGTCGACACATACTTTGTGTCATGAAAGGGAAAGGTTTAAATGAGATACCGAGTAATTACATTGTGCATAGGTGGACTAAGCTGGCAAATAGAAAACCTATTTTTGATATTGCTGACAATGTCTTAGATGGGTGTTCTAAACCAATAGATGAGAGCAAGCTCAAATCAGATGTATGGAATCACTTACTTAGGTGTATGGACAAGGCTGGTCACTGTAAGGAAAAATTGCTTCTCGTGATGGATGGAGCACTAAACATTGAAAAGCAATTGGTTGAGTATGAAAGAGATTCTAAAGAAACCGAGGCAGATGATTTGCAGACCTTTATTGGATCTAATATTCCTAAAGAAGTGGAAATTCTTCCACCACAATTTTCAAAGACAAAAGGAAGTGCTAAATGAATCAAAGGTGGCAAAGAGAAGACTATTGAACAACAACAGAAAAGAACCAGACTTTGTAAAGCATGTGGCCAATATGCATTTCATGACAGTCGTAATTGTCCCAAAAAATCATCTCCTTAATTTTGGTAAGAAATCTTTTCTCTAATTTACATGAAAATATTATTTTATCATCTTTGTTTAGGTTATGATATCTTGTTATTTTCAAATTTTATTTGCTTTCCAAAAAAATTGTTTGCTATCAATTTCTACTTGCTAACCACAATGAAGGTTTGCTTTTGTCAAATTTCTCTTAGTTGTCAACTATTACTTGTCAAATTGTTTGCTATCTCATTTGCTGTCAAAACTTATGTATATGTTGTGGTTATCAGATTTGGCTGAAGCATAGGTGCTGTCAAAACTTATTTAGATGCTGTGGTTATCAATGGTGGAGCGAGTGTTGCACTAGTTCACGTTGCTTACTGGGAGGCAAATTGGACAAATGTTTAGTCTAGATGCATCAAAGGAGAGTACTTTCTAGCTTGATGCAGAGGGAAAAGATGTAGTGGAAAAATATGATCTAAATTATTCTTTGAACCTTGTGATTCTTAATAAAGTAGGTGTGGGCATATATCAATGTGTCTGTGCATATGGTCCTGCCACACTTGCTGTCATGTGCATTTGAAATTTTACACATTCAGGACTTGCTAATAATGTGGCAATAGTGATAAACAGATTTGGGTAGTAGTTATAAACAGATTACTTTTTTTTTTTTTATTCTGTTTAATTTTTTTTATTCTGCAAACAGATTACTTATATTGGAATAAAGAAGCAATATCGAGTGGCAGTAGTTAAAAATCCACGCTCCTTGTCCTATCCCATTTTATGATATTAATAACAACTTTATAATATATTTCGGTAGTAACAACTTTGTAATATATAAATATGTGGCAGTAATTTTAGAATATGAATTATTTAATCCCAGGGTCATTTTCTATTTGATGAAGTATTTCTTTATAAAACTCATTTTCTTTCTAATTGCATTGTTTTCATTAATTGAAACTTTTGATGGTGAGATCATTTTAGCTTTGAAGTTCCTATTCCTTGTCAGTGATAGATTTATATGCAAATTCTGATAAAAATTCATCCTTACCTTATATGTTAAAAATTCATTCAGTTTGCAGCAGAGTGCCATATTACGTTCAAATACATCCTCGCCAACACAAGTTGAATTTCACGTTTCCCACTTGATAAATCTTAGGATCTTTGCCTTCTATTTCTTGTTCATTTCAATTGCCAAAATTCTTTTTATTTTTTTATGATAACCAAAAATTTATTAATAAGAATGAAGTAGAGCACCCTACTCATTAAACAGAAACAGGATTACAAGGGAGTTTATGTTGTTGCCATAAAAAACCAACAACTCAATAACATCAAGCCTACCCCACCTCAGCACCTGTTTGTGCGTGCAAACCATACATCTGATCGAAAACATACAATGTGACTACCAGAATAAAGTTTACTATAACATGAAAAATAACATCAATAAGATTTGTCTTCATAACTCATTTCCTTTTCCTTTTGAATTTGTGAATTTGCTTGTTGCATCATAAACTGTAGACCGCTACATACCCCAACACCAACTTTCAATCTCCAACTCCACTTACACACCAACTATTTGAAACGTGTCCTTTGAGTACTTACAGTAGCAACCCACTTCCATACTGCTTTATAAATTTCAATACTCCCTCATAATCCTTCCAAGCACTGCACCATGTAGCAAAATATATGACAAAAATTAACAGCATAAAATTTTCCTGAATGATCTACAAACAAAAGGGTAAAATTTTAAGAATTTCTCAAGTGGGTGAGAAACGAAAGAGGAACTTTAAGAACGTACCAATTTTTTATTTTGGGCAATGCATTGGTTTGATTGCTTCCCCCAAATCGTCTTACGCTCTCCAAGCGCAGCAAGAGAAAACAGAATTAAGAAGTGTGGAACGGTGACGTGCGCAGAGTAGGGAGGAAAAAATTGATAAGATCATAAGAGTAAGAATGAATGCGTGCGGGAGAATAGGAACCAAAGTCACGTGAGATTTTAAGTGACCTTTTTTATCCGGACCGTTAACTCTCATCTAATGGTTAATATTAGATTTTCTCATTTCACACTCATTGGAAATCAAGTTCTACACATTGGGAGCAGCAGAAATGAAAAAAAAAGTAGAAGTTTAGGCAAGATGGAGAAGCTATGAGCGGCAAAAAAAATTTAGAAAGGAAACAAAAATAATGGATCTAATAGTTTGTTAGGTTTAACTTAATATTATTTTAAATTTAATTGAAATGTACTACTGTATAAAAAAATTTACATTATCATGTAATAAATCATCATCTAATTATGGATTATTATATATTTTTTTTGAGAGGTTATGGATTATTATATATTATATATAGTTTGTTGACTTTTATATTATAGATAAGAAGAAAACTTAGGTAGAGTACCTTACGTGTTGTTTTTACTGTTCTTTAAAAAGAATTGAAAATTTACCTCGGTAATCAGCGAAATCTTTTAATGCAGACTTTGTTTTGCAGATTATCGAAGTAAAACTCCAATTCTAATTGGATAACAATACAAACAGTACCTAAAGTACTGGATCTAAGTTTTATTCTTTAGATAATTTCTAATTTTTTTTATCCTGGTTCAGAAACCACGGGTGTCCCCCAACCCACTGGGTCAAAGATTAATCCCGCTCGTAGTGCGTGGCTGCCACTGACCTAAGGGAATTTTGCACACGGAGAAAATCGAACACGGATTCTCCCGCTAAATAGATCGTTTCCCCTCATGTGAACGTAGTTGGACCTTACACCACTGCCTCAACCCTTTGGGTTAGATAATTTCTAATTGATTGACAATAAAAAAGTTTTTATTATTATGTGTGTTAACTTAATATTATAATTCCCTTAAAAAAAACTTAATATTATAATAGCTGTAATAAAAAGTTAATATTATAATAAATTTAATTAAAAATAATGTATTAACAATGAAAACAATTGTATCATCATCTAATATGGATTGTTATATTTAAGATGATCTCTAATTTTCTTTTTAATTGATAACATAATTTTGTTTACTATTTTATATGTTTGTGTGCTTGAGGATAATTATCCTAATCATCATATGTTAGAAGATTTGATCTTACGGGAGTGCTAATACAAACATAATCTCTTGATGTAATTAACCAAGTGACGAAGGTCTGTATAAATGAGGAAATATTTGTATCCAAAATATTGAAGAGCCATTCACAGTATTGACAATGAGTTTTCCACAGTGAAATTGGAAAAACACTGGTGAAGAAGACTCGACGGCTTTTGGGAGGAGTCATTGGAAACGAAATATTCCAATTTCAATATTTTCACGGACGAATGATGGTTGGATCAACTGGAGGGATTTTCAGGTATTGAATGAAATAATTCATTAATGAGGATTTATTAAAAAAAAAAATCATTAATGAGGATCTGAAAATCAAGGATAAGGGTTAAATTTGAAGCAATTTTGGTTTTGGTCCACCAATTAAAAAATTGTTTTTTTAATCCCTTAAATTTGCATAATGTTATTTTTAGTCCCAAAATGAATTTGAAAGATTAAAAAGAACAATTTTTTAATCTATTTTTAATCCTCCAAAATGAAGTTAAGAAACTAAAAACATTCCGCGAATTGATGAAAGTCTAAAAAGAGCATATTTTTAATTAGGGAATCAAAATCAAAAGTGACTTAAATTTAAGGAATTAAAAATATATTTAAGTCTTTGCAAAATAAGCAAGGAAAGATGAAGTCTGTTTATGGGGTTGATAAGGTTGACAATGAGGAATCTTAAAGGTTGGGGGCCAAAAACATTTCTACCAAACCTAACCAATATTCCAGATGGACCAAGACGGGAACAAGACAGAACAAGTACAACAAAGTGGGACATGCTTTTCTCACCTCCTTTAATGCTCCTCTCACCCTTCTTTTTCAAAAATAAAGGAAAAGTCAATATTGCCCCTATGCTTCATTTCCTACACCCATTCCCCTCCCCCCTTTCCTCGTCACACTCCCTCCCACACTCTTCATTTCCCACACCCCCTCCCCTTCGCTCTCTTGTCTGACTCCCTTCCTTTGTTGCCACCAATATCACCACCACACTATACCATGAGAGCTTTGTCGCCATACTCCTTTCTTCTTATTGCATTTTCAGTTTCACTAGCCCACCATGAGAGCTTTGCCATCACCTGAGTGTTTTTTTTTTTTTTTTTCACTTTTAGATTTAACAGAATTACGATTCCATTGTGTATTTGTATACAACAGAATCACGATTTCGTTGTGTATCTAAACCTAGATAATAATGGAATTGCATTTCTGTTGTGTATCTAAAATGTGATTCCGTTATGTATCTAGGTTTAGATACATAATAGAATCGTAATTTCGTTTTGTATATGATAAGATAATTACTATTGGCCTATTTCCTAATTGATATTTTTTTATGCCAAGAGGATGCTAATTAACTTAGGATTTCTATGTTTTCTTATTCTTAATTAGGATCCTTATGTCTATGACTCTTTGTACTTAATTCCATATCAATATGATAAGAGTTTTTTCTTGCATTGATCTTCTTTAAATAAAAAATTAAAAAAATAAGGATTCCTATGCTTCCCCTAATACACAATTGCAACACATGACCTCCCCACTTAATTTCTCTAACTCCCCAACACATTATATATGTTTCTTTTTTATAATGACAAAGGAGGAGAAATATGAGAGAAATATGTTTGAAATAACAACTAAGAAGTATGATTGCGTTCTACATGTTTGAAACTGACAAGGAATGGGACATGAAATCATATCCAGAAAAAGTTGTGTGTTTCTATATTTAACAAGTAAAAGGATTGCATTTGTTACATAATTTAGGGGGAGCAGACATATGAAGATAGAAAGCTCATGTACAAAGAAGACTTGACACATAACGAGTGGTTTTTCTAATAAAAATTTAACAAGTGGGTTTGATGAACTCAAGATTGAAGGCATTGGTTTGTCATCATTAAAAAGGGGGAGAATGTAAACACAAAAGCAACTATGAACTCCCCAGTTGAAGATCTCAGTTATCAAAGATACTTAAGGAATCAACTCTTGAAGCACTCTATAACATGAAGTCAAAGCCAAAAGCCAAAGAAATGAGAACATGAGTAATCACTTGAAGACATTAGTCAAGAGTCTTAGATATATTTTTGTAAACTCCTTGCTTATCAACTAAACCATGCTACAACGATTCAATTGAGGGCTTAAAATTGAATTAGGATGAATTAATTAAATTGAGTGACTAATGATCTAATACAACTAAAATAGGCTTAAGAACATAAAACAAGTTATTTGGGGGCAAGTTAAGTCGTGAGACTCAAGTTTAGAAATGAGGGACTTAAGTCCCACAAAGCTAGACTCGAGTCTACAATGCAAACTTGAGTTTGCACATTAGTTGCTCATAAAGATTCAAGTCTCAATTTGGAAGATTCGAGTCCCACGAGCTCTAGAAGCTTATGGACTTATTCTTAAGCTAATTTGTATCTAATCAATTTCCTAACCAAATATATCTATTGGGTTACAAAAAATAAAGTTTTTATTATGTAGAAAACTCTTATTTTGTTTAAGCCTATGAAAAAATGATTAAGTGTTTTCAAAACTTTTGAGATTCACAATCTAAATCATTACCTGTCAAGTTTGATCAATTGGATTTAAAATTAATCTTTTCTAATCAAATGGAAGCTTTTCTTAATCTTTAATAATATGATCTAAGTGTTTTCAAAACTTTTGAGATTCACAATCTAAATCATTACCTGTCAAGTTTGATCAATTGGATTTAAAATTAATCTTTTCTAATCAAATGGAAGCTTTTCTTAATCTTTAATAATATGATCTAATCTATTAGGATTTTTTGAATATCTTTTCCAAGTCAATGAATCCCTATATAAGAAGCTTTTCTATTGAGAAAAAGTAACCAAGTGAGAACCAAGCAAAAATTAAGAGAGTCTAAGTCCAAATCATTAGAGAATTAGTGTGCTAATAGAGAGTTAGTATTTGGATCATGGTATGCATGCTTGGTAGATGAAGAAAGGGTGCTAGTGTTTAGGTGTGACTTTATTTACTTTTGAGAAGTTGTACTCAGCCAATTGTATTGTTTCATAGGAATGTCCCTTAAAGGTTTCAATATGAGAGATGTAGGTAGAGGCATCTTGGAGTTGGGTTGTCAAAGCGGGTTCCTTGAGCATAAAAGAAGTTTGCTATTGTATCTTCATATTCACTAAACTGTGATCCTTTGGGGTTAGGTCTAAAGAAAATTGTCCTAAGGTTTAGGTTGTTATGCGTAATGACATAATTAGCTAGTTACTATAATTTGCTGACTTAGTGAAAAATCTCAAGTGTTGCATGAGGACTAGACATAGGTCAAGTTGACCAAACCATAATAAAGTATTGGTACTCTCTTTTTATCCCTTAACTCTTAAATTACTTGTTTTTATTATTTGTGCATAAATTGTGTTGGGATTTAAATCAATTTTCTTCATCTTTACAATTCTTGGAAATTAAGGGTTGAACGTGAAACGTTCTAAAAAGAACTTAATCCCCCCCCCCCCCCCCCGCCCCCCCCGTTCTTGAACTACTGAGGCCACTTACCCCTAGTTGTTACTAGCTAGCATGATTTTTGTTCTATCCTCGCATATTAGCATTGACTTATGTGTCAGCTAAGTCATCATTATTAAACGCTAGACTCTATTAGCCGACACAAACAATTTAGTGATGACTCTATTAGTGACAACTTCGTGGTCATTACTTAGCTAATGGTAAATACAAATTAAGCAACAACTTTGCATGAGTAGCGATGACTTTTGGTCATCACTAATATGTGAATTTCTTGTAGTGTGTCTTGTTACTACAATTTAGCTTAGTTGGTTAAGCAGAGTGCGTGGATTATTGTAAACTTCCTAATACCTGTCTTCGATTTCTATGGATAAAAAAAACTTATATATTTTTGGAAATTTTAAAATGTAGCACATCACATTTAACGACTTATATACTACCATCATTCCTATTTATAAGACCCAAATTAAAAGTGTTGCTTGTTTCTTTTTATAAGACTCAATCTATAATGTCCCCTGCATTAATTATTTTTAGACTAAAATATCCCTAATTAAATAAGAGAGAGGTTGTATCGACGAACATTTAGAAGAGAAAGAAGAACATTAATGACAATGGTATTTTTGAAAAAATATATAAATTTAGGATAAATTTGTTACTATCAACTAAATTAACCACTTTCCTTAATGTTAATGAATTAGGTAATTGGATCTTATAAATATGATCAGAGTAGTAGTTGGTTGTTAAATGTGATTTAATATGTCAAAAATGTCGTCATAACCAATGGGGTTGGTCAAGTGATTAGTAAGTTGGTCTTGAGAATGAGTACAGGAAATAGTCTCAAGTGAGAGGTCCTTAATTCAAATCCTGTGAAAAACAAATTCTTGGAAAAGGGGTAAATTGGTATAAACTCCACCAGAACTATCTCTAAAAGAGGAATACATATACATCAAAAAAATATTTCTAAAATGCCATAGCTATCATCATATCACTATGCTATAGATTTTACACAAAGCAACGATAGACTCATCTGTAACAAGTTGTCATTAATTTTAGTAACAAGAAAAATAGAAGATATAAGAAGATCAGATAATAATTAAACTATTTGATTAAAGAGACTCTAACATCATACGAACAAACCACGTAATTTAAATATTTAAACTTCTATATAATAAAGAAAATGGATAAATTTCATCAAAGCACTGGAAAAAAATTATTCATATTTCTAAATAAAATACCTTTTCTATTTCAGAACTTATGATAGATATATATCCCCTTATTGCTAATGAAGAGTTTTTCGTTTTTTTTTTTTTTTTGAGAAGAAGAGTTTTTCTTTTGTACATTTTCTTTTTTGGTACATTGCTAATGAAGAGTTTTATGCCATTACACCAAAATGTTTATTTAATTTTTCACTTCTCAAATATATCGTTACATTACCCAAAAAAAATATCGCAAATTAAATGACAGCTGCTATTGTGATAAACGGTTAGCTAATTCTTTGAAGCACAATTATTGTTTTTGCGTGCCACATACATGTTAATACAGTGAGCATATACCTGAATTAACTTTTACCCCCAGGGAAAACATTTTTTTAGCTTTTCACCAAACCTAAAAGAGCACAACGCAAAAATCATATAAATTCTAATTGATCCTCTCAAGGCAACGTAAAAGGAAATGTCTAGTAGAATAATTGAATGAGTAATAAAGATGCATCAAATTAATATTTTATTCAATTAGCTTTAGGGTTCTCTAATTATTTTTAAAAGCATATTCACTCTAAGTTGTAAACTATGTTACTCAGCTGACATATTAAAAAAATGGCAAAAACTTGTAGATGCATAGCTTCTGTAGTTTTCCAATTTATTTATAAATTTTGTCTCAGCCAATCTGTTTTTGACCACAGTTTCATAAAAAACTTTTTCCCTTCTTGGTGAATTTTATGTCTTATTGCTATAATTTCCCCTTCACTTGGCAAAGAGAGATGGAGTTCAATTCCCAAAACCCTAACAAATCTGAGATAAGATGGAGTAGCTCAGATGATCAAGGTGGTCCTGGACAAGTAAAGTCTTATTCTTGTTCCTTTTGCAAGAGAGGGTTCTCTAATGCACAGGCACTAGGAGGCCACATGAATATCCATAGAAGAGATAGGGCCAAGCTCAAGCAATCTTCCGAGGAAAACTTGCTTTCTTTGGACATCTCAATCAAGGCCACAAGTGATCATAATAATAATAATAATGACCCTTCTGATTTGGAAAAGAAAATTTTGTTTAGGTTGAGTTCTGGTGAAGAGAAACATGCTAGAAATCATAAATTGCCATTCAATTTTCCTCACAAAGATGATCATCATGATCATGCACCACAAATTCCCCATCTTCCTTCTTTTGTTTTAGGGCAGATGGTTGAGGAGAAGAAAGCTGAATTAGACCTTGAGCTTAGGTTAGGGCTTCATCCTCAGGAATCAACAACATTGAACACTAGATCGTTCTTTTGAGTACAGTTCCAAGTGGAAGATCAGCGAAAAGTGGCTTTTATTTCATACCTAGCTCTTCTTCCACCTTATCCACAATATAAAGGTAATCAATTATATTTAAGAGTTTAATTTTGATACAGTAAGGATATTCTTTTCACTCACAGTACTGCATCAAAATTAAATTCTATATATATAAATATATGTCTTGCTATTTGTTCAATAATGGGACGCTATCATGTGAACTTTTATGTTAATATTGCTTGTATTTTTCTGCTGTTGTAGCAGATGATGGGTTTGTGATTTTCTTTTTTTGTCTTTCTTTTGTATTCTTTTGGTAATTATTGTTGTTATATCTACAGTATATACTGTTTCTGTAATCATACAGCTATTATTTGAAGTTGTTGGTTCGGTTGTTATATATATATATATAAGAAGTTATATGTTGGTTTTGAATTATGATTCTCCCAAGCAATTAATCGTTATGTTATTTCCGTTTTCGTTTTCTAGCTAGTTTGATATATTATATTGCATGTTCCAACTTAAATTTCTGTTATAGCATGAATCATAACACACATCATAACATTTGGTACAACATGATGTCAGATCGATACAAAATGGTTTGAAGGAACAAGAAAGCAACAGAACTCAGATGCATCTAAGCAATTCACTTAAGATCTATCGAGTATAGATGAGAACTAGTAAATTGAATATACAGCTACTAAATTGAAAATACAGTTGACAAATGAATTTAAAGACTAGTTAAAAAGATCTAAAGATGCTCATTTTGTTTTCTGGCTTTTACAATCTATCAGCTCATGCTCAATTCTTATATATACTTTTCATTTTGTTCAAAAATCTTCTCTTGAACCTTTTGGCGTAGACTTGGAATTTTTTCACTCTCTTTTTAGCATCACTACTAAGATGATAGTTAGTGGGAAAGATGAACTAAGTCTAGAGAGCTTATAGGATTAGATCCATATACCTCCTTGAAGGGAAAACTTAATTTTTAGAGTCTTACTTTGAGATCCAATGTAGGTAAAAACTACTTGTGGCAATTAAAGACTGCATGTTCTAGTATTTCCTCTGACTAATTATCTTCATGAATTATCTTAGCTTCGAATAAGAACTTCTTTTTGCCTATACACTGATTAATGATGTGATGATGAATTAAATTGAAGGGCGATAGAATTATATATAGCTTATGTAGTACTAGATAAATACAGGTACTATGCTTAGACATTTAATATTTTTAATATTATAATTAGTAATTTAGATTAAAATGATAGAGACATGTGAAAATGGTACTATAAAAATTAGAAAAAGTACAAAAAATGATATAGGAGTATTTTTTTAGAAAAAAAAATTTACTTTGTTTCCATGAACTATTTTTTTTTTGTTCATTTTAATTTTCTAATAATAAAATATTAATTTATTTTATTCATTTAGCACTAACGTAATCTTGTTATGCAAAAAGACAAAATATTCAGCATTTATTAATGTCACGTTTTATTATATCTCTAAAAACTAAATTAAACTAAAATTCTAACACCTATAATGCAATATTAAATTTTAGAAATTACTTTGGTCATTTTGTTCCATTATAACATGGTACACTTGAAAACATTTATTAATAACATCAAACAAAAATATCACAATTCTATAAATAAACATAATAAATATTATATTTATTTAAAAAATTATAAATAAATAAATAAATTCCTGAGTGGTGTACATCGAAATATATTTAGTGAGAGGACTTATATGAGAGTGAGAGGAATAAATATTGACTACTAGATCTTATTTGAATGGTCAAGATTAAAACACACTAAATCATGTGAGTTTTTTAAGTAGTTACATAACATTAAATCTTGACCTTCCATGTATGATTATATGATCCAGATTTAACTCTCATTCTCATATAAGATGTCTTCCTCTCATAAGATATGTCCTCGGTGTACATATAATAATAATCTTTCCTAGCTATTTTTTCCATATCAACTTTACCAATCCTATTAAAAACTAATATTCAAATAACTTATATATCAAAGATATTGATTAGAATTATTAAAAAATGCATCCTAAAATAAATAGACTTTTAAATAATTTCTAAATATTTTAAATGTTAATCAAAACACTCTATTTAGAGTTTAATATTTAAGCCCTAGATTAATTATATTATGGACAATACTCTAATTCCATTAACTAGAAAACCTACCTTAATTTGCAAATGATTCTTAGTCCAACTTATATCCAAGAAATGCAATCAACTAAGGTTAAGCTCTATTAAGAAAACATATAGACTAAGTTATTAAACTCAAAATAGGATACATTAACCAACAAGTCGTTGGTCCGAGTGGTGCTGAACTCAGTCCCCTTAAGTAAGGTCTCGGATTCGAGTCTTGTAGATGGAAAAAACGTGGCTAGGAGAGGAGAACCCCACTAAAAGTGGCCAGTCAGGCTACTCGATGGAGATTAGTTATCGGCAAAACTGGTGGATGCTCTGTACCAATAACATAGTAACAAAAAAAAAAAAGGATACATTAGAGTTCTAAAAAAAAGTTACACAAAATAACATATAAACAAGTAAAAGCTTAAACATGAGACATATTTTGAAAATTCCTTAAAAATATCTAAATATTTTTTCAAAATGCCATTTCAGATGACAATATAACCATCAATCTGTATAGAATAAGTTTTCCATTTTTTCTGAATTTTTACAAAATCTCAACATACCCAAATTTAATCAAAACCATAATTTGTTTTAGAGTTAATCAAATCTGGACAGCTTAATTTAGAAAATAAAATCTAGTAAATAGAAAATTTGAAATTTGAGGTAGCCCTAGTGCCCCAACTTTTTTTTTGGGTGGAATAGTGCCCCAACTTAAGGTTATACAATAGAGGTACTACATCTTTCCGCACTATAAATTCATTCACCTTGTTCAACTTAAAAAATTTCTTGAGTACTCTCTAATAACTCTTTTCTCACCAAACCAAGTTTGTATAACTTCTTAATGAATCTACTTTCACATAAAAATATGATAGCATATATTTTGCACAACAGAGACATTCCATTCAAACCACACAACAAGCTTATTTTCGGACTCATCACAACATAGCTTGGTAGAAAAATCACTAAAAATCACAAATAAGTAAAAAAATGGTGATTCTAGTGGCATTACAAACTATACACATATGGATAAAATCCCTCAAAATTAAAAAGCTAAATTCCACTTCTACAGTTCATAGTATTGTTCTCTCATTTCAGGGTATTAACAAGGAAATTTTCTAGCAACTAACGTACAAACATTACCTATAGTCAATTTTTAAGTTCTTAGCCAAACTATTGATGCGTAAAAATATGCACTTATAGGTAAGTGTACCCAATGAGAGTTAAAGAGGAAGCAAAGTCCTTCTTTGAAAAGAAATTTAGTGAGGTGGCTTGGGCAAGACCAAGACTAGATGGCATTCCTTTCAAACAAATTTCAGAGGCCGAGAACACCATGTTGTTAGGAGTTTTTGAAGGTGAAATTAAACATGCGGTTTGGGATTGTGATAGTATGAAGTGCCCCGGCTCGGATGGTTTAAATTTCAAATTTATTAAATCCTTTTGGCCTATGTTGAAAGGTGATGTGAAGAGATTCCTAGATGACTTCCATCAAAATGGAGTTTTGCCAAGAGGGTCTAATGCTTCTTTCATCACTCTTGTCCGCAAAGTTGATGATCCATAAATGTTGGGAGACTTTAGACCTATCCCCCTTGTTGGTTGCATGTTCAAAATCCTATCAAAGATCTTGGCTAATAGGATGAAGAGAGTACTAGATGGAGTCATTGATAAAAAGCAAAGCGCTTTTGTGGGAGGTAGAAGTCTTTTGCATAGTGTGATGGTGGCCAATGAGGTAGTGGACGAAGCTCGGAGGAAGAAGAAGAAATGTATTGTGTTCAAAGTCGACTACGAGAAGGCGTATGATTCCATTGGATGGGATTTCCTCTTTTATATGCTTCGGAGACTTGGATTCAAGGAGAGATGGATATCATGGATAAAGAGTTGCTTGGAGTCTAGTTCGGTATCAGTGCTCATTAACGGAAGTCCAACAAGTGAATTTAAACTCCAAAAGGGGTTAAGGCAAGGAGACCTTCTAGCTCCCTTTCTTTTCATTGTTGTGGCGGAAGGACTTAGTGGGTTGATGAGGAAAGCTATAGCAACAAACTTGTTCTCTAGTTATCAAGTTGGTGAAGATAAAGTTGAAGTCAATTTACTCCAATTTGCGGATGATTCCATATTCTTGGGGGAAGCATCTTTGAGTAATGTTATAGTCATCAAAAGCATAATGAGATGTTTTGAGTTTGCTTCCGGGCTAAAAGTAAACTTCTCCAAAAGCTCCTTTGGGGTGATAGGGGTGGAGAAAAGTGAAGGTATCAAGTATGCAAAGTTGTTAAATTGTAGTCTGTTGTCCATCCCTTTTACTTACTTGGGCCTCCCCATTGGTGCTAACCCAAGAAAGATGGAATTGTGGAAGGGAACCATTAACAAATTCAAGAATAATCTTCCACCTTGGAAGCATAAAACTTTATCCTTTACCAGTAGAGTTTGCCTTATCAACTTCGTTCTCACTTCTTTACCCATTTTTTTCTTGTCTTTATTTAAAGCTCCTAAAGAGGTCTCTAGGAAAATTATGGCTATCCAAAGAAATTTCCTTTGGGGGGGGGGGGGGGGGGGGATGGAGAGTGTAGGAAGGTAAGTTAGGTAAGTTGGGAAAAAGTTTGTTGTCCTAGGTGTCACGGGGGTCTAGGTATCAAAGATATCTGTTTGTTTAATAATGCTTTGCTTGCAAAATGGAGATGGTCACTTTTCTTTCAAAAAGATGAACTTTGGGTAAAGGTACTAAAGGCTAAATATGGCGGGTGGAGAGGTCTTTTATATGGGGAAGTGAACAATAACTCATCCATTTGGTGGAGGGATTTGTTGTTAAGTCATGGTGGTTGGGAGGAATCTAATTGGTTTGGGAGAAGAGCTAAGTGGAAGATTGGCGAGGGAGAACAAGCAAAATTCTGGAATGACAATTGGCTAGGGGATTTTACTTTGATGGAGAAATATCCTAGACTGTATCTAATATCTTCTCAACAAAATAACCTTATTAAGGAAGTGGGAAGATGGAATGATGGAGGTTGGGAGTGGGAACTAGCATGGAGACGTGACATGTTTGTGTAGGAGAATGCACAGCTTGAAGAACTAAAGCTCTTACTGTCGAATATATCTTTACAAAGTGGTGCCGTGGATACTTAGGTGTGGCTATCGGATAACTCAGGTTGTTTCTCAGTCAAGTCTGCATATAATGCTCTTCATGAGGAAGCCATTGGATCCCAAACTTTTGACTTGATGAAGCATCTCTGGAGCCTAAATATCCCACCAAAGGCGAGCTTTTTGATATGGAGGGTGCTGCTGAATAAATTACCAACAAAAGATAATCTTAGGAAAAGGAATATCATTTCTATCCCACTAGACTGTCTTTGTCCTTTTTGCCTTGATGCAGACGAGACTATTGATCATTGTTTCTTCACATGTCAGAAGGTTGCACAGATATGGAATAGATGCTATGGCTGGTTAAAGGTGCTCACGGCCATGCCATCCAACTCAGTGATGCATTATTGGCAACATCCATATGTCCAACAATCAAGGAACCAACAACAGAGGTGGGTAATCTGGGCAACGATAGTTTGGTGTTTATGGAACCTCAGGAATCATTGCATTTTCAGGGAAGGAAGCTTCGAACCAGAATCCCTCATGCAGAATATCTCCTTTACCGCATGGTCATGGTTAAAGGGTAGAACAAAAAACTTAAACTATTCTTTCAACCAATGGTCGGTGGCCCAGGGTGAGTGTATTCGTGAACGTTAGTTTCAGGGGGATGCTTGAAGTTATAAGAGGAGTGCAGGTACTGCACTTGTTGATTGGGAAAGTATGATTCAGGAAGCGGTTTATGCAAGGCACCCAGTGGTAAATTTGGCTAACCATGTGTACGTCGATGTAGCTAACATTCACGGGAAACTACTAACAACAGAGGTCTAATGCATAAATGTTGGAGGGAAATTTTGTGGGAATTAAATGTGTATTTATGAATTACAGAACTGTTGGGTTTTTTTTGGAAGGCATGGTTATATAGTATTTATGTGTCTTCATGGCCATAAATATCCGTTAACCATGTGACTAAAAGCAAGCAGAGAAATTCTTTTGCTTTGTAGGTACCTTTGGTACCGTTTCTTTCTATATATATATATATATATATATATATATATATATATATATAATACTCTCTTTGCCGATCACAAAAAAAAAAAAGATAAGCTTACCCTATGCAACAATAACAGTGAACCTAAAGTCCGAATATCGTACCTTACATATTAGTATTGGTTCTCAAATAAATAATTTAAGAGTAGACCAAGGAATCACAATTAGAAGTGGTTTTGACAATTAATTGTAGAAATAAACAGAAATTATATACGAGCAAGCAAAATGAGTGAAAGTTTTGACAAATAAAGAGAGCTAGGGTTGTGACCACGAACATATCTTTGCATTCCCCCTAATTTCTATTTCAATTGAGCCTGGAGCAGGGACGGATCCAAGGGGGGCAAGCGTTCCCCCCCCCCCCCCCCCCCCCCCGAAGATCCTTTATGTATATACATGAAAAAAAATGACAAATAAAAAAATACTAATAAAGAAAAATATATAAGAAAAATAGATTTTTGAGTTGATAGTTGTTTAATTTTCTTCTAGTAGTAGATTATATCTTTAGTTTTACATATAAAATTAATGATAATTATTTTTAAAATTTTTTATTTATTAAATAATTATTGATTAAAAGTTGGATATTTAAATAATTGTGTAAAAAAGAATTTTGCCCCCCTATAATACACTCCTGGATCCATCCCTGACCTGGAGTATTCTTTCAATTACTAATCATTCCTCTTAAAGTGATTAACAGACTTAAGTCATATTCTATGAGTCATCTTTCTTCTATTTTATTCCCTAATTGTTCATTTAGAGTCTAAATTAGAGGAGAGATTAAGCATAAAGGCGTATATTAACTTACATTAATCTGATTAAAAATTCAAGTGACAGGTTTGTTCATACAATGTTCCAAGAATCCAATTACAATGTAGGTCAATTAATTAAAAACAGTGGATTACCAACAATTAATTAATTAGGTTTGGAGTGATCAGTCCCAAATAAAATGTAATGCCACACAGTAATGCAATCGATTGAGTAGATGAGAATTCAATTAAAATAGAAAGATTAGGGTTCACAAATACGTCCTACATCACAGTCCTAACTTAAGGATTTAGCTAGTCATGGATATAAAATCACATAAGAAATTGTAATGAATAAAAGGTAGAGAAATCTTTACAAGTTTCAACCTCGTTGTGTTCTTCACACTTTTCCCCATCTACAACCCTCTCACTTGTTCTTGCTTACTCCGAGAAAGTAAAAATTAACACTAAAAATAAAATGTAAAAGAATCCCAAATGTTGTTTCTTGCTATTTATAGGTTGTTGGGCCTTTAGTGATGTAGAGGCATGCATAGTCGTGCTTAATTAAGCACGACCGTGCTTTGAAGCAGTTGCCTAGCTTCTGAGGTGAGGCCTTGGCTGACGCACGATTGTGCTTCAATAAGAATGATCGTGCTTCATTTTCGAAGCGGAAGCCTGAAATGTATGTGCAGTCGTCCTTAATTAAACACTGTCATGCTTCGTGCCTTGAAGTAGGTTATGGCTCTTTTGGCTCCATTTTCTTTTCTTTTGGGACCTCCACTATCCTGATCAAAGATAGAACTTTTTTAGATGAAATCAATTACTTTAAGTGCCAAAAATAGTTAAATCACTACCATACAGATGTCTTTTTACACTGTCCTTTCTACATAGGTTGTTAAACAACTGATGTAAACAACGACGTGGTGGCAATTTTGAAATTAATACAAACTATACTACATTGATTCTATTTGAACCGATGTAAAATTATACATATTGCATTTGTTCTTGTTTGAACCGATGTAATATATGTTGTTTTACATCGGTTCAAATAGAATCGATGTAGTAAGCTTTTTAAAAACCCCATGTCGACCACTCTTCACATTCTTCACTGCTCCTTCTCTCTCGGAAGCCCTATTTCTTGAACCCTAACACTGTCGCCACCTCACGTCACCACCTCGTGCTACCACCTCACACTAGAGATTCGTTGCTCCCTCTCTCTCGAAACCTTAATGCCACCGTCACCTCATGTCACCAGTTCGTGCTACCTCCTCGTGCCACCACCTTAAGCCACCACCTTGCGTTTCCTTATGCCATCGTGACTAAGCCGCCATGACACCAAATTTCTATCTCACCATTCATCATGGCCAAGTCATTCTTACTCCTTCTAACCCTAACAATGAGTACTAAGTAACATCACGTGTCTTCCTCTCTACCCCAATTCACCCAAAATGTAATATTTTAACAAAATTCTACCAAAACTATCCATAGAAAAATTGACAATAGTATACAATCAATATTCTTCTAATTAAATTATGTATTTTAATTGTTACAAGTTTTTTTTAAAAAAAACTTATTTAATATAATCAGTACAAATATTAAAAATTAATATAATTATGAATTTATTATAATTAATATAAATATTTTTTTTATTTAGGCACAACCGTTTAATTAACTAAATCTTAAAAGATACATCTGATCATTTAATTAACAATATTATGAAAAATAAATTTATAATAAATAATTTCATATTTATTTAAAATTAATATATTAATAAAATTTTACTTTATATGAAATTTATAATTAAATGGTAGTATAAAAATATTTACACTATTAGTGTATTATAATTAAATTTTATTAATAAATGGATAAATGTATTAATAAATTTTATTAGTGTATTAATAAATTTATAAATAATAAATTTTATAATGTATTAATAAATTTTATTATTGTATTAATAATTCAATTTTATTAGTGTATTAATAAATTTATAATAAATAATTTCATATTTATTTTTTTTACTGAATTTTCATATTTATTTAAAATTAATATATTCATAAAATTTAACTTTATATGAAATTTATAATTAAATGGTAGTATAAAAATCTTTACACTATTAGTGTGTTATAATTCAGCGAAAAAATTCAATTTTATTAATAAATGTCTTAAATATCATTGAATTTAAATGGATAAATTCTTGATAATTAACATTTAATTACAAATTAATTGATTGGTATATCAAGGGGCCTAACTCGATTCCTGCTGATAAATAAAAATTGATTGATATATTGAATTAATTTTCTTAATTGAATTCATTTAACTACATTAATGGCATTTAATTGATGACTAATTGATATTTGAATATGTAGTTTCAAATAGGCATTGACTATTAATTTTTTTTAATTAAAACATGTTCAATGTGTCAATTAATTATCAATCAAATACCATTAACATAGTCAAATAAATCCAATTAAAAAAATTAAGTATTCAATATATCATTTACTCCCTCCGTCCCTATTTATAAGACTCTTTTAACTACTTCACACCCCTTAAGAAAAGTAGTTAATTTAGTTAGTTACATTAAATTTGTCAATAATGTGTATTGTTCTTCCAAAAGTGTGCTTAACTTTTTTTGAAATTAATCATCTCTCTACTTAATTGCTTCTAATCTAATTCATTAATGATTTGAGAGAGAATAATTAAATAAGAATACTATAGGAAAAAAATAATTAATACATCTAGGAATTAGAAAAGGGTCTTATAAAAAGAGACAAACAATTTTTTAAAAAGGATCTTATAAATAGGGACAGAGGGAGTAATTTGTAATTAAATATAATTAGCATGAAAATTAATATACGACTGTATATTTATAGCTAACAAATTAACCATTCGAATTCAATGCATTTATTTATAGAATTTAATTAAAAGATAGTCATGAAAAGATATTTTATATTATCATCTAATCATAAATTTTCATGTATATATTAAAATTATTTTTTTATAATAATTTCTTCAAAAGTCAATAAGTACATTGAATAGAAATAAAAAGTTCTCTAAGATAATTACATTGAAAATTTTGAAAATTTGTAGAATATAACTGCATTGTTAAATTTGAAAATAAATAATAATGTTAAGTGCTATAATTTTCAATAATAAATATCAAATCAAGAATTATAGGCAGTGTTAACACAATTTTTTTTTATAGAAATATAAATTATATATGTATGGTTATTTAATAATAAATAATAATGTTAATGTGATATATTGTTATTTAATATTATTAATATTATATAATTTATATCACTAATTATATTGCCATGATATTACATAATCAAGATTTTAGAATATTTTATGATATTTACTTTACATATTTATTTATCCCTCTTTAATTTTTATCATATCACTCAACATATCTATCATCCCCTCATTTTTTATTTATTTTCTCTTCCCTTGTGATGCATACATGTGTGTTTTTTTTATCCATTTAAATGACATCATTGTTGTAGATGTCATATTTTGAGAAGCAATACTATATATAAAGTATACGACAAAACCAAAACTAATATCATCACTAAAGAAAGTATTTTGTTCACATTTTCTAACAAGAAAGCCCTGCAATTCTTCTTTCAGTGTCGGGAATTGAAATGGATTCTCTAACACCCACCCCTACTCTTATCAATGAGATAGTCCATGAGATGGGAACCTTAATCCGAATCTTTAGTGATGGCACCATAGAACGACCTTTACAAACACCATTTTTGTCACCAATGCTTGATGACCCACACACTGGACTTTCATCCAAAGATATTGTCATCTCACACATTCCCCCAATTTCTGCTCGTGTCTACCTTCCAAAACTCACCAATCAGGCTGACAAAGTTCCAATTTTGGTCTACTTTCATGGTGGTGGTTTCATTATTGAATCTCCTTTCTCCCAACTTTACCATAACTATTTCAAAACCTTTGTCCCTCAAGCAAATGTTATAGTTGTTTCTGTGGAGTATAGGCTTGCTCCAGAGCATCCTCTTCCAACATGTTACCATGATTGTTGGATTGCACTCCAATGGGTCTCCTCCCATTCTACAAAAAACCCCACCAATGTAGAGCCATGGTTGATTGATCATGTTGATTTCAATAGAGTTTTTATAGGGGGTGATAGTGCTGGTGGTAATATTTCGCATAACATAGCCATGCGTGCTGGGATTGAGGCTTTACCCGGTGATGTTAAAATATTAGGATCTATTTTAATTCACCCTGCCTTAGTAGTTCATACCCAGTTGGGTCAAAACCTGATATAGATCCTAAAATAAACATTAGGAATAAACTTTGGGACTTGGTATACCCATATGCTCCAGGTGGGGTTGATAACCCCATGTGCAATCCTATGGCTCTAGGAGCACCTAGCTTGGCTAAACTTGGGTGTTGTAGAATGATTGTGTGTGTTGCTGGTAAAGATGGTCTTAGGGAGAAAGGAATTTGGTATTATGAATCTGTGAAGAAAAGTGGATGGCAAGGGACATTGGAACTCTTTGAAGAAAAAGATGAGGGTCATATTTATCATTTGTTAAATGTAGAATCTGAGAATACCAAGAAATTGATCAAGTACTTGGTTTCTTTTCTCCAAGAGTAAATGTTGTGTTTCAATTATTCATAAATTAATAATAAATATAATAAATTTTAGTTCCATGTGATAGTTTTTTTTTTTTTTTTTTTGCTTTTCTATCATATCTACATGACTACATTTTATCTCCAATTGTAAGGCTGATAAATATTTTTGTATGCTCTAAAAATTTAATAATAATGGACTAATTTTTCTTTTGATTTAAGGAAGAAAAAGCCACGTAGTCTAATTTATGAGTAAGCTGTCATGTATCTCCATTGTGCTTGTTACAATATGAAGGATAATGAAAAAAAAGTGTAGTCTGATTCAATCCTTTATATAGTAATACAGCCAAATTGAAAGGAAATAAATACATTATTAATAAAAGGATGTTTCCGGAAGCAATGACTAAGGGACCACTTAGTTAAGGGACACAAACTGCTACCACTTGTGTTAACCAATGTTGGTTGTAATAGTTTTTTTATATTCATATATTTTGCTTTTAAATTTATCTTAATTTTTTGTTTTCTAGTTATGAAATTGTATGACTTGTTTATACTGATAATTGGATGAAGATAAAATTATTCCAAGATTAACTCTTGGCAGAGCTATATATCTTATTACATTTCCTTTATTGTTGTTGTTGTGATAAAATAATTTAAGTTGGTGAATTTTGATGTTAGCCCATTATACATGGATTGTCAACGAGTAAGGAAAATAGTTCAGTTGGGTTTTTCCACTCAACCATTGGAGTGCATCCCATCACACAGGGGCCAAAGGCTTACGATTCTTTCAAACAAAACACTCACTCAAGCTTCACACTTTCCTTTGCATACACAGTTCCATCACATTGAGAACCCTGCATCTCTTCGCCT
Source organism: Pueraria montana var. lobata (assembly GCA_026413185.1). Classification (NCBI taxonomy): domain Eukaryota; kingdom Viridiplantae; phylum Streptophyta; class Magnoliopsida; order Fabales; family Fabaceae; genus Pueraria; species Pueraria montana. Next base: position 70,731,043 of record CM048650.1, on the reverse strand, counting down.
TCTATGAATCAAAATTCCAAGATTTTATATTGAACTTCATCACAGTAGTATACCCCTTCTAATGTCCATAACATTTCACCCACAAATTTGCAAATAGTGACAAAATTTACATTTTAAACTAGACAAGATGTTGTACTACATTATAATGATCCGTTGTTGTTACGTGAGACTAACTAATGAAATCACATAATAATTCAATTTCAAATAAAACTCTTATTAACCTTCTTATGAAAATATGAGTAGAATACCAAATTATATACAAAATGGAAAGAAAAAAAAACAACAAATGCACTAATAGAGATAGCCAATAAGAACAACTAATGTACATATAACAACGTGAATCAAAGCTAATTAACCATAAACATAACAATTGATAAAGGTGCTCCAAATAACATACAATCTAAATGTCTAACCAAAATAAGAATAAAGGAACACCTAATATTTGAGCAAGAAAAAATTACTAGCAAACATCCTAAACATTAAATCCTAGAAAATAAAAATAAAATAGGCAAGCTGAGAAGAAGACATCCTTAATCGTCATCCTCATATCTTTTAAGGAGTGTGAGTGTGAGCTGAGAAAAAGCCAGCAAGAATTTTCTCTTCCCAATTGTTTTAATTGGGATGGAGAAAGTGTTAGAGTGAATAACCAACATTTTCTTCTTTCTAATTTAAGCATTTCTTTTAGGAGGTTTATAATTAAGCAAAGGTCTTACACATTGGTGCATAATGTAAAGGGCCTCAAGTTGTCTTCTGGTCGTTGCTACCCACCTCCCTTGGCGATGTTTAGAGCTTCTTTATCTTGTAGTTAGCTTCTTTATCTTGTAGTTCAATGTTTCTTACCTTTTTATCAACATCAACATCATTGTTATGTTCATTGTTGCATCTTGCAAGTTCCACTACTCAAACCACCCACACAACCCAAATCCTCTTCCCCAACTTAAATCTTTGTACACGTCCACCATTTTAGAACTTTTTGAAAGTAAAAGTTATGTAGGTAAATGATAGGGTCGTGGTTGAAGAAAATGATAAATTGGGACCACTAAAGCTTAAAACAAACCATGTAATATTATCAAAATAGTCCTTATTGATACGTAAAATATGATCGCTTAAGGGCAAGCATACCCTTCGTAGTAATAATATCTTTAAGTCTGGATATCGAACCCAAATGACTAATAGCAGTTCTCGAAACAATTCAATTTCATGTTAACTAAACAATTTGATTAAACACCAATTTGAGAGAAAATTATTGTCAATTTCTCTGTAGAAAAAGAGTAGAACAAGTAAGAGAAAATCGATGTAGAGAAACTTATAAAAAAAATAGCCCTGGGATTGCGATTTCACTCATAACCCTCAATTATTCTACAATCACCGATTTTCCTTAAATTCATTTGTTAGCCTTTGGACATGGTCTAACAATACTTTTTATCCCAATTCAATACTCAATTGATCATATAACTATTAAATTAGGATTAAAGGAATACTTCGCAGAAGGTTGATTAATACTATTAATCTACTGGAGATTCACACAACTAGTTTGTTCATGCAAGTTATATGAATCCAATTTCTTCTCAGGTCGATTAATCACATGTAGATGGTCACTGACAGACGATCAATTAAGGTTTAGAGTGACCAATTCTAAAAGAAGCAATATAAACAAAGAAGAAATATGATTGACTAAATAACATTGAGAATTCAATTATAATCAGAAGTGGAGTACAAGGTATAGTTACATCACAATCTGGGCTCTAGGAAATTAGCCATTCATGGTCATGAAGAAACAGAGATTTCCAATAAAAAGCATAAAGATTACAAAAGGGAAAGAAACTTCACAGTGGCTGACCCCAATGATGTCCTCTACACCTTTCTTTGGCCAAGAATCTCTCACACAGAAATTTTCTCACTTAGAACCTTGAAATTCAAAACAAAGAAAAAGATCCCCTGAAAAGAGTTTTTGCTTCCTATTTATAATAACCTAAAAATTTGACTGACTCCGCAGACTACCACAGTCGTGCTAGCATAAGCACGACCGTAGTCTTTGGGTGGCCAATTTCAAAATTCAAATTTGCTCCTTAGATATCAGCTTGCTCACAAAATCAGCACGACTGTGGTCATGGTGACCATAGCGTTGTCGTGCTCGGAAATGACGTTGATGTTCTTGTTTTAGCCACTTTTGGCTTGGCTGTGTTGATTTTACCACAGGCACGGTTGTGCTAAGTCCACCACGATCGTGGTCTTCATAGTAGTGGCAGGTTGGCTTTAAAATGCGAGTTTTTAAGGTCTTTTCCTTGTAAAGCTTCTTGAGCACTTGCCTTACACAAACTTACACCAAATCGTGAGTTTTGCTAATAAAAATATGCTTAAGAGTATAAATTGGCACAAAAACTCACTATAAAACACAATCAAAACCCTGTTTATCACTTATAATATATTTTTTAAAATGGTCTCTGTAGTATTTTTTTTTTTTTGTTATAGTCCCTGACATTAGTATGTTACTATTAAGTTCTTAAGTGTAATCCTATGTGGCATGCTGATGTGGCATTTTGTGAGCCACGTTATCACTTAGTGGAAGGTTTTTAACAGTAGGGACCAAAACAAAAAAAAATCTAATATTAAAAGGACTAAATCGAACAAAAAAAATATTTGGACTAAAACAAAAAATGTATAGCACCCTATGTTGGGAATAGAACCTATCTCATCTTTTATTCCAAAAGGGAAAAAATGAACCTTTTTTATTTGAAAATGCTAAAAAGGTGGGGGAAATTTTTCGTGCTTTTCAAAAATCTAAATTCCAATTAAACATCTTACCAATTCTTTGAATAGAAAGGAAACCACACTTTGAACAAAAACTTTTATGAGATAATAAGAATTAAGATAAGTGATCACTCTACACAGGTCACATAAAAGATAATCATTCATAGAAATATTTGTCCACAAGTACCAGTTTGCAAATCAACAGTATACTTAAGCTAGTGTATAGCTTTTCAAGTTCCATTTCAAAGTAAAAACAGTAAAACATAAGTCTTCTCCTCCATGGTAACTGATAGACATGGTAAGAAATCAAATTAATCCCTGACAACATGCTTAAAGATCCTAATTATCTACCAGGCATATGGCAACGAGGAGGGTTAAGGACGAGTTTGGCTCTCCCTATCCTCGTCCGTGCAAAAGGGGTGGGTGGGTTTGTAACACCCCGAAAATTACAACCCAATAAGTATGAACGTGAGAGATTTAATTAGAAAATTTTCTTGTTTGGGAGAATTGTAATGTTGTGATTTTCTTAATTATATGATTAAGTGTTTGATTAATAATGAAAGAGCAAACTAAATTTAAATTATGTTGATTGATATAATAATTAACTTAAGTTTTATGTTTTGTTATGGGCCGTAGTGTTATTGTGAGATTTTTGGAACTTTTACGTGAATTCCGTAAGTTGTAGAAAAAGGGGAAAAAAAAGAGAAGAGGGGTGTCCTTAGAGGAAGAGTGAGTGCAAATAGCAAAATTTCAAATTTTATCCACATTTTAACGTGTTGAAGCTTCTTTCTCCCTCATTCTCTTCATATTTTTTTTTCTCTCCCCCGAGGCTCTGTTCTCTCCCTTGCTTCCTTCTTCACCGTGAGAAGCTACAAGGAGGAAGCCATTTTTGTGGGCTGCATGCAAGCTGGAAGGTCTTCTCTTCATCACCAACAGCTTATCTTCTTTTCCTCTCTCTCACCTGAACCAAAAACTCAAGGTTAGGGGAACTCTTTGTGGATTCTATTTTTAGTCTAAGGGTGGTTGAGAGTTAAGGGACTCAACTACCTACAGCGTGCATGCCCCTCTTTGGTTGTTGTGTGTGCTTTGTTTGAATGCTTGAACATGAAAAGTTGATGAAATGGGTTGGAAACCCTTGGCAGTGGCTGTGTGAGTGCATGTCCTGTCTTTAGTGTTGTTTTTGTTCTTTTGAAATTGACTGGGGAATGCCCCTGGAACAAGGGAATCCATGCCCAATTTTCGTAAAATTAATTGATGAAGGTTGCATGTTGAAAACAAAGTCCAAAACAATGGAACAGTGGCGGTTAGGTTCGAGTGTCCTTGGATAGCTCCCACGGTTTTGCAATTTTTTGGTGATCTAACCATTGGTTTTTCACGAAATTTGTTTTGAATGAAAATAGACATAAAAAGGAACAACTTTTATTTTGACACCATGGATAGAAAACCTCGTCTTGAAGTTCATCCGTAGCTTTCAAAATGGATGTTCTGTTTTCAAGTTTCCCTGGAACATGTCTCGGTTTTTCTCAAATTCCCACTTGTGTGCTTAATGTTTCTTTTTATTTTTTGAACCATTAAAAACTAGACAAAACAATATTTTTAACCATACAAATTACAAAAATTATCATGTCCAGTTTCTAAATTAACTTTTTAAAAAGAAACAGGGCAAGGGTTTTTGAGCTCTGTTTTGAGTCTGAAACTTAGGCTGTTAGAAACAAATTTACTGGGAACAATAGGGAAATAATTTGGGGGCAAGGGTAACCTTTTTAGAAATATAAATATGTTACCTTTCTACTGTAAAAAATTCAGCTCAAAAAGAATTTGGGAAGTGGGAGAAATTTACATTTCTTTGAGCTATGTTCAGTGAGCACTCAAAATTCAGGGCTGCTGACTTATAAAATTTTTATAAAATTTTCTAGATGTTGATTTTATAAGTGAGATACCTTTCTATAAAATATATTTCAAGATCTTCGATTTGATATAAAAAAATTTAAATTCCGAGGTCATTTACTTGTATCAGTGGGAGCTCACATTCAGTATTGTCAAAGAGAAATCTGTCTTTTTAGTCAATTTTGTTACTATATGTGAATTATTTTGAATTGTGGCAATTATAATTATTAATTGTGAGTTTGTAAGGCAGTGGATATGTAATATCCATGGACCTATTCTATTTTGGGTTTAAGTCCTAGAGATGTGAATCTTGGGTACTTAATCTTTGAAAGTGTGATTTTGTGTGCTTTTGTGATACGGTCCTTTCGACTGTAGGTTGAACTTTGTGATAAAGTTGTTTGTCCGTATGATGTGTTGTTCACAAGACTCGGTTGCGAGTACTTGTGAGAACTAGAACTATGTTCTAGTGTTTGTGGCTAGATTGCCATGTAACAAATAGATGAAACTTGAACAGTGAGCACATTAATTAGGCTAAAAGATTTATTTTATTTTTTATTAAATAGAAATTAATTAATGAACTCTTTATTTTATGCATTGGACATAAAAAGAATTTAGCACCTTTCCGTGGAGGAATAAATGGTAAGTTAACATTTATAAAATTGTAAAGTTTTTAGAGAGCAAGGAAATACATAAAACATAATAAAATTGTCTACGCGTGGTGAATCATGTTGAGTTGAGAGTCGTAAAAGGATGATACGGGTGTACGGCAGTTTGTTGGAATTGCAAGATGGTAAGAGAGTCGCGTTGGGTATTCCAACTGTGAGAATACCAAAGAGAGGGGACGGGGTTCGAAAGGCGTGTCACGACGTTATGTGACAGTCACCCATAGAAAGGTGATGGAGGCAATGTCCTCGTATATATATATATATATATATATATATATATATATATATATATATATATATATAATTTTGAGCAGAGACGGGGTCTCAGGCTCGGTGTCTATTCAACCGTCCAGTACCATGTGCAGCGGAACCCCACTGTGACGAGAAAGAATAATCCCGGTGAGGAGGGTTGTTGATATTTGTGTTATTGATGTAATATGATGTATTTAAGCTTGAGAGATGATATTCTACCTCTAAAGGTGAATATTCGTCTATATGCTATGTGTTGACTAATTATCTGTGACTTGATTCATTATACAAATTAATTGTACTATGTATATTGTGGACTGAGACCTGGGGGTGTGAACCCTGGGCATTGTGGAAAAGTTGTGTGCACATGATTTTGATGTGTTTTGGATGTTGAATGTGGGGACGAGGATTTATAATCTTCGTGGAAACAAATGAACTCCATACGGAGCTCATTTGTGGAAAACGGTGATTTTGTGATCCTTGTTTTGTGTTGGTGAAGATCGAATGAGAAAGGAAACCTTTCCGTTGGGGGTCAAGTGTGACTGGTGTAATGGATAAATGCTACGCGTCAATTTAGAAGGATAATCTTACGTGACCGGAAGCCAAATGGGCAAGTGTTGAGAGGTCGTGTGGAGGCTTTATCTACGATGAGCATTGTGCTTGTGAGATGACGGGGTCGTAATGTTTAACCACTGTGATAGTGGGGGAGTTGGATCTCCGTGTTGTATGTCTGGGACATATGTTGATTGAGGACCGCCGTCGAGTACCTTTGGTAGAAAAGCCCACACAGACCTGTAAAAGACGAATCCCAATAGGGAGAGTGTTGAGGAGTCAGTCCTCGGAGTAATGGATGACCACAGTTGATACCTGGGAGATGATCGTAAGGCAGGTTGTTCTTGGAGGGTAAGGCACTGAGTTGTGACGATAGATCACGTAGCTGACTCGGCCACCCTGACAAAAATACAAGACATCATCAGTTGGTGAGAGCCCGCCATTGTACCATGGTGAAGGGTGTACTCCCAACAGTCATCCAACTCAAAAATGTGTAAGACCACTGAGTTCTGGGAGTTCCAGTGGCAGCTGGCCAGTGTGAAATAATTTACAAGAATAGTTGTGGAAACGAATAGGTTTCAGGTGTGACCGTTAGATAACCACATCGTGGTGGCTAGTAGGATTGTGTATGTGACTGTCAAGTCGCTCTGTGTGTACTGCTTGATGAAGCAGAGAGTTCACCCTCTGTTTATTTTTCTTTTAGGAACTTGTGGCAGTACCTGTGGATGTCATAAAGACATTATCTTCATCAGCTTCGTCATTTTTTGTTTGGAGGTTGGTCTAACATGCAGGGTTGGGTTTAGAGATGACTACTCTGAGACTAGGTTTTCCCTTTTTATGTATTTGAATATGGGTAGACTTAGGTTTCAGATTTGTGGTATGTACATTCAGCTTTCGTACTCTATTACCCTATGTATTTGGAATACCATTTGGAAATGTACATGTTACTATTACTTTGGAAAATATTTGGGTTATGAAAATCTCTATTTCATGTATATATGTATATTTTATAGCTAGAGCTATTTACTTTATTAACTTCATAGTTTTTGAAAAAAATTAAAGTTAGTTAACATGCCTATTAAATTAAAATAAGTTTAAAAATGAGAATATATGTAAACACAGATTTAGGGTGTTACAGGGTTTGGGTTTTGGTTTGAAAGAAGTGGGTTTAAAATTTTAATACCTAATCTTATCCCCGTCGGGTTTTATTAGGTTCGGAGAAACTTACGAGGAACCACTCGCCACACTCTTTTTTATAATTTTAATTTACTTATACATTTTTAAATAAACTATATATTTATTTATTAATTATATTTTAACTTAAATAATATATAAAAATAATAAATAACAAAGAAATTTAAGATAAAAAATTAAGAATTAAATTATAGTTTTAGTTAAATGAATAATTTTAAGTTTATTATTTAATAATTATTATTATTTAAATTATTTAACTATCAAACTAATATATATATATATATATATATATATATATATATATATATATATATATATATTGTAACAAGAAAAGTTGTAAAAAAAAGTAATGGGGCGAGGACAGGTACGGGTACAGGACAACGAATATTTATATATTCATCCTCGCTCTCATTTAAAAAATCGGGTAATACTTGTACCTGGTCAAAACAGTTATTCCCCATTAAAGTTGGGGTAGAGGTTCTTTGCCATGTTTATCTACTAACCGTGTTGGACTTTGTATGGTATGTTGTGTTTTATTCTATTAAGATGATTGGCTTTGCTATGGAACTTGACTGACCACCTTTAGTTCTAGCCATGTTTTTTCCATCCACAAGGTTAGAATTCTTGACTTTGCTTAAGAGGGCCGGGTATAGTTCCACTTGGACCAACGACATGTTGGTGACTTTGTCTTTATATAATGATGCTTTAGTCATTTTTTTTTTTTGGTAATGATGCTTTTTTTTCGTCCATAGTCAGAAATCATGGGTGTCCCTCAATTCACTAAGTCAGAGACTAATCCTGCTTGCAGTGCATGACAGTCGCTAGTCCAAGGAAATTTTGCATGCAGAGGGAATCAAACACAACTTTTCTTGTTAAATAGATTGTTCCCCACATGTGAACGTAGCGGGGTCTTACACCACTGCATCAACCCTATGATTTTTGGAAATGATGCTTTAGTCTTTTTACCTAGTGTTCTTACCGGATTTGGTAAGTGTTCCAACACGGTGATTCCATCGAGTTCTCCTCCGTGAATGGTGGGGGTGTACCTGAAAAGACACTCAAACGCTCAAGTTAGAGGCGCAGAAGTGGGAGGTAGGTATCATAATTGGGATTAGATTTTTCGTACCTTAATTCGATGATGTGTTGTCATATTTATAGGGTATAAAGAGATAGATTTGATAGGGTTATTTTCCTATTATCTCTCAATAAGATATATTCTGTTATAACTGCCTAGGTCCGAGTAAGCTCATTCTACTCGGCTAGGTCAGCTACTCGGTGTAGTGCCGAGTCCGAGTAGTACACATGCCCCCAAGCTTCTGAAAACGTGGAAGAGCTTAAGTAAAGGGCCTCGCCGAATTCGAGTTCCCTTTTGGCCGAGTCGTCGTTGTATCTTACTCATTTCGTTCTGTTAGACTCGGCTTCATCGTTTTGTTTTGTAATAGTCGCAACTTCGACTTCGAGTGGTCGCGTTGTTTCAGACCCATTAACTCGTAACGTTTCCCGAGGGCGGCGGCAATGATTATTTTTGAATTTCAAAAACGTCCTCGGGTTGCCCAAAGGTCTCAAGCCCCCTAGCCGTTGATTCGTTTGGTGAAGGGTCTTGATCCAACGGCACGAGTCGCTCCGCCCTTTCGCATTCGAGGCCCTTGGGTCTCTATATAAGGGTTACTGTGTAACCTTCGTTCATTTCTCCTTCTTCCTTGCGTTTTTCTTCTTCGGGGACCTCCATTCTTCTGTTATTCTTATTCCTCTCCCTTGTCTTCTTCACTTTCTTTCCTAGCCCAAGTACGCCCTTTGTTCCCCTTGTTTTGCTCTTTTCATTTGAAAATGTCTTCTTTTTCCAGGGAATCGGGGCATTCCAGCAGTGGCCGTATGCTATCGCCAGAGGTTCATCTCATCGGAGAAGGCTCCGATAATGGTTTCTCTTTGCGCCGTTCGAACTCCGGTGGAGTTAGTGATGGCGCGTCGGCGACAAACGCCGTTGCTACTGATGGGGGGTAGTTCGCCCCTCTGCTAATTCCGTACAAGTGCCTTTGGCCATTCCTGCGGAGGGTGTTGTGGTCTTGGATGATTCTGAGGCTACCGAGGTGCGTCCTCTAGTTACTCGGCACACTCGGCCTCTTCTCCCTCCTCCCATTCTCCCCCAACCCGTAAGCCTAAGGGTTCGAAGAAATCTTATCCTCCCGTTACTACTCCAGGTTACTTCTGGGTAGCTGGTGAGGTGGGTGTTTATTCCTCTCGGTATCAGACTGAGGAGTCTTTATCTTCTCTCCTCCAGGAAATCGACTTATGTCACTCGGAAAGGCCGGGTATGATTTACGCTGAACTCTATGGACCTGACGAGCGTGTTTTCTTTTCTGCTTTTTCATGTCTGTCTCATTTTACTTATGTATATGAGGCTTTGTTTTCAGTTCTCCGCATTATGGTACCATTTGATAAATTTGAGACTGATATTCTCCGGGAGCTGAATGTTGCTCCTACTCAGTTGCATTCGAATACCTGGGCTTCACTTCAGGCTTTCCGGGTGCTCTGTAGTAAATTTTTCATCACTCCGACTGCTCCCAAGTTTCTACATCATTATTCGGTTAAGGAGAGTAAGAAGGGTGGTTGGGTCTCCCTGACCGGGTTCCCTGGCCGGTCCATTCTTGGTCCTTATACCTCCTCTTGGAAGAATTTCAAGAGTGGCTTCTTTCGTGTTCGGCCGGGTTCGGAAGGGGAGATTGACTTTTTTGATGGTCGTGGGAGACCAAGGTTCCCTCTTTATTGGGCCCGAGCTCTGAATAAGCGGTCATCTTGGCAGGTTGTGGACATGTCTCCTGAGGATCAGGATGACATGGTTACACTGTGCAAGTTACCGCGTTCCTTACACTGTAAGACGATAGTGGGGATTCCTGCTTCTTGAACTCCGAGAGAGGATTGGGATTGTGAGTATTCTTTTTGCTTTATTCGATTTTCTTTCTTCTTTACTTGTCTGTTTTTGCTAACCTTTGTTTCTTTTGCAGTTGTGATGGGGAAATTTGATTACAAGACCGCCAAGAAACTTAGGCTCGAGAAATTGAAGAGCAAGGACGCTGCCGCTGAGGGGGGTCCAGACTGCTTCTCCTATTCCTTCCCCTCCTCCTCCTCCTTCGCCGAAGAGGAATCATCAAGAGGCTGCACAGGGGGGAGACAACCCTTCGAAGAAGATGAAACTGAGTCCTCCTGCTGCTCAGGCTGCGACTTCTCCCATTGAGAGGCACCCGGCCTTTCTCTCCATGAAGGGATGGGCGGACTTCACTTTGGGGGAAGGACTTCAACCCTCAGGCCCTTATCTGTGCCGACAATCTCGATCAAGTTGATCGGGATATGTTGAGGGATGTTGGGCTCTACTTTCGATGGAAGCTATTTCGCGCTTCCAGGCTCGTTCGTGGGCCATTGCCCAATACTGGGCTGAGGAGTTTGACCACGGCCACCGGGAGCTTGTCTTGGTCAAGGAGGCTGCTTCTAAGGCCGAGCAAGCTTTGGTTGATGCTACCCGGGCTAATGAGACTCTTCTTCAATCAGTTGAGGAGTCTCAAAGGTCCCTTGAGGTGGCAGATACCAAGTTGAAGGAAGTCGAAGGCCGGGAGGAGGTCTTGAAGCTTTCTTTGACTACGGCTGAGAACACAGCGCAGGGGCTGCAGGCCGAGGTGGAGCACCTCAATCAAGAGCTCGCGCAGGTGAAGTTAGAGGCCACTGGTTACGAGGCTAAGCTGAAAGCCGACTTAGCCGAGGCTATGGATGAAGTCATTTCGACTCATGAAGCCGGGGTTCAAGAAAGCAATTCGTCAAGTTCGGTATTTTTTCAGGGATGCTGACACCTCTCTTTTGATGTTGATAAGGATATCAACAAGGAGGGGGAGTTGGTGGATGAGTCTACCATCGAGGGCGAGGGGGCTTCCGGTGGCTCGGCTCAGCCTGCTGCTTAGCTCTAGAAATTTTTATGTATTTTTTTTTTTGTAAAGGCTCGCACCCAGCCTATCTAATAGGGTGTTTTTATCTTAATGAAGTATGATTTTCTCTTAAGTATTGCCACTTCACTTTTCGTGTGCGTAATATTAGTTGTTCGTAGCAGATTGGGGTCTACGTTTTATTAATTAAAACTCATTTTTCGTATCCTTTTAAAGGTCTACACGATTTTTAGTTTAACTCATTTTTCGTATCCTGTAAAAGGTCTACACGATTTTCAGCTTAACTCGTTTTTCGTATCCTGTAAAAGGTCTACACAGTTAGCTTGTTTTCATAACTTAGTCTTTAGCGATCTAGTTATCGAGGTTCCTCACTCTTTTTTTGGGATGCCGAGTGTCGGGTATCAGATTGGTTTATGCGCTTTTGTGTCGAGTATCCGATTGGTCTACTCGGTCTTTAAACAAATAATATGTAAAGGAACTTTTATTAATAATGAAAGTCGGGTGTGCCTCATTAAAACCTCTTTGACAAAAAACCTCTTGGAAAAAATGTCAAAGTAGGAAAAAGAGTACATCATCACTTACAATTTTCTAGCTGTAGTAAAACTTCATATGAGTGGCGTTCCAAGTTCGCGGAATGGTTTTTTCGGATGGGTGCTCTAGTAGGTAGGCTCCATTTTCCAATGACTCGGTTACTCTGAAGGGGCCTTCCTAGTTGGGTGCTAACTTGCCCTCTCCAGTTGCTTTTCTTGCTTCCCCATATTTTCTCCAAACCAGATCTCTGACTTCGAAGTTTCTAGGTTTGACATTATTGTTGTATCTCTTCTCGGCTCTTCTTTTGCAGGTCTCTGCTATGATTTGGACCTCATTGAGGGTCTCTTCGGTCATGTCAAGTGCATGCCTTAGTGACTGATTATTGTTCTCTTGAATGAAGTTTGTTCTTCGCAGAGAGGGTTCTCCGACTTCTATTGGTATCATGGCGTCTGATCCATATGAGAGTCAAAAAGGTGTTTCTCCAGTTGTGGATTTCGGCGTGCAACGGTATGCCCAAAGGATTGCCGGAAGCTCCTCGGCCCAACCTCCTTTGGCGTTGCCGACTCATTTTTTTAGTTCCCCCAGTATGACTTTGTTGGCGGCTTCTGTTGTCTGTTGGTCTGGGGGTGTTCTACTGAAGTTACCCAGTGTCGAATCCCAAGGTTCCTAAAGAACTCTTCTAGGTTCTTTTCGATGGACTGCTTCCCGTTGTCGGACACTACTGAGTGGGGGATGCCGAATCGGCATATGATGTTTTTCCATATGAATTTTTGTACGTTGTTGGCTGTGATGGTGGCCAAGGATTCGGCTTCGATCCATTTTGTGAAGTAGTCGATTCCGACCAGGAGGGATTTGACTTGTCCTTTGGCAAGCGGGAAAGGTCCTAAGATATCCACTCCCCAAATGGCGAAGGGCCATGGTGTCGTGACGTTGTGTAGTTCTTCTGCTGGTAGGTGACATATGTTGCCATATTTCTGGCATTCTTCACATTTTCTTACATACTCAGCGCAGTCGTGGTGCATTATCGGCCAGTAGTATCCGGCTCGTAAGACTCGGACGACCATGGCTTTTCCACCTAAGTGCATTCCATATATCCCTCTATGCATCTCATTTACCACGTATTCGGCCTGTGTCTTTGTAATGCATTTCGACAGTGGTGCGAAGAAGTCTCTTCTGTAAAGGTCTTCTCCCTCTATCACATAGTAACTTGCCCTTCTTCTAATCTTCCTGGCTTCCTCTCGGTTCTCGAGGAGGGTTCCTCCTTTCAGGAAATTCCATACCTCGGTCATCCACTCTCGGTCTGTCGGGTTGACATTGGAAACTTCTTTATCAATACTTGGAGCGGATACTGTCTCCTGTATGACAGTTTGGTGCTGGCCTTTCTTCTTTGTGCTTGCTAATTTTGATAGTAGGTCACTCTTTCATTTTGTTCTCTTAGGATATGGTTGAGTTCGAATTCTGTGAATTCGTTCTTCAACTGGGAAGCTAAGTGGTAGTATCTTGTCATCTAGGGGTCTTTCGTTTGGTAGGATCTGTTCATTTGCCCTGTGACAAGTTTTGAGTTACTCCAGCACCTAAGGTGCTTTGCCCCTACTTCTTTGGCGAGTTTCAGGCCGGCCAACAGGGCTTCGTACTCAGCTTGATTGTTAGACGCATCAAAGTCGAATCTGAGTGATTGTTCTAAAATAATCCCTTCGGGACTTTCGATGATGACGCCTGCTCCGCTACTCTTGACGTTCGAGTCCACATAAGGGGTCCACCATGGGGAGGGCACCTCTTCTACTGGTGCTAGTTCTGCGATGAAGTCGGCTAGGCATTGGGCTTTGATAGGTCCTCTCGGCTCGTACTTGATGCCGAACTCTGACAGTTCTACTGACCAAGCTATCATTCTTCCTGTGAGTTTCGGCTTCCTCTACACTTGTCGTATTGGGTGGTCTGTTCTTACCACCACTTGGTGGATCTGAAAGTATGGTCGTAGCCCCCGTGCTGAAGTGACCAAGGCTAGCACTAACTTTTCAATCATCTGGTACCTTGTTTCAGCATCTTTTAGCACTCAGCTCACGTAGTAGACTGGTGTTTGCATCTAATTTTCTTCTTGAATGATGACCGAGCTGATCGCGTCCCCCGAGACTGCTAAGTATAGCACTAGGTCTTTGCCGGGTTCGGGTCGAGTAAGGATCGGTGGTGAGGTGAGTAGTATTTTCAACTTTAAGAAGTTTGCTTCACATTCTTCACTCCATTCGAATATTCGTTGCTTCTTGAGGAGTTGGAAAAAAGGTCTGGCTACCTCTGCTGCTTTTGGCAAAAAATAGGATAGGGATGCCAGCCTTCCAGTTAGCCTTTACACTTCCTTCACGTTACCCGGGCTTCTCATGTTTATGATAGTTGCGCATTTCTCGGGGTTGGCTTCTATGCCTTTATGTGTGAGCATGAAGCCTAAGAATTTTCTGCCTTGGACTCCGAATACACATTTCTCTGGGTTTAGCCTCATATTGTGTTTTCTGATCTCACCAAATATTTCGTCTAAGTCTCCTGAATGTGAGTTTGGGTCTCGATTTTTGACTACCATGTCATCTACATAGACTTCTAGATTTCGTCCAAGTTGATATGCGAGAATCTTATCCATCAGGCGCTGGTATGTTGCTCCCGCGTTCTTTAATCCGAATGGCATTACCGTGTAGCAGTAGTTGGCCGTGTCGGTTATGAACGTCATTTTCTCCTCATCTGGTGGGAATGGGTATCTGGTTGTAACCGGAATACGCATCCAAAAAACTCAGGATAGGATAGCCAAATGCTCCGTCCACTAACCTGTTGATACTTGGCAGTGGGTATGAATCTTTAGGACATGCCTTATTAAGTTCTGTGTAGTCAGTACACATCCTCCATTTTTCGTTTGCTTTCTTTACCATCACGACATTAGCAAGCCATGTGGTGTAGTGTACTTCTCTTATGAAGCCGGCGCTGAGTAACTTTTCAGTTTCCTCTTTGACCGCTTTTCCTCTCTCGGCACCAAGCTTTCTTTTCTTTTGGGAGATTGGCTTGGCCTCTGGACAGATGGCAAGCTTGTGACAGTGGAAGCTTGGGTTGATTCCAGGCATGTTGACGGCTGACCATGTGAATTGATCGGCGTTTTCTAATAAGACTTGGGCAATTACGTTCTCGGTTTCGCTTGCTAGCTGAGTCCCAAGCTTTGTGCATTGCCCGGCTTCTCTTCCTAATAGGAAGGATTTCACCTCCTCTGTAGGTTATACTCTTGGCTCACCTTCCCTGGGGTCGAGATCGACTTCCTCCCTTAGTGGTACCATGAGCGACACGCTTGCTATGTGCCTTATTTTTGGTCCCGGGACCTTTTTGCCGCTGGCTATCCTTAGACTTTCTAAGTAGCACTCGCGGGCTGTTTCTTGATCGGCTTTGACCGTCACTATTTCTCCTTACGAGTTAGGGAATTTCATTGCCAGGTGAGGCGTTGAGATCACTGCTCCTAACTCATTGAATGCAGGTCTGCCTATGAGAATATTATATGAAGTGAGAGCATTGACTAGGAGGTACCTGACTGTGATGGTTTTGGATCCTTTTTCTTCGTCTCCGAAGGTGGTGAGGAGGTCAATGTAGCCTCTGGTATTCTCTTTTTTGCCTGAAAAACCGATTAGATGTTCGGTGTAGGGCTGTATCTTGCTCTCGGGGATGTCTAACTGTTGGAAAGTAGACCAGTATAAGATGTCCACCGAGCTGCCCTGGTCTACCAGGACCTTGCATACTAGGAAGTTGGCAACCTCAACCTTAACCACTACTGGGTCGTCGTGGTTGGCTTCTATATCTTCGAAGTCTGCATCAGTGAATGTTATGGGGGCATGCTTCTTAGTGCTCTCGATTTTACAGAAGCCGAGTTGACTGACCGGATGCCGTGTACGTGTTTCTTCCTTGCCAAGCTCGAATTTCCTCCTCCGGCGAATCCTCCTACTATCATGTTGATAACGCCTACGAGTCGAGTCTCGGGAGGTTTAGTTGGTTGCTCTTGGCGGGTCTCTTCCGTTCGCCAGGATTTTCTGTCGCAATCTTCTTCCCTGCCTCGAGTTCGTTCTCGCTCAGACTTTCGGTTGTCGTCTCAGACAAAACGTCGTAGTTTGCCTTCTTGAATAAGTTTTTCAATCTTATCCGTCAAGGTTGTGCAGTCTTCGGTGGCGTGTCCGTGCACTCAATGGTATCTACAAAACTTGGACCTGTCCGCTTTTTCTGGGGACAGGTTCTGAGTAGGCAAACTGATGAGTTCGGCACTGCAGGCTTCTTCTAAGACCCAAGTTCTGCTTTCTATTAAGGGAGTGTAGTTAGTAAATCTTGCGCGAGGTGGCTTTTTGGCCATGGTTCTGCCGTTAGAAGTCCGCTCTCGGCTCGTTCCTGTTTTCTCGCATTCCTCATACTTCTTATAGGATTCGCCTCTGACACGTTCTCGGAACTTCGTCATCTCTTCCATTTGAATATATCCTGCTGCTCTTGCTCTGAGCTCGTCCATGTCATGGGGCGGCTTCTTGTAGAGGCTGTCCAAGAAGGGTCCGGATTTCAGTGCCATCAGCATGGCAGTTAGTGCTACTTGAGGATTTAGGTCTCGGATTCTGACTGAGACTTCAGAAAATCTCTCCATGAAGTCCCTGAGGGACTCGTTGTCCTCTTATCGAATGTTGGCTAATGCCACTGTTGTCAAGTGGTGAGGCCAACTAGTAGTGTATTGGGCGCTAAAACGAGCGACCAGTGTGGCGAAAGAGTCAATCCAGTGAGGAGGGAGACGCGTGTACCAGTTCAACACTGCCCCCTTTAAAGTGGTTGGAAAAAGGCGGCACATGATGGCGTCGTCGTTTGTGTATAGGTTCACTTGCGTGATGAACACGTCGATGTGTTCGTCCGGGTCCGTTAGGCCGTCATAACGGTCCATAGATAGAGGTTTCCACTCGGCTGGTAGTGGTGTTTCCATTATGCTATCTACGAATGGATGTCGTCTTGTTGTCTCGAGCATTGCGTTCCGTCTTGGGACCGTGCATGAAACGGATATAGGTCTGTATTCCGTGCATGAAACGGATATAGGTCTGTATTCCATGTGGGTTGTTGTTCGATCTGCCTCGCTCCAGGTAGTGTCATGTTGTTCTGTTCGGTCAGGTTGTCCATTGGCGGTTGCGTGGGCAGCCGAGTGTGCGCTCCGGTCCTCTTGCAGTTTCTGGTATTGCTCTCGGAGGGTGGCGTTCTCCCTGCGGAGATCCTCTATTTATTTTGCGCTATTTTGTTTTAGCGTGTTCACTTCCCTTTGCAGGGCTTGGATCAATGGGTGATTCTCAAGCGCCTTATGCGAGATGGGCGCCACATTATTGGGGTTACCCTCGTGGGCATCCCCCGTTACCGGTGTTCACTTAGTTAGGGTTTCCAGTCCCTGTGGTCG
This sequence comes from Pueraria montana var. lobata, assembly GCA_026413185.1. Classification (NCBI taxonomy): domain Eukaryota; kingdom Viridiplantae; phylum Streptophyta; class Magnoliopsida; order Fabales; family Fabaceae; genus Pueraria; species Pueraria montana. The sequence goes on along the minus strand of CM048650.1, from coordinate 70,713,860 downwards.
CTTTTCGTGGTTCGCTGTTTTGCCTTGGGTTGTTGCCATCACGATCATTTTGCGTTGATTGGTGTGGCTGGGAAATGTTTCACCGAGCCCCCCGGTGGGCGCCACATGTTCTTATGGATTTGGTAAGTGTTCCGACACGGTGGCTCCGTCGAGTTCTCCGCCGTGAATGGTGGGGGTGCACCTGAAAAGACACTCCGACGCTCAAGTTAGAGGCGCAGAGATGGGAGGCAGGTATCGTAATTGAGATTAGATTTTTCGTACCTTGATTCGATGATGTGTTGTCGTATTTATAGGGTATAAAGAGATATATTTGATAGGGTTATTTTTCTATCAAATCTCCTCAAATCTCATAATTCATGATAGAGATAGTCTTATCTTTTTATATCTTATCTCTCAATAAGATATATTCTGTTATAACTGCCTAGGTCCGAGTAAGCTCATTCTACTCGGTCAGGTCAGCTACTCGGTGTAGTGCCGAGTCAGAGTAGTACACCTAGCAAAACTTATTTTCTTTATTTGCTAAATTAAAACTAATAAGGGCTATAAAATGTCATTAATTTGTCTTAATAGATTTAAATAAAATTAAAAAAATATTTTGAAAATATAAAAAGAAAATTTTTAAAACCAATTAAAGAGATTTGAATGGAGAAAAAACATCTCAACACATGAAAGGAAAATTTGAAAATAATTAATAATTTAAGAAATTTCAGAAAACAAAAATAAGTACTACATAATTATAAAGTCACATGTTACAATAAGAAAGATAATAAAATAGGAAATAATTTTGCATTTAAGAATTAAGAGTGAGACTCAAACTTACCATGAATAAAATTTAATGATTCAAATGCTGTCAAAAAAAAAATTAATGATTCAAATATGCAAATAACAAACGTATAAACGTATGCGATAGTTTTACGTTTATGAATGGATAGTCAAATTCATTCCATGACAGTTTATTAGAATATAAAAAAAGTTGATTAATTAGGCACAAATATTTCTCCTATTATTCATTTGACTTCCCAAATATTATTTAATAAGATTCCCTCATTGTTTAAGACTTGGTCATAGGAGGAGTAGGCTCCCATATCTCGTCCGTTGCCACCTAAAATAAAGGAAAACGTTCAAGCCACTAACTACACTACATATACACTTACCTTGAACAACAAATACATTATATTATTCTATCTTATTTCATTTATCATATATCATATGTAATACTATATATCCTTTCTACTTTCAATATTGCTCCAAAATTTCAATTCCGTTTCAAATGTCTTCTTCTGCTGTGGACTCAGTTCGTGACCCTCTCAACAACGCATGGAAAACCCTTCGTTTCCCCATCATCAAACCCAGCGAACTTCTCCTCTTGTTCCTCAAAGCGGGTCTCGCCCTTTCAACGTTGTTTATCATAACCCTCTTTTTCACTCTCTACAACCAACCCCTTTATCAAAACAAAAATCACACAACCTTGAAATACATGCTCCAACAGAAAACCCCAGAAGAAAAACAAGCACCCACCAACATCTCCCACATCCTGTTCGGCATTGGCGGCTCGTCCGCCACCTGGCACACGCGCCGCCAATACTCTGAACTCTGGTGGCGCCACGGTGCCACCAGAGGCTTCGTCTGGCTGGACAGCCATCCGCCAGACAACGCGACGTGGCCGGAGACCTCCCCGCCGTACAAGGTCTCCGGCGACACGTCACGGTTCAAGTACACGTGCTCGTATGGGTCGCGTTCCGCGATCCGTATAGCGAGAATTGTTAAGGAGAGCTTCGAATTAGGTTTGGAAAATATAAGGTGGTTCGTTATGGGCGACGACGACACCGTTTTCTTCACCGACAACCTCGTCACGGTGTTGTCGAAATACGATCACAACGAAATGTACTACGTTGGTGGAAATTCTGAGAGCGTGGAGCAGGATGTTATACACTTTTACACTATGGCTTTTGGTGGTGGCGGGTTTGCGATAAGTTACCCTTTGGCGAAGGAATTGGTGAGAATTTTGGACGGTTGCATTGATCGTTACGCGGAGTTTTATGGGTCCGATCAGAAAGTTCAGAGTTGTATCAGTGAGATTGGGGTTCAGGTTACCAAAGAACCAGGTTTTCATCAGGTACACTCTCTCTTTCTCTCTCTCTCTTTTTTTTTTTTTTTTTTGAAGAGTTTCGTATATTAGAAAGAAATTGGGTTTTTTCTGTTATGGTTTAATTCAATTTTTTGAGTTGGGATGGTTTGAATTTCAAAATTATAATTAAAATTGATTAAAGGGAGATTGAATTGAATGAACAAATGGAGCCGCACAAATTGCCCTTTGTCGTGGCTGATATGTGCAAATCCGAATCTGGCTACTTAATTGTAGATTAGATTTTATCCTATCATTTTTTTTTTACAAAGTTTTTGTGTCTTTAAATTCTGAGTTAATAGGCATGTAATGTTAATATAAAACTTTTTTGATACTCTATTAATTAGAAATTATTTTTGTTATTACTTCCTCCCTTTCAAATTAATTGACCTTTATGGTGTTTTTTTTTTTTTTTACAAAAATTAAAAAAAATGAGGCTTTAAGATAATAGTATTAATTTTAGTAGTCAATTTTACTAAAAATATATTTACTTTCTTTATTAATTTTTATATTATAAATATATTATTAAATATTTTAAGACGATAGCATTTAATAGGGGATAAAATCAAAATAGAAATTTTAATATTTCATTAAAAATTAAAAACGTTAGTTTAATGCTAAAATGTTACCCCTCCGTTTCATATTGGTTGTTGTTTTAGTATTGGAAAAAAATCATATCTATTGACATTTTTAGTTTTCAATGAGATTTAAAAACTTTTATTCAAATTTTATCCCTTAATAAATGTTATTATCTAGAAATATTTAATGATGTATTTATAGAAATTAAGAATAATAATATTTTAATAAAATTGGCCCCTTATAAATACCATTACCTTGAAATAATTATTTTTTTAATTTGTGTAAAAAAAAAACACCTTAAATGTGATTGAATGAAAAGGAAGGAGCAGTCAATTTGAAATAAAATCATTACGTTAGTCAACAAAATTTTCCTAGGTTGACTGAAAAATATATATTTATTGGACAAAAAAAATATTACCAGAAGTTGTGAATATCCTTTATAGAAAAAAAATGAATACACAACTAAAATCATCCTTATTGCCAACAATATGGTAACACAAATTAGAAAACTACAAAATAAATATATTTAAAAAATTGAATATTCCAAGTCATGAATTGAATTATACTACGGTTTTGTTAAAATTTGAATGTACGTTATGTATTTTGAGTGGGAAAAAAAAAACCATTTTTCGCTAAAGTATGAATTCTTAATTTTTTTTTAATTTTCTTAAAAAATGTTTCAATAATTTTATTATTTTGTTTTTTTTCATTCGAATTACAATTTTGGCTGACTTTATCCAATTACTGCTTTCTAACGAAATTACGATAAATTAATTAATTAATTAAAAAAATCATTTTCAGTTTGCTATTCTGTTAAAACTAATTTTTATTTATTTTTTATATTACAGGTTGATATACGTGGGAGCGCATATGGTTTGTTAGCGGCACACCCGGTGGCACCGTTAGTGTCGTTGCACCACTTGGACTACGTGGACCCCATATTCCCCAACATGACCCGCGTTAACGCCGTTAAAAAGTTGGTAACGGCGTACAAGTCGGATCCGGGTCGGACCCTCCAGAAGAGCTTCTGCTACGACCTCCGTCGGAACTGGTCCGTTTCGGTGTCGTGGGGCTACAGCGTGGAGCTGTATCCCTCTCTGCGCACTTCCAAGGAGCTGGAAACGGCGTTCGAGACATTCCGCACGTGGCGGACCTGGCGCAATGGCCCGTTCACGTTCAATACCCGACCCGTTAGTGGCGACAAGTGCGAGAGGCCGCACGTGTATGTTCTGGATCGGGTTCGCAGTGTGGGTGGGGACATGACCCGATCCAGCTACACAAAAACCGTCGACGTTTGGGGGAAAGAGTGTGCGCGTGCCGAGTACGCGCGGGCTTTGGCAATTCAATACGTCGACGTTTATACGTCTCGCTTTATGACGGACATGTGGAAAAAGGTATGTATGTGATTTTTTCTGGCGCGTGTTTGACACTCCGTATATGGTACTGTTTTGCTACGTGCGACTTGATCTGATTTTATTAAAGTTCCACTAATGGTGGTGTGATTTGTTTACTTCTTCAGCTAGTTTTTTTTTTTTTTCTTTTTTTCATAACATTCTTCAGCTAATTTTCTGTTGTCAAATTCTGGACTCTTCAATATTTTGGCTATGATTTTGTTTGTCGATTTATTTTTGTTCACCATATAATTGATTAGAGTATCATGTGTAATATGGAAAAACTTGAGGAGTGTCAATTGTTTAATATACTTTTAACTAAAAAGTACTTTTCTTCGTAACAAGTTAAAACAAACGGGACTATAGTTAATTTTAAATTAATATAAAACATATTTTGAAGAGAAATTGATTTTACTGTAATGTTTTTCAAAACATTTTCTTTTATACATTCCAAATATTAGTTGGTGACTAACAAGATTTTAATGTGGGTGAATGAGCAGGCGCCACGTAGGCAATGCTGCGAGATAATGGACGGCGCAGATGGGGTGAACAGCAGTGTGGTTCGCGTCAAGATCAGAGGGTGTCGTCGATTTGAGAGTGTGACTCCTCCGTAGAATGTTGCAACAACGAAGGAAATTGATTGTATTTGTGAGTCAAGTTTCTTGCGAATGGAAATTTCCAACAGTGATGATTGAAGAGGACCCAGAGCAATATGACTATACGTTGAGACTACGAATTGTGGGTCTTCAGAAGACGTGTCTACTCACATTTCAAATTATTCTACTCGATTTGTGCACGTATATAATGATATTGAGAGAGAGTAGAAAAGATTTATGTAGAGTCAACTTGTCTTAAATCTTACTCATTCATAATTTTTTTATCTCTAATTTCAAGAACAGATTATGCTAACTCTACAAAAAAAATTACTTTGACTTAAATTGCCAAGAGATGATAGGTTTTTTTTGGTACAGAACACAGGTGTTTTTTTTTTTTGCTGGAAGAAGTCAGGTAGGACTACTGTATACACCAAATTAACACAGCTGCATATCTAGGACTTAAATCTGAAATCTCTGATTAAGCAAAATAACTCCGTACCTATTGATCTACACGCTCGGTGGTCCAAATGCTAAATATAAATAACAAATTAAATATGGGAAAATAAAATCATTTTTGCATGTACGAATTTGAACGAATTTTTGTCAAAATAAGGAATTTGAGTTCGACATATAGAAGTGGTTGTTCTTTAAGGTGAACCAATACTATGAAGATATGGATTTAAATATTATGTTCAAAGGTGGAATGGTTTACTATATAGGTTGCTCACCAAAACCACCTGCGTGGAATGGAATTGTTTAACGGTAATCGATATATACAGTTGGTGAGTTGGGAAGCAGAAGTTCACCTATAATATAAGATATGTTGAAAACGCAGTTATCATGCGTTAATAATGCTAATATATTTTCTTCTATGTCGGCTTTACTCAATATTAGTTGAAGATCAAAATTCATCTTTGAAAGTTGTCCTTCCTTCAAGTAATTCAAAATCTAGAGTTCTTTTTTTAAAAAAAAAAAAAAACTGTAACGAATAACATCTTAAGTATTTATGAACATCAAAATTCTAAAAGCAAAGATCAAGAAGTCTAGAAGAAAAAGATATCTAGCGCTCAAGATAGACATATTAAAGCACATGATAGGATTAAATGACTTTTTTATGGAAGTAGTACTAAAGGTTTGGACAACTTTTTAATAATTGAGCTAACTTAAGGATAATGCTTGAGCTGGACTAATCAATTAGAATTGCAAGGTGAAGATAATTGCTTGCAAATGCTTACAGGTTTTTAGATGGAGTATATTTTTTTATGGCGAACTTAATGGAACAGATGTATTTAGGGTATATAAATTCTCTTTACATATACAATACACATGGTATTTTATTTTAAAATTGAATCAATTTAATATGTGTGATCAATCGTACATTTGTTAAGTGGTATTTGTCTATTTGATGTTCTTGTTTTATCATATTATTGGTCTTTTTTCTTGTTGAGGTTATAAGTAAAAGTTTTAATCATAACAATTTTTTATAATCAAATTATAAATGTTTTGAACATTTTCAAACTAATGTTATCCTTGATAATGTGTTAAAAAAAATAAAGCAAATCATATTTCATATCACTCGTAGCTATGAGAAGTTATGTACTTTCCATGATTTAGTATTCAATGTGTCAAATTAGCATACTTTCTTTTCATTTTTGTTTATCAGCCAATCAAAAGGATATAATTGATAGGGTACCAGTGGTACCAAACAAATTACATCAATGACACGGTTACAAGACTAAGAAAGGATGTTGACATGAATACTAGATCTCCTAGTTTTCTATTTAGTTTTGGTTTTAATTTCTAAATATGCCAAACATGTTAAGGTGTGGCATTGTATTGATTGTTTTAGACTTAGGCTTATGAGTGATTGATTTTAAATATTAGTCTTGTCTAGAGTCTTAACCAAAAATCTAAGAAAGTAAATTGATTGATCTTTTTTTATAAACCTACTGTAGTAATCGATTACATCATTGATGTAACAAATTACCACATTTTCTTTTCATCTAGGAAAAGCTAAAATTCTAAGCGTAATCAATTACACCTCGGGATAATCGATTATACAAGGCATTTTAGACCTTGAGTCTTGTTTATGAAAGAATTCACATTGTTTCTTTTTTAATTGATTACAACACGGTTTAATCGATTACTATAGATTCAAAAAGTTGTTTCAGAAGGAAGAAAGCTCGGTTTAATCGATTACATGAATATGTAACAGATTAAAACGAACCCAAATCACTTTAAGAGATCATCAAGATCAATTTAACAGGTTACACTTTGATGTAACAGGTTAAATCAGTTTTTGAATAGAACTCAGGTCTGCTGAAGAACAATTTAACAGATTACGTTATCTACGTAACAGATTAAATCAGTTATATCTTTAAAATTTTATAAATACCAGCACTCCCTCTCTCTCAAACAATGCTTTTTCGAAAATCAGTTTTAACATACATTAAGAGAAGAGCATAAAAAAGGTTCTAAAGCTACTTGATCTCCTTGGTTTTCAAAATGGGAAGAATAAAAAAGGAAGATCATTTTTTGCTTGAAGAGATGATTGGAACTCAATGAGTTATTCTATCATTCACTAAAGGTGAAATCGTTCCATAACCTTGATTTTTTTTTAAAGATTGAATTGTTTGAAATAGGGTTTTTTCATAAACTAATAGTAGTGTTCTATTAGAGAGTTTCTTTCTTTACTTGTAGGGTTCAAGTCTAGAAAGTGTGTATTTCAGATTTCTTGTTTGTGTAGTGTGCATGTAACTCAAAATTTGAATTAGTGAAAGATCTAACAGGGTGTTGGATCAACTGGATGTAGGTCTTTATGACTGAACCAGTATAAAACTCTTGAGCATTCTTTCTTTAACTTTTACTTTCTTATCCATCCAAGATAAAGGTTAATTGGTTAAGTTTCCTAATCAACATTCTTTAATTGAATTATAACTTTGATTTCTTAACCTAATCTGGTCTTAAAATCTATGTTCAACCTGTTTCATAAATCCTTCTTTGAATAATTGGATTCTTTACAAAAAGAAGGAAGGTGAAATAGAAGATTTTGAAAAAGAAAAGAGATTTTAATAATAGAAGTTGAAAGATCTATTCACCCCCTTCTAGATCTGCTGCTTCGATTCTACAATTGGTATCTAGAGCTGGTATCTTGTATTTTATTCAAGATTCCTTTTGAAAAACAAGGATATGGCAGCAAATCAATTGCCCTTCGCTGAAGGTGCTTCAATCAACAGACCTCCAATGTTTTGTGGAGTAAACTACCCTTTTTGGAAAGTAAGGATGAAAATCTTCATGGAATCTATTGATAGAGGCATTTGGAATGTGGTAATAAAAGTTCCAACTATTCCAAAACGTACTGTTGATGGAAACTTAGTTGAAAAATCATTTGATACTTGGACAGATCATGAATCTAAGAAAGCTCAATATGATTCAAGAGCCACGAACATTATACATTCTGCTTTAAATTTTGATGAATTCTTTCGTGTTTCTCAATGCACCTCTGCCAAGGAAATGTGGGATCTAATACAGGTCACCCATGAAGGCACGTCCGACGTAAGAAGAGCGAGGAAAAACACCCTCATTCAAGAGTACGAGACCTTCATAATGTTGCCAAGCATAACTCCTAATGATGTTCAGAAAAGGTTTACACACATTGTAAATCATCTCAAAGGCTTGGGAAAGATCTTTGAAGAGGAGGAACTAAATGTGAAAGTCCTCAAGTCAATGAACAGAACATGGCAACCAAAAGTGACAACAATTTCAGAGTAAAAAAATCTTGCAGAAATGACCAATGCAGAGCTATTTGGAAAGCTGAGAGAACATGAAATGGATATGACAAGGATGGCAGAAGAAGAAGAAAAGGATAGAAAAACAAAAGGCTTAGCTCTTAAGGCAGCAACTCCATCCAGTGGTGATGATGAAGATGAAGGTTCAGATCTTGAGAACCTAACTCTCCTAGTAAGGAAATTCAGGTGTTTCCTTAAGAAGAAAAATGAAAAAGGAAAAGGAACTCAGTAGAGAAAATTTGTGAAGAAAAGTGAAACCTCATCTCCAAACTTCACATGCTTCGAATGTGGAAAAGCAGGACACATTAAATCGGAATGTCCTACCTATCTCAAGAAGCAACAAAATGGAGAAAAGAAGCCTAAAAGCCAAGGAAAGAAGAAAAGAGCCTACATAGCTTAGGAGGACAATGCATCTAATTCCTCAAATGAAGAAAGCAATGAAGAGGAAGCTAATCTCTGCCTCATGGCCAAAGAAGAAGAAGAAGAAAATGAAAGCATTGTAAGTATTACTGACCTTGAACATGATGAATCTTATGATCAATTGCTTGATGCTTTCAATGAAATGCATGAGGAAGCACAAAGGCTAGCTCTTGCTAATAATACACTAAAAGGAAAAATTAGGTGGCATGTGGAAAAATTAGCTAATATGCAAAAAGAGCTTACTGATTTGAAAGGTAAAATTGAAACAGTTGAGAAAGAGAAGGAAATCTCTCTTAGCAATATTACTAATCTTTCCATTGATTCTCCTTCCCAATGTGAAAATTGTAAGGCTATTGAACTGAAAAATGAATACTTACTGAAAACCTTATCAAAGTTTACAATGGGAAGAAATAATCTTGATGCACTGCTTGCACAACAAAAATGCATGATAGAAAGGGCTGGAATTGGCTACACTATTGGCAAAAAGCAGAAATCTTATAAGAACTTTTTTAACTTTGTCAAAGCATTCAGCTCTCCATTTGTGTCATGCCACTATTGTTTGCATAAGGGACATTCTTCTAATAATTGCATGACCAAGAAATTTGGTGTTCCAAATGGGAGATACAAATGGATCCCCAAAGGAACCAAGGAGATCACTAACCTCAAAGGACCCAAAATTACTTAGGTACCTAAATCCTCTGCTTAATCTGTTTTTTATGTGTTTGAGAGCCAAAGAGTCTCTATGGTACTTAGACAGTGACTGCTCAAGACACATGAGTAAGGATAAATCAAGGTTTATCCAGTTGATAGCAAAACAAGGGGGATTTGTAACCTATTGTGATAACAACAAAGGGAGAATTCTTGGTGTAGGAAATGTTGGTAATCCTCTTTCCACCATTATTGAAAATGTGCTGTATGTGGATGGATTAAAACATAATCTACTTAACATTAGCCAACTATGTGATAAAGGCTTCAAAGTATCTTTTAATGAATCATTCTATATGATAAGTGATAGCCATAATAATGTTAAGTTTGTAGGTAAAAGGGTTCAAAATATCTATATGCTAAATATTGAACATGCATCTCTACCTCATGAAACATGCTTAACTAGTAATGATTTAGCATGGCTATGGCACAGAAGAATTGCACACATACACATGTCTCATTTGAATAGGTTAATCTCTAAAGAGCTAGTTCACGGTTTACCTAAACTCAAGTTTAAGAAAGACAAAATATGTGATGCATGTCAGAAGGGAAAACAAACAAGGGTATCTTTTAAAGCAAAGAAAGTTGTTTCAACTTCAAAACCCCTTGAACTTCTACACATGGACTTAGTTGGTCCCTCTAGAACTATGAGTCTAGGTGGTAGCTATTATGCTTTAGTAATTATGGATGATTTCTCAAGATACACATGGACACTATTTTTATCCTTGAAGAATTATGCTTTTAAAGCTTTTGCCAAATTGGCCAAAAAGATTCAAAATGAAAAAGATTTGAAAATCAAAGCCTTGAGAAGTGATCATGGAGGAGAATTCCAAAATGAGGATTTTAAAAAGTTTTGTGAAGGATATGGTATAGATCACAATTTTTCTGCACCTAGAACTCCTCAACATAATGGAGTTGTAGAAAGGAAAAATAGATCTCTTGAATAACTAGCTAGAACAATGTTAAATGAAAATGATTTGCCTAAATATTTTTGGGCTGATGCAGTAAGCATTGCATGCTATGTTCCAAATAGAGTCTTAATTAGACCTCTTTTGAAATTAAGTCCTTATGAACTCTATAGAGGAAGAAAGCCTAACATATCACACCTCAAAGTTTTTGGTTGTAAATGCTTTGTACTAAACAATGGTAAATAATCACTTGGAAAATTTGATGCTAAAGCGGATGAAGCTATATTTCTTGGATACTCTCTTTCTAGTAAAGCCTATAGAGTCTATAACAAAAGGACACTCACTATTGAAGAATCTATACATGTTGTCTTTGATGAGTCTAACTCCCAAAAAGAGGGAAAGGTACCTTGTGATAATGATGATGCAGGTACAACTAAAGAATTCCCTCAAGCTGAATTGGACTCAAGGGAAGAATCATCAATAAGGGAATATCAACATGAGGAAAACTCCCTACCTAAAGAATGGAGGACTCCTAGAGATCTATCCATGGACAACATAATTGGAAATATAGAAAAAGGAGTAACTACTAGAAACTCTTTAAATTTGTTTTGTGAACATGTTGCATTTGTTTCTCAAATAGAACGCAAAATAGTAGAAGAAGCTTTACTTGATGAATTTTGGATAATGGCTATGCATGAGGAACTAAATCAATTCAAAAGAAATGATGTTTAGGAACTCATTCCCATGGATAAAAATCTGAACATAATAGGCACCAAATGGGTATTTAGAAACAAACTTGATGAATGGCTTCATAGCTAAAAACAAAGCTAGACTTGTTGCTAAAGGATATAATCAACAAGAAGGAATTGATTATGATGAAACTTATGCTCTTGTAGCTAGATTAGAAGCTGTGGGATTACTTCTTGCCTTTGCATGTATTATGAACTTTAAATTGTTCCAAATGGATGTGAAAAGTGCCTTTTTAAATGGCTTTATTGATGAAGAAGTTTATGTTTCTCAACCTCCTGGTTTTATAGATCATAAATTTCCAAACCATGTATACAAGCTCAAGAAGGCTTTGTATGGGCTAAAGCAGCCCCTAGACAATGGTATGAAAGATTAAGTAACTTTCTCCCTGATCAAAAGTTTGAAAGAGGAAAAGTTGATAAAACCATTTTTATAAAGAGATCCTCTAAGGACATTTTGTTAGTTCAAGTATATGTTGATGATATAATTTTTGGAACTACTAACAATCTTCTATGTGAGGAATTTGTAAGAAGTATGCAAGGGGAGTTTGAAATGTCAATGATGGGCGAACTAAATTTCTTCCTAGGACTACAAATCAAGCAATTAAAGTAAGGCACATTTCTCCATCAAACAAAGTACTGCAGAGAGCAAATAAGTTCGATATGGAAAGTAGCAAAGAATCAGCTACTCCAATGGCTACAAACTGTTACCTTGATACTGATGTCAAAGGTAAATCTGTAGATCAAACAAAATACAGAGGTATAATCGGTTCTTTACTTTACTTGACTGCTAGTAGACCATACATTATGTTTAGTGTTTGCATGTGTGCTAGATATCAATCTGATCCTAAAGAATCTCACTATACTACTGTAAAAAGAATTATGAAATATCTAAAAGGAACTTTAGATGTAGGCCTATGGTATCCCAAAGGTGTTGAACCTACTCTAATAGGATACTCAGATTCAGACTTTGTTGGATGCAAGCTAGATAGGAAAAGTACTAGTGGAACTTGTCATTTACTTGGCAATGGCTTAGTAACATTGCATAGTAAGAAACAAGCATGCGTTGCTTTGTTTACTGTAGAGGCTGAATACATTGCGACTGGAAGTTGTTGTGCCTAATCCTTGTTGATGAAACAACAATTATCTGATTTTGGTCTTCACTTAGATCACATACCACTTAGATGCGATAACACTAGTGTCATAAACCTCACTAAGAATCCTATATTGCACTCTAGGACTAAACACATTGAAATTAGGCACCACTTTATCAAAGATCACATTCAAAAAGGTGATTGTGATATAGAGTTCGTTGAGACAAATTCTCAACTAGCTGACATTTTCACCAAACCATTAGCTAGAGATAGATTGTACCAATTAAGGAATGATCTTGGCATACTTAGTGAGTAAAATCTCACTTAAGCCAACACTAGAAATGTAAAACTCTCTTTTATAGCTTTTGTTTTGTTGTTGATTGTCTTGTAAGTTTAATTTTTTGTGTGTTGATAGTTTGTAACAAAATATGAAAAATGTCGTTTAAAAACTTGTGTTTATACATTTTTTTCAAGAGGCTGCATTTTTAATCGATTACCCTTCGGGATAACTGATTACATAGTTTAAAAACTTGCATTTTCATTTGAAAGAAAAATTGCATTTACCACTGTTTTAATCGATTACCCTTCGGGATAACCGATTACATACTTTACATTGCATAAAATGTTTTCAAAATTGCATAATTTTTTGAAATAATCGATTACATCTATAACGTAATCAATTAAATTGATTTGGGATGTTACTGGTCTATTCTGGAAAATTGTAACCGATTACATTTGGGAACGTAATCGATTACACTCATTCTGAAGTGTTTTAAAAACCCCAAAAGACGCAACTCTTAAAACAAACCACTTCAAAACTCTTCAAACCCATTCATCTCCTTTAAATCCAGAACCATCTTTGACCATTTCTCTCACACAAACCTAACACAAATCCCAATGGATAATTCACAAAGACCCAAAAGAATGAAGAGCATGCCAAGAAAAATGCTACCCCTTCTTCACCTCCACCAAAGACCAAGAAGAGGAAGGCCCCTTCCAATAAAGAAGTAGGGTCCAGCAGAGGAAAGGAACCTGCTCCTCCCTCTCCACCACCTCAACCCCAATCTCGTCTGAATTCCTGGTTCACCACTAAGCATCAGGAAGCCTCCTACATTCAGACATTTGCTGGAAAGGAGTTGGTGACCCCCAAGTTTCTAAACCTTGAGTGGCTAAAAGGTCAGAACTTCTCCTTCCCTTCTATTATAGAAGAACAAGGGCTCAGCAAATTCACCTAACTACATGGCATCTACTACCCTGATTTGGTAAGGGTCTTCTATACTTATGCCCATGTAAATGAATTTGGATTTCTCTGTTCGTCTATGAAAGGTGATAAGATAGAGTTAACTGCTTCAGTCTTTAGCTCTATAGGCGAAATTGATGTTGGCGAAACTAAGTCAAATTTAGAGGAATTCAAGAAAACAGGAATTAAGTATAGCAAGGTTTCTACTTTTATGGATTGCATGAGGAACCCATCTGAACCATTAAAGAAAATATTTAACACTGGTCCTCTTAAGGTAGATGACAAGTTGCTTGCTTATGTTATATCATGGATTCTCACACCTAGGGGGAGCAATCATGCTCAATTAACTGATGAAGATTTAATGCTCATATTTGCCCTGAAGAACAAGATTAAAGTGAATTGGATGTTTGTGATAATTGAGAATATGCTAAAAACCAGAAGATTGGTAGACTACAAGTGCCCTTATGTTGTGTTCATCTCAAAAGTGATTGATCACTTCAAGGTGGATACATCATCTGAAACCTCTGAATTCAGTAAGGACATTCATGAAGTCAAGACCAAAGCCCTGAAGCAAATGAACTTGGTTGTGACTGATCACGACTGGTTTGCCAAGGAAGATGCACCAGTTGAAGTTAATGACAACGAAGAACCAGAGGAACAAGCTCAGCCTGCACAAGATGAGGAGAAGCCACTGACCCCTTTTGAAAATGCCGTTTTGGCTAAATTAGATGAGTTGATAAAGGTTCACAAGGAAGACTATCAAGAACTCAAAGACAGTTTTGAAAGCATCTCTACAAGTCTTGATGAACGAAACATTCCCTATCCTAAAGACTACATCAGCAACCATTCCAAAATCAACTTTTTTTTTGCATATCACATATTTTGATTAAGTACTTTTTGTTAACCATCTTTTGAACTCTGTTCTTAATCTTTGTTTTAATTTCACTTCTAGTTTAGTAATTCAGATGATTGTACTTGATGATATACATTGTTGTTCTGAACGAATTATGACTACTTGAGTACACTAATCTACTTCATATGATCTTTGCTCACTTGTTTAATTATAATGATTATTGGATCTTTGGCTTTTGTTTCCCAAAAGGGGGAGTATATTTGATGAATTGTATGTTCTATGATTGAATTATATGTTCTATGATTGGTATTAAATTCTGTAAATGTATAAATATATCTGTTTAACCAATCCCTGGACAAGTGTACATGAATAGAAACAGGTACAATGCAAAGTACAATCAAAGAAAAGTTTGGCATAATCAAAACCAAAAAGGGGGAGATTGTTGACATGAAGACTAGATCTCCTAGTTTTCTATTTAGTTATGGTTTTAATTTCTAAATATGCCAAACATGTTAAGGTGTGGCATTGTATTGATTGTTTTAGACTTAGGCTTATGAGTGATTAATTTTAAATATTAGTCTTGCTTAGAGTCTTAACCAAAAATCTAAGAAAGTAAATTGATTGATCATTTTTGATAAACCCACTGTAGTAATCGATTACATCATTGATGTAACAGATTACCACGTTTTCTTTTCATCTAGGAAAAGCTAAAATTCTAAGCGTAATCAATTACACCTCAAGATAATCGCTTACACAAGGCATTTTAGACCTTGAGTCTTATTTCTGAAAGAATTCACATTGTTTCTTTTTTAATCGATTACAACACGGTTTAATAGATTACTATAGATTCAAAAAGTTGTTTCAGAAGGAAGAAAACTCGATTTAATCGATTACATGAATATGTAACAGATTAAAATGAACCCAAATCACTTTAAGAGATCACCAAGATCAATTTAACAGGTTACACTTTGATGTAACAGGTTAAATCAGTTTTTGAATAGAACCCAGGTCTGCTGAAGAACAATTTAACAGATTACGTTATCTACATAACAGATTAAATCAATTATATCTTTAAAATTTTATAAATACCAGCACTCCCTTTCTCTCGAATAATGCTTTTTTGAAAATCAGTTTTAACATACATTGCGAGAAGAGCATAAAAAAGGTTCTAAAGCTATTTGATCTCCTTCTTTTTCAAAATGGGAAGAATAAAAAAGGAAGATCATTTTTTGCTTGAAGAGATGATTGGAACTCAATGAGTTGTTCTATCATTCACTAAAGGTGAAATCGTTCCATAACCTTGATCTTTTTTGAAAGATTGAATTGTTTGAAATAGGATTTTTCATAAACTAATAGTAATGTTCTATTAGAGAGTTTCTTTCTTTACTTGTAGGGTTCAAGTCTAGAAAGTGTGTTTTTCATATTTCTTGTTTGTGTAGTGTGCATGTAACTCGAAATTTGAATTAGTGAAAGATCTAACAGGGTGTTGGATCAACTGGATGTAGGTCTTTATGACTAAACCAGTATAAAATTCTTGAGCATTCTTTCTTTAACTTTTACTTTCTTGTCCATCCAAGATATCAAGGTTAATTGGTTAAGTTTTCCTAATCAACATTCTTTAATTGAATTATAACTTTGATTTCTTAACCTAATCTGATCTTAAAATCTCTGTTCAACTTGTTTCATAAATCCTTCTTTGAATAATTGGATCTTTACAAAAAGAAGGAAGGTGAAATAGAAGATTTTGAAAAAGAAAAGAGATTTTAATAATAAAAGTTGAAAGATCTATTCACCCCCCTCTAGATCTCCTGCTTCGACCCTACAAAGGAATTGTACAAAACTCCTATCTTAACCATAACTGTGCCCAATAACAAAAAAATATCATTGTTTCTAGCTATACTTTCTTTTCAGTAATCTAGCAAACTCACCCTTCCATCATATTACTAAACGAGCCAATAAACATGGTAATTAAATCTCTAGATCACTCCAGTCATCATTAAAGAGAATCTCAACCATAATGAGGCACTAAAAACATGAGGTCAACAATTATAATGATTGATTATGCGATTCCCTTAATCAATAACGCAATTAGACCAATCCAACTAAAAGTCGGCCAAATCATACTTTAACTGGAGTGAGTTACTCCCTCACAATGCACAATCTCTCCTTATATAGTTGCACGTTAAGAGATACATCAGGTGTTCATATCTATTCACATTCTTTTGAGCTCGTAATTAACTTAAATATCAAAGTTCTTACCAATATTCCATCAGTCCATTTTTGCTTATGGATCTTCTTCGGCATAATCATACGGTGTCAGTGAAATATTTATGAAAACATATGTCATAGATGAGTGTAAACCATAGTCAAAATATATTGCATAATTTTCAATTCATCAAGTTCAAATTGAATATACCAATTGGATAGTGTATTAACTTTGCAAAATTAACTTATTTTAATCAAATTTGATTCAAGTAAAGGAATCTTTATTTTGTCAATTATATAAGAAATAGTATATGTGTATTACAATGGGGCAATAAATTGTAACCTCTCTCAACTTGTAACATAATGGATCTATATGATCCAATACCGAATTCCATTTTCACTGTCACAGGAAATATCAATCTTCTTGGGGTGCAAACCTTGCACGTGTAAGCTTAAGGTTCGTTGACGCTGTCTTGCTTAAGGAAGGAAATGGTCAAAGAGCTTTCTCTAAAGGAGCATGCAGTTGGTTAATTATGTAGGAGGTTTGTTGGCAAAGCTCGATGAAGCTAGGTAGAACTAACAAAAGAATGAATTGAAACAACACCAAAGGGAAGAGCCCACAAAATAGTGGTCGAACTTAATCATTGAATGATGGTGAAGGCTCGAAAGTAGCAAGACAAAGTATCTTAGTCAACAAGTATTGGGTGAGACTCTTTGCCAATTTTGGAAACGATTGGTGAGAGTATTTGGACGTTAAAGTAAACCTATGAATGACACTTGTTAAAACTATTGATTGATATTATTATTCAGGTTTTATTATACTATAGATATAGAGATGAGTTTGCCTTTGATTAGCGTTAACTGCATGTAGAATGAGTAATAGAAATACTAAGAAAGTTAATCCATTTACATAGGTACTAAGAAAGTTAACAAAGGTGAATAATTCATTAACCCATTTACATATTATTAGTGCTTTTTTTTTAAATAAAAATTTAATTAAGGTCTACCAACCCCGCATAGTATTTATGTTTGTTAGAGCCAATATCATCTAGCCCTCTTCAGTTTTGATGAAAACCAACAATATTTGATTTGATAAAACAAATAAAAGCTAATGAATTTTACCATAGTATAGATAGCACCACAAACAATAAACTAAAACATATGTAGTTTTATTCAAGAAATATCTCAAGTATCATTTGGATGAAGTGTCTTAAGAAGGTTTAAAAGACAGACATTCCAAGTTAAAGCCAATCATTTGAAGGATGTTGTCTAAAGACCAT
Organism: Pueraria montana var. lobata; assembly: GCA_026413185.1. Classification (NCBI taxonomy): domain Eukaryota; kingdom Viridiplantae; phylum Streptophyta; class Magnoliopsida; order Fabales; family Fabaceae; genus Pueraria; species Pueraria montana. Next base: position 70,695,930 of record CM048650.1, on the reverse strand, counting down.
TTTTTTTTTTTACAGAGTCTAAACACCATTTAAAAATCAAAGATTATGGGATATGTTTTTATCTTCTCAAGATTAAAGGGAAATTTAAAAAAGAGAAAAAAATCTCGAGTCTTATGCTTGACACGTTGAAATTCGAATGTTGTAGATAAAACACTCTACGCTAAACTAGGAGTAGAAACTTCACTTTGTGTAATATATACTCTATTAACCTACTCCTATATCACGAATTTTAACAAAAGTAGCATTTTTGCATAGTTTTAAGTTCAATGTCAAATTTTCTCAAAAAAAAAAAAAAGTTCAATGTCAAATTACATTAAAGGCTAAATTGCAATTTTGGTCCCCCTAGTTTCCTAAATTCATGATTTTGGTCCCCCTAGTTTTTAATTGTAACATTCGGTCCCCCTAGTTTTACAAATTGGCGATTTTGGTCCCCCTATTAGATTATTATCTAATAATTGTGATTAGTAGAGTTATTAAGTTAATTATAAATTAATTAAAAATTATTAATTATTAAAAAAGTTTATAATTAAAGTTTATGCTAAGGAAGAGGGGTTGGGGAAGAGAGGTTGAGGAAAAGAGGTTAGGATTAATAATCTTTGATTAAAATTTTTTAATAATTAATGATTTTTAATTAATTTATAATTAAATTAATAACTCTACTAATCACAATTACTAGTTAATAATCTAACAGGGGGACCAAAATTGCCAATTTGTAAAATTAGGGGGACCAAATGTTATAGTTAAAATTAGGGAGACCAAAATCATGAATTTGGAAAACTAGGGGGACCAAAATTGCAATTTAACCTACATTAAATGTATATATTGAGACAATTTTAATAATATATGAAAAAACACTCGAATGAATAACAATACATGGACCTCGTGATGTTGGTTAGTGGTTACATAAAAACCGCAAACATTAATTTCTCTCATGATTATTCTTTTTTTTTTTTCTTTGATTCATTGTACATTCATTTATTCAGTTTGAGTGAATACTATGGGTCATCCATGCAGTTAAAGAGTGAGCTAGCGTGCATAATGACTAATGAGCCCGGTAGTCGTTTCTGTTTAAAGGTGTTGCGGTCCATTGGGCCAAACTATTTGAATCTTTTTTTCTTTTTTTGAAGAAACTGTTGGAATCAAATGACCACTCTTTTAAGGCTGTTACTTCCTACACCTTACAAATTTCATCCAACACCTATTTTTAATCTTATAATTTTCAAAATTTTCAAATAGCCCTCCTTCATTTATATGTTTTTTTTTTCAATCTGATAATATTACCGGATTAAAGAATCCGGAATGCAAATAGAGTGTGATTTTACAAATTGAGTAATCCACCACATGAAAATCAATATTTCGGATTAAGTTTTCCAGAATACACAAATTGCAATCCAGAAAACATAATTCAAAATAATGAGTTGAATGTTATGGATTACTCAATCTATAAAATCACACCCTTTTTTTATACATTCCGGATTAGTTATTCTAGAATATATATTATATTTCAGATTACTAATTTCGGAAGGGTTTTTCTAATGTTCCAGATTTATTGTTATGGAATAAACAATTTTCAATTCTAGATTACTAAATTCGTAAATTCACACCGTTATTTGAAACATTCCGGATTAGGTATTTCGAAATTTGTGTTATATTCAATAATACCTAATTTGGAATTGATTTTTATTACTTTCTGGAATTGTTGTTTCGGAATTGCAATTTTGAAAATGTGTTTGGATTTATTTTACTAGAATAGGTGGTGAAGACACACTACATTTTATGGAGCTTGTCATGGTTATCTTTAACCAATGTCACTATAAATTACACATGCATTGAACAATTTCATAAATAAGAGTAATAAGTGATTTTTGGCTTTCCTTTGCTTAGTTAAACAATTTATGTTCATATAAAGGTTGTCATTAAGCACAAATCATGCGATGCTCCAATTGGCACTTTTAGGTTACCATGCTTTTGTTGAAGCAAAACTCCTTCTTAAGCTCAAGTTTTAATGACAACAAACTTCCAATAAGTAAATTATAAGTTATTTAGACTTAATTAGCTACTAATGGTTTGCTTTGAGAATATGTTTATAAGACAGGACTTGGTCAAAAAGCATGAAGAAGGGTGTGAAGCATCAGCCAAAAGTATGTCAGCCTTCCAGACATAGATTTTACCACATCAGAAGTAAGATTATCAGAAAGAGAGCTTACCAGAAGCATGAAAAGCAATCATGTTTTCTCATGTCAAAGTGCAACAAAACATCAGAAGCTGAGTATAATTAGAAGCATGGTTAAGAAGGTATCTCCAGTCAAGGGGTAGATGTTCAAAAGCTACACGTGGCTTGAGTATCATCAAAAGATGCAACACTAAATAAGGAATGAGATAAGGATGTATGAATTGTTCAGAAGCACACACCAGAAGTAGCAAGTACAACAAAAGTCATCCAAAAGTGTTCAGAAACACTTAATTCAGAAACATCAAAGCTCTAAAGAAGACCTGCAAGTATTCAAAAGCATAAACTTGCATAAGTCATCAAATCTTCATCCGAACAAAGCAACCAAAAGTTAAGAAGATTGATTCATAAATACTGTAGTCACCAAAAGCAAAATTAGAAGACATCCTGCAGAAGAACAATCTTCTAAAGATAACCATGACAAGCTCCAGAAGATGTCATAAGGCAACCACTAAGATAAACAACAAGCACCAACAACTACAATTCAAATTTCAAATTGTGCTAGTTGTACACATTGGAGAGAGCAGAGGGTGCAGCGGAAAAAGTTGAGAAGCCGCAGAACTTGGAGGAGAAAAACAATCAACACACACTTGTACGAAAGGGACAACTCATATAGTTTTGAATGTGTTTGAAAAACCCTTCCAACAGCCATAAATGCCTAACTCCAAGGTCTTTATAAAGACCTTCATTTGAAGGAACTCATTGCAGTGAAGGAGAGCATAAAAGTGAGGGTGAGGTCAGAAGAGTTGAGCTACTAAAAAAGATAACCCAAAATTCCAGAGAGTCTTGCTTAGCCAAAACACTTTAAGATTAGAGTCAAACCTTGTCCATATAAAAGAGTGTCTGTAAACACCTTCATCGTAGGAGACGCAGTGAAGAGGGCATCCCAAAAGGTGTATTTTAAGTTTGTCCAAACAAATCCCCAAGAAAGAGGGAAACTTAGAAGAACAATCAGGGGATTGTTGCTTCTAATGTTGTTTGTGAACACACCAAGGTTGTTGTGAGAGCCAACCGCAAGTGGCTATTTGGGATTGAGCCTGGAGAGGATGATAATGCTGGTGAAGAGCTTGTAGAGGCTAGGAGAATACTGAGAGGACCCTGTAGAGGTGTACAATAATAGGTTGAGAAGAAGCCTGGAGAGGCTGGGAAATAATATTGGTTGGTGTAGTGAGCTTGAGGAGGCTTTAGAAAAAAGAATACCTAGTGTAAGTGTGCTTAGTCTTAGTGGAAAATCCTGCATGTGTAGGTGTTGGATGTAGCCCAAGGTTAGGGTGAACCAGTAAATTTTCCTGTGTGTTGTATCCTTCTTTGCTACTTCTCGTGTTTTTGTCTTTGCTGCATACATGCTTTAAGTGTTGAAAAATCTTTTTTTTTTTTTTTGCATAATTTTCACTTTGGTCAGTTGAAAAGATTTTTCAAACAAGTTTTAATATCCAAAAGTAGCATTTGTTTTTCACTAACAAAGAAAATCAAATTCTATTTTAAAATAGAATTTGTTGTTTTGAAAAACAATTTTAAGAAGCAGCTTCTCATTACATAAACTTGGTGAATATTATTGTTATTAATTATTTATCCAAATACATAAGAAGGATATCCTTGCTCCTTACCAAGCTTCTGAAATCCAAGCATCAGCTTGAGAAGATAAAATTAGAAGATTGATTTGTTTGTGCATAAAAAGTCCAAAGATAGTTTGTGTGTCACTATTAAACCCTTTCTAGTGCCCAACTAATCCACTTCAGCTTTTGAATATACTTATGGCACAAAGGGTATTTTTGGGCTTTTGGTTAATTTTAAAATTAATATGGGATGCAGGTTGGAATATATGGGGTGGAGGAACCATAGGCCATCTTTCAAATGTGACAAGGAGAATAGGAGATAGATTAAAACATGGCCCTACCATTACTTATATTTTTTTTTGTACAAACACTTTACTTATGTATAAAGTCAATAAATCAATAAAAAAAATTAACTAAAAATTTACTATAAGTAAATTAAAAATTCACTCTTAAATCATCCAAACATAACATTATAAGAAGTTGAACCTCATATGCAGAGCATAATTAGTTTAACCACTTCTTTCATTCAATGTATAAGTTGGTATGTCTTGTAGCATGCCAAATGTAAATTGGATCAGGCTCACAGTGTTAATATTACAATAGTAGCAAGTAGGTGGCTTTGGATCAAGGGGATATAGTAGGGAGTTTTGTTTTAAATTGATATTCTATGTTCCTTGCAATGGTCTTGAGATCTGTGGCATGCAAGTTTTTCTTCTTAAATTTTGTGGTGCTATTGTATGATTGTGTGCATACCTTGTGCTACAATCAACATGTTTCAAATTAATACTAGTGAAAATTTATTTAGCCATTTAAAAAAAATGTATAAGTAGGTATGAAAGTTAAAGTAACACAGCATAAGGTTAATTGTGTTAATTTTATATTATTATATAATATTGACATTAAATTATGTATTAGTCATTAAATTAATAATTAGTATAATATATAATATATAATTATTTATATATGTAATATATTTGAATTAAATTAATATGTATATATAATATGTGCGGGGTGGGGTAAGTACTATAGTACCAATAACGGCACCCATCTCCATTAAAATTTACGGGTAAATACCCGTCCTATACCCATTTCCATTAAAATTTGTGAGTAAATACCCATCATATACCCATCTCCATTAAAATTTACGGATACTTACCCTACCTATTTGTAAATATTTTTGCGGCTATATATAGGGTCTAGATATACTTGTCATCCCTATTGATACCCCTATTTGCTATTCAAACCTCCCAAGACGACATTGGTATTATTTGTATTGACAAAAATGCTCGACAAAAACATAAGCTTATCTTTATTATGTATAATGTAATAAAAAATAAATGAGATAAAAGTAAGATAAAAATATAAATAAATATAATAAGCTATCCATATAACAAGTAATTATCCTCTTCATCGTAAATAAATTTAGAGTACCTACTTACAACTAGAGGTGGGCAAATGGGCCTGGGCCCGCGGACTAACCCGTTAACCCGCAGCCCGTACGGTATACGGACTGCGTTTTTTCGAGTCCGTTTAAAATGCGGGCTTTTTAGCCCGGCCCGTTTAACCCGCGGGCTAAACGGGTTTTAACCGCGGGTTAAACGGGCAACCCGCGGGTTTTTTTTTTTTTTTTTTTTTTTTTTTAAATTTAGGATGTTGTTATTTAAATATTCAATGAACTATCTATTTGTATTATATTTGTGTACATTTAAAATTTGCACTTGACTTGTTTAGATCTAGACTTGACACACTTGACAAATTAATTACTTTTTATATGGTTGGTGATATAATATTTTGATTTAGTATTGATTGAGTCGTGCTTGAGTATTAATTGATTTGTGTATATCAAAACCTTTGATATTGATTTTGTGATAGGTGCCGCTATATATGTATATAAACTTTTTTGGCCTTTTTTTTTTAAAAATGAAATATTTAAAAAATGGTTAAATTTTAGTTTAAAAAATTAATTTTTCAGTTTTTTAAAAAAAAAAAATTATTTGCGGGCCGGCCTGTTTAGCCCGCGGGCTAAACGGGCCGATTACGGGCTTGAAAAATCCGAGACCGTTTTTAATGCGGGCTAAACGGACGGGCTAAACGGGCGGGCCGACCCGTTTGCCCACCTCTACTTACAACACACACTAACTTTTTTTCTTGAATATTCGCAACCAAATATCCAAAAACAACATCCCCAAGAGCCAACCCAACAGACGCCCCTGCCAAAATAATCCATTTAGGTATTTCTTTTTTGTTAGACACACTAATGTGGCAATTTTAAAAACAAAATACAGTAATTTGACACAAACGCCCTCAACAGCCAACACCCAGGCCACCACCAAATTACAGTCAAAGGACCTGTCAAAATTTAAATAACAAACTTTTCCGTCAAATTATTCAAACCATCAAAATATTACAACGTAGAAAGAAGAGAGACACAGAGAAAACGTGCGCGTGGTTGGTGACGGACGCTGGTCGTCCCCCCCAAGCATGGCTCGTTGTCCTGGGGCGGCAAACCTCTGCTGCCTCTTCATCCACGATGACCCGTCCCCGCCGGAGACCCTCGGCATCCTCGCCTTCGACGCCGCCAAGACCATGTGCCGCCTCATCTCCCTCTACAACTCCCTTGACCACCACGAAATCCTCCACCTCCGCCGCCACGTCATAAGATCCAGATCGGTCTCACGTCTCAATTCCCGAGACGAGTGCTTCCTCCTTACCCTCGCCTGCGCCGAGCGCCTCGAGGACCTCAACCTGGCTGCCGCCAACGTCGCCCGCCTCGCCGCCCGCTGCTCCGACCAAAATCATGCAAGCTTCGAGGCCGTGGACGCCCGGAAACTCGAGTTCGGAACAAAGGAGGTGGAGAGGAAGATCGAGAACATGGAGAAGCTCGTGTGCGCCACGCGGAGCCTCCACAAGGCGATGGAGTCGCTCACGGAGATGGAAGCTTCCGAGAGGAAGATGCAAAAATGGAGAACCATTAGGGCAAACCACGGCCTCAAGGTGAAGGTTGAATGTTTTAATGATAGGATCATGTTTTATAGGAGACAGGTTATATATTTCAAACAAGTGTCGCTTTGGAACCAGACATTTGATAAGGTTGTCGGGCTCATGGCGAGGATTGTTTGCATTGTTTACAATAGAATATGTTCCGTTTTTGGAACCTTTGTCACGGGCAATGTCAGACGTAGAAATCAGAATCACAACAACAACAACAACAACAACGGCATCGTTCGACGACCTATTTTCGAGAACAGTTGTTGTCGCGTGGAGCATCGCGAGTTGTATAGGACGAACCTTTGCATGTTCGACCAAACCGAGGAGGCGTTGAAGAAGCGCGCGTGGGGGTGTTGTTATGCGAAGAGGAGTGCTGCTAGTGGCGTTTTCCGGTTCCACCACGTGCCGCCGAGGGACAGCGGCGAGGTGGCGAAGAATAACCGCGTCATGCGGCTGGCGCCGGCGACGACGGTTGGCGGGGCGGGGCTTTCGATAAGGTACGCGAATGTTATTTTGTTGGCGGAACGATGCATGCACGCGCCCGATGCCGCGATTGGAAACGACGCGCGTGTTGCGTTTTATGACATGCTGCCGGGGAGGTTGAAGGTGAAATTGAGGGCAAAGTTGAAGGGAGAGTGGTTGGAATGGAAAAAGTTGGAGGGTGGAGAAGAGGGGCATTTAGCGGTGGCGACGCGGTGGCACGAGGCGGCGGCGGAGGTGATGGAGATGTTGGTGCCGGTGGCGCATGACATGGTGAGGTGGCAAGCGGAGAGGAACTTGGAGAAGCAAAAGTTTGAGACCAAGCCCACGGTGTTGTTGTTGCAAACGTTGCATTACTCGGATTTAGAGAAAGTGGAGGAGGCCATTGTGGAGGTCTTGGTGGGGTTGAGTTATATGTATTGGAACCAAAAATTATGATGGTTTTAGCTTTTTTCATTCAAATTTCATTTACTTGATTCTTTTTTAATTTGTAGTTATTTTACACTAACAAGTGTGATGAGTGCATGTTTGTTGCCTTTTGCATGTACCACGTGAAATATGTCTATAGAATTCTGTGTAGAGATCTTGAGTTTGTGTCGTTAGAGACAATGAAATTATCAAATTGATAGGGATGGAATTATCAAATTCTAGATCATTATCAAGAGGTGAATTTGCTACAGTATCTTGATTAATGCACAGGTGGCTACATTTGATCATGTCCTTGGGCTTGTTGATGGGACAATATTGTGGAGTGGAGGTTGTAAAGAATAAACTACGATATGTTTGGGTTAGTGAATTTTTATAACCCAGTCGTAATTGACGAATCAAATCTTTTAATAATGCTAATATTGTGTGTGATTCTTAATCGGGCTTTTTTAGCTTTTGAGAACAAAATTTCAAAGTACATCTCCAAGTGTTACTAAAAATGAATTTTGTTTTGGGTTTTAGACTTTCACTTATTAACTTGTGAGTTGTTTAAATTCATTATCATGTCTCTCACAATTGATCTACCTTTTTAAATTGCCCATGCTGATTCCGTTATATCACTTATATGTAGAGTGTGTCATGTAGTAACTCATAATTTTGTCATCCTTAAATGACGTATGGTTTATTGGACATATTGAAGAATAAGTACTATTTGGCATGTGTTCCATAAAGTTTTTGTGTAATTGCATTGGGATCCACAATCATGTCCATTTTCTTAAACCTTTCAATCGGATAACTCCAAATAGGAAATGGTTTGGATCCCAAATGAGCTTTATTATTGAAAAATTAAAAACATCTAATCAGTTTCATTTTCATCTTATATGTATCATGTTTTTCTTTTTTATCACAGTCACTTATAATATTTATTTATTTTTCTATATTTTTTTTTCTTCTTATATCTCTCTTCTTTCACCCCAATCCACTTCGTTTGGGATGAACGTAAATCAGGACCCTTTATTATTAAAGGGATTGATTTGTGTGGAGTTCCATCCTTTTTTATTGTCATTTGCATCCTCAACACTAGTACTTGTAATAACATCAAAGCTTTTATGATCTTTACACATGTATTTATTTACAATTTTTCAAAATATAAAACTATCATGATACAACTGCAACCGCGATCGCAACCATAATATAAACGAGTTATTCATGGCGAGGTATTGACTGGGCATGGTGAGAGTAGTCACAATTAAAAGTTATGATTTCAAGCAAAAGTTACAAAAGAGTTTTTGTCTAATTATTATTTTATATTCTTCAAAGAAAATTGCTTTTTTGTACATAGTGAAACAATAAAAAGTTGCTCCTTTTTATTTTGGATATATTTTTCAAATATATATATATAAATGATCAGAAATAAAAATAATTATATACAATAGCACATATGTTATTAATTTTTTATATTCAAATAATGAAATTGCTTTTCAATCATCTAATCTAAATCAATAGCTACGAGTTTTGGGTCTTGACGGTAGTTGAGGGCAGCTTAATTGGTTTATGGTTTGCTGGTGGCGATTTGATCTTGTAAAGAATTAAATAAAATGAATATAAGATTAAACAATCAAAATTTCAAGTTTTATTATATCTAGTCAATTCAAAAGAAGCCCAATGCACATGCCTCTTTGACTCGTTTACGGCATAGGTTGTTGTATCGTGTGTTCGTATTCCAAGTTAATGACGTTGAATGCTGAAGCTGACTCAATAGTTTTGGTACGTGCTTCTAATAACAAAAATGATCTCGGCATACCTTATATACTATTTAATATCTAATGAGATAAAGAAATATTAGAGAAAAAAACATATAAATATGATAAGTGATATATATGATACAATAGAAAGAAAAAAAATAGAAAAAAATGATAAGTGTTGATAGGATATTTGTAATTAAAAGATGTCTAAATATTAAAATAATTACTATTACAGATGATCCTTGGAATCATTCTTGGACCATAAGCACTTGTCTGTCTATTATTAGTTACTGGTTGCTCTAAGAAATTGAGGTTTTCATCCAGTTGGACCATTTGATGTTGAATAACGTGAGAAGAATCGTGAAGAAATTTCCAACCTCGATAGGGATCGGAAGATTCGGTGGGAGGGTTAAACGGTAAGTCACTTGTGTTACTTTCTCTAAGATTTCAAAAGGCCCATAAATCTTAATTTAACTCACACCTATCAACTCTTAAATTACTCATTATTATTGGATATATAGTTAAAGGGAATCGGGTTGGCTCATTACATGTTGTTTAAAAAGTAAACTAACTCAACTCACTTTATTTTTATGAGCCAACAAATAACTATCTAACTTTCGGGAATTGGTGAGTTGAGTGGATCAACTCATAAATAAACTCACAGGTTGACACACCTAATTTAAGAAAATAAAAATAAAAGATATTAAAAAATAGAAAAACATAAGAGGTGAAGAATGCTATTTTTTCTATGAGCTCTTATAAGTCTCTGGGCCAGATGGATTTTAGCCCATATTCTTTCAGACTTATTGGGAAACTGTGGGAAAAGACATTTGGGAGATGATAGCTCATGCGTTTTCCTTAGGAGATACTATTAATCCTTCCTTAACAGAGACTCTCATTATTTTGATTCCAAAGGTAGATAATCCTATTTCTTTGAAGGATTTTCGGCCGATTAGCCTCTGTCCTTCTTAAAGCTATCTCCAAAGTTTTTTTTTTTCTCATTAGACCTCATTTAGATGACCGTTGCTTCCTGCACCTCCAAAAATTGTTTGGGACACCTCCATTACATTCCGGAAAGCCCAATCCGGAATGTAAATTACATTCCGGATTGGACTTTCCGGAATGTAATGGAGGTGTCCCAAGCAATTTTTGAAGATGCAGGAAGTTTTACCCCATTTAGATTCATTGACTAGTCCTTTCTTTACTAAGATTGTGTCCACTTCTTGATGGGCTACTACTTCCTGCACCTTCCCGCACCCCCTTTTCTGCTTCCTGCAGCCCCTAAAAACCCAAAAGAGACCAATATACCCTTTGCCTCTCCCAAGCCCCAGCTCCACCCAATACCCCCGCCGACCCAAACACCACCATCGCAGCCACCGAAAACCACCGTCGCAACCGAAGAAGGCGCAAAATGCTGTAATCAGAGAAAAAACCACCATGTTACATATTCTGGAAAGGTTTTTCTGGAATGAATTTTGTTTTCTGGAAAACCCTTTCTGGAAAAAAAAATTCATTCCGAAAAAGCCTTTCCAGGAAAAAAAATCATTCCGGAACACCCTTTCCAGAAAAAAAAAATCATTTTGGAACCCCATTCTAGAAAAAAAAAATACTTCCAGAACCCCCTTTCCAGAAAAAGAAGTTCATTCCGGAACACCCTTTCTGAAAAAAAAAATTATTCTAGAAACCCCTTTCCGAAAAATAAATTTCATTCCAGAAAGGAGTTTTCCGGAAAAGGGGGTGTATATAACAAAAACAGAGTGTAGGAAGTAAAAGACAGATTTTAAATATTTGTTATTTTCCGGAAACTTGTTTCCAGAATGATTTTTTTTTCTAAAAGGGGTTCCAGAATTTTTTTTTTTATGGAATGGAGGTTCCGGAATGAATTTTTTTTCGGGAATGGAGGTTCTGGAATGAATTTTTTTTCCATAAAGGATGTTCCGGAATGATTTTTTTCTGGAAAGGGGGTTCCGGAATAAATTTTTTCTGGAAAGGCTTTTCTGGAAAACAAAATTCATTCAGGAAAAGCCTTTCCAGAAATATATTACGGTGGTGATTTTTGGTTGAATTTATGGTATAGTGTGGTCGCGAGGTGGTGCTGGGTGGTCGAGGGTGGTTGGAGTGGTGGTGTTTGGTGGTGGGTGCAATGGTATTGGGTGGTTGGGTGGAGGTGGGTGGCAAGGGTATTTCCTGTTTGATTGGGTGGGTGCAGTAAGCAAAAAGTGGGTGCAGGAAGTAATAGCCTTCTTGATGAACCTTCATATTGTTGGGCCCATGGTATCGCTATTCTTTACGAGCCCAACAGCAATTATGATCTTATGATTTATCTTCTAATGTATGTTCTAAATTCGCCGCACCCTCTAATCCATGTCAGCCATATGTTCCATATTCCTTCGATCTCCCCTTAATTACAATCTCACCATTAATCGTACCATCCATATCAAGAACTTGCTTTTGACGATAGAATAACTCCAATAACTCTTTTTTTTTTTATTTGTAAACCTCATGCAGTTATTGTCCATTAATTGTTTAGGAACAAATTATTTTTAGAAATAATCATATTTAAAATAAAAAAAAAAGATTTCAGAAAACTCTAAAAGAATAAGTAATTATTTCTTTAAAATAAATTGAATCAAATTTATATACACTTAGTCTCCTCCTCAAAGTCGTAATCTATGGATATAGGTATTTGATTGATCAACAATCAAGCGGGAGGAACATGTTGACAATGCTAATTCTTTTTAATCTTCTTCCTATACAAATGAGAAGATTGACACCAGACCTTAGGAAGTGAAGCTACGCTTATGCTTGAATAAATAATGTTTTGTCATGTGATCAAATTTTATTTTGTTTCCTTGTTTCTTCATGCTAATATGCGTAATGTGTAGTATTAAATTGGAATACTTTTAAATGTTAGAAAATTTGTGTGTTATTAACAACTATATTTTTAAGGTTTTCCCTAAAAAAATTATTTTAGTTGTGCTCACGTTTCTCTGTGGTAAACATGCATACAATATTATAGAACTTGATGAATTTAGAAGAGCCACAAAAAACAAGCATAATTTGGTCTATATAACCCTCTCCCTCCAACCTTCCGGAAGGCTTTAGAATCTTGCGCTAAAATTTTGGACTCTTATAGTGGTCCATGTGCTGTTGATATATATACCTATGCGTGCATGAGTTTGCTAGTTCATATAGCTAGAACTTTTTTCAATTTTATATACGATGCGATAATATCTTATCTTTTGAACACAAACACTTGATAACTTTGCTTATGTTTTTAAATTGAAAAAATAAGACATATGCACTGTCAGAGTAAAATGTGTTTTTAAACAGTCATTCAATCATAAATCATCATATATGATATATTTAAAGAAAAAAAAAACTATCATATATGATAGATTTGTTAACTGTAATAATAATTACATTACAAGTCAGACTAAACATGATTTTTAATTGATTGGTAATATAAAATTATAACACTCATAATACATACCCATTAAACTCTTTTAAATATGTGAATTCCTGCTGCTTCTAGGTACATGTTAATTTTTAAGGCATCAAGGCACAGTCCACAGTTTGACTCCTGAATACTATTAATTATGTTCCTCTTATGCAAATTCAGCTTTGTGGTAACCTATCCAAAAAGAACTTACCAGGAAAATGCTAGCACTTTTAAATTAAAGGTGCTAAGCACTTCCAAAAAGATTAAAAAATGGCATACTTTAAATTCAGGTTACTGCCAAGAGGAAGGCTGACTAAGATTGCAAAAAGTTGTGCTCGAACTATCCAAGCACCACACCTAATAATCATCCATTCAATTCCATCACCCAAGGGAACTGATTCCAAACAACCTCATGAGCTCATTTAACATATTTTTTAAAGTTAAAGTACTATAACACTGAAATAGCGACTAATATTATATGTAGTAAAAATAATTAATCACTAAAAAATGGGACCAACTTCGGTCTCAAAGGATATTTAACTTAAGCATATCTTGCTTGAATGAAGTTTTATGCATACATGAGCTAGTTTAATCTGTTTTAAGACATATTATATCTGGGCCACTGGAACGATGTTTTGTCCCCTGCATTCGACTACGTTTTGTAGCTAAATGATTTTCTAGGTTTGGTTTAAATGTTTCTCTTTCTCTATGTTTAGGGTGGTTTGAATTGTTCTATAAACATGGGAAGGACAGAAAAATTATTAGATAGTTTCTGACCACCACCTATTTATGATTCTGATATATCAATATCTATGAATATGTGTTTAAGTTTTTTAATTTATAAAAAAATTAATAATATTTAATTACGTGTCATATAAAAATTAGTCGAGACTATAGAAGTAATAGTTTGAATCACCTAATAATTTCTCGGAAGAATGACAATTTATGAGTTGGACTTTGGAGCAGAGTAGGTAGAGACATGACTGGAAAATTTTATATTGTAACTAGTTAATATCCATCAAGCTGCTGAGGAAGGCTGAAATGCATGATTTTGATTAAATCCTGCAGAAAATTATTGTTGGTATTATTTTACCTTTTGTGGAATTAAAATGCTGGTATCGGTTGACACATCAAGCATAATGGTTCAGATGAAACCACACTGGAACATTGATGATTGTTATGGGCAGAAATATTTTATCCATGAGCATTGAATGACAAGTTGTCAAAAGATGTCACATTGTCACGCAGAATAAATTAATGCATGTGACTTCAGCATTTTATATTAATATTAATTTTAAGAATTTATAGGAAATAGATGTTTCTTTCCCATTGGATGGTTAGTTGTGTTCCAGGAGTGAACATTCATTATCACCAATTGCTCATATTATATGTACAAAAGATGAGCACTGAACATCTTAATAAACATCTTCAGGTACAGAATGTATTCTATTGGATTTTGTAGAAAACAGTTAGTGTCTAGTCAAAATTATATAATCAATCGTATATAATAATTGTCATTTGGTTTTGCTAAACTCATTTTCCTGGAACAGGACAACCAGGATATAGATAAGGTTTATACACTGGTTTGGTTACTTTGCTTCCTCAGGCTGAGATTTTTAATTCCAAGTTGTTTATGTTTTGGCATGTGATTCTAATTTATAGGGTTGAGATCGATTGGTTATTCGGTGGTAGACAAATTTCTATGTAAATAATTAGATTCTTATGACTTGGAGCTTCTTCCATTGTTAATTAGAACTAAGAATAAATTCATGGATTCATCATTAATTTTTTTTTTTTTTTGGCAAAAAGGTGAGCAATATGATGGCAGCTGCCCCAACAGTGCTGGCACCGCAACCATCAACCAAAAGCACACCTAAACTTCATTAAAATAAAAAGAGATTACAAAGAAACATGGGGGACATGTACCAAAATCCATGAGGTATCATCTGAACCTATACATAGGAAGAGTCAATCTATTTCGGTAGAAATCATGCTTAATGAAAGAGGGAATAAGATTCCACCACAAAAAACCTTGAATTCTAGTACCATGAGAGGCAAGTTTATCTGCACAATTGTTTCCCTCTCTGTAAATGTGAGTATATTTGAAATTCATATTATTAGTTAGAGCTAAACAGTTAAGCTATCTATTTCTAATTCTCCAAGGAACCAAGTTAGGATTTTTAAAAGCAGAGACAACTAACATTGAATCGCATTCTAGCCAAAAGTTATGCCAACCTTTTTGAAGAGCTATTTCAATAGCAAGAATGGCTCCCATTGATTCATCATTAATTTATTCTCATACGTTTTTGTTCTATAAACTCATAAATTTCTAAATAAAATAGCTTTTCATTTGTGTTCTTTTTAATCTTTTCAATAAAACCTCTACAAAATAATCTTTCAATTTTTTGCATAGCCCATTGGATAGCTTTTTTTTTTTTTACCAACTTTGTATAGCTTATTAAGAACTTATTTTCTGTCTAATTTTAAATATTCAGAATTCAAATTCAGAAACTACTAAAATTGAGGTTAATGGCCTATAATATACGCAGCAGTCTACATAATAGCCGTTAGCCTGTCATGTTTCACCGAATGTTGTGGCACATGTGCTTGGGTATACTATATCCCTGGTCACTCTCCTGAAAAGATGGACAATTCTTAATAATTTTCCTCTCTTTAAACGGATATTTGTTGTGAAACTGGATGGTTCATGCTTGCCTTGACAGCTATATTAGTACCATCGGAGTGGACTTTGTAAGCATTTGTATCCTCCTTTCAACTTTTTTTTGTTTTTTAATTTTACATAGCCTCCATTCAACCTTATTGAATTTAGGCTTAAACATAATTTATATAAAAAAAATATGATTTTGGTTCCCAAAAATAGGGTCATTTTGGTTTTGATCCTTTAAAACACGTTTTACTAAAAAGAACTATATATGACTGTCATATCAAAATCCTTAATGATGTGATAACTTACTAGGCTACTAAGACCATCTTTATCCGTGTATCTTGCACGGTATCTGATGAAAACGTTCCGGTGCTGATTTTGAAAACCCCGTTAAAGCAGAATCATATCCATTTGCAATTTTCATTTCAGGAACGTTTCTATTTTTCTATTTGGTGGGCCAATCTATTTTTTTTAAAAAAAAAAAAAAATTAAAGTAGCCGTTGTTACGCGAAAATGATGAGAACATTGTTACCGTTTTATTGGTAACGTTATATACAGTGTTATTTTGAAAAAAATTTACCGTTAATTATTTAAATATTAATATTAGTATGTATATAAATATGAGTAACATGAAATTTTTTTTTACACAATCATTCTTCTCAAAATTCAATCTCATCCAATTTTTTTACTCACACATCCCAAATTCTCAACTTTCTCTTTTTATTTATTTTCATCCAATGGATCCAAACCAATTCAATCTCAACCATTGGTTAAATTTCATGCAAAATTATCAATATCCAACCAATCCAAATTTTCAAAATCCTTCACTTCCACAAAACCCACCACCAAATCCACAAAATAATCCAAATATGACGAATTTTCAATTTCCTGTCCTCCCATTCCCCTATCAATTTCCCATGTTTCAATCACCACCAATTAACCCCACCACGGATCATGGCACTTCTATGGATACTGGTGAAGGGCAATCTTCTGAAAAAGATCAAGAAACACCATCTGAATCTCAAGCTTCGCTATTTTTCACTCAAATTGAGTTGGATAATATTGCGCTCGATGAAGAAGAAAGAGAAACACCAACTGAAACACCAAAAAAAATGTGGTTCACCATGGATGAAAATTTACTTCTCGTCCAGTCATGGCTAAATGTTTCTAAAGATGCAATTGTGGGGAATAACCAAAGTAGACGTGTTTTTTGGTCAAGGGTGAAACATAATTACAATGAGGAGCGTGGTGATTTGGAAGCGAGGGAAGCATCACAGTTGAAATCTCGATGGCAAAAGTTGAATCAAGCACTTCAAAAATTTTCAGCGTGCTACAAACAAGCAAACCAAAGAAAGAAAAGTGGTAGCTCCGAGGTTGACATCATGAGCGATGCATATAAAATTTATTTTCAAAATGTAGGCAAACAATTCAAATTGGAGTATGCATGGCACGTGGTGAAAAACCAACCTAAATTTAGAGATCAATTGTTTGAAGGAGCTAATAAAAGAACAAAGGTTTCTGCTTTTAGAGCTTACTCATCCTCCTCTAATCCGGATACACCATCAAGTTACGACTCAGGTTCACCAACCATGGTTCGTCCAATGGGAACAAAAGCAGCAAAGAGAAAGGCAAAAGCAAAATCAAATGAAACATCTTCTGCCTACATTGATCTAACTGCACTGGGTGATACACAAAAGTCAAAAGCAAAAGCAATGGAAGATTTGGCACGTGCCAAGCTTGATCGTAACAAGTTGAAGGAGAAAGCGTTGAGCATTAAGGAGAAAGAACTCGAGTACCAGTTCAAGATAAAGGAGAAAGAGCTCGAATTGGAGGCGAAGGTCAAGGAGAAAGATTTGGAAATTCAAATCCTCTTCAGAGATACATCTACTATGAATGTTACACAACTACGAGACCATGAGAAGTTGTGTTACAAAATTAGAGAAAAATATGGACTTCTGTAATGATGTTAGTGAAAGTAGTTGTGTTTGTTTTTATTAAGTCATTTTTATAAATTATGTCATTTTAATTAATTATGTAATTTTTATTGATTATGTCGTTTTAATTAATTATGTAGTTTTTATTAATTATGAGATGAATTATGTTAAGTTTTTATTATTTTGTTATATTTTTACATGTAATTTTAGAAATTAATTTGTTGGTCAAACTAGCCGTTACTAAAACTAGTCGTTGGTCAAGCTAGCCGTTACTAAAACTAGTCGTTATTCAAACTAGTCGTTATTCAAACTAGTCGTTGGTCAAACTAGCCGTTATTAAAACTAGCCATTATTCAAACTAGCCGTTATGTTGTTTGTCTTTATATATTCTTCACATGTAACATGATTTTTCATATCTCTCATTTGTGCAAACAAGTTTCATCTTCTCCTCAAATTCTCTCAAAACTATCAACATCTATTGTGTTTCTTGCAATGGACTCTAGTGATTCATCCTTTGACGAGGATCTTGAAGATGAAATCATCGAAGATTTCATAAATGATGACTACGAAGAACTTCTCGACAAATTCATAATGGAGAGGCTAATGAAACAACAAGCCGCTACGCCTACGCATAGACGTAGACGAATCCACATAGAAAGGAGTCGTGAAGAAGGGCATGCTCGATTGTTCAATGACTATTTCTCCAACAATCCAGTATATACAGAGGAGCAATTCCGACGAAGATTTCGAATGCGAAGGGATGTCTTCCTTCGCATTGTACAAGCCCTCGGCAATCATGATGAGTATTTTCAAATGAGGGTTGATGCAACTGGAAGAGTGAGTCTTTCCCCGTTGCAGAAATGCACTGTTGCTATTCGTATATTGGCATATGGATCACCTGCTGATAGTGTTGATGATTATGTGCGAATTGGCGAAAGCACAGCATTGCAATGCTTGGATAAGTTTGTAAGGGGTGTCTATGATATATTTGGATCTGAATACTTAAGAAGGCCCAACAATAATGACATTCAACGCCTACTACAAATCGGGGAGAGACGTGGTTTTCCAGGTATGTTAGGTAGCATTGATTGTATGCATTGGGTTTGGAAAAATTGTCCAGTAGCATGGAAAGGTCAATTTACTCGTGGTGATCATGGAAAGCCCACAATCATGCTTGAAGCAGTGGCATCACAAGACTTATGGATTTGGCATGCATTTTTTGGGGTTGCGGGTTCAAACAATGACATCAACGTGCTAAATCAATCTCCTGTGTTTAATGACATTTTAAAGGGACAAGCCCCTGCTGTACAATATACGGTGAATAGAACCCAATATAGCATGGGGTACTATCTAGCATATGGTATTTATCCGGATTGGGCAACAATTGTCAAGAGCATCTCAATGCCACAAGGCGAGAAAAGAAAATTGTTTGCCCAACGTCAAGAAGCAGCAAGAAAGGATGTGAAGCGTGCGTTTGGAGTGCTTCAAGCTCGGTTCACAATTGTATGTGGCCCTGTGCGTGCTTGGCATATGGACACAATCAAGCATATATTATATGCATGCATCATATTGCATAACATGATTGTGGAAGATGAACGACACACATACGTTGGTCATTTTGATTATTCTTATGATCATCCCAACAATGATGATGTGTCCACAGCTGACATACGTAGTGGTCCTTATCCGGATATTCAACCATACCTACGAAGAAGAGCAGAAGTTCATGATAAGCAACGTCATCATCAACTCCAAGCTGACCTTGTGGAGCATATTTGGGAACGTTTTGGGCGCGATAGACCACAAAATTAATTATTATTTTAATTATGTAATTTTATTATCATAATGTCAGTTTTTAATGTTGTGATAATTGTGTGATTTGAGCTATTTTCATAATTTTAAATAAAATTTTACTTAATTATGTTTTTTGTATTATCAAAAAATATTTTTATAACCGTTAATTTTTATTTTGTATTATATGCATGCAAGATATTTTATGTTATGATACAAAAATGATTTTCATATTTTTAATTATATTTTTTAAATATTTTATAAATAAGATAATTATAACATAACATAATAAATTATTGATAAAATTAAAGATGTGAATTGTTTTGTGAGACCCAAATAGGAACCTAAATAGAAGTATTGGGTTGGAGAGAATGAGAACTTTTGAGGTGCTTGTCTTGGAAAGAATAAAAATGAATGATGTGTATATGTGGGACCCATTTAAGAACCCAAATAAAAGTATTGGGATGGAGATGCTCTAACCTTACTATTATCAGTTAACACTTTACTTGACAGCGGCAATAAAAACCAAAAATATTAAATTTTACAAGGACTAAAATCAAAAGTAAATTTTTTAAAAGACCAAAATCAAAATAATTCTATTTTTCAGGGATCAAAATCATATTTTAATCTTAAACTATTCAAATGGCAAATGTGTAAATTTTTGTGTATGAATTTGTAAGAGTAATATTGATTCTTGTTATGAAATTTATATTCAATTGGCAAATGTGTAAAGTTACTAAAGTATTCCACTGAAAGAGTAACATTGATTGTTATTATTTTGTTTTTTGAGTTATATAATGTGGTTATTTATATTGAATAAAATAACTGAAAATTTTAGTTCTAATTTAATTATTAATGAATTCAAGCATTTAAAGAAACATAGAACAATACTTTAAGTTAATATAATTTTGTTTTTGTCAAAACAAAGTGATTTTTTTAATACTAATAGTTGTATTGTATTGTGTATTCACTTTTGTATTAATGACAATTATAGTGTGTGTGTGTCTATATATGTGTGTGTCTATATATATATATATAGAGAGAGAGAGAGAGAGAGGACATATTATATGAGAGGAAGTTATCTTATATGAGAGTAAGAGGGTTAAATCTGGACCATATAATCATTCATGGAGGGTCAAGATTTAATGTGAAGTGACTACTTAAAAAGTCATGTGACTTTTTAAAAAACTCACATGACTTAGTGTGTTTTAATCTTGACCATTCAAATAAGATCTAGAGGTCAATATTTATTCCTCTCATTCTCATATAAGATAAGTCATCTCACTATATATATATATATATAAAGTACAAATTAATACAATTATATGTAAGTTTGAATTTTGATTATATGAATATCATTTTCTATTTTGGCCTCCTCAAAATTATTGGTCATGCTCCGTCACTGGAGCTAAAGTCCTAGCTAAATATTTCCCATTTTGTGTACAATACAAAGTTTCATAGGATCCTCACCATGAGGAGAATTATTTGTAAAATGTTTAAGCAATATTGCTCAAAACATGTTACAGATATGCTCACCAAGGTGACGAAGGCTCAAAAGAAACTTGTTTGGATGAGGGGCAAGGCATGGGCTAGTTTTGTTGTCTATTGGGATAACGAGGCCTTTCGGAGTTCCTTTGCCCAAAACAGGACCATCCGAGCTTCGACCAAAGACAAGGTACTCCACACTGCAAACCATAGGTCTCATCATGAGATGACATTACACACACATACACATAGGTATTGACATCCGCTCTAAGAAGACATGTAAGTTGTGAATCATATATATTATTTTTATACAACGTAGTTGTCCAACAAAATGAGTATCTTACTAGTTTATGTTTACTGAGATTGAACAAAAGGACTTTCAACAACATTTTAGCCAAATGACACACTAAGTCAATAAGGTGAGATTGTCCTCTACTTATATACGTTATCTTGGCTTGTATATTATTTTTGGTATCATCAAGTGAAGATAATAATCTTGGTCATGACTATTTTATTAATAAATATTTTATTTACCAAATGTTTATAATCTATATCTGTAAATAAACTTTCAAACTAAATATTGAGACTCAATCACTCGTTAGCCTATTAGTAATATGAGTAGTAGGGCTATGTTATGGCTAAGATATGTCCCAGATTCGCCTAACAAGGAAGACATGAATCAGTACACAATTTCATTGTCATTTTAAGTGACACATAATTTAGGATGACAATTTTGTTCGAGACTTTAACGGGAATTGTTATATTTAAAATTTTGAGTTTAGAGACTTTTTTTTTTTTTTTGGACCGAAATAAAAGTTAAAACAATACAATTCTCTGAAACAAATTTAAAATTAAAGGTGAAAATAAAGTGGTATATCCGACACATAAATCAATCCATAAATGTACAAGAACTTAGAAAAATAAATGAAAAAGTTTAAAGGAAAGCAGTTAGATGTAAGACAGTTTAAAAGTAGATTTTAAAATGTTCAATGAAATTAAAATGTGTTTAAAGAGAAGAAGATTCAAAAGCAATAAAAGAAGAAGAAGAAGAAATGCAATAAGGCAAGAGGAGGGAATAAAAATTGAGAGGCTGCCGTGTTCCTCACCCAAGCGGTTGGTGTAACTAAGATTTTTTGCCCAGATTTTATCATCTTTGGTTTGTTCATGAAGTGACATTCTCCATTATGGTCGGTTAGATAATTCCTAATTGGACCCATCCCATCACTGGCTATTGACTTGTATAGCTTAATCAGTTAATTGTGTTGTATTATATACATTGACTGTAACGCATCCTTTAAGTCTTAGAATGTTCTATATATGCAACTAGTGTCTAGTGCACTATTGCATTTGCAGTAATAATAGACAAAATAGCAAGTCATTAGTTTGAGGAAAACCATCGTCTTGACTCTCGATCATGACTGAACGGGGTGTTAGTCAAGTGACGATGAAATTTGGTTGGAACGATTGGTAATGGGTTTCTAGTGCATTTTATTTTGGAGTATTTCTTTTTCGAATATTTAATAATTTTTTGTCAATTTTTTTGGGAAATTAATAAATAAGTTATAAACCATAGGCATATATATCCTTAGTTGTTTTTATGAGTATATATATCCTTAGTTTATTTTAATCGGTGCCATCCTCTATATGACTTCTAATTTTCAATTTCACGGTAAGGAGTGTTAATTAGTGATGTATTCTTTCATAATCCTAAAAAAATATATACTTTTTCATATGTTCTTTTTAATATATATTTTTTATCAAATTTTTAATATATTTTTTATTATTGACTAAAATTTATTTTTTATTTTTTTGAAAACAAATACTCATATTATTTCTTCAATAATGATAGAGTGAATACGTGCTGGTATAAAATTAAAAACATGTCTACAAACATAAGATCTAGATACCCTTATCAAACAATGAACGATTTGATTAGCTTGACGGCGAACAACTTAATTGAAAAGTTTTGAAAGATATTTAGATCTTGATTGCATCTCCTTAGAATGCTGCCATATTCATTGTTTAGGAAATTCTTGGATTGGAGAGAGTCCACAACATGTTTACAATCTCTCAAAAACAATGTTGTCCATATCTAATTTCATCACCCACGAAATAGTTGTATGTAACGCCAAGACTTCTGCCACTAAAATTTATTTAAAAATTATAAAATTATAAGTTTAATTTATTAAATATGATGTGATATTCACATATTTTATAATTACTAATAAATTTCAGTGAATAATGAAAAATATATTTAAAAAAATGTTAAAAGTGTATTACTATGAAAAGCAGCCTTCTTCACAACCATAACCCTTGGGCTTTGCCCCCTGTAATTAAAAAAAAAACCACAACCATAACCCTATCAGGATGACGTGGATATAAGATAAGGCAGTGCGGCTTTAAACGTTATTTACTATACGTCCTTTTACTCCAAAATAAAAGAAGAAAATGTAGCGTGAATTGTTTAGGGCATTAAAACATCTATAACAATATAAAATGATAACCTCTTTTGCTTTCTTTCTACTTTTATTTAGACATCTTTATTCCTCAATTATTCTACTCTCTTTATGTCATAATTGATGTTTTAGCTCTCAACTGCACATTTTTATTTTTTATTTAACTTTTTTTTTCCCTTTTTTATGTTTTATCTAAAAAAATGTTGAGAGACACATTTCCCCTGATTATAACAACTTTGAGGCATAGTACTCAAGGTTTAGTCCCCAATATACATTCCTATACCCAAACTTCATATTTCCAATATACATTCCCCAATATACATTCCTATGCTGATAAAAAAAAAAAATATTTCTTCAATATGGAGTTAGCAAATGGGTTTGGAGTAAT
This sequence comes from Pueraria montana var. lobata, assembly GCA_026413185.1. NCBI lineage: Eukaryota > Viridiplantae > Streptophyta > Magnoliopsida > Fabales > Fabaceae > Pueraria > Pueraria montana. Next base: position 70,672,344 of record CM048650.1, on the reverse strand, counting down.
GCCCGAATTTTAAGTAATATTTCAAAGCTTAGACTAGACTAAGACAAAGGGAGAGAGATGTGGATGACTTGGAGACACTGTGTGTGTTATTTTAAAATTCCCTTACCTACCGCTACCCACTAGAATCTATTCGCCTCCAATAACAAGAAGCCATTTTAGAATCTATTCATCCCCACCAATTGTTCAATTGAATCAAAGAAGGCTGCATGGTTTTCATTTTAAAATTTCATTTTGGATTCAACTCAAGTCGTAGTTCACCTTATAAAAAAATAGTAAATAAGAAGATAAACCCATATTTTTCTTAATATATTTCTATTGGGTGCACATACATATCAGTCTTTCCCATTGGCACGACAACAGTTGAAATGAAAACATTTTATATTAATTTCATGATCGATAAGATTTGACTCAGGGCATGACTATTTGGAACATTATTGGGCAATAAGAATATCTTGATAATCAAAAGTAGCAAATCACCCGTTGGAAGTTTATTACTTTTTCTCACATTCACACTTGAATGTGCATAGCTCTCTCAATGGAATCACATAATCTTGTTATCGTAGAAAATGACGACAGGTTAGAGAAGGAAAATTTTAAGAAACAACCAAGTCAATGTTCTTTAGAATCTTGTTAGTGTAGAAAATGACGTTACAAACATTTGGATGGATAAAACAAGAATATAAAACATATCAGTTTTATGCTAAGTCCGTGTTCTTCACAGATCTTTCCTAAGTCTTTGTTTTATATTTCTAACAAACATTTGTTAGTTTTAGAGTTTAATGATAAATTATAATTTGTGAAAATTTGGGTGAAATTTTATTTTATTTTATTTAAGGTTAATTGTACTTTTTGTTTCCAACTTATAATTTTTTTTTCGAATTTTACTTTCAACTATTTTTTTTGCGCATTTTGTCCTTACTTTTCAAAATGTCGCAAACTTCATCCCTCTATCAATTGATTGTAAGTTCCATTAGTCAATCATTGATGTGACAATGTTGGTTGCAAAGGTGACACTCGAATGTTGACATCGCAATACATGTAGTGCTGATATGGATTGATGATATGACGATAATATGACACTAATGTGACATTGGGGCAAAATGTACAATATTGTAAAAATATAGGAGCAAAGTGTGTAACATTGTTAAAATATGATGCCAAAATTTACAATATTGTGAAAATACGAAGAAAAAAAGTGAGAAAATAATAAATGATAAAAATGTTGATATTTGTTGTCTTTGAATCTCCATGAACCATTCTAACTTATAAACAATTCCTTATCACAGACTAAACCATGTCATTGCCAATTACAAACTACCATTTGACCTCCTGTAATTCAATCCTACCACCCAAAGTCATGAATGCAAGCCCTGTTATACAATAAATAACATAAGTTTTTCAATTCTCAACATAAGTTATATATTTCCTTGCTAATAAATCATTTGCAGAAGAATTATGAAAAACTTGTTGTCAATTACAAAGTTCTATTGAAATAAGTTTATAAATATTCATTCTTAAATTATAGGTTAAAATATTATAACTAAGATTAAAAGCTTCATTTTCCTCAATTACTCAACTATTTTTATTTTCATATATAGTATAGTTCTTAACTCTATTCCTTTTAATTTATCTTTCTTTTATCTTTATCTTTAAATTAAATTTTAATTTTTTTTAAATTGTTAATAGTTAAAAATAACCTTATATTACAATTTTGAGTTATTTAGTGTAAATACAAAATATAATTTATATATTAAAAATATTTATTTATTTATTATAAATTTTAATTGTAAAAATAAATATAATTAGTAGAATAAATAATATATACACTAACAATGTAAAGATTTTTTTATGTTATCATCTAATTACAAACTATCATGCATAATAAGATTATTGACTTTTATATAAATTCCTTAAAAATCATGTCAATTTTATTTGATAAAATAAAATAAATTTTTCTACTAAACTAATTTTTTTTCTACTAGTAGGAACTGAATTCAAGTTTCAAGAGATTTACAATAACCCATACACAATGTTCAATCAACTAAGCTAGACCTCTTGGTTAATAATAAATTAAACTTTACTTATACATGTCAATTTTTCTAATAAAACTCTCACATTTAGCTTCTCCTTATTTAAAATAAGAAGCCTCCATATACCGAGGGAGTATACCAAGGGGGTCTAGCTCAGTTGGTTGAGCAGAATGTCCGTGAATTATTGTAAACTCCCTATACCTATCTTCGGTTCCTACTTATAAAAAAAAAATAAGAAGCCTCCATACGAATTAAGTTTCACCATTTGTTGTTGATACTTAATGTTGTCACCCATGATTTAGAAAAGTACTATTTTTTTCTTCAAACTTTTAAAATCACAACTCCATTTAGGTGGCCCGAGCATGATTTAAGATTAAACAAATAATATGTACATGGATAAGTAAAGATTTTTTTTGCATTATCGTTTAATCACAAATTACCATATATTATAAATTTATTGATTTTTATAATAATTATCTTAAAAGTTACACAATTATTTTAAATTGATTAATAGTGTAAAATCTTTTACACAATATATATATATATATATATATATATATATATATATATATATATATATATATATATATATATATATATTAAACTCTTTAAGATGGCGGGTCATAGTTAAATCTATTATTAGAATATCTTTATCCGTGAAACTAAAGGAAACTTGTATAGGTTTCTCATAATTTTATATACATATGCGTGTCTTGTAGGTAAGAAGATAGTAATATTTTCTTATATGTAATAGTTATTTGGATAAGTAATTTTACCCTTTTCTTTTTCCACATTAAAAACTATAACCTAACCATCTAATATACAACTTGTTTTTTTTTTTTAACAGAATATACAACTTGTTGTTAACTAACTTTCACCAAAGATAGTTTTAAACAACTCCGGCTAAAGATATTCTTACATACAAAACATTTTCTTTCATTCCAAATAGAAAAATTAAGTAGCATGCGCTGCGCTGTCTATGGATTAAAATAATATTGAGGCATAGAACCCAAAGTTTTGTCCCCAAATTCGCATTCCTAGAAACTAAATTTTAATATTATTTTTAATGCATAGTTGGCAAATGGGTTTGGAGTACTATGCTGGTATGTTGAGTCGTCTTTCAAAGCTTAGACTGGACTAGGCAGAGAAAGTGATTTGGATGGCTTGCATATCAAAGTTTTTCTGTGTTATTTATGATTCCCTTACCCACCGCCACCGACCCCGCAATATCAAGAACTAGAAGCCTTTTCAAAATGTGGCTCATATTGTATTATATTCTTTTTATTTTTTATTTTATTTTATATAAATATATGGTAGTATATTCATCCCTTATAGTGTGTTTGGAACGATCGTAATGGAAGGGTTAAAAGTAGAGGAAGACTGAAAGGAATTGAAAGTTCAAGTATCCTTGTGTTTGGAAAAGATGAAAGTGAATGTGAAAGAGGATGAGAGTGGGTGGGACTCACAAGTTATACTTTCACCTCAAATGTGAGGTGAAAGAGAATAAAATCTACAGTAAAAAAGTAATGGAGGTGCTAAATTATGAAACTACTCTCTTTTTTAACTTTCATTTTTTTAACATTCTCATGATTCTCGTGCTGCTGGTGGGTTGTTGTTTTTATTTTACTCGTCCCATGTGTATGTAAAAATGGATAATCGATTATCACCATTCATGGTTTAAAAAAAAACTTAACTTGGACATATAATCGATTATGCCAAGGGAATAATCGATTATGTCTTTTAATTTTTAAAAAAAATAATTCAATGGACCATTTCTTTCTTCTTGTATATGGGTAAAATGGAAATTTTAAAAATAAATTATTTTTCCTTTTAAATTTCTTACCAATCAAATTATTTTAATTCAAATCTTTCATCTCTCTTTTATCTATATCAAATGTCACTCATTTCCACTCTCTTTTATCCCTCTTTCATCTCTATTCATCTTTTTTCATATATTATACTTTCACTCATTTTTATTCATCTTTTTTCATATATTATACTTTCACTCATTTTTATTCATCTCTACCAAACACACTCTTAATAGTTAGCAGTTTTTATTTTTATCTAATTATTAATTGTTAATTTTTTATTAGCGGAAGAATTTGAATCCATGACATCTCCTTTCTTCTCTTCTCTCTTTATAACCAAGTCAATCTTATTATTCATAATAGTTAGCAGATAGCACCCCGCCAATCGAATCAAAGAAAGTTACCTTTTTGGCTGAAAAAAAAAGAGTATAATTAAGAAGAATAGAAGATTGACCACTATTTCCTTAATTTTTATTTGTTGTACCAAACGTTCTTTACCATTAATGACGACAGTTGAAAATGGTTGGCACCTTTTTTTATTTTGTCTTGTTTTAGATTAACACGATAAGATTTGACGCAGGGCATGTACATTGCTTCAAGAAGAATCTAGACAATCAAGAAGCAAATAATCCGTTCAAACTTCAAAGTCATTAGAAATTTAGAGCCACCAATAAAAATCGTGTTTTGGCATCTCACTATGCATAACCATGGAATAACCGAAAAAGTGTTTCGTTTTTTTTTTTTTTTTTTACTAAAAATAATAAAATAGAGAGACACTCCTAATACTACATGATAAAGCACCAATGATATGTTAGACAAACTCGCTCAAAAAATTATTGTATAAACCCAAACTTCAAACAATTTTATCCTATCACAGTTCCTCAATTAGTCTGTGTGCTTGAAAGTCTTCTTATGAAGGGTTATTTATCAAGCAGATTTTAGAATCATGGCACCATAGTGCTTTATGACTTTGTAATTGTAATATAAATTTAAATTTTTATCTTAGTATATAACTATTATAAAATTTTTATAACTTTTCATCAATTTATGACTTTGCAACTAAAAATTATACAATTATATAAAAATATATACTTATAAAAATAACATACTACAATGATTCATATGATTCAAAATGAATCATGCATCCATTATTTGTTTAAAGAGAAAAATCTAAGAAAAAAATAGAAAGGAAAAAAATAAAATCTAACTAAAATGATGATTTTTTTTTAAAAAAAAAAGTAAATACAGTTTTTTATATTTTTTCTCACTCTTTTTTATTTTATTTTTAATTAAATAATAAAATTATAAATTTTAAAAAAAATCTTTATTAGTTTTTCATCTATATCCCTCTTGACAATGCAGTAATCTTGTTACCATAAAAGATGACAGTACGAATTAGTGAATGGAAAATAAAACAAGCATCCAAGTCAGCGTTAATCAGAATCTTTCACTCATTTGGCATTGAAAATGACAGTACGAAATAGAGAAGTTAAAATGATAAGAAGCAGCCAAAGGCAGTGGTACCCAATTTGCCCACTTATCTTGTATTTTTGCCAAGTCTTCCTTCTAGACTTTCTACTAAATCGGCTAGATTAAGAAACACAATTTCTAATTTTTAATACACTAAAGTTATTATATCAATTTATCATCATATATTCGTTTTCTTTATTAATTCATATTCACTTTCTGCTTGCCTCTATACACCACAAAAATAGAGTAGTATGTTTATCATTTCATTTTTGGCTTAAATGCAATTTTGGTCCTCCTATTTTGTACAATCCGCAATTTTAGTCCCCCTATTTTAAAATAAAGACATTTAGTTCCTCTATTTTTCACAATCCACAATTTTGGTCCCTCTATTTTAAAATAGAGACATTTAGTCCTCCAATTTTGTAAAATCTGTAATTTTGGTCCCTCTATTTTAAAATAGAGACATTTAGTCCCTAATTTTGTAAAATCCGTAATTTTGGTCCTTCCATCAAATTGAAAGCATTGACCGTTAAAAGATTAACGTCAACCATGACGTGACCCAAATTTATTGATGTAATACAAATTTATTTGTTTAGTTTTTAATTATTCTAAATACTGAGTAGAATAATTGATGAAAAATATATTTAAAAAAAAGGTAAAATTATTTATTTTAATGACCGAGAGTAGTTGTAAATCCTAATATGAAAGTCACGAGTCTTATAATTTATTTTAAACAAATTCCACGTCACTGAAACACATACCACATTGTAGTCAACGTTAATCTCTTAATAATCAACGCTTTTAAAATTGAGGGATTAAATGTCTTTATTTTAAAATATGGGGACTAAAATTGTGAATTGTGCAAAATGAAATGACTAAATGTCTATATTTTAAAATAGGAGACTAAAATTGTGAATTGTGTAAAATAAGGGGACTAAATGTCTCTATTTTAAAATAGAGGGACCAAAATTACGGATTGTGTAAAATAGAGGGACTAAATATCTTTATTTTAAAATATAAAGACTAAAATTACGGATTATATAAAATAGAAGGACGAAAATTATATTTATAAGCCTTCATTTTTTCCAAATTGCAAAGCCTCGAAATTGCACATGTCACTCTCAACTTGTTTCCCTTTCAGTTCAGAAGTGTTAAGAGAGGGATGGAAGATGTTGCCTGTCCTATCTCACAATGCCTCATGTGCATTTTTGTTCCTTTATTGGAAGGGTAGAAGACTTTTGAATTTCTTGTAACGCTTTCACTTTCACTTTCACTCTCTCCTCTATAACTTCTGGCCCATGTGAACCATTAATTGTGTGCTTCTTTTTTCATATCATCATTCCTCTTTACTCTTTAGCCACCCCCATCATCTGTTCCTTCAAGATCTATCTCACCAACTTTTCTATTCAACAACAACGTATTATGCTTGTTCTTATCTCATTTTACACTACACTTCTTCCATCAACTTTGTCATATCTCAAACCCTTCCTGTCCTTCTGATTTATGTCTATTTTCTTGTTCATCATGGCCACCCTTTTGAAAATTTTATCTCTTTTGATGCTCCTTTTGATCCCAGTTTCATGCCAAGTTGACCAGCTTCTCTATGCTGGATTCAAGGATGTGGGTGCCAGCAACCTAACCTTGAATGGGGTGGCAGAGATAGAGCATAATGGGATACTCAAGTTGACAAATGTGACCAGCAGGTTAATGGGTCATGCTTTTTACCCATCACCTTTTCAGTTGAAGAACTCCACAACTGGTAAAGTTTTCTCCTTTTCTTCCTCCTTTGCTCTTGCTATTGTCCCTGAGTACCCCAAGCTAGGTGGCCATGGCTTGGCTTTCACAATAGCAACTTCTAAGGATATCAAGGCTCTACCTAGCCAGTACCTTGGTCTCCTTAACTCCACTGATAATGGTAACTTCTCCAACCACATCTTTGCTGTTGAGTTTGACACTGTGCAAGACTTTGAGTTTGGGGACATTAATGACAACCATGTTGGAATTGACATCAATAGTATGCAGTCCAATGCATCTGCCAATGTTAGTTTGGTGGGTCTCACTCTCAAAAGTGGGAAACCGATTCTAGCTTGGGTTGATTATGATTCTGAATTGAATCTTATAAGTGTTGCACTTTCTCCAAATTCATCCAAACCCAAAACTCCACTCTTAACCTTTAAAGTGGATCTTTCTCCCATTCTTCATGATGCTATGTATGTTGGGTTCTCTGCATCAACTGGTTTGCTTGCTAGCTCTCATTACATCTTGGGTTGGAGCTTTAAAATCAATGGACCAGCACCACCCCTTGATCTCTCTTCTCTCCCACAGCTTCCACGGCCAAAGAAGAAACAAACATCTTTGATAATTGGGGTTTCAGTCGCAGTTGCTGTTATTGTGTTATTAGCCATCTCCTTTGGCATTTACTTTTACAGAAAAATCAAGAACGCTGATGTGATAGAAGCATGGGAGCTTGAGATTGGGCCACATAGGTACTCCTACCAAGAGCTCAAGAAGGCCACTAGAGGCTTCAAGGACAAAGAGCTTCTTGGGCAGGGTGGTTTTGGCAGAGTTTACAAAGGAACCTTGCCAAATTCCAAGATCCAAGTAGCTGTGAAGCGTGTTTCGCACGAATCCAAGCAGGGCCTGAGGGAATTCGTGTCGGAAATCGCCAGCATAGGCCGGCTTCGCCACCGGAATTTGGTTCAATTACTCGGCTGGTGTCGCCGCCGGGGCGACCTGTTACTTGTGTATGATTTCATGGCCAATGGGAGCTTGGACAAGTACTTGTTTGATGAGCCAAAGATTGTCCTAAATTGGGAGCATAGGTTCAAGATCATAAAGGGTGTTGCTTCGGCTCTTTTGTATCTTCATGAAGGCTATGAGCAAGTGGTGATACATAGAGATGTGAAGGCCAGCAATGTGCTGCTAGATTTTGACCTTAATGGAAGACTAGGTGATTTTGGATTGGCAAGGTTGTATGAACATGGGGCTAACCCAAGCACCACAAGAGTGGTGGGTACATTAGGCTATTTGGCACCTGAGTTACCTAGAACAGGAAAGGCAACTACAAGCTCTGATGTCTTTGCATTTGGGGCACTTTTGCTTGAGGTGGCTTGTGGGCGCAGGCCGATTGAGCCTAAGGCATTGCCAGAAGAGCTGGTGTTGGTGGATTGGGTGTGGGAAAAGTACAAACAAGGGAAACTACTTGATGTGGTGGACCCAAAATTAAATGGCAATTTTGATGAGAAGGAGGTGATGGTGGTGCTGAAATTGGGGTTGATGTGCTCAAATGATGTGCCTGCTGCTAGGCCTAGCATGAGGCAAGTGGTGAGGTATTTGGATGGGGAAGTTGAGGTGCCAGAGGACTTGAAAAAGCCAGGGGATATAAGTCACCATGAGGGGTTTGACGAGTTCTTGCACTCACTAGCATCTTCTTCCTTTGATAAGAGTTCAGGCTCCAATTTTGGAAATAGAGACATGGATTCTAGTTTTCTTTCCTTTGCCAATTCACCTCATTCCCTTCTCCCCATGGTAGAGGGGAAACTGGGTGATTCTGCATTATACTGAGCAGGGATATACTTTCTTTACTTTATCTTTTCTCACTTGAGAATTTTCCTTTGTTTTTACATGCTATGATGCCTGTCTCAATCATAGAAGATTTTGGATATGATGAAATGAAATGGGAAATTAGCAAGTTAAAATTCTTATGATGTCCCTTGGTGGCACTCCATTTTGTTGAGTTTGTTATCTCCCCCTTCATTTCTTAACATAGCTAGGCAAATTTTATACCCAGTTAGATGAGCACTTTTTGGCTTGCTTCTGCATTTTTTGTGCCTTATGAATGGATAAATATTATTAACTTAGTTATAAGTTGCAATTTGTTGTTTACTTTGACTGCCTACAAGATTTGAATGGTTTTATTCTTTTTTTCATTTGAAGTTGCCAATCAACAACACTACACTGTCATTCCTTTTGGTTGGTGGGCAATGTCTTTACTTAAAATGGTTTTCTCCTTTTGGGTGTTTTATAGCAGACCACTGTTTCAGGAGAGGTGATTTTATGTCATGTCATGTCATGTGTCGGTCGGTGTATTCCTTTTACTTTGTTTTTTTTGTCTCTCAACAGAGGCAATTAACTATTTGTTTTAAGTATTTTTTTGGTGTGTACCAATTGTATTGAGTCTTGAGTTGCATATAACTTGTCCTCAGTTTAAGTATTTTTATTATTAAAGAATGCTTTTGTTTTAAAAAAAAATGCAATTGTCATAATAACTGTATGTTAATTACCAAAAGTATGGATAACTATCAATGCAGTTGCAATTTGCCCGATGTTGATACTGATAGAAACTTTTAAAATTATAGCGTGTTTAGAAATTTATTGAGAAAGAAAGAAGAAATTATAATTATTAATTTCTTAAAATCACTTTGACTCGCTAGACAAGTGAACCAACTCACTTTGACCAGAAAATAAAACTAATTTTTATTTACTCAATTAACATTCCTGTAAGCTGAATTGGTCGAATTAGCTCACAGGTCACAATTTCACATTTACACGCTAGAAACGGCAATTGTGTTGCAGATCAGTTTAATAATTGGTAAAAATGAAGAAAAAAAAAGAACAAAAAAAAGAGAGAAAGCCTTCTACCCCACAATGAAGTTATGTTCCATATCTGAATAACTGATTGCCCAATTTTTATGGATAAGGATAGTTATTATAAGTTCCATTTCTGATCACGCAATTTTTTGCAGGAATATTAAGTTATGGACATACATACATACATATCTCTATGGTACCAAAATTTTCAATTTTTAGATTGCCTGCCTTGCACGGATTACAAACATTCCACCTCTACTGTGATCCTGTATTGCGAATGAGAACTACGTGACCATTGTGTAAAGGTAGCTACTACTCAATACAGAATATATTAACAAAAGGAGAAATTGTAATTTTACAATTTCTTTATATAAAAAATATGCAATAAAAAAAAAAGAGAAGTAAAATAAAATGATTGATATGATGGAGAGAAAGGGAGAAAAAAATATCATGCGATTAGATGAGAGAAAAATGAGTTATAGTTTTTCTGTTGAAGAGAAAATAGAAGAAGAAAAGGAAAAAAAAATTAGAAATAAAATTTCAAAAATTGTCTTACTTTTACTTTTCCTTTAATTCAAAATTTTCTCAATCTCTACTTTGCCTTCCAAGTTCCAACCAAAATGTTATATAAATAATATATTTTTAATAAAAATTTAATTAACTTCTCTAGAAACAAAAAATAAAGAGTAATTATAAACATACATTTACTTTTTTTATTTGATTTTCACCTTATTTTCTTTTTATCTTTCTTTTTTATCACATCTATCATTTTTTATGTCTATTTTTCTCCCCTTTCTATCTCTCTTCTTTTAGTCTAAATATACCTCAAAATGAAGTAACATTTATCAATGTGTTTAGAAACATGTATGAATGTATATTATTTACAATTTTTCACATCTTTACTAAAGTAATTAGTTCTTACTTTCACGTTTTGGAAATATTATCTGCGTGTTTGATTTCATGTCAATCCAAACTTGACGCGGAAGCTTCAACTGGTTGCTTCTGTGTAACATAATTGAACATGATTTTATGGCTGAACGTGAATCTTGAACATATGTCCAAACACACACTATAGTGGACATGATAAATCACCTTCTCAAGTCATTTTCAAACACACATTACATTTTTCCAAAAACAAAATATGTAAGAGCAACTATAACGGAGTTGCTTGTTTCACCTTTTCAAAGCAAGCTACGTTGGTTGGTTGGAGCATTTGAACCGGCATAGAAAGTTAAGCTACAATTGCTAAAAGAAGCAAGCCATGTTTATTTAAAATTCAGACAAATAGTTCAACAACTGTAGTAATTATGTCGGTACCGATTAGAGAGAAGGAAGACCATTAAATAAAATAGATGAGATATAAAGATCTTAGATAACTTGCATCTAAGAATTAAGAGCAGAAGAAAACAGTTGTTTAAGTTGTAAAATATAGAAAGAGATAAATTTGTTTAAATAAGCTTGCTTGGTATCACTATAAAGTATGATGATAACGTGTTTAATTGATTTCATGTGGCAGGCATGATTTGTTTACAGAAAAGTTATAAGTAGTTATACTTTCATACGTTTCTTTAATAAAATTGACATTTCTTTTTAGAATAAATTTCCGAACACACGTTGCATTAACCAACTAACAAATTCCCACAATACAATCCATGCATAATAAGGGCGAGGAGAGAAATGGAATTCTGATACAGCAAAATGAAAGAAAAATAAGTTTAACTACTTTTAGATAATGGATTTAATTTAAAGGGGGAAATAAAGTTCATATTTTTAAATTAAAAGAATTATATGATATTTACCAGAAAAAATGAGATGATAAGCGAATTTATCATAATTTATATTTTATTTATTTTATTTTAAACAAATAAATAAAATTTACATAAAATAAAAAATTTGACCGCATACAGAATTGAAAAGTAGGGAAGAACTTGACAAGGATTCAGATTTTTTCCAATACTTCCTTATCTAACTTCTTTATATTATTTCTATCTCTCACTGATTCCTCTCTTTCTCTCCATCATCTATTCACTCTCTTTAAATATTTTGTATTTTCTCTTCTGTCTTTTTTAGCTAGAGAAGCAAGAAGGAAGGGGAGTATCCATTATCCAATTTTAGATGGAGGGATAGAGATTATTGACACAAAAAAAAGTATAAAATCACATAATGGATCCACTTTTTATTCAACACTTTTATGACTCCTTCCTTCCACCCTCAAAGTATACAATCCCATCTTCCATTGGTTGACAAGTAAAGCTCCTTTATTTTCGGTCAAATTCCAATGTGACAATATGGTTTACCACAGAAGCATTGATTAATATGGTTCATCAGCAAGTATTGACGATGATGAGAAGTGTTTTAGAAATTGGACTAATAGCGTGTTTAGAAACTCATTGAAATGGATGAATCACGATATGGAAGTTATAATTATTAGCTTCAATCATATTTGAAATTTAAAAAATCATATTTAAAACGTGAAACCATACATATTATAAATTAGTTGGTTAAATTTGGTTCAAATAAATTATAAAATTTAGAGAAAAAATAGTAAAACAAATTAGAAAATTGGTAAAAAAAAAAAAACAGTAAAAAGTTAGTTTACAACAAGTTGATAAAAAATTTTAATATAACGTTATTTTAATTTTTTTTTAAAAATAAAATAAAAAATCAACTTAAAGTATTTTGGAAATAGAGACATATGGATACTAGCTTTCTTTCCTTTCCTAATTCACATAATTCCCTTCTCCATGGTAGAGGGGATATGATGAGGTGATTCTGCATTATAATGAGCTGGGATATAGTACTTTCTTATCTTTTTTCTCACTTTGGCAAATTTTGTTTGTTTTTATATGCTAATGTATGTCTCAATTATAGAAGATTTTGGATATGATGAAATGAAATGGTAAAATCAGTAAGTTACAATTGTTATAAATTCCCTCATTGGCACCCCATTTTGTTGAGTCGTTATCTCCCCCTTCATTTCTCAACATAGTTAGCCAAATCTTATACCAATTAGATGAGCATTTTTTTTTTTTGCTTCCTTCTGCATTTTTTTGTGCCTTATGAATGGATAAATATTATTAACGTAGTTTTAAGTTGCAATTAATTGTGGTTTACTTGGACTGCCTACAAGATTTGGATGGTTTTATTCTTTTTCAATAAAATTAAAGTTGCCAAGCAAACAACACTGCACGGTCATTTCTTTTGGTTGGTGGGCAATGTCTTTTTTTTTTTTTAATACTTAAAATGTGCTTTTCTCTTTTTGGGTGTTTTAGGAGACCACTGTTGCAGGGGAGGTGGTTTTATGCCATGTGTTGATTGGTCTTTTCCTTTTTTACTTGGACATTTTTGTCTCTATTTCTAATCTCATTAGAGGCAATTTACTATTTGTTAAAATATTTTTTTGTGTGTACAAATTGTATTGAGTCTTGAATAGGGCATAACTTGTGCTTAATTTAAGTATTTATATTATTATGAATCCTTTTGTTTTTAAAAAAATGCAATTGTGATAATAGTTGCGTGTTGATTGTCAAAAATATGGATAAATATCACCTATGTGGTCGCAATTGCCCCAATGTTGTTATAGATATAAACTTTTATAGTTATAGCATGTTTGAAACTCATTGAGAAAGGAAAAATTATGTTTGAGATGTGAAAAATATAATTATTAATTTCTTAAAATTACTTTCACCAGATAAGTGAACCAACTCACTAGGAAAAAAAAAACCTAGATTTAATCTACTCAATTCACGTGCGATAGATTAAATATGTATATCATGCCATTCATTAAACTTGCAATTATAAATATTTAATTTTATTCAATTTATTTGTAAACCCTGCTTATAGGATTGATTGAGCAGCTACAAAAGTCTCCCTCATATTTCCATGTTTCAAATTCTCATGAGGTAATTATTGTTTCAAGGAAAAGCAAGAAAGAGAGGTTTTATATTTGTGGAAGTGGAACCCTTAAAGTTCTGAATCATTTTATGTAAGTGATTTATCAAAACATGTTTGAACTAGTCAAATTAACTAGTTCAAACGGATGAGAATAAATAACATGTTTGAACTAGTTAATTTTGTATGTACAAATCATACAAAAATCATGTTATTTCTTCTCATCCATTTGAACTAGTTAATTTGCGATCTTTGTCATCATTATCATTGTAGGTCAAGCTTCTCTTAAGTCAAATTAAACAAGCAAGACGATTTCATTGTCAATTTAAAAACTGTTCAACTCAGATCTACGACGACTTCATCCACAATTCTCGGAAAGGAATTTATGAAGAAAAGGAAGCTGGAAATAAACTATAACTTATAATAAAGAAACTAGACAATACATACTGATTCCGAATCTTAAAACATTAATTGCCTTTATATTATAAATTTGAATACTTAATTTTAAATAAAGGGATTAAGGGTTTATTTTTAACATTAGTAAATCACATAACTTACGTTATATATCTCATATTCTATATTTTTATATTCTTTTAAAATATTATTTGTTATACTTAATTAACCTTATTTTAAATTTTAACTGTTGACACATTATATCAAATTAATAAACATGGAGATGGTATGCCTTTAATTTAAATAATTTATTTTTACAATTTCTTCTTCAATTTAAAATATTTTATTTCTTTAATTTAATTTTATCTAATAAAACAAAATGTTTATTAGTGATGATAAATTCATGTTATATTATTTTTTCTTAAAATATGTGATTTCATTATTTATTTAATAATAATATTTTTATTTTTTATTTTTAAATTTTACATAATTCTAAAAATACTCGTACAAATTACAATAAACAAAAAAAATATGCTATTGTTATAAATTGTCTCAACTAATTATTCCTTGTTATCAATTAGTTATCAACGTGAAATTTCATCGCTCACTTGTAATTTTCAATATTTTAGAGTGTATTTAGAAAGCCATTTGCATTATTATAAATGGGCAATCACACTTTTTAAAATATCAAATGAAGAAGTGACATTTTGTATTAGTGACGTCCAATGTCCACTTAAATGATTTTAACTGATAACCAAACACTCCACTTTTTCGTAAAAATTGTAACTTCAACACAAACACTCAAAAGAAAAGGACTTATAAAAGAAAGACTTGTTATTTTTCCCATTCATGTCAACTACCGCAATATTTGATTATTTAATTGCACATAATTCAAATTTCAAAACTGCCAAGCCGAAGGGGATAGATATCACTTTGATTGGCTGAGTATTGAGAGGCACTTTCCCTTTGGTTTACATTCTTTTGAAACCTAGAAAACATTGAGTCATTATCAATGTGCACCAACTTGTCACTAAAGTAATGCTGCTATAAAAAATAAAAATAAAATCATTTTTCAATCATGATAGCCTTGAATGAAAGAGATCCCAGCTATGATGGCCACTATTGAAAGAGAATACCCATTTTCTAGAATGAAAGCACGTCAATAAAATAAAATGTGGAAAAAAAAAAAAAGGTAGCTTAATGTGAATGGTTAAGGAAAAGCAGATTCCACATACTTCTATTAAACAATTGCTTTGAAATTTACAACCAACCCACTTGCCATTCTAAGATTGATTTTGCTAGCGCAACTGACTCTCAGAATGTTGTTCTGTCGTCTGTGATTGTATTGGGCCGGTTCACTACATATGTAGGTCAAACAAATTAGGGCTATTCTTCCTGTACTCCACGTTTTGCTAATTGCACCTCTCTGAACTTTATTACTTTTAAAAAACCCCGAAACTACCCCAGCTTCGGCTTCAGATGCCAAGCTTCCTCTTCCTCCATCAAACAATCCTCAACCTTTCAGAAGCCCTTCATCTCCACCAAGTCCACTCGCTTGCACCTCGACAAGCTCCTCGAGACCCAAAAGCCCGTGGTTCCACCCACCCAACTCCACCCCCAACAATAACAACGTCACCAACACCAACCAATCATCAACGGTCCAAAGGAAAAGAAAGGAAGAAGCTTTCTTGAGGGCCTGAACTTGGCGAGGCTGTGGTAGGAGATGAAAGCCATCAAGGAAATACATACTATGAAATTGTTTTTCCATAAATGAATGTTGTTGTTCCATATTGGGTTATCCACAATCCTTTGATTTAGTTTTTCGGATCACATGATCCGTAGGTGTCATAGAAGCATTCTGGATTAGGTGATCCAGAATGCTAAAAAAAACGATGAATTCCGGGATAACCATTCCACAGTATTATTTTTGGCTTCTGAAAAAACAATCCAAAATAATGTCAAATGCGTTCCGGAATAACGAATCCGAAATATACAACAACAAAATTCACCCTAACGGAACACCCTATCCATAATTATGAAAACATAATTCCAGATTAAGTAATCTAGAGTACAAGTTGTTTCTGGATTACGTAATTTTTCATAATTCTAGATAAGCTATTTCGAAGGGCACAAATAAGGGCAATTTTGGAATTTAAGAAACTACAGGGTGCAAGTAGCAAAATATGGGATACAGGAAGTAAAGCCCTAAATTAGAAGATAAACATTTTTAACTAACTAATGTAAGAGACTTGTTTGTAGAAGATACAAGAGTTATTTTTAAAAAGAGAAAGTCATGATAAACTAAAAAGTGTATTATTTAAGAAAAAAAATCATTGTTTACTATCTATCAACTAATAATTAATAATTTTTTAAATTTATTTTTATGAGAAAAATATTGATAACTATTAATGTAGTAATGGAAAAAAACGACTTACAAGGAATGTAATCATAATTAAATGGAAATATAGAAAAAGAGGCTTAATTACCAATTAGGTCCCTAAATTATTTAAAAGGCTTAAATAACTTTTAGGTCCTTGATAAATTTTCAAATTTTGCTTTGAATCCCTAATAAAAAATTTCATTGTTTTGAGTCTATGATATATTAAAAATTTTGTTTTTTGGTCCTTGCCATCAGTTAAGTGATGATGTGACATCATCTCAACGGTTGATATATATTGGGAAGATCTATTCGAATGGTGCCACATCATCACTTAACTGACTTTAGGAACTCAAAACAAAAATTTTAATATATCAGAGACTCAAAATGAAAAAAATTTATCAGGGACCCAAAGCAAAATTTGGAAATTTATAAGGGACCTAAAAGTTATTTAAGCCTATTTAAAATGACTCAATTTGGTATCCGAATTTTCAAATACTCCGATTAGATCCTTTAATTTTCAAAAATGCTTCAATTAGGTCCCTTCCTTCCAATTGAGGATGATGCCGTTAAGATTACAATTTCTGGCGGTTTTCGTTTGCAATAGTGGCAGTTTTTAACAGCCACTATATTTATTATAATTTTCAAATTTAAAATTTAATAAAATAAACATAATTTAAAAAATAAAATAAAATTTTAATAAAGTGGATGTTTGTTTTTGAACCACCAGTATTTGTAAAACACCATAGCCACCGTGAACACCATTAAACAACGTCTCTGCACCTTCAAAATCAATGTCAAACAACAACAACAACGTCTGAACATCACAATCGAAAATAACTAAAACAATAAACGCAATAAAGCCTCTATTTGTCTCAGGGTTTGATCTGGGGGTAACTGAACTTGCTTCAAATCATAAAATCCAGAGAAGAGGGAAGGTCGGAGATTTGCGCGTGACGGTAACGCAAGCCGTTGGTGCGCAGGCGGGTGGGCCGTCATAATCGAGTCGTGCCGCTGTCGCCACAAGTTTGGGCATTTTTGAAATTAAATGACCTAATTGAAGCGTTTGAAAATTTGGGGATCAAATTGGTAATTAAGCAACAAAAAAAAAAAGAAGTAAAATCTTAAAACAATTTAAAAGTAAAGAAACAAAAGGACTTGAGTTCTTAATGATTGGTGGAAAAGGAGGGGGATTAAATGTATGGGAGAAATATTTCATTGTTTGGTAATTTATGTGAAAGAGGATGGAAGGGGATAAGACTGAATTCATTCCATTTCATTATATATTTGAATTTTTCTTCTCTTTCAATTTGGGGTGCCCATGATGGAGTGAAGCTTTTTAAATTGTAAATTACTAAATTGGCCATATAAAACTTGTCTCTGAAATATGTTGGCTTCTCCTGTCTTCTCATTCTTTTCCACTTTTCTTCTTCCTCATATAATTTTCATATATCTTCTTCTTCCTCGTCTATCTTCTATATACTTTTCTTCTATCTTTTATAAAATCTTCTTTTATCTTTTTTCTTTCTCTTCTATTTTCTATAAAATCTTTTATCTGCAAAGAGGGGTGGGAGGGGGAGAGAGAAGACATGAAGTCATTGGTTGGGTGCGAACTACAAAGCGAGAGAGATGTTGTTTGTTCTGCTAGGAGAACAACCATGAACGCAAAGTGAACTAGAGTGAAGGGATAGAGAACAAATGAAATGACCTAGCATTAACTGATACATTTGATATAAAAAATTAAAATCTTAATTAATTTACTTGGATCGGGTCTCGACTTTGTAAGACAAAATTGTCACCTGACTTGACTTGCTCGAGTTGCTTGATTTGTAATTCAAATTTGATTAAACCAAGTCATTTTGGTTTAGGTCAATTGGTTGGATTTGTTTGACCCATGTTCACCCCAATGTGATGTGTTATGAAGTGTTTGTGTATGTTTTTCAACAATAACCAATGAAATACAAGAATCTTATTTATAGATTTTCAACTCTTTTACTATATAGACACATTCAAAGACTTATGTACAATTTATCATAAATTTCAATTACCATTAATTTTTCAATTAAGGAATATAACTCCTTATTTTAATTTGAAACAAATTATTTTTTAAAATAGTCAAACCCCACTTACATATGTAGAAAATCATCATTTTAGTAACAACGTTAAGCTTAGTGGTAAGAAATTTAGGTTATATATATATATATATAAAAGATCCTAAATTCATGTCTTATTGGTGTCATTATAATCACGCAAAAAATCATCATCCCAAAATGATCCCCCTAGCTAATTACACAATTATGTCAGCATAGATATTCAAAGTAAAAGCCCCTCAAATATGGTGAAGATAGCCACCCTTGTAACTGCCTCACGCACACCAAAATCCTGAATCTGTTAGTGACCAAGCATTACAATAAGCTCCATGCTGTGATAAAAGAGCACCACAAATAGCCACGAAATAACAGCAATTATTTAATCACATCCCTACACCTCTTCATTCCATTATTATTGCAACCAATTGTTCAAACACAGTAGTTAACTTAGATCAGTTTGTAACACCCAAGCCACACCCCATTTATGCACCCTGCTATACATCACCCATTTATGCAGTTCCAGCCTCTATATATATATCACCCATTTATGCATAAACACCACTTCACCTAACTGTACAACACAACTTCTTCTATAAACCAAAACTGCCTCATGTGACGAGCATTTATAGGGTGGACCACTTGCATTTATAGGGTGGACCACTTTTTGAAGTGGTCCACCATGAACCACTTTTAAAAAATATTATAATAATAAATTATTTTTATATATGATTTTTATAATTTTGGAAAATTAAAATTTTTAAATATGAATCGACAATAATATCAACTGCAATTAATATTTAAAAGGGTTAACTAAGTTTTTAGGCCTTAAACTTTTTCAAAATTCGATTTAGGAATATTGACCAGTCAAACTAAAGTTTAGAGACTAAAAATTGAATTTTGAAAAAATTTAGGAACTAAAAACTTAATTAACCCTTTTAAATATGAATTGACAATAGATATTATTATCAGTTTATATTTAAAAATTATAGTTTTTCATAATTAAAAAAATCATATATAAAAATAATTTATTATTATAATATTTTTTAAAAGTGATTCATGGTGAACCACTTCAAAAAGTGGTCCATCCTATAAATGCTCTCATGTGACCTTTGCAATTTAAAGAATACACGAAACTTTTACTCCTAGCCTTCAACCAACGCCAGACATTCAACTTGGCCATTTCCAACAAAAAATCATCATTTTAATAAAAGATCAGGCAATTAATGACATTTCATAAAAGGGTTCAAATCTCATACCTACTTATTTTGTTTATTTTCCTATCACTTAAAGAAATTGATAATCAAGACAACGATCGATATATATTTTTAATAATATATATTATATTATTTAGTTGAAAAATAAGAAAAAAAATGAAATGGAAACATGTAATTTTAGTCTTTCGGAAAAAAACGATAAAAAAAGCTCAACGTGGAGTGGATTATTTGGAATCCTCTCTCGAGCTCGATTTTGCGTACATGAAAAGTTGTGAACTATTAATTCCAAAAGCTCTAAATAGAGGACCACCGTTAACAGAATAAGTTTTTCATAGCCCTTCGCAATCAAGAAGAACACGAGAATTAAAGTGAAGGAGTTTTTGGTGATGGCTACAGCATAGACGTGCATGGATCTGTTGAACGACTTGAAGCGTTCGAAAGTCCTTTTCTTTTTCTTTTCTTTTTTCCTTACCCAAAAAAAAAAAAAACCTTATAAAAAAAGAAAGTCCTTTTCTTTCTTTTTTAATTATATATTGCTCGTCAATCTTTTAACATTAACATTCCCGTTATCCAAGAGGTGTCGTGAGTATGAGTCAAAATAAATATATATAATTTTCTAATTGACAACCAAATCAGGCAAAACTATTTTGTGTTTGAAGGATTCCACTAAACTAGTAAGCAGAAAAATGGCAGAAACAAAGTTGAGTGGCTTCAAAGACGAAAGATGGTCACTCCATGGCATGACAGCTCTAGTTACGGGAGGCACCCGAGGCATAGGGTTCGTTCTCTAATGTTTTTAGTTTTTACTTCCTTATATTATATTAATTCCTCTGTTATTGTTCTTAATTTATTATTATTTTCTATTCCATTGTGAATATATTAGGTACGCAATAGCAGAAGAGTTGGCAGAATTTGGGGCAGCTGTGCATATATGTGCACGTAGCCAACGAGATATTGATAAATGTTTGGAAGAATGGAATAAAAAAGGATTTCGCATAACTGGGTCGGCATGTGATGTACTATCTCCTGACCAACGTGAACATTTAATGAAAAATGTTGCTTCAATCTTTCACGGAAAGCTCAACATTCTGGTAATTAGGTCCTCCTATCTAGATTAAATTTTAAAAAGAATTTTACATTAATTTTACTTTACGTACAAACTCAACTTTGTTGTCAGGCAAATTTAATTAATTATGTCAGTTTGGATGGTATTGACATTTTTTCTTTTAAACTTGTTATTGAGATAGGTGTGTCTGCATAATATACACTATAACATGACAATTTTTTGAATTTTCTATAGATTAACAATGCTGGAACAGTTTCAACTAAGAGCGTCCTAGATTATACTTCAAAAGATGTAGCAATACTAATGGGTACTAATTTTGAGTCATGTTTCCACCTATGCCAACTAGCACACCCACTTTTAAAAGCATCTGGGTACGGGAGCATAGTATTCATATCCTCTATTTCAACTCTGAAAGCTTTTCCTATTTGTTCTGTTTATTCAGCTTCTAAAGGTACGTTTCCTTATGTATATATCCTTTAACCAGAATGCAACGTGGTAAATTAATTGGTGTTGCAGAAGATAATTAATCAATCTGCATATAAAATTTTATTCAGGAGCTTTGAATCAATTCACCAAGAACATAGCATTGGAATGGGCAAAGGATAATATTCGCGCAAATGCCGTGGCACCTGGACCTGTTAAGACCGTACTTTTGGATTCTATCATGGTATGTATTGTTAGTTGTTAAAAGAGTAATCGTACTCGTACATCTCATCATCTTACAACTCACTTCTTAGGAGGGGTGTTCAATGGGTCGGGTCCGTAGGGATCGGGCCCAAAAGCTCAATCCGATTGAACCCAACGG
Organism: Pueraria montana var. lobata; assembly: GCA_026413185.1. Taxonomy (NCBI): domain Eukaryota; kingdom Viridiplantae; phylum Streptophyta; class Magnoliopsida; order Fabales; family Fabaceae; genus Pueraria; species Pueraria montana. The sequence goes on along the minus strand of CM048650.1, from coordinate 70,650,610 downwards.
TTTAACTTCTAAACTCGAACTTGACCAAATAAACATTCGATTTAGGCGGGTTTCGGGTTCAAGTGGATGGATTGATGCGGGTATGGGCCAAGTGGGCCAAAATCACATTTCAATGATCCAATTCAAATTTTGTTCCTTTTTTTTTATTGTTTATTCACATTTTCAGTTTCAAGATACTTTTTAACATTTTTTCATTTGGGCCAACATTATTATTTGGGCCTCATCTTTCTTAGCATTTTTTTATTTTTATTTTTGTTCAATTTAAAGATAAATCATAATCCTTGAATCAGGCCAATTAAATTTTAATTGTAATGACCCAAATTTTAAGTTACAGCTATTAAAAAAATTAAAAAAACAATAAAATCCAGCATTAAACAAAAAAATTACATTAAGTATACTCAATAAGAAAAAAAAAGAAATACAGATTAGCATGAAAATTCCCTGTAAATTATCCATATCAAACCTTAATTGAAATAATCAAAATAATTGAAATCATAAGAACAAACATGTAAACAACATCCCATTATTATCTTTGAACTGAGGCTAAAATAAAACACAAGATGTAAATTAGCATGAAAATTATGCAGTAAAATCATTAAAGAGGGATTAGAAAGCTTAGGTCCTAAACTTGTAGATTTCTTTGCTCCTTCCTTTGTCCTTTTAATTTTCTTCTTCCTCAACTTCACTAGGATCTTGGTCCTTTGAAAAAACTGTATCTTTTCACGAGTCCCACTAGGATGTTGGTCATTTTCAGCATGTATTATGAAGCCAACTTGCTCTAATAATAAGTGGAGCAAATTGGCTTTAAAATACATGGCTGAAAAGGAGCAAGATGCCAAATGAAACAGAGTTTAGTAGCCTCCACAATACATGGCTCTATGAATATTTAACCGAAAAAAATGTTAACACCTGCAAAGAAAAGAACAAATGTTAGAAAAAAAACAAATGAGCAAGAAATATTAAACAACAATTTTAATTTCAATAACTATAAAAACTGCATAATATAAGAACACATTTTTTTAACAAATGATGAGACACAAATTGTCAAACACACAATGACAGTCAAATTATCCTTTATCATAAATCCAAATAAATTAAAATTTAAAATTGCCAAATTATCAAACACAGTGTGCCAAATTGCCAATAATTTTAGATAGCTATTTAAACACAAATAAATGTCAACATGTCATTTTGTGTGCAAGCTAAAGGATATGCAAATTAAATGGCCAAATGAAGTGGTATACAAATTCTCAGTAGTATATTTTGTGAACTTTGGTAGTGCAAAGAGGGGCCAAATAAAGTAGTAAAAACCCAGGCGTTGCAATTAATATATAGATTGAGTGATTACCAAATAAAAATGTTGATGCGACTCATTCAAGTTTTACATCTATACAAATAAAATTCTTAAATAATTATTTTTCGTAAAAGTAAAAAGACAGAAGAATCAGATACTCTATCAAAATATTTAAAATACAAGAGCAATGATACTTATTTTTACAAACTTTAAATAGATTCATTTAGAATATTAAAAAAAGCTACCGCAAGACTACGAATCAGAGACAAAAATGACAAAATTAGGAACGAAAATGAAATAGTGAAGTGAGTTGGTTGCGAAGATAATGAAACTTGAAGTGGAGGGAACTGAGCAGAAGGAGCAACTTGTTTGAGAAGACTCAGAATCCACCTAGGAATCCAAACAGCAAACCACAATAGTTCCAGCTTCTGCAAGTGCGTCGAAAATGGAAAACCAATTCATTAATCAAAAGAAAACACGGTTTAAATGGAAACAAAAACCATAAATCAATGATAAAAAAACCTACGTGAAATAGTGATCCCAAAGGATGACAGGAAAGGCTCAAAGCAACGGCTTTACGGTCTCTATTAGAGTGGTTAGTGGTCATGGCGAGAACTACCTCGACGGCAAATGGACGGCAACGACGTGTGCTCGGTTTGAGAGGTCAGCAACGACGCCGCAAGCACTTAGGGTTTCTATCGTAAGTGTGACTGAGTGTGAATGTGAGAGTGGCTGAGTGAGATTGTGAGTTGGTTTTAGTTTTAGGGTTAAGCAATTGGGCCGTGTATTGGGCTTAGTACATCAAATGGGCATTGTAACCTAAGGCGTTATGTTTATGTTATTGTTTACTCAATCACATTCGGGTTGGGTCAGGTTATCGATGGGTCACACAATTAAAACCGTTCTCAACTGTATCTAACCTCCCCAACTCGTTTTCCCGCTTAACCCGTTGACCGACCCGAAACCACCCAAAATGCAATTTTTTTTTTCAGTTTGCTTGGTTTTGGGTCGGGTCGGGTCACTTTGCTCATCCCTACTTCTTAGTTCTACTTCATTTTTTATTTCTATCTCTCTATTTTTTTATCACATCACATATCATATACTCCTATATAATTTTCTCTCTACTTTTTCCTTTCCTCTCTCTCTTCCCTCCATCCAAAATGGACTTTTTTTCGTCAACAGCTAGTTTTTAAACTTTAACGCTGTGTTTGGTTTAGAGGAGAGAAATAGAGTAGATAAAAATAGAAGAGAGATAATTTGAAAAAGAAGAAATAGAGTAGAAATAAAATTGTATGTTGTGTTGTTTGTTTTGAAAGAAATAGGTGAGAAATAGAGGAGAAATAATATTATAAAGTTGTTTGGTATAGATGAAATATGGAGGATAGAGTTAAATAGAGACACAAAAATACCATTATGCCCTTATGTGAGTAGTTCTAATAAGAAAGAAAAATCGATTATAAAACACAAATAATCGATTAATTTGATAAAAAAAATTGATTATTTAATTAAAATAATCGATTATTATCTCCTTGCTAGCTTCTCCCTGTAGTGAGTCAAAAAGAAAACTTGAATAGTATCCCTTGCGGCGTGACCTTCAACAAGCACCAGGGACCAGATGATTGATGAACAGCGGTGCAACCAAATTCAATCACCGACACGACCTACACGAAGAGACAGTGGAGGCGTCCTTACAGGAGCTTCAACTATGAAAAATGGAGGTTGATGTTTAACCACTATCGGCGGCATCCACTGTATCTCCGACGAGCAGTAGTGTGTCGTCCTAAATGCACCACCGGTGATGTCTCTCAAGATGGGATCATGTGTGGCTGTTGAACGTCAAAAATGGATCTGCTCTGGTACTCATGTGAAAGCAAAAGAGTAAAGTAGGGATAGTCATAACATTTTGCTATTCACATTCATATCCCAGTATCCTCCCCTGTATAGTGAAGAGAGAAACAAAAACGTGTAGGTCCCACTAATTGAAAATTAATTCTTCAGAACATCAGCTGAAACAAACACATACGCCTCATTTCTATCGTTGATAACTTATTTCCGTCTGCGGTAACAAACACAACGTAATTCCCCAAATGGCACCCATTTTAAATTATTTACTTGAATAGCCAACTTTACTATTCATTGTGTGAATTCGGGTTTAGCATTACCGAATTCACACTTGCTTTATTTATTTATTTTTTCTTTTCCGGTTAAGAAATTGGGTTTGGCAACTCTGATTTTTGACATTTTTTTTATTTTCGTTTGTAAATTAATTAAATATTATTAAACTAAATAATAACATTTAATTATATATACAATTAATTAAAAATGTATCATATTTAAATTTAATAGGTAGAGATTTTTTATCTATATTTTTTTTTAGAATCTTCAAATTTTGATAATAAATTCATTTTTTTTTAGAAAATTTTATTTAATTTATTATTGGTAGAATAATAAAAATTAGTATAAAGTTAAATTACGAAATGATGTGTTTTTTATACAAAGTTTTTGTAAATTACAGATATGAAATTCTTTTTCTCATTGTAATTTTTGGTTTCAACAAATTAATTTTATTATTCTTTATATATTTAACAATTAAAAAACAAATTACATTATTTAGATATATTATTTGGATAAATCTATTTTTTAATATATAATTTTTTAAAATAAAATTTTGTATATTAAAAACTATTATTATTAAACTTAATTATTAAAAATAAGGTTTAAAAGATGTAATTTGAAAAAAAAGGGTCAGAAATCGGGGTTGCCAAACCCGATTTCTTAACAAGAAAAAAAAAAAGCAAGTGTGAATTCGGTAATGCCAAACCCGAATTAACACAATGAATAGTAAAGTTGGCTATTCAGGTAAATAATTTAAAATGGGTGTCATTTGGGGAATCTATTTATATAAAAAAAAAAAAAAAGAATCCCCACCTGGACACATGTCACTCTCTCATACAAATTTTTCCCTACAAAACTTTTCTTTCTTTCCAAATTTTCTCTCTTTCTTACTTTTATTTTATTTTTTTTACCTTTTTGTGATTTGTTTCATTTTCTTTTTTTGTTTCTTTTTTCCTTTTCTATTATCTACATAAGGAAATTCGGTCCTTGCTATTGTCATTATTTTTTAACATGTACTATTTTATACTTTTTATATTTATATTATATTATTGTTTCATATCTTCTATTTATAAAATTTATATTCTTGAAATATTTAATATAATAAGATGCTTAATATTACATAAAAATATGTTAATATTTATATTAAATGAATAATAAATTTATATAATTACTTCAAATTAATTATAATTGAATAAATAAAATTTACAATATATTATTGTTTTGTCTTTTATTTATAAAAAAATATATTCTATAGTTTATATTAGCACATATAAAAATAAAAAAAAATTATTGCAGTTTTGTTGACATTTATTTGTTTAAAAATATTTAATATAATAATATGCTCAATATTATATAAAATATGATTATTATATTAACTTAATGATAAATTTCTATAATTACTTATTAAACTAATTACAACTTAATTAACTAAATTTATTTTTACTTTTAAATCCAATAAAATTATTTTTACTTAGAAATTGTTTAAAATAATTTTAAATAATTTAATAAATAAATGTTTTGTTGAATGATATTTATATATATTATGTGGTTAAAATTTTTTATACTAAAAATTTATTTAAATCTAAGTAGTTAATATATTTATACAAAATAATATTTTGACTCTATGTTTAAAATTAATTTATTAAATATATTTTTATTACAAAATAATTTTAAATTACTTTATTAATTATATCATAAATTAAATTAGTTTAATATTTTTATAGTATAAACTAAAAATATTATTCATGGGAGACAATCTTGCTTAAGATCATTATGGGAGACAAAACTCTTTTTACAAGTATTTAATACAATTGCATAGTTTTAAATTACTTACTCAATAATATCATAATTAAATTAGTTTTAATTTTGTTTATGATAGAGACCAAAAGTATCATCCACTGGAGATAATCCTGCTTGACATTGTTATGGGTGAACGATTTTGGGTGACGAAGTTTTTTCTGTGAGTATTTAACATAGTTGCATATCAAAGACTCAACAATATTTATTTTTACTTTGAAATCATATAAAATTATTTTTACTTAGAAATTGTATAAAATAATTTTAAATAATTTAATAAATAAATACTTTGTTGAATAATATTTATATTACGAGGTTAAAATTTTTATACTAAATTTAATTTATATCTAATTAGTTAATATATTTATTATAAAATGATATTTTTACTTAGAAATCGTATAAAATAATTTTAAATAATTTCATAAATAAATATTTTGTTGAATGATATTTATATTATGTGGTTAAAATTTTTATACTAAAAAATTATTTAAATCTGATTAGATAATATATTTATACAAAATAATACTTTGACTCTATGTTTAATAACTGACACTATTTTGTTGATTGAAATTATCTTTTTCTATATGATAAAATTTCATGATAAACTTTAAAGTTATATCATTTATGTATCCATTGACTTTAGCAAGATCTTTCAATCATAAGGCTTGAACCTAAGACCTTACTTAAGTGATTCAATCTCAAATCCATTGGAATTCAACATGGTGGTATGTAATATTTGATTTCAAAAAATTTTCATTTAATTTAATTAATAATTTTTTATTTGCAATATAGTTGTAAAATAAATGAATTATTTTATCATTTCACATTTCAAAATTACAAAAAAAAAATTTAATTAAACATAAGTTAAATTCTTTCTAAATTTCTAAACATAATTTTTTCATACAATTTTATAAATATTTTAAAAGAAATAAGAAATATCTATGGGATTATAACTAAATATATTTTCTTTGCTTGAATACTCTAACTCTTTCTACATTTTTGGAAAACTTAAACAACTAATTACATTTGTCTCAATATAATTTTTTTTTATAAACATGTGTATTTCAAACATGTATGAAAATGAGTGATTCGTGCAAATGCACGAATATCTTGTGCTATTTTTGCTGGTGTGTTTTTTTTTTTATTAACACTTTCAGAGACATTTGTTATTGTGAGTCTAAATTTTTTAATATGTTCCAAGTTACTATTTTAACACAGTTTATGCAACATTAACCAGGTCAACTATTCTTGCTCTATTATTCTTATTGAACATTCATGTTTTGGTTTTTTATTGTCACTGAGCAACAAATATATATCTAATATTTATTTTTAAACAAATTATGTTACATGTAAATCATCTCAAAAAATATATAAAAATCAAAGTGATTCGTGCGAATGCATAAGTAACTGGCTAGTTAAAGTTTGAAAACTTGCTACTGACAGGAAAAAATCCCCAGAATGAAGTGGACGTTTATCTTTTACTCATTGTTGTAAAAGCTTATACGTTTCCAGGCATATCAAGATTAATTGATTCACATCAGTCATCTTTGTTAAATATTTCTTAATGTATGTTTGTAAGTAAAGTTTTATAGGAAAAGCAAAGAGAAGCAAAACATAATTATTTTTTTATTTCTCTAATTTGATCGTTATTTTAAATAAAAGATAAAATGATAGATTAGTAAAAAGTTAATCTCCTAATTTTTTTATATTTCATAAATTTATATAATTCCTTTAATTTAAAAGTAAAAACCTTGTCCTTCCTTTCTTTCTTTTTTATCATAAATTCCACTCCCAAACATATTATGGACATCCCATGAAATACTTTTCCTTTTTTTTTTTTATTATGAAATACTTTACCTTAAACACTGAATGCATAGTTCAACTTAATACTTTACCTTAATACCAAATAATTGAGTTTTTATTGCTTGGTTACGTATTTCCTCTAATTGTCAATTTCATCTTTTCTCTCCTGCATAATATGTTATTTATTCAGCAACCATGCTCAAAATCTACGTAATTGTTCTTGTTATAGAAATCTGCTGAAGTGGATAAGAGTGTTGAGACTTTGGTGTCTCAGGCACCAGTTAGTCGCATTGGAGAACCTAAGGACGTATCAGCAATAGTTGCTTTCCTTTGTCTTCGGGCTTCTTCATACATTACTGGACAGATTATTACTGCTGATGGGGGTTCCATAATTTAAATAGTTATGCCAGACTTCTAAAATAGAATAAATAAATGCCCAAAACGCTAATAATTGTTAGTACTTGCTTTAATTACTTTATTTAAAGGGTTATGATATTTCCACTATGAATTTCTTTTTATCATTTTTACATTCATTTCAGACTAATATTGCTTTATATGGTTTCTTTCATTGCAAAAATTTGTTGCCGTGGCCATTATTTACTCCCACTTTTGATTTTTGCTAATAACTAGATATAAACTTGCATGTTGCATTGAGTATTATAAATTTTAAAATTTAGATATTAATAAAATATCAGAAAATACGAAAAATAAGTTTTTTTTTTACCACACGAAAAATAAGTTATGAAATGAGTTAGTTTTAATAATATATTAAGAATATAACTAGAAGTAATAAGTATGGAATATATATATATATATATATATATATATATATATATATATATATATATATATAGATAGATAGATAGATAGATAATAATAATAATAATAATAATAATAATAATAATAATAATAATAAATTCTTGTTTAGACTAAGGGGTTCTGGTTCAGTTGGTTAAATAAGATGCGTGAGTTTTTGTAAACTTGGTATCTGTCTTCAATTCTTACGGATAAGAAAAAAATCATGTTTAGAACATTTTATCTACACCCTAGCTTTTTCAAAAAAATGTAAAGAGAAAACTTTACCCTCCCACATTTATCTACACTCCCTTCCCTTCTCCGACCACCTTTGGCATTCTTGCATGACACCCCATCCCCTTCTCTATTCTACATTTTGCATAAACAAAATGGATTCTATTGTGTTTTTGTGCATAAACAAAATGGAATCGTGATTCCGTTGTATTTTTTTGCCTTTTTTTTTTTTAAAAAAAATTGTATAATTTATTTACGAACTCTGAATTCATTATTCCCTTTTTGATTGATTGTAGAATATACGTAATGGAACGAAGTTTGAATACTTTTATTTCTGAAGAAGTTACGATACCAAGTGGTTGGAAAAATATGATTGAAGTAAGGGAGGATGCTTTTGAGCATCCAATACAAACAAATGATAATGGTTTGGGAAATCCAATAGAAGCAAATGATAATGGTTTGGATATTGATCCCAACCAATTTTTCCTGATTACTCCTAATATTTCATCACTATGGAGGTATATTGAATAATTAACGATAGAATTTATGTCATATTTACTATGTGTGTGTTGTTTTACTTGGTTTCAAGTATTTGCTTAGCATGATGAGTTGTCAAAATGGGTTCAATAAATTGGAAAGAAGCTTGGATTTGTTATTATGATAGAAAGGTCGGAAATTGAAGGAAGACCTTTGTGTTATTGGCTTGTGAAAAGGAAGGAAAGTAAAGATAAGTTAACCCGCAAGTCTACTAGAACCAAAAAATGTGGGTGTCCCTTTAAATTAAAAGGGAGGTTTGTGAAAATTTTGGATGGAAACTATTTGTAGTTTGTGGTTTTGATAACCATGAAGTGTCTGAAACATTGTTGGGTTATGCATAAGCTGGTCGCTTAAGCAGTGAAGAAAAAACTCTGTTAGATCAAATGACCAAAAGCATGGTGAAGCCTAGTTAAAATTTGTTGACAATCAAAAGTCAAGATGAGACAAATGTCAGCACCATCAAAACCATATACAATGCATGACAAAAATATCGTCAAGAACAAAGGGGTCAAAGAACTGAAATACAACATCTCATGAAGTTGATAGAACATGTTGAATATGTCTATTGGTATAGAAGGGTAGACACTAAAGATGTTTGGCTCAATATCGTTGAGGTCTATTCATGTGCATTGGAAGAGGTTATAGGTTTCTGCAGAAGAAATGTGTAATTGTCTTACACATGAGGTTGATGCATTGTTAAAGTGATTTTCACAACTTGATGTGTGTGGAAAAATCACAATAAAGACTAAAGTCGAACCTAAGACTTTGTTTAAGGGATCTGAGCCTAGTTCTACTTGGACTAATAATATGTTGGTATTTTTTTCCTCCTTATTAATTATCTCATTTTAATTATTTGGACATTTTTTTTTAATTATTTGGTTTGTGCTAAATAATATTTAAATAATTATGTTATAAATATTTTCAGAATTGTTGGAAATATGCATTGTAAAATAATTATACTCTTAAATTATTCCTAAATGATCTAATCAAACAATTTATTTAGAATTTTTTTAAGAAAAAAAGTTACTCATTTTAGTTATAACATGTTTATAATAGAACATATTGCAACTGTAATGTGAATATCATCATTCTTGTATCTTGACCCAAGTTTTGTAAATTATGACTTATTTGTTGTTCTCAAGAGCCAAGAATAAAATATTTTTAAATTCTCTATTTAGAGTAATATCCTTACTTTTAAAGATTTAGTTGGAAATGTATTTATTTATACATTTGTGTTATTATCTTAGTGATATTTCTGGACAAATAACTTTGTTAAATACTCAATGTAATTTAAAAAATATGTGTTTCTTTTTTTGATTCTGGGGAAAAAATAACAGAAACAGCTACCTTAACCCTTCCTTGAGTAGAATAGTGTTAAGGGTATGAGAAGGATTACACCAAATAAGAAGAGGTTGGGTTTGACTAATCCCAACAGCAGCAAGGAAATTAGCAGCAGAGTTTGCTTCCCGTTTAACATGAGTGAACCTAATGTTCCAACTACGATTAACAAAGCCAAATACTTGAGTCATTAGTGCAGCATATTGATGTTGAGGAGGACATGCCCCTGAGTTAATGATGTTAATCACGTCCAAATTATCCATTTCACAACAAATAAGTTTGAACCCTGTATCCCATGCGATCTACAAGCCATGCAAGACAGCCATGATCTCAGCCTTTAAAGCATCTCCAAATCCATCATAAGCTGAAAAACCAGTAACCCACTCAGCATCATGGTTATGAATAAGTCCACTTGATCCAATAAAGGATGATTGATGATTAAAACTCCCATCAACATTTAACTTATAACAATCCACTGGAGGAGGGAACCACTTTGGTACGTATAAAAGTGGTGTAGAACTGTCATCATGATCCTTAGCATATAAGACCATATCATCATGTAACAATGTAACCCCCTTTCAAATTAATTAATCTACATCTAAAATCCATAAAAAAAAATTAATATTAAAATAAATACACTCCATAAAATTTAAATTTTATCGTTATAATTTACATCATAAAAATTTACATAAATACTACTACAAAATAATTCTAGTTATTACAAGCATTAAAATACCCCAAAAAGTCCCCATCCTATAGCTCTGGAAATATCTGCATCTTTAACTTCTAATTAATCTTCCAAATACCTGCAATCACACTTCCCTATAATCTGGGGACAACATTACCGGATCAGGCATTTAATTTCTCATACAACTAAAACAATTTCAAACATATACATATCCGATACAAATTAACCGTTCTCACACATAATTAAATGCAATATGATTTATGCAAATGCAGTTTTGACTCAAAATCATTTTTTGACCCCGCTCCATGGTGACTTCCCCTTTGAGTGTTTAGTAAGTAACTGGCCTACCATTACGCACTGCAATTCAGCTATCAGCCCCTACTAAACGCGAATAAGCTAAATAGAATTAGGAGATCAGGATACCCGGAAGGCCACCACGACAGCATCCCGTTCCGGATTACGGTCACATGTGGAATTGCCAATATCCCTCACCCCACAGGTTATATAATCACAGACCATACAACCCTGCCTAACTTATTCTGCTCACCCCAAAGATTCAATTCTCAAATCATATTCATTTCACATGACTACCGCAGTCTCGGTTAGTCAACAAAATCATTTCTCATATATCAACTCGTTTCTCATGACTACCGCAGTCCCGGTTAGTCAACAAAATCATTTCTCATATATCAACTTGTTTCTCATGACTACCGTAGTCCCGGTTAGTCAACATTTATTCTTTCTTTTCTTTCTTTTCTTTTCTTTCTTTTCTTTTTCTTTTCTTTCTTTTCATGGCTACCGCAATCCCGGTTAGCCAACATCAATTATTTTTCACTTGAATCTTTATAAGTCCCCCAAAAAGACTCATGCAATGAATTATGTTCATGATCACAATTAAATAAATAATTTGTACACATTAACATACAAGAATACAAAAATTAAGCAATTTACCTTATAACATTAGTATTTTAGTAAATTATCAATTAAATCACTATTAGGTAAAGTTACTAAAATACCCTTAATCTTTTCTAAAATTCCATCTATATCCTAAATTTTGAAATGACCAAATTACCCTTACTCTTTTTCAAAAATTCCCATTTTGTCCCTACATGTAAAATGACCATTTTGCCCTTGATTTTACAAAAATTTCCACATAATATCCCTTGTATTTTAAGCATGGCCGAATGGTATACCTACCATTTCCAACATGTTTTCCAAAGCAACAACTTCCAATTCCAACCAAATTTCAACCAAATTTCAATTCAATTAAAAACCAAGCAACTCAAATTTCAACCATCACAACACATTAAAAATTCAATCACACATTATTCCAATCCATGAATTACAATCACAAGCATAAAAAACACAAAACCCCTAAATAAATTTCAAGTTTTCATGATTCTAGGTCACAAATTGAATCTAACCCTACAACATGTTTTCTTCTAATTCCAAGGGTTCTAATTGAAATTAAATGCCTAGATCCTTACCTTAAGCTCTTTAATTGAAGAAAAATCTTTGAATTCCTTTCTCCCTCACTCCTTGGTCTTGTAGGAATTTTTGAGATTTCCTTCAATTTCTTTCTCTACTAGCCGAATTATGTGAGGTAAGGTGAAGTTTGGATGGTTGGGTTTCTTAATTTGGGATGAATTGATGAAGTTAAGATGAAAAGAAAATTGGAACTGCAGCTGCTGGTTTGGGAAAGCTCACGGTTCAGTTTTTAGGGAAATAGCTCTTTTGTGACTTTTTCTCCTTTTTCTTAAGTTAAATTCTTCATTAAACAAGGAATTAACTAAATTGGACTTTGCCTTCAAGTTCAGCTACTGCCCTGCACGTCCAGCAGCTCTATTGGACCAAGGGCAGTCCACTTGCCAAGCCTTTCCAGCCCACTTGGACAGCCAAGGAGTTCCAAGTCACTTGCCTACCCCAAAAGTCAACATTTCAAGAACTTTGTAGAAAATTCTAGAAGGTAATTAGGGATGCTAATTATTTTACAATGTGATTAGAATTTGAAGAAAATAACATCACCATTGGATTCCTCACTATCAAAAACCTTGGGGTAGTGTCTTACTTATCTCTTAATCCAAGCCTAATTAGCTTAATTTAGTGACATTAGAAAAGTCTAAGTTGTCACTTTTTGATTGGTTAAGGTTCTAAATTAAATTTTTTCTTGGTTAAACATTTTTAATAATTATTCTAAGTATATTACAATTATTAGATAATTCTATAGATATCCTACTAATTTTCTCTAAATTTTCTGCCTTAGAATTTTACCGTAATAATTTCTCAAAGTTCTAACTTTCAGAAAATCCTAACAATTCCGAATAAGCATTTTAATTCTTTATCTGTATATATTTTTAATCTATATTCTATTACCTTTCTTTTAAGTTATAAATGAGTTCAAAATTCTATACTTGAAAATTTATCCTGGATAGCTGTCTGACATAGCAGTCCAGTCAACAATCAATTTCGGCAAAAATAAAGACATTTGGAAATTCAGAAAATTCTTCTGAGTAGAAATGTATTAATTTCATTAAGAAAATATGTGCATAAAGTTTCTATAAATTACAGTACATAAATGTTCATAATATACATATATAAATGCGTACAAATAGTAAAATGAGGATGTTACAAACAACATAATATGATGAATAACTTGCTGGATGTCCCAAACCTGATCATCAAAAATTTGATTATTACGCCATTTCCAAATCCACCAAGAGGCTGCCACGAAAAGGTAGCTTTTATCACCCAAAAGCTGCTTTTTAATCCAAGAATGAGGATTAGAATTAAAGAAACTAGTTTGGGATAAGAAATCAAGTCTAGACCAAACTTCTTTAGCATGCGGACAGTCGTGGATACAATGAAGAATATCCTCCAAATTATGAGAGCAAGCATGGCAAGAGGAGGAGGTTGCCATTTGTCTTTGAAACCGAACCTCATTTGTTGGTAACGAATTCTACAGAATAAGCCAATAGAAAATTCGAATCTTCTCTGGAATCACAAGTTTCCAAATCCATCTAAATGAATTGGGATATGAGTTATCATGGTTATCATTCAACCAAGAATAAGCGGAGGCTACAGTGTAAATGCCACTGGAATTATGTTTCCCAATCCAACAGTCCTGGAAGTTAGGAGCTAGCATGCAGTCAATCTCAGCAAGCTTCTCTGAAAAATTCGTTGGGAGAATAGTATAAAGACTATCAACACACCAATTATTTTCAACCATAATGTCTCTTAAACAAAGATCTACATCATGGATTGAGACACATGGCACATTCTGACACATGCGCCCAGAGTTTGCCCACTTTCCAAACCAAATTGAAGTGCTGCCATCACCAATCCTAAATTTGAACCCTTCTAGCAATTTATCCTTGGCTTTGAGGATACCCTGCCAAATATAGGAAACACTAGGGGAAGTTTTGGCACTCAAGAAAGAAGTATTGGTAAGATATTTGTGGGTCAGCATGCTAACCCAGAGACAATCCTTCTTCGTGACAAGATTCCAAACTAATTTCCCAAGAAGGAAATATTCGATAAGCGAGAATCACGAATACCCAAGCCACCTTGCTGCTTACGCGAAGTGATCATGTTCCAATTAATAAGACTCCAACCTTTTCGGTCACCTGAAGACGACCAAAAGAAGTTACGAACCACTCTATCCATTTCATTGCAAATTGATTTAGGAAGCCAAAAGAGTTGCGTGGTGTAGACTGGAATGGAGGAGAGGATAGATTTAATCAAACAAAGCCTCCCAGCCCGATTAAGTAATTTCCCCTTCCAAGATGCCAACCTTTTCTGAATTTTCTCTAGAACAAAATCGAAGGTATGACTGGTTACTCTCCCTTGGAGTAGTGGGAACCCGAGATACTTTCCCAGGTTCTGCACACCTTTAATGGCACAGATAGAGTAAAATTTATTTTTTACAGCTCCACTGACTCCCTTAGAACACATAAGCTTTGATTTGTTGAGGTTAACCTTTAACCCTGATTCCATGCAAAAAGTATCAAGCATGTTGGAAATGAGGTTAGCTTGGGATTCACTTGCCTTGCAGAATAAGAGAACATCATTTGCAAACAGGAGGTGTGATATACTTGGACCTCCTCTTGAAACTGATATTGGATGCCAAAGACCATCGTTCACTAACTGCTGGATATACAGAGATAGCCTTTCCATACATATAACAAAAAGATAGGGGGGAAAAGGATCCCCCTGTCTTAAGCCACGCGATGGTTTAGAGCTACTCATTTGAGAGCCATTCCAGATGATGGATAATGATGTAGACCGAATACCCCACATGATCAAGGCAATAATGGTAGGGGAAAGTTGAATTGTTGCAAAGTCCTCTCCAAGAAATCCCACCTGACTCTATCATTAGCCTTCTCTAGGTCTATCTTAAAAGCCACTGATCCATTCTTTGTTGTAGACCTATGCATATGATGAACCACCTCCTGTGCAACTATAGCGTTATCAGTAGTGCCCCTCCCTGGTACAAAGCTACCCTGAAGGGGACTTGTAATATCATCTAGAAAGGGTCTAAGCCTCTGGACCAATACCTTAGAAATAATCTTATGTAGGACATTGCAGAGACTGATGGGCCTAAAATCCTTCAATTTCTTAGGATGGTCAATCTTAGGAATGAGCACAAAAAGAGTTTCAACAAGTCTCTCTTCAGAAAATCCATTAATGAAAGCATCATGCACTAACCTCCAAATATCATCCTGGATGATATCCCAATATTTCTTGAAGAAGAAAGGTTGAAACCCATCTGGACCCGGGGCTTTATTCGATTTCATACTCATGAGAGCTTTCTTCACTTCTTCTTTTGTAACTGGGGCGGTGAGGGCAAGAATAGCATCCTCTCCCAGAGTGGGGAATTGCCGAACTGGAAGCGAAGCATCATTTTGCATGAAAGAAAGGCAAAAGAGATTCTGAAAGTAGTTTTGTGCCTTTGTCTTTAGTACATCAGCATCTGAACACCACAAACCATCCTCCAACATGAGCTTATGCACTGTATTGCACCTCCTTCTGACAATAGTTTGAGTATGAAAGAATCTAGTATTACGGTCATAAGATTTTATCCACTCTTCGCGCGACTTCTGAAACCAAATAAGTTCCTCCTGTTTCAGCACCTCTCTATACTTTGCTTGAAGATCAGCTTCCAAAGCAACGATGTCAGCAGTGGGGTAACTATCCATCTGATGTTGAATTCCCCTAAGCCTGGCTTCCACTCTCCTTTTTCTATGAAAAATGTTACCAAAAACAGTATTGTTAAAAAGTTGAGATTTAGATCTCACCTCATCAAGTTTCCTGCTTACAAACCTTTCATAAGTTTGCCACGCACTGTTCACCACGTTTTGATAAGCCTGGTGACGAGTCCAGGTAGAAAGAAATCGCCAGGGACACTTATTAGGCGAGACAACATGTTCTGTAAATTGCAGTAAGATAGAGGAGTGATCAGAATGTGTCCTCGAAAGTGTTACTGCATGGGCACCAGGGAAAAGGCTTCTCCACGTGGGGTCAGCTAAGATCCTGTCTAATTTCTTAGCCTTAGATAGTTTACCTTGTTCCTTGCGAAACCAGGTATAACCACTCCCCTCCACTTCCACTTCTAACATACAGCAATCATCAATGAAGTCAGCAAATTTAGCAGCCCTTGAAGGATAAAAGTTACATCCTCTAACTTCTATGGGTTTAATCACTTCATTAAAGTCACCAACCATCAACCATGGTTCCACAATCCTTCCTCTGAGAGTTCGAAGATGGCTCCAAATACGCTCCCAAAAAGAAGGGTTAGGACTAGCGTAAATCATTGAGCAAGTCCAAGAAAGTGCCCCTTCAGAAATACTAAAAGTAATGGCTTGTGAATTGACATCTATCATGGTAACAATGAAGTCACGCATAGAGGGACAAAGGACCCAAATCCCTCCCATGTGACCCTCGGCCTCCTGAAGAAAACAAGCATTATAGCCAAGATTGGACAAAAAATGTTTGACTTTATTAAACAGACAATGAGTTTCATAAAGACAGATAATGCTAGGCCGGTGCTGACGGATGATTTCAGCAGTACAGCGACGACCATGTGCACTAAGGGCACCATGAATATTCCAAGAAAGTAAAGAAAGATTGGACATATCCATAAGAAACAACAATTAGAAGAGAGAGGACAAAACATTATTGTTTAGGTCCTGGGTCAATCTCTTGCACATTAATCATATGGGCTAGCAGTTCTCCATTAGAAACAGGAACAAAATTCTTCTCAATTACCATAGGGTGCTCCTTGGCAGCAGTATTCATCCCACCAATCTTAATGGCATTCACTTTTTGACCACCAGAAATGGGTTTCAGATTCGTACGTATCTGTTGATGAGTTTGCTTTGGGGCAGCGACATCCATGGACTTGCTAGATGAAGCGCCCATCTTAGGAATGCCCTTGCCAACCTTCAAATTTTGAGTCACGTGCAAGCCTTGCATAGTACTCGTGACATCCTTCCTCTGACGTTTTCTTTCGGGGTCCTGTGCATAGTTATTATGCTTGCTAATTTCACTATTAATCTGGTGGGACCCAGCCTTGGGATTTGTGCACGATGGATTTGTGGTATCAGGAATATTGCCACTAATCTTGGCCCCATCATGATTGGTAGATAAATTCTGTTTGCGGTTACCTTTTTTCCTACGTTGAACCACTAACCACTCTCCATGAACATCAATCTTCCCTGAAATTGTGGCCTCATCATTAATTGTAGAATCAATCGTAATTGGATCTGTAGCCGAAATATCTTCCAACGTCGTTGCTGCTGTATCAGGTTGGGCTACCGCCGTCACTGCATCCTCCTTAGGGTTTTCTACTAGCCCTTCCTCAGGTGGCTTGAGAGTACATTCTCGACTTCTATGGCCATAATGACCGCACGAAGTGCATAACAAGTGCAAACTCTCATATTCTATGTGGTATCAGTGATCTCGAATATTCACTTTCCCAACAACAGGTTTGCTTAAGTCTACCTCAATGCAGACCCGAGCAAAACGACCTCGATCAGCATTCAGCGTGTTCATATCAACCTTGATTGGTTTCCTTATCACAGAAGCCAAGCCCAAAAGGAAACTTTCGTCATAGAAGACCATATTCAGACTTGGGAACCGAATCCACACCAAGGTGCTGTCAATTGTGTCAGTCTCTGCAATGAAATTTGGTGACCACGTTTTCACAATCAGGTAGTGATCAAATAACATCCAAGGGCCGCCACTCATGACCTTCCATCTATCCTCCAGTGAGTCAAACTTTACCATGAAATAACCATGACCCACATCACGTAGATCAAAGCCTTGCTTCAATTTCCATAATGATTTTAGTCTTGCCAGCATGATAGGGTAGCTAATGGTTTTGCCTAGGAGCTTAATAACTAGAGCTTCGACCCATGGTTCACACAAACTATTAAATAGATTATCGTCAACAATGATCTTAGGCAATAAAGGATTGCTCTCTTCGTACTCTACCCTCAGAAGATTAGCAGCAAACAAATCCTGTTTTGATCTCAGGGCCAGAGGGGGTTTACCCGCTAGCTTGTCACGGAAAGAAATTCCATTAGGGTTCTGGGAATCTGGCGGATCCGCTGGTGGTCGTCCACCATTGAAGGGGGTCGAGGAGAAAACGAAACCTTGAGAAGAAATCGCCATAAACTCTTTAATTTATTTATTATAAAAAAAATATGTGTTTCATGTTATATATATATATATATATATATATATATATATATATATATATATAAATAATTAAGTAAATATTTCTTCTCTTAATAAAGGAAAATTGCTCACATTTTTCGTATAATAGGAGAGTTGACTTTTGTGAATAAAATGCAAGAAATTTTTAGTAAATTATGAGATTCAGCTTCACTAAAGGACTAAAGGTGAAAAATATAAAAAAAAATTAATTAGGAGAAAAATACATTAATCACTTAGGTATTGGGAAGACAGTAAACCAAGAATTAATAATTCTACATATAACGTAATTGTATGTGAGTAATGTATATTTAATTCTTAATGAAATAATTAAAATAAGAAAGATAAAAAAGAAAAAAACTTAAAATGTTATGTAAGCAATTTTGTGGAGTGACAAAATTATACTTATAGAGTAACCAGATAGCTCAAACTTCAATTTTAATAGATTATAATGGACACTTTAATTTAAGTAACTGAGAGAGGGAAAAGCAGGAGACAAAATATTAAAAGATGCAAATTTTGAATGAAAAAGAAAGCAGGGAAAATATATCCAATACAATCCAAAGCTAACAAAGAAACACAATTACTGTGATCAGGTGGAATGATAAAGCTGAGCTCCCCGATTCACATTCCATGAAAGCTAATACCAACAATCAAAATAGAATGAAAAAGAATCAAAAACAAGGAAAGAAAAGAAGGATTGTAAAAAAGATCGAGGAGACATTGGTGGAGTTAAAAATTGGATAATTTACTCTTTTATTAATACATTCTATATATATTTTGTTCTATTAATTTTAATGGGTTAAATCACATGTATGGATAATATTGCAATAAAAAAGTTAAATTGAGGAATGAAATGCTTAATTTAATAAATTAGGGTGGAAAATACAACTAAACAGTCTAAACTTATAAATTAGAGAGATAAAGTGTTTTTTTATCCATTTCTTTCAGTTAAACAGAGTTGATTTTTAAATGATTGTTTTTATTATGAATAATTGATTGATAGTAGTATATTATATCATTCATTAATAGCGAGCTCAATTTTTTTTTTTTGACTGAAAGCGAGTTCAAATTATTCGCGCCACTCTATGCAAAATGAAAAAGGGCATAGTAGAGTAGGTTATAAATTAATGCATCAACTTTAAATTCTTTTACAGTGTAGTTCATGTTAAAATTTTAAATTTTTTTACTATGTATATGAATTCACTCATCATTGTTTCCTTATCCTTCAAAACACGTATGTAGTCATAAACTTTTTGAATTTACCCAGCGCCATGAAAGTGAGAACCAACTTTATTCGTCTCACAAGACACTTGTGAAGCAAGAATTAAACAGGCTTTATTCTTGTTTCTTAATTTTTCTCTTTTTCTCTTTATCTTTTTCCCCACTCTTTTGTCCCTTTTTTCTGGCAAAAATATAAAACGTACAATATATCACCCGTAAAGAAAGGGGTCCCTACTCACCTCTTTGTCACGTACTATTTGACCGTAGTTGCAATATTAGGAACCTTCCCTAAACACAATTTCTCAATTTCGCAGTAATTTCCCCCCCTAGCTACTATATACTATATAGTGTTACCATAATATTGATTATTATGACAATAGAAAGAGAATAATAATTAACTAACTAGTTTGGGAATCATACGTGGCAAATATTGATTTGTTCCAATGTGTACTAATCACTAATAAAATAGTAGTTTTGTCCGTGATGTTGTTTCTAGTTTCTGTATCAAATGATAACTTTGTTCGTGAATTAAATAGTGACATACACAATTTTGAAAAAGAAAAGTGTGAATGGACAAAGTGAAAGTGATGTATCCGATTTTTTTGCATAGATAAAAATAAAATTGTTGGTACTCTTTATCTTTTGCAAATCACAAATCTTGAATGGTCACTTCCTCGTTTAACACCTATAGACGCAACTATGAGGAGGTTCGTTTTCTTTGCAGTGAAAGTGCCAGGATCTTTCCTCGTGGACCACAATTGAAAGTTTCAAATGTGTTGTACACGTTTTTGGGCGCTCGAAACAACATAGAAAGAAACAAGCAACAAACCTTGGCCAGAAGAAGAAGCATATTGCAAAACATAGAAAAACCATGATGTCTCTCAAGGTTGTAACAGTGGTGCTTATGCTGGCAACAATAGTAGTGGCCAGTGATGATGACACTAGTTTCACCTATAATGGGTTCCAATCATCTCATTTGTACCTTGATGGCAGTGCTGGGTTCACCACCAATGGCATGCTTAAGCTCACCAATCACACCAAGCAACAAAAGGGTCATGCTTTCTTCCCAAGTCCAATAGTCTTCAAGAACACCACAAATGGAAGTGCATCTTCTTTCTCCACCACTTTTGTGTTTGCCATAAGGTCTGAGTATCCCAATTTGAGTGGTCATGGGACTGTTTTTGTGGTTTCTCCAACAAAAGGGGTTCCACATTCTCTTCCAAGCCAGTACCTTGGCCTCTTTGATGACACCAACAATGGCAACAACAGCAACCATGTTTTTGGGGTGGAACTTGATACCATTCTGAACACTGAGTTTGGTGATATCAATGACAACCATGTTGGAATTGATGTCAACGAATTGAAGTCGGTTAAATCGGCTTCTGCAGGGTATTACAGCAATGAGGGGTTTAAGAATTTGAGTCTCATCAGTGGCTACCCAATGCAGTTATGGGTGGAATATGATGGCCTAAAGAAGCAGATTGATGTTACTTTAGCTCCAATCAACATTGGCAAACCAGAAAGACCTTTGTTATCATTGAGCAGAGATCTTTCTCCAATTCTGAGCAGTAGCATGTATGTTGGATTCTCATCCTCAACTGGGTCAATTCTAAGTTCTCATTATGTGTTGGGTTGGAGCTTTAAGGTGAATGGCAAGGCTCAACAACTTGCAATCTCTGAACTCCCTATGCTACCAAGACTCGGTAGTAAAGAAGTATCTAAGGTTCTCATTGTTGGGTTGCCTCTGATATCACTATGTTTGGTTCTCATGGTGGCACTAGCAGTGGTTCATGTCATCAAAAAGAAGAAGTTCACGGAGCTGCTTGAAGATTGGGAGCAAGACTATGGTCCTCATAGGTTCAAGTACAAAGATCTTAGCCTGGCAACAAAGGGGTTCAGGGAGAAGGAGCTATTGGGGAGTGGTGGATTTGGTAGAGTCTACAAAGGTGTGATGCCAATTTCCAAAATTGAGGTTGCAGTGAAGAAGGTGTCCCATGAATCAAGACAAGGGATGAGGGAATTTGTGGCGGAAATCGTCAGCATTGGCCGTCTTAGACACCGGAATTTGGTTCCCCTTCTGGGGTACTGCAGGCGCAAAGGAGAGTTGCTATTGGTCTATGACTACATGCCAAATGGAAGCCTTGACAAGTATCTCTATAACAAACCAAGAGTGACCCTGAATTGGAGCCAGAGATTTAGAATCACCAAAGGGGTTGCTTCAGGTCTGTTTTATCTGCATGAGGAGTGGGAGCAAGTTGTGGTCCACAGAGACATTAAGGCTAGCAATGTGCTACTTGATGCTGAATTGAATGGTAGATTAGGGGACTTTGGTCTTTCAAGGTTATATGAACATGGAACTGATCCTCACACTACTCATGTGGTAGGAACACTTGGGTACCTAGCACCTGAGCACACTAGAACAGGTAAGGCTACTACAAACTCTGATGTGTTTGCTTTTGGTGCATTTATGCTAGAGGTTGTTTGTGGAAGGAGGCCAATAGAGCAAGTAGGGGAATCCGGGAGCGAAATTCTGGTTGATTGGGTGTATAATTGTTGGAAAAAGGGTGAGATTCTTGAGGCAAGGGATCCAAACTTGGGCACAAATTATAGGCCAGATGAGGTGGAATTGGTGTTGAAACTTGCTTTGTTGTGCTCACATTCTGAGCCTTTGGCTAGGCCAAGCATGCGCCAGGTTGTGCAATACTTGGAG
Organism: Pueraria montana var. lobata; assembly: GCA_026413185.1. Classification (NCBI taxonomy): domain Eukaryota; kingdom Viridiplantae; phylum Streptophyta; class Magnoliopsida; order Fabales; family Fabaceae; genus Pueraria; species Pueraria montana. Next base: position 70,628,362 of record CM048650.1, on the reverse strand, counting down.
AAAGATGTGCCTCTGCCAGATTTGTCTATGCTTAGCTTATCTTCAACTGGCTTAACTTTTGGTCATGAAGACTTTCAGGACTGTCCAATGTCTTATCCTTCATCTATGGATAGGCCAATATCCCATACTTCTTCAATTGCTGAATCACTTCTCTCTGGGGGTCGTTGATTTTTAGAAGACACATGAGATGTGCATGCATGCATGCATGAGCTGTTTCATTGTATTTGATTTTATCTTATTCTTAATTGGTCTATTTGTTATTTGATTATGTATTATATTCTAAAATGAAATGGATTATCGAAAATAGAAAAGAGCATCAACAGAGTTTGGTGTCTTGTTTTGTTACTCTATTTTGCTTCTTTAATGGTCATAGATTTCTTGTTTGAGTTTGATCTCTTGAGCAGGCGAAAGAAAACTACGATCATTCAGTAATGCGACAGAAGATCAATGTGAAAAGAGTTTCCCTTACTTAGAAGCATGAAAAGTTCCATTAAATGAATTTAGGAACATATAAACTTGTACAGATACACTAGCATAATAATACCCTTTTTAAAAATAATAGGTTAACTGCTCTCGAGTCTCGACACATTTTCTAATTTTGAAGGACATACATGATTAGTAACAACATAACTTTTTCTTTTTGTTTCTTATGTCTTTTCAGATTTGACAGATAGGAAGGATAAGCCCCGTTAGATTATTACTTTTTTTTTAACTGAATATCTTTACACGCATTGTTATTAAAGCAGTTCAACTCTCAGATTAAGAGTGAAGGTTAAGTAAAATCTGTCTGGTTCACAATCTACTTTCACTGTCCAATGTTGAGTTAATTTTCATTTGCTCAAAGGTTTTTCCAGCATTAATAACTTATTTGTTACTTGAGTCAATCATTTCATGTTAATATAATATAATCTTGTACATGTATGGCTATGTGATTTTTTTTTTTATCCGTAAGAATTGAAGACAGTACTAGGAAGTTTACAATAATTTACATACTCTACTCAATCAACTGAGCCAGATTCCCTCGGTTATGACTATGTGATTTTAAGTGAACTCAAATACATCTATAAGGTTGGACTGTGACTAATTCAGTAATTTTGTCCTTAACAAAAAGTGACTTGTATACTCGGCTATCTTTTTTTGATCCACTCGAAAGACTCTTCTTCGGCTTAAGCTCCATGTGCTTAGTTAGGCCCAAAATTTTCGAATGCGGGCACCACATAGCATAGAAAGTGCCTCATCTGCTGTAGGAGCTTGTGGCACGCGGTTCTGTCTCTAGTGATTTACAGGGTCCAGATGGTTTGCAGACTAACACCCCCCCTACTCCCCCCCACCCCCCTTTTTTTCCTTGGATAAAAGATCACGGGTGTCTCTCAATCCACGGAGTTAAAAACTAATCTCTCTTACAATGTATGACTGCCGTCGATCCAAAAAAATTTTGCACAAAAAAAAATCGAATACGGATTCTTTCACATGTGAATACAATAGTACCTTGTACCACTACACCAACCTTATGGATTAGAACACACCTTTGTTGTAGTATACTAATATTATTTGTTTGGCACAGTCACATATTACACATGTAAAGCGAACAATGTCTTATATGGAAGCAAATGACAACTCTAACATCGTCACATACAACCTTTGCATGTGTAAAATGAAGAATAGCATATGAACACTTGCCAAAGAGAATACCAAGAAGGAAGAAATAACACTAAACCACTGTTTTAGTTCTTTTAGTTCTTGAAAGTGTAATTTGTTAAATACATTAGGTCAAAATTTTTAAAAAAATATAATTTAAGTGGTAATATTAACATACGTTTAAGGATCAAAATGACAATAAATGATAAAATTTAGAAATTTAGATGAAATCAATGAAAATTTTAGAGATCTAATTAAAAAATAATAATTTTAGGTACTAATATGACTGCATGTGACACTTTTATGAACCGCAATGGTAATAACTCAGCAAATAATAATAATAATAATAATAATAACCCAAATTTCATAACATTATTGCTACAATGAAATACAAGCTCTCACTAATTTAAATTTACCGTGGATTTGGATTTTCTCCACAAGCTGTTAGAACTATAATATATTGATTCATTATGAGACGTAAAATTGATTAACTATAAAAATATTCGAATTTTTTATAACCATTTAATGAAAATCCCATGGTAAATATTTCTATTGCAAAGACAATCTCTGCAGAGGATCCAAACTAAACTCATAGATAAATAGATATAGGCATAGATACCCATTATCCAACCACACTTATCGTTACACGTAGGCACTTTGTCAACTCTCACTTGTTCCAATCTCAACCACACAAAAACAAGTGGAAATCAGAAAAGTGAAAAAGAAATAGATAAGGGGCAGGGACAAGGAATGGTCTTGGTGTCAACCATAGCCATGGCAACTTCATCAACCACATTGCTATCATCACTCATACCTGGAAGCACCCCATCAATCAACTCCCGAAACCATCAACTAATTTTGCTTCAAAATCGTTCTTTAAATCGGCCCAAGAAGAGAGTTTCCTTCGTTGTCCAAGCAGCCAAGCCCCCTGTTGTTGTATGCACTCCATCCTTTGCAGCTTCTTATGCCATACCACTTTATTTATGTGCACATTTTTTTATTTAATTCTTTTTTTCACTTTGTTGAGTGGTGTTGATTATGAAGCAATTGGGCATGTTTGTTTCTTCAGGTGGAAATTCCAAAAGTACAACCGCAATTTAAGCCTCCATTTCTTGGGTTCACTAAGACCGCTGAAATATGGAACTCTAGAGCTTGCATGATTGGAATCATTGGAGTTTTTATTGTAGAGTTTGTGAGTATTTTATATCTTCATTCTTAGTTTCTACTTATACTATCACTATGCATTTTACTTTCACATACTTACCATGGGGCTTTTGAGCATTTGAATTGATAAAAATGTGGTGGTATGATGAAATGGGTTTATTTTGAAAATTGATGACATATTGATATGTGTTTGGTTGCTAAGGATGTTATTGAAATTGAATTTATGAGAAAAGAGTCTCTCTCTTTTTCATTTATTTTTTTTATCACTCTTCCTTTGAGCATAAGCATTGGTGGTGCTGAGTTTGGTTATTAATTGTGTGATTGTGCTATATTTTGCAGATAATAAACAAGGGGATACTTCAGGTTATTGGGGTTGATGTTGGCAAAGGCCTTAATCTTCCTCTCTGAACATTATTTTTGGCTGTGCTCGTAAATGTTGTCATATATAAAGTCAATTTTAACCTTTTTTTTTTTTTTTAATTGATTTCAAGAACAAATTTTCAAGTGTCATTTGGAAATCTTCTGTAATCTAATATCTGTATTGAGGTATATGTTCTGATGTTCTTGGGTTGACTTAAGTAATGCCAATGATATTGTGAATGCTTTGGTTCTTGGTTGGATATCTGGAACTCGAAAGTCGAAACTGCTAATCAAGCTATTTACGAAGTTATTCATCCCTTTAAATTTTTTTACCAAATGTTATGCAACCAAGAGAGATATAAGAAGCGAAGACAGTATGAGATGAGATGGTTGATAACTTGATAAGATAGAAAATGTTGTATAAATAATGTAATAGAAAATTTTGTACACAAGAGATATGAATTTGTTATATAAATAAGTGATCTCTATTTTTTTTTTCTTAGCTCTTTTTTCTTCAACTGTTTCGGAGCTCTTGTGTCTTTGTCCTCTTCATACCTCTTTACTTTTATTTAGAAGGTAAGCAAGGCAAATACAAAAGGATAGACTTTTATTTTTTTATTTTTTTTTATACAATGGCAATACTGGGGATTGAATATAAGTTTTCATGTACCTAATCTAATTTCTTACTACTAGACCGACCTTAATGGATAAGAAAAGCATAAATGCCATCTTACATTTTAAATTTGAAAATAATGATAATCCCTAGAAAAACGAGGCAAAACAAATCAATCTAATTCAATATAATTTATTAAACAAAAAAATATGTAATAAAAATTAAAAGAAAAAAATAAAATATGCACAAATAATGTAAAATAATTTTACATTGTTATTCAATAACAAATTATCATATACGATAAATTTATTAACTTTTATAATATTTATTATACCAATGATGATTTCTAGTTGATTGATAATGTAAAAAAATTTATATCGACAATATATAGTCATTAAACTCAAATTAAAATAACTAAATTTATAAAAATTGGAACAGAATTTGAATTTAATTTTGAAATCCTATTCAATTTAATTTTAACAAAATTCATATACACAATTTAATTTATAAAACATTTAAAACATCAACTACATAAAATTACAATAATTTAAGTGAATTATTTTGATTAAACTATTAAGACCTCATTAAAACTTGGTTTAGACCTAAGCATACATCGGTCGACCGTGGATATCATAGTATATGTCCGCACGACATTTCTATTCCAAGCAATACTATAAACTAGCTCTGCACAATATTAATCCATGGTCTTGGTCATGTGTCATGGTCCAACACCTGTTTCAGCAAAAGGGTACCAAGAAAATGAACCAATTTACAGAAGCCTGCTAATTCTAGAATCTATGATATTCTTGTCTGAATCAAGAGCATCAGCCAGAGAGATATAGCGGTGTTTCCATATAGACTCAGCCAAGTTCTTAATTTTCTGCCCTTCTTCCTGTCTATTTTCTTGGACACTAAGTACTTCTGCATATGCACCTATAACATTAAGCAACATTGAGACAAGTCAGGATAAATGATAAGCATGCACATAATGAGCCTTAAAATAAATTGAATAGGACAGCTTAATGGTGCAGTATGTGGTGTAAAAGCTTCAGGTTGAGTTGGGGCCACCAACATGAGCAGGCTTGCTATGAAAAATAGAGGCGATCAAGCTCAGCAATATAACCAATAACACCAAGCACAGTTATGGATGAAAACGCTGCATTTAGAGTTCAAAGGGGCTGTTGCAATTATAAACAACTGTTCTGATGCCACCACCATTTGTTGTTGACTCTAGATTCTAGAACAAAGATAAAGACCAAACTGGGGGGATGCGGTCAAGTGGTAACAGTTGGCACACAGCAGGATTTCACCGCCTAGTCAACAAGGAGTTGCATGACAAGTTGCAGTATCAGCTCTGCTTTCGCTACAATGAACGCTTCGGTACATGTTTGCCGATATAATCAGCTGAATTTGCTAACTCCAAGGTCTGATAGGAAAGAAGGAAAGGATAGGGAGGTAGAAATGGGGAAGATGTAAAATTCATTAGTAAATATTACCTCCCTCAAGGCAGCATAACGCTATTAATCTCAAGGAAGGCCCTCAATTCCAAACATTCAACCTTATTGACATCCCCATCATAAAAAGGGGTAGATTGACTGATTTGTGAAGATGTTAGCAGCAAGGCAGATTCAGCCATCTTAGAGCCCATTGACTTTGATAAACAAAAATAAAAAATGGGAGTTGGAACTTGGATCGATCATAGGACCCTAACTAGTATCACCATTCAGGATAAATTCCCAATTCCAGTGATTGAAGAGTTATTGGATGCGTTAGGTGGGGCTGTCAATTTTTTCTAAGATGAACTTTCGTCAGTTTTACTGTTTTATTTAGAAGAAAATGGAAGACATCACAAAGACAGCTTTCCAGACACAACAGCCACTGTGAGATAAGATAATTTAAACATTCTGCCAAAATTAAACATTTCTAGATAAGATAATTTTAAGGTTCTGCCAAAATTAAACATCTATATATAAGATGAATTTTGAATTGTAAATTTTAATTAATTTCAGTAAGAACAAAAGATTGCTAGGCCCCATCCATCATGCACATAGGAGTAAACAATTTATCAGTATAACATTAGCATTAAACATTTGGGTCAAACATGTGCATGCAAGCCCAACTGTCTCACAAGCTCTTTACAAGCTCAATGGAAATGTTAACTTATATACTCTTCAAGGACTTTTTCTCCTAGGCAATGTGAGACTTGTTCTCTTGAAAACATCAATCTTTTGAAATACTCCCAACACTCATGGATCAGGTTGACACATCATAGATTACAGTACTATAGTGGATTAAAGAATTTGTCATACCTCTTGCAAGAGCCGCTATATCACTTCTTTCTACCAATGGTGCAGCACCTACACAAAGAAAGTTTGGTTTCAATATGTATTCATTATAAGCAGGTAGATATTTAATAGACACTACATGGACGTATGGAATCAAATGACACTACCTTCAGACTCGGTTTCCGTCGATGCAACCTTCAAAATATCTATCACTTTTCGGTAGAGACCCTGTCAATGATTCTCCTATTATGAGTATTGTTTGAATTACAATTAAAATTGTTGATGATCAATTAGGCATCAAAAGGGAGTGAAGCAATAATAATAATATTAATTGCATATAGCAGCAAAAATAGCTTTCAGTTCATAGCATCATTGCTTTAGAATGAGAACTAAACCAGATATAAGACAGCCAGGGGTATCTTATTACTTATCAATCATTGTTCTATTTATTTTGGGAAGAAAGATGATAAAACAAATGTGACATTGCTACAAGTTAAAGTTGATCAAATTCCATAGTTAACAATTCAGGAATTGGAGTGTTATAACCTCTTGAACCAACAGCGCACTTGAATGTTCCTGAATTGCTTTACGCCTATACATAAGAGCTATGCTTGTTAAGGCAACCCCCACCGTGGGATGTTTAGAATCTTCAACAAACAGACAGAGCCACAATACATTAGTCAATATACCATCACCAAGAAATGTTGTAAATTGAGTTTAGATAAGAGACAAAAAGAATAGACAAGTCACCTCCATAGGCCTCCTCTGCCCTACATAATGCCTGTGTCAAATGATGCTCTGCATGAGAGTAGTTACTGAAACAACAGTTATTAGTGATATATATTACCCAGGGCAACATAAAAAGGTTGTGGTATGGCTAAGGCAAACCAAACAAAAATGATTATTAAGCCTACCCCATAAGTACTTCAAGCTGTCCTAAAGCACACATGGACCCTACAATTAATTCGTCCACGCTCATGTTACCAGCTCCTAAGTATGGTCTGCCAGCATTTTTTACTTCAATAGCACCTTGTACAACATTTCGGTAAACCTCTTTTGCCAATGGATAGTTCTGTTTTTTATGTAGGAATTCCGCATATGATAGACCAGCAGTACCTACAAAACTGAACATCAATTTGGTGTCGAAGAATGCCTGCTACAGTACCTCATGAACAGGAAGATACCATCACAATACTTCTCACGGAGAGACTTGTCGAAGAAATCTTCAGCTGCACCAAGCAAGCACATAATAAGCACTCATCAAGAGTAACAGTAATGAACAAATAGACCTTAAAAACAACCTGAGTCAACATTGCCATTGACAAGTTCAATCAGCCCTTTTAGTGCTCTAGCACGAACAAATTGTGCCTCATAATCTAATGCTTGCTCTTGATTCTCCACCACCTTCATGCACTTATCAGCTGCCGCCGCTGCCAAATCATCCTACATGGAAAAAAAAAAAATCACTGAATAAACATGAACAGTTCTGCAAAAAGCAGCCAAATATTTTACAATTGTTTTGCAAATACCAACCTGCCTCATCTCTAGATGAAGCCCAGCCTGAGTTTCAAGAGCAGCAACTACAACAAAAACCCAACATAAAACTCAAAATCATTGGCAAATAATAATAATAATAATAATAATAATAATAATAATAATAAAACGAGTGCTAGTAACACACTTCTTACTATTAGTTAAAACTACAAAATCATGACCAGTGTTCATTAAATAAGGAGTGAGACCTGCACAATTTCGTGATTTTCAACAAATTCCTACCAATAATAAAAAGTGTGGTAGAGTGTGTTGCTAGCATATCTGTAATTAAAAAAAAAAAAAAGCAATAGCAGTAACCAACAAAAGGGAGGGCAAAAAATGAAAAAAGAAATTACCTCTAACACCCAAGTAAGAATTGGTTAATTCTTGAACAGCCTCGAGCTTCTCTATGGCTTCAGCGTACTCTCCTCTAAGAAAAGTTAACACAAAACATATCTCCAATGAGTTCAAACAATCATCAACAAAAATGAGCTCCAACATGAGAACAAAAACACCAATGAACACAAGCAAACAATCACAAAGGAGGTACCTTTCATACAGCAACGTGGACATAGCAAGCATGGCCATTCCCTTCGAATTCTCGCGCTTTGGCTCCTTGCCCTCAGTCAACTCAGTGCTAATGCAGTGCTTCAGCACATGAAAACTCATCCGGAACGCCCCAACTGAATAAACACACACGAAAAACCAAAAAGACGTTAGCTTTGGGCGAAAAACACAAATGGGACACTGAAAAACACGGTTTCTGAAAAAAGGGGGCACGTGAGACTCACGTGATCTTTCGGTCCTCCATTGCTTCAGGGCGTAGTTGATCATCCTAATGGCGTCGGGGACGACCATGTTGGCCTCCAATTCCAAGCCATTGGTGAATGGTCGGAACAATGAAGCGGGGAGAGGAGAGAGTCTTGTGGGGGCAGTGGAAGAAGAAACCCTTGATGATAGCTTTGATGCTATGCGAAGCATGGTTGTTGAGTTTGGTGGCGAAAAGTTGGAGAAAATGGGTGGGGGTTTGAGAAGGGGTTTAGAATGATGTGAGGAGAAGGGGTTGAGAGAGGGTTCAGGGTTTTCAGAGGTTGAGATTTTTGCTTGCTTAACTAGGTGTTGGTGGGATTCGAAAATCCTTGAGTTTGTTATTTATTTGTTTTTGGTCTGCACATGAGTTTGTTACTAAAAACAGCGGCATCAGAATCGTGACTCAATTTTATTTTTAGAAGAGTGTTAATAACATACTTTATAAAGTATTTTTTCTAAAACATTTGATTCATAAAAATTTGTAATTCTTAATAAATTTTAAAAAATAAAAAATCTGTTTAAAATAATGTAATAGAAAATGTGTTGCTGATAATTATTTTTTTTAATATTGAAAATAAAAGCCCAAGAGGATAGCGCAGGGCCGAGACTAACACAAAAGTAATTTAGCCTAGTGTCCATTGTGAATAGGGTGGACATGGGTCAGGAGGGATCCGATCAATCCAAATAGAAAAAAATTGTGTTAGTTCTAATTATTGGTTGCTTCGAATTTTAAAATTATAAACTTGATAATATTAATTAAAATATCAAATTTAAGCATGTAAAATTTGAACTAACCCAAATCTATATTATTTTAGATTTTTTTTTAACTTTTTATATTGTGTAATTTTATCCTAGAAAAATAAAAGAGAACTTGCATGGTATTGCTATTAACATGCCTAATTAAATTTTTACACTTTTAATTAATTATTTTTATAATCAATGACTTGAGTGTCACTGTTTATAAGATTAAGAAATTAAATTTAATTAAAAAGTGATTTAAGAGATTAAAATCTTACATTAAATGATAAAAGAACCAGAAGTTTGACTAAGTCATTCACTCGTTTTCTTAAAATGAGGTAAATCTTATATTATATGTTTTTTGATCTGCCTCCTCCTTTTGTGGAGAGTGCACTAACTTTCAATGCCTTGATGGCTAGAAATCAGTTGTAGTTTTGTTGTTTCTTGGGCTTCTGGCCCAATTTATACAGCACAAAAAATTCACTGGTAGGGAATTGGATATTACGAAGTGCATAAGTCCCACATCGAGTAGAATGGGATGCTTAGTGGAGTATTTAAGTGCTTGATTTTCTCCCCTTAATAGCTAGCTTTTAAGGATAGGTTTCCCAAGTGCTTAGTGTGTGTTTGCATGGAATGTGTTTTTTTTTTTTTTTTTTTTTTCTGTTCAACGTGATCTAAACACCTTTCCAAACACAATCTTAGGTGCTTAGGTTCCCCAAGAGCTGGTTGTCACTCTCAAGGCCGATGCTATGATAGGGGCTTGGGTATTATGAAGTGCTTAAGTTCCACATCGAGTATCCGGTGGAGTATTTAAGTGTTTGATTCTCTTCCCTTAACAACTACTAGCTTTTAAGGATGGGTCCCGACTTACTTAGGTGCTTATCATCCACTACCCTAAATTAGATCAATCCAATTTATCTGAATGATTAATTGGTTCAAATTTGTTGACAAAATTTTTCAAAACCAAACTAAATGAACTAATTGATTTTGATTAGTTTGAATTTTTTTTCTCTAAACTTAAATTAACCAATCCATATACAACTCTAATTTTAAATAATAGTATTTAAGAAGAATAAATAATTTTTTAAAAATAAAATATGAGATACTTGATTAAAAAAAATCACACGGCTTTAGTAAAAGAAACAAAAGTTTTTTTAAAAATATTTTTATTCAAGAGTGTTAAGAGTTTATATATAGCACTAAAAAAAGAAGGAAAAGAAAAAGAGATAAATTTACATTTACATAATATACAATTTTTTTCCTCACATAAAGAAAAATTAATGGCCAAAAATCTTTTGGGCTTACTTTAAGGAAAATAATGCGAGGATATATATTGTGATGCGTCTCTCTTGTTTCATCAAGTTGCATAGCTGTTAAAAGAAAACAGTAGCAGCAAGAAGACAAGAAGTATCCAAGAGCAAGAGCTGAATATTTTTACAAATTATTTTTTATCAATTTCCCGACACATCACAAATATATTTTTAATATCGAAGATTTTAAAATGGAATTTAATTAGTTCTCGGCCAAGCAATTCATTTTTTCCTCAACGAAGCAAAAAAAAAAAATTCATTTTTTCCTCAACCAACCACTACAACGAGAAAACCACATGTTATGATCCACATTTTACAATAGTAGCAATCTCAAGTTATCAATTCCTAAAAATCAATTCGATGCCTGCTCGGCTGCTCTTAATTATGATTTCATCATGATTTCTATAGTCAAGTATATTGCAATACCACTACTTACTAAGCTTCATCATCGGCCACAGGATGCAACCCAAATTGGGTTAAATTATACCAATATGTGTCACTAAGAATAAAAGAAGTCTTAAGCTACAAGACTGAACAAAGTAGAAGGCATAATTATGCTATACTAACTTTGAAAAAAATAATCATTTTGTACCACACCCTTTTTCCCATTTTAAGATAGAAGCAGATAATGCTGATGTTATAAAGCAAAAATCCTACAGACAATCCTGTACTTCTATAATTTTCCTCATGGAAAAGAATGCCATGTCAATGAAGTTTAAGATGTAAACATTCTCTAATGCAACTAAAGTTCATAATATCAAATCACATGATGTAGGTTTTTTTTTTATTCTTGCTTTATTTTTCTCACCCGAAAGATGCTGCAAGTTGCCAAATTAGTAGCAACCTGATGCCCCAAAAAAACATTCTACAATATATAAATAGCAATATTTTAACCATTTTAATAGAAAAGAAATCTCCAGCTGGAAGCAATGCATATATGCTCCTTAATTTGTTAAGAAAGAGAAAGTAGAAAGTGAGTGGAGAAAATAAAGGCAAAAGCTTAACGAGGGTGACAGTGGGAAGTTACAAAAACCGTTTTGTTTTTTGTATATAAAAAGATAGCACTTGGCACGACCTATACTTGAGGGCGAAATATTTGGAACTTGGAAGCCTCACACGCACTGTCACTCATGCCTATATAGGTAGCATCATCTCTTCACTGTGTTGCAATTCATTGAGCTGAAACAATGGCAAGAACTTCCTTCATTCTCTTCTACCTGGTTGCCTTTTGCTCCATCATACTCATAGGTAATACTATTTCGTCTTCTTCCATCTCATTGATTCCTTTTTAATATATGTCATATAGTGTATAATTACTGCCATAATTCGTGTATTGAAGATTTAAGAGGAAACGTTTGATAATATAATGATTAAAAAAACCACCAACTTTGTCTCCAAATATTACCCTCTCTCCTAAATAGTTCATAAAACAATAAAACTATTTAAGTAATTTTTGAAAGTATTGAATATCCATCACTTTAATTCCTGAATGAATGTATTTTAGTAAAGTTAATAGACCAATTTTGAGAGGTTTTTTTTAATATTTGTAGGACTACGTAGTATGATTTTTCATACTTATAAGACAATTTAAGTGTTTTTATTTTACTTTAGGGACCACCTAAGAGAAAGTGTAATACTCTAAAGATGAAATCGATGGTTTACTCTATAATGATTATAGCTTACATAACAACTAATATGATACATGTTTAGTGATAATGTGTAAGGAAATGCTCTTACATCGAATGCTATATTTATAATTCCAAGTATTATTTATCTCTTGTTATTTGTTGCAGATGGGGCTCAACTCATTCTAGTGAACAACTGTGGGGAAAGTGTATGGCCAGGGATACTTGGCAGTGCAGGGCAGCAAACTCCAAAAGATGGTGGGATGCATCTTGGAAGTGGTGAAGAAATGGTACTTGATGTGCCAGAAAAGTGGTCAGGAAGAATCTGGGGCAGGCAGGGTTGTAGCTTTGACAATGATGGACATGGCCACTGTCTCACTGGTGACTGCAATGGGAAGCTACACTGCAGAGGGCAAGGAGGGGTGCCACCAGCAACAGTGGTTGAAATGACACTTGGAACCTCCTCCTCCCCTTTGCACTTCTATGATGTGAGCTTGGTGGATGGCTTCAACTTGCCTGTTTCCATGAAGCCTGTTGGGGGTGGAGTTGGGTGTGGAGTGGCTTCTTGTGAGGTGGACTTGAATGTTTGCTGTCCATCAGCACTTGAGGTGAAGAGAAATGGCAAGGTTGTGGGGTGCAAAAGTGCTTGCTTGGCTATGCAATCAGCAAAGTATTGCTGCACAGGGAATTATTCTGACCCCAAAACTTGCAAGCCTACCCTTTTTGCACATCTCTTTAAGGCTATATGTCCTAAGGCTTATAGTTATGCTTATGATGACTCTAGCAGCCTTAACAGATGCAGGGCTCCAAGGTATGTTGTCACTTTCTGCCCTCCCCCAGTGTAAAGGGATCCAGATGACAAAATGAAGTTGAAGAAGCTGTTGCAGAATTGCAAAGATTATCAGTCGTCAGTGAAGAACTGTTCTCTGGATGTTTTGGTTTTTCTTTTTTTAATCTTCAATTGGCATAGTTATGTGCTTTTTAGAATCTTAATAGTCATTGTTCTTTGTCATCAAGATAGTTGAAAAGAAAGGTAAATTGATATAATAAACAGCATTTCACATTTTTGCTCTTACTGTTGATGATGCTTTGCCATGTATGAAGTTTAATTAATCAAGTTAACTTGGGAATAATTTGTAAACTAGACATTTTACTTAGATTAAAGGGGAAAGCAAATCTTGGAATCATGTGACCAGTTACTTGCACCCAAAAAAAGGGGAAAGAAACATTGTGCAGCATCATTTGCAATAAACAAAAATTACGGACAACAATATACCAAAAATAGAAATGGATAAAGAATCTAAGAAGATTACTCTTTCCATCTTTTATCTTACTACCAAATCACAAAATTGAACTGCTGCATTTCTTTCCATGAAAGTGTCATAAAGAAAGATGTGATAATTCAATCCATAGAAGCCTTTGCTCATTAGAATTGTAGCGGGTTTGGTGCACTAAAAAAATGAGAATCTCAACCTCAAGGAGTTGGTCGAGTGAAGCAAGACATAGTCTTATGTTTTTCCTGCCTTAAATTGGAGCACTGTCATCTCTCCCTAAATTTTCAATACCAAAAAAAAAAAAAAAAATAGAATCCCACCATGCTGGGTCATACAGCTTATATGCACCAAAAAAATAGTATATCTCTTCGATACGAGTGCAAACATTAGTCCTCACGATTTTATCTTTAAGATACTTCTCACGCAAGAGAGTGAAAATTCATTGAACACTAGCTCGTCTTTGTTGGATGCAAAACTTTTGGTGTGAGTCATGTGGTATCATTACTTTTGCATTTGGTTATTCCATTAGCCTCAATCTATGCAGGGCTTCATGTTGTTGTTATCACTTTACTTTCCTCTCCAATAAGAGATATGTTTCCCTCATTTATCTGCAAAGATTTTTGATGATTTAAAATTGGGAAAGAAGGAAAAAGAAGATCTTCATCATATCAGATATAACACTATCGTCTTCTTTTTAGGGTATATTTGGTATTAGATATGTCCTAGGTTGTTCCATGTTGGAAAACAGGATTTGTTCTTCATCATGAGAAGATTCTCTAAAGTAGGATGGATTGAAAAAAAGAGAATATAGAATAGCATTTCACATTTTTGCTTTAGTGTTAAGGACGCTTTGCCACATTTTATAGTTTAATCTGTTTCAATCAATTGGGATTGGAAACAGTTGGCTGCTCGCTTTGTACGTTTTAAAGGAATTAGCAAAACAAGTCCAACTGCATTTATTAGAAGCTAAGTGCTTAGTGCTACATAATACACACTACTGCAAACTGCATATTGTACATTGAAGCTTCTAAAAATATTTCAATTAGTGATGAATAAATAGTTAGTGCAGTTGAATAGCAATTTTTTTTTATAGTAATTAAGTAGATTTTAATTTCTATACATTATCAATATAAAAAAGTTTATGTTATCAATTAATCAATAATTGTTTATCTGAATTTTAAAATCGAGATAATTATTATAAAAGTTAACAAATTTATCATATATAATAATTTGTAATTATTTATTCTAGGATGCACAAACATAAACTGCTTTTTGTTGAGAATATGGATGGTTTATAATTTGAATTACTTATGAATCATAGTTTATAAAAATAATCCTTAATTTGATTAATATGAGAATGAGGATTAAGAATAAATAGTGTATGAAATGATACTGTAAAGAATTTTTATATTGTCATTTAATCACAAACGATCTAGTATAATAAATTTGTTAATTTATATAATAATTATTTTAAAAGTTATGGCAACGACAATTTCGGCCACAGTCTCATTTTTTTTTTAAATTACACTAACATAACATAGAAATTAAACTCGATCTATTTAGAATACTAGAAATAAAAAAAAAATAAAAAAAAAAGAGATGAAAATTATGGCCAAACAAGATTCTCCAAAATTGTCACACTACTCTTTCCATAAAAATCGATTTTGACCCAGCACCACTCTTGCACTCAGGGTAATAAGGCTGGATAGTCAATTTAATCCATGATGGTTTCAAGTTAGTCTCTAAATTCAAATAAATTAAAAAAAGTCCCTAAAAATAACTTTCGTCTTTCACATTCACCATTGGTTTTAGATAAGTTCCTATATGTTATCATTCAAATGCAATTTAGTTCATATATCATATATGTAGAGACTAAATTGTATTGAGAGCATTATCTATTTGAAACAAAGGATGCATGTGAAAGATGGAAGTTACTTTCAAGATTTTTTTTTTTTTTTTTTTAAGTTTATTAGCATTTAGAGACTATCTTAAAATTACTGTACATTTTTAAGGACAATTTCACTATTCTGCTGCGTAACAACAACCACCTCCAATATTTGCTCTCGAGGCCTTTCCACTTTTTCTTGCAGAGTAAACTCTCCATGAGTCCATATCATTGGTCCATGACTTAATTGATTTGTCCATGTTGATATTTTTCTTTGCAGGGCATGTATTCTTGGACGTACTCTATCAATTTAGTGCCAGATTTTGAAAGATAAATTTAGGGAGATTCTATTTAAATTTTCTTCTTTTCGTACTCCTCTTCATTTTTTTTTAATTTTTTTTTGTCAAAAATATCTTTTTCAAAAGTTAATTTATGAAATATATTTTTTTAAATAGAAAAATATACTTCCGAATGTAACCAATATATATATATATATATATATATATATATATATATATATATATATATATATATATATATTCTAAAAATAAATGTGCCAGGTTTTAGTTTCTAAAATATATTTAAACAAATTTTTGAAAATACAATTTTTTAATATATTTCCATAAACTAAATTTAAAAAATGTATAAATTCTTACATTTTCAAAAATAAATGTTCATAATAGAAATGAATTTTACAGTAATTTTTCTGTTTTTATTGAGTAAATTACTGTTTTAGTCTTTGAAAATGTAAAACATTGTCATATTAGTTAGTCTTTGAAAATGTAAAACATTGTCATATTAGTTCCTGAAAGTAAGAAAGTTCAAAATAAGTCTCTATGATATCACTTTAGGACTAAGGCTAGAGTGCCTAAACTTAACTACTTATGCAAGAAGTGAGTGTAAAAATTGAATGACAATAGAATCCCCTTGAATTTATTACCAAAACATATTAGGCTTAAATAGAATTTTGGTCTCCTTATTTTACTCAATCTGTAATTTTGGTTACTCCATTTTAAAATAGAGATATTTGGTTATTCTATTTTAGAAAATCCACAATTTTAGTTAAATCCTTAATTTTGCCTATGTTTTATTTCTTTTATTTTAGTTCAATTAAACCCTAAACCTAACATATTCATTTAAGATACAATCAACAAATTATTTAATTAATTAAAATGTAGAACTTAAAGAAATAAATGTAGGCAAAATTGAGAATTTGATCAAAATTGTGAATTTTCTAAAATAGAAGACCAAATATCTATATTTTAAAAAAAGGAGGAGTGCTGTCAAAAAAAAAAAAAGGAGGAGCAAAATTGCAAATATAACAAAATAGAGGAACCAAATTTATATTTAAGCCATCATATGAAGATGAAGAATCAGTTTTCTTCCTAGAGAAAGACAAATACAACAGCACCTAGTGTAAGATACCATTCCTATAGAACTTACATTGACAATAAGTTTCCCTCGATCCCTTGTATAAACTAAAACATGTTGGAATCAAACGAATCATTTTCTTTTCCTTCTATAATCTAACCTCATACGTTGTCCAGCTTACCTAAGAAAATTTATTTTCTTCGGAACCCGACGCATAGCTGGAATAGATCCAAGACAAATGCAAATTGACAATAAACTAATCTCCAACGAATAAATTAAAAGGCTTTTGGTTATAACTTATAAGTAGTTATTATTATCCATTAAAAACAAAACTCAAGTCTCAAAGGTAACAATCTAAACTGAACAAAAATGAGTCTCAATAATGTAGATGATCATGAGTTAATGAGTGAAATGGAGGAAGCACCCACTTTTGCTTCATCTATACCAGTCCCTAATGTTCAAGAAATTGTAAGGAATAACCCTTTGCAGGTTCCTGAAAGATATGCGAGGAGTCAAGAAGAATTGGAGAAAGTCAACCATATGCCTCACCTTTCATCTGAGGTCCCTGTCATTGATTTAGCACTGCTCTCACGTGGCAACAAGGAGGAGTTGTTGAAATTGGACTTAGCATGCAAAGAGTGGGGTTTCTTTCAGGTAATTCTTTACAAACAGAATTGTCAATTGCATTTACATAGAAAAATAGACAAACATAAACCTGCACAAAGAAGAAGAGCACTTCTACTACATAAAAAGAAAAGTAGCAAATTATAGGTGCAACTAGTTCTCAGTAATACATTGACTGTTAGAGATACCATATAAAACCATTCATGTATCTTCATTTATACAACTTAAGCTTTTAGTATAATTAATTCATGAGATAGGTACTTGAGTTATGTTATGATCCAGTGGTCTAGAGTTGGATCCTCCTTGTCCTCATTCTTTTAATACAAAGTAGAATTTTAGCACAAACTAGTGGGCCTATGTATGATCCTTTCAAGCCCAAAGAAATCTTGTGTGAGGGGCCATGATAGGAAAATAATATAAAAGGATTTCACTCCTCTAAAATAAAAGGAGTGTACTTTAGAAGATAAAGTACAGTGAAAATCATTAATTAGAAAATCAACTTTTGGTATTATAATAAACTTTAAATTTTGTTATTTGATTTTATCATAATTCTCAATCGTTGATTTCCCAATCAACCATTGTGAGTGTACTGTATTCTCTAAAGTGCATCTCCTCATTTTAGAAGAGCCAAATTAATCTAATATAAAATCATCATGTATCTTTACCTTAAATGAATTGTCTGCATTGACACAAAGTTATGAATCCAGACCATTGGATAAAGATAGGACAGTTTGCATGTTAAGGAAAAATATATTTGGACACCCAATATGTTAGTTGACACTTAGAGAGAGAGGAAAAAAAGATAAAAAAAAAGTATAGGTATGATAGGTGATATGATGTAATAGGAAGAGAGAGAAATGAGAGGTGTTGATGAGGAGTTCAAAATAATAGGGTGTCCAAATATCATTACTCTTTCAAATGTGTATTTTAAGTCGGATTCACGGAGATAAAATATGAAACGGCTTATCTTCATCCAACAGTTCTAATTAATTGACTGTGTGAATGTGTGAACTTCCTAAAAAAATCTGGATCTGTATTTACCTAATAGCTTAAACCATTGGGATAGTTAGCTCATGACATTGACATCCTTTCAAAAGTGAGATATTTGCTTGGTTTTCATCAAATGCTGCTTGAGATTGCAATTACTTTTGCTTACAGATAGTAAATCATGGTGTTCAAGAGCTCCTGCAGAAAACGAAGGATGCAGCATCTGAGTTTTTCAAACTTCCAATAGAAGAGAAGAACAAGTATGCATCAGCCTCAAATGACACACATGGTTATGGGCATGCTTATGTAGTTTCTGAGGAGCAGACACTAGATTGGTCAGATGCACTGATGTTAATAACTTACCCCACCCAGTACAGGAAGCTTCAATTTTGGCCTAAAACTCCAGAGGGATTCAAGTAGGTACTCCTCACAATTGAAAACTATATACACAACATAGCTTTTGATCAGTTAATGAAATTCATTTACTAATGTAGGGATGTAATAGATGCATATGCAAGTGAAGTTAGACGAGTTGGTGAGGAACTGCTTAGTTCATTGTCAGTGATTATGGGGATGCAGAAGCATGTTCTTCTTGGATTTCATAAAGAATCACTTCAAGCTTTACGTGTGAACTATTACCCTCCTTGCAGCACACCTGAGCAAGTGCTTGGTTTGAGTCCACACTCTGACTCAAGCACTATCACCTTGCTTATGCAAGATGATGGCGTAACTGGCTTAGAAATTCGACATCAAGGAGGATGGGTGCCAGTGACCCCAATACCAGATGCTCTAGTTGTCAATGTTGGAGATGTAATTGAGGTAGTTATGTTTGGGGGATAAGTCAATTAATTCTATCTTTTAGTGCACACAAAAGAACACCAGAAATAGAGAAGGCTTTAGACTTAGCAGTACCAAAAGATAAGTCAATTAATTAACCACACTTTAACGGTTCTTCCTTTTGTAATCATGGCAGATGTGGAGCAATGGCAAATACAAGAGTGTAGAGCACAGAGCAGTGACAAATAAGAACAAGGAAAGGATTTCTTATGCATTATTTTTGTGCCCACAGGATGATGTGGAAGTTGAGCCCCTTTATCATATGATAGATGCTCAAAATCCCAAGTTGTATCAGAAAGTCAGGTATGGAGATTATTTGAGACAATCTATGAAGAGAAAAATGGAGGGAAAACAACACATGGATGTGGCAAGGATAGAGGATTCTGATCTCACGAACAAAGATGATTAAGAAAAGAAAAGGCCCAGTAAAAGAAAATAAAGTGTAAAAGTACTCCCTCATGCTGATTTACCTAGTGTCAATTGTGTTTGTCTACACTCTGCTTAATGCAAGTCCTTTTCACTGAAATTTAGATTTCATTCTAAACCAACTTCTATAATCTCTGCAGTTATTAATTCCACCAAGCTTGCACTCCTCATCTCAGTTTTTTTTTTTTTTTTTTTAGAAGCATGGTACTTTCCTCTATGAATCAAATCCAAACCAACTTAATCATTAAGTGTAGATTTATCTTGACACTCACATCAATTGAGTTTTACTGCTGCCAGTTCCATTCGAGCCTCTCCAATGAGAAATTATTGTATGGTGTGAGACCACTACATGTCCATGGTTCCATTCAATATCTACGTTACTTACATCTAACCGAGTTTTTCATTTTACAAGAAAGAATTAATAAAATTTGATTGTGTCGAGTTGTGATAATCTTAGATCATACAATAATTTCTCCTTCAAACACCCAATAATCAGGGAATAGGAGGGTTACTGATTTTCAGATAACTTTCAAGATTGCTCAAACACACCACATGCAGCCTCAAAATACTGTATACCTGTAAATCATTAACAAACAACATTCAGCCCAAAAGATAAGTCTCACACAGGAGTTTAGAACCACTTCGTTATCGTCCCCCTAGAAAGCGTATCAGAGCTGTGTCCTCTACATATTACACAATTCAAAATAAACTTACTGTCAGTTTGATTTGCTAGTATAGTACCAGATAAATTCGTTCTACGTTTTAAAATCATAGGATAGCACAAATCAAATACGGAAGGACAGAACAAAGACTTAATTTTTTGTTACTCAATAATAATCTGAGACAATTTTTTGTCTCAAATACAAATTACACTAAAAACAAAAATACCTATTTTTATTTCTCATGTTATAACTACTACATTTTAGTCTCTTATAATTTTTTTCTTTGTTTTTAGTCTCTAAAAAATTGTTTCATTTTGTTTTTAGTCCTAACATATTAATTTCAACTGTTAAGTTATGTCGTGACTTGCAAAATTTGTACTTGAAAAATTTCTATTTAAGTTTCTAGCTATTTTTAATTGCTGTAAATTTTCTGAAATATTAAAAAAAAATCAAAACCTCAAACACCAGATTTTCTAAAATAAAAAAATGTTACAAAAGTAAATATTTCTGACCGTAAAAAAATTTTTAATGGTTAAAAATCACTAGAAACTTGATCAGAAAATTTTCACACATACAATTTATATTCGTCAAGTCATCACTTAATAGTTGAAATTAACGTCAGGACTAAAAATAGAACAAAATAATTTATGAAGGACTAAAAACAGAATAGAATAATTTATAAGAGACTAAAAACAGTAAAAAAATTTATGAGGGACTAAAAATAGAAATAAAGATAAAATGATGGATAAAAAACATATCTATTTATAATATATAAATTCTGAGACAAGGATCGTGAAATTGCCATATCAGATTTTCAAAATGCATACATTCATCCATTTCAACATTTTTGCTTACGTGCATGTTCTCCTCATTTCACCATTTGTTAAACACTTTTTAAGGTCTTAAACAAATTCATTTTATCAGTTACTAAACTGTCATTATTCTCTCAAGCAAAGGAGTTTAAAGTCTGAAAGGGAATCTGAAAACTGAAAACTGAGCAACTGACAAAAATTGGTGTAACCACACACTCCCACGATTTACTCTCCCATGATTTGTATTATTCTTTCCAGATTCAATACCACGTCTTTCTCCTCCATCTCTATCACCCTCAAACCCTCTTCCTCTCCCACATTGGCATCTCCTTCTCTTTCTTTCTCATATCCTTCTCCTTCATTTTATTTTCATTTCAGTGCTCTGAAATTCATTACATTCTCCTTTTTTTTTTTTTTTTTTACTCTCAAACCATATTCTTTACTAAACTCTGTTCCGTTTGAATTGCAAGCAGAAGAAGAGACAATTGCAAAATGATTTCGGTACAGTGTTGGCGAAGGAGCGAAAGGGAGAGACTATGGAATAAGGAGGAAAGTCTAAAAATCAGATGTTGATGGGGGAACACCCAATGTGTGACACCCCAGGGATACATCCTTGCCTTCTTTTTTCTGTTGCGAGTGGTTTCTTCTACACGGTACATTCCTTCTCTTCCATTCTCATTTCTTCTCCTTCTTCTCAACTCTTATGCCCTCAAGAAACTTATTATTGTTTGTAAGCATGGAAATAGAATTGCAGAGATTGGGAGAGATCTGAATATCAGCCAAGTCCCTATGCCACCAAGAACTTGCTTCAATATTGTTGTCTTTATGTGCATATAGATCAAAATTTGTGTTCTCTAGATAGTCAAGTTATAAAGACAGCGATTACATTGGCCATGGCTTAAGCAACAAGTTAAATATTAAAGAATTCGGAGCAAAAGGCTGAGGCAGATATGTGCCAAAATATTTTTTGCTTTAGTTTGCATGAAAGGTTTAGAGATGTTAAATGTATACCAGAATGGTTAATTGTTGGTCATCTAATTTTTTATTTTTATTTTTTCAGATTGATTTTGTCTGGTTATCCACTTCTGCCCATTTCAAAGATAACAGTAATAATAATATCAATTTATTACAGTTTGTTGTTGAAATTGAGTCAGGTTTGGTGACTAGGCACAGAAAAATTGCAAGGAACTATTTTTATTGGCAAACATCTCTCGCTTCCCTTGGTTATGTGGCAGCTTTCTCACAGAGAACATTGACTTTCGTGGATAAAGGGAATTGTTTAACACTTCAAGTCTTCAAATCAAAGGTGACAAAAAAGTCTTCATTCCCTTCTAATTCATTCCCTTCTAATACAGATAGATCAGTTAGTTTGCTATAAGGGATACTGTGTGGGTAAGAAGTTGAGCTAACAGTATTTACACCATCCCACCAACTCAAGTTGCATACCCCATCATTGAGTTACACAGTTTCGTCTATAAAAGTCGCACATACAACATCTGCAGTGTACACTACACTCACAAAACATATCTAAACACTTGCAAAGATCTCCAACTCCAATTGATCCTCGTGAAGTACTTGATTTCTACAATGGCCACTTGCAGTGTATCCATAGTGAGTATTTCATTTATGGTTCTAATGTTATTATCACCAAGCAGTCACACAAATGTTGTCGGAGCATACAATCTTCTGGAATCAACATTGCCAAAGCCAGAAGTGCCACAATTCCCCAAAACCTGAGTTGCCACCTCTGCCAGAAGTCCCTAAATTACCAAAGCCAGAGCTCCCTAAGGTCCCTGAATTACCTAAGCCTGAGATACCTAAAGTTCCTGAATTGCCAAAACCTGAGCTGCCTAAAGTCTCTGAATTGCCAATTCCTAAAGTGCAATCTGTGTCTTCTTCATTCCTACCTCTCACTCACTCAATAACTTCTCTTTTGACATTAAAATTTACGTAACTCCCATGTCTACAATTAGTGTATTATTCTTAGGTAACTCCTATTTTTGCAATCTGTGTGTTATTGTCATTACAATGACATTAAAACTTTTGTAACTCTCATATCTGCAATTAATGCATTATCTCCATTACACTCTGTAAAATCAGTATGCACAACAGTAGAACTCACAGATGGCATCATCAGTATCACAACTTTTTTTAATTCATGGAGATTGTGGACTGCCATTGTCAGATGAGCAATGGTATTCCATCTATCTATTTTTGTTGTGAGTATTTAATTTAATCAATTTACTAATTAGCGATTTTTACTTGGATTTTAAAGCAAAGATTAAGCAATGAACAAGAGGTAAACTATGGTATTTCATCTGTCATTTTGTGTAACAGGGTTGGTGATGCTATTTTTTTTTCTGTAACAGGGGTGTTAGAATTCTTGGCTAGGGTGTATACCAAGAAATTGATTGGTACTTTATCAGTTTATCTTCTCAACAGGAGTATAAATTTGGTGTTTCTTCTTTCACCATTTTCTTCCTAATTTTTTTTATCTATATTTAGAACAATATAGGCTGCTGCAGGTACTGATTTGGCACTGATATTGGTTGTGTGCCTGTGCCTTTTGCTTCCCATTCCTCTCACTCTTATCATTACGTTCTCTTCTATTCTCATTTCTTATCGTTACTTTTTCTTTATTACATTCACTTTTCTTCTATTTTCATTTCTTATACTTTAAGGTTTTGAAGCTCCATTTTTTGACTGCTAGCAAGACATGTGCTGCCCATACAACATAGCTTATGGAAACTTCTACTGAGTATTTCTTTGCTTTTGTATTCAGTCTTTAAAAAGAACTTACTTAAGAGAAGTTTAGTCAGACATCGATTCACTTTGGTTCATCTATAACTCTTTTCTTTTGAGTTATTTTAGCCTGCTATACTCATTATTTTTGGTCCAATTATATACTTTTTTTGGTTCTATAATTCTACTTCAATACTTGATGTGTAATAATATTTTGGTCAAGATATACCAAGTATACAAAATCAAGATTACAATTACTATGAAAAAAATGTTATGGTATAAAAAAAAAAGCAGAGTAATCTTGACATTTATTTTCATACTGATGTTATTGCCCCAATTCCCATTATACATGTATTTTGCCTTGAATATATATATATAATTTTGACTTAACTGAAGCATTGAAATTTAATCTTCTCTCTACCTCTAATTTTAATTTCATGGGTTTTGAGACTATCATTGCCAGATGAGAAATGGTATTTCATTGAACATTGGAATTGGGTGATGCATGAAATACCATTGATGAATCTCTGCTTTTTGAGATGGCAATGTCACAACATGCGTCTCAAATTTTATATATTATAAATAGATATATGTATTCTACATATAATCCTTACACATTTCCAATTTCAACAAATATTTCACAATTTTAAAATGTAATAATTCAACATAATATTTTTTTAACATAATTCTAATCTCTTTAAAATACTATACATTTTTTTTCTTCCAGCGCAACGCGCGGGTTAATATGTAGTTTTACCCTTAAATTTAACCTGCTTCTACTAAAGGAATCCAATGGTCTATCCAAAAACTGATATTCCTGCCATCACCAACACGCCAAATAGTATTCAACTATTCATCATATTAACTTTTTCCAATTCATGGCAGAGGCCACCCCAGAAATTGGAAGCTCGGGCATGATTTTTCATTTTAGGAATGATGGAATTCCCACATTTGTATTTCAGATTTCATGAGAACGTTCTTCCCATTCGGACCATTCTTCCACCAAACCTTCATACGCACATATTGATTGGTATTGTGTAAAATTTCAATAATCCAGAGAGCATTACTCCACAGCACCCAAATACCTTCTAATGATACTACTTGCATTCACACCACATTTTATATTCATGCATTATGAGGTCTTTAATCAGATCAACTTGAGTCTTATCAGGATGGTCCAAGATATTCTGTGCAGTGTGCATAGTAGATTCGCTCATCATAGCACGCCTAGGAAGCCAATTGAGAGGTGTACCCGTTGTTCACGTGACTAGAAATATCTGACCATTATTCAAGCAGGTTTTACACTCCTAGAGCATCTCAAATAATGCTCATTTAAGTAACACATTTTGGTTTTTCTCTTTTCATCATGACATTGTTGTGAAGCATTTATCAGTTTTATCGATGATCAATCTTTGTTGAAAAATCTAGCTGGCTACCTTTAGCGGAAATCTCTTCTCCCAACTATGTTTTTCCATTTACAAGATTCAAAGTCAAGACCTATCTTAAGGGATCCAAATCAAGTTATACTTGAACCAATAACATGTTAGTTCTGATGAGTTTTTAAGTGGTCTAAAGTGGGATTTGTTGTCACGTCACAATTAAGCAAATCACTAACATTTTACTTTAACAGTGCAATTCTTAGGTAATTCACATTTTTATATTTATTTTTGTTTCACCATTAAAATTTTAGTAATTTTTTTAAGTAACAAATTACTTTTTTATTTATAAGTAAAGGTTCTTTATCTGAGTTTAGTGGAAGATACTAATCTAACACACAATGTGATAAATCAAGATTCGAATTTCAATTGAGAGGTATCTTTATCTGACTTTAGTGGAAGATACTAGTCCACATGTAGTGAGTGACAAAAAAGTAACTTCATTTCTACCGGTACTTGTACAAAATGCATGAAAAGTTAAAAACTGTGAGAGGCTGCAGAGAGCTACAGACTGCTGTAGAGGATCCGGATGCAACATAATTGCCTCGGTAAAAAGATAGCTATGACTATGAGAAACAAAAAAGAAAAAAAAGGTTCCTTAGTTGAAGCAAGCTACTGAAGTTGCTCCCGTGAACTTGCTTTTCCAATGAAGGTATTTTGGCAATTTTCTTGGAATGTTTCCCACGCGCATTAGTTTGTGGATTTTTCCCTCCCACACGATTCTTGTCTTGTATAACTAAAACATGTTGGAATCAAACAGATTATTGTCCTTTCTCAAAGTAAATACCCCTTAGAAACAAAACTCAACTCTCAAAGCTAACAATCTAGGCAGAAAAAAGATGAGTCTCAATGTAGAGGATGATGAGTTAGTGACTGAAATGGAGGAAGCACCCACTTTTGCTCCATCTTTACCTTTAGAGAGAAACGTTCAAGAAATGGTAAGGAATAATCCTTTGCAGGTTCCTCAAAGATATGTGAGGAGTCAAGGAGAATTGGAGAAAGTCAACCATATGACTCACCTTTCATCTGAGATCCCTGACATTGATTTAGCACTGCTCTCAAATGGGAACAAGGAGGAGTTGTTGAAATTGGACGTAGCATGCAAGGACTGGGGTTTCTTTCAGGTAATTTTTCACCAACAGTATTGTCATTTACATACAAAAATAGACAAACGGAAACCTGCACAATGAAGAAGAGCTCCTCTACTACTGCTACTACAAAAAAAAAGGCGCAGCCAGTGAGTTCACAGTAATACATCGACTGTTAGAGATACCATATAAAACCATTCATCAAAACAACTCAAGCTTGTAGTATAATTAATCCATAATGTTGGAATTGGAGAGTTCTACATGGCTTGCCTCAATTACTGCATTGCAGTTTAAATACTTGTCTGGCAACTTTACTTAATGTCAATTGGTTATAAAATATAGGTTTAATTACACTTTTGGTTCTTATAGTTACAACAACTTTCTCTTTTAGTTCTTATTGTTTAAAATATTCCATTTTAATCCATATAGTTGCAACTTTTTAACCTTTTTGGTCTTCATTGACTAATATCGCCTAACGCCATCAGATTCAGATCCTTTAAAACTGCTACAAAACTAAAACTGTCTAAATGTTTTGGCAGTTTTAAAGGATCTGAATGTAATTGTGTTAGGTGATTTTAGACCATGAGGACCAAAAGAATTAAAAACATTTACAACTATAGGGACTAAAATGGGACATTTTAAAGACTGTTGCAATTACAGGGACTAACAGAGTAATACAACCTAAAATAAAATATAACATGATATCAGAGCTTATAGCCTATTTTTGTGTCACAGAGGGAGTGTGTTGAATCCTAGTTTTCTCCATGCTTCAAGCCCAAAGAAATGTTAGCAATATAATATAAAACTTTTCATGGATATATATCCTTACTTAACCAACTTAATCTTTTGGGGTAATTAGTCCATGACATTGACATCCTTGAAAATTTATGGGTTTGCTTGGTTTTCATCAAATGCTTCTTGAGATTGCAATTACTTCTGCAGATAGTAAACCATGGCATCCAAAAGGAACTTCTGCAGGGAATGAAGAACGCATCATCTGAGTATTTCAAACTTCCAATAGAAGAGAAGAACAAGTATGCAATGGCCCCAAACGACATACATGGTTATGGGCAGGCTAATTATGTAGTTACTGAGGAGCAAACACTTGACTGGTCAGATGCACTGATGTTAAGAACTTACCCCACCCAGTACAGGCAGCTTCAATTTTGGCCTAAAAATCCAGAGGGATTCATGTAGGTACTCCTCAGAATTGAAAACTATATACACAACACAACTTTTGATCAGTTAATGAAATTTATCTACTGATATAGGGAGATAACAGAGGCATATGCAAGTGAAGTTAGACGAGTTGGTGAGGAACTGCTTAGTTCATTGTCAGTGATTATGGGAATGCAGAAGCATGTTTTTCTTGGACTACATAAGGAATCACTTCAAGCTTTACGTGTGAACTATTACCCTCCTTGTAGCACACCTGCGCAAGTACTGGGTTTGAGTCCACACTCTGACACAAGCACCATTACCTTGCTTATGCAAGATGATGATGTGACTGGCTTAGAAATTCGACCCCAATACCAGATGCTCTAGTTGTCAATGTTGGAGATGCAATTGGGGTACTTAAGTTATGTTCAAGGGATAAATATGTTTTTAGTTAATGCAAATTAGGTGATGTTTGTTTTTAGTCTCTATAAAAACATATTTAATTCCACCAGAAATAACGAAGGCTTTAGACTTAGTAGTACCAAAAGATAAATTCAAATAATTAACCATACTTTAATGTTTCTTCCTCTTGCAATCATGGCAGATCTGGAGTAATGGCAAATACAAGAGTGTAGAACACAGAGCAGTGACAAATAAGAACAAGAGAAGGATTTCTTATGCATTATTTTTGTGCCCACAGGATGATGTGGAAGTTGATCCCCTTGATCATATGATAGATTCTCATAACCCCAAGTTGTACCAGAAAGTGAGGTATGGAGATTATTTGAGACAATCTCTGAAGAGGAAATTGGAGGGAAAAACACACCTAAATGTGGCAAGGATAAAGGATTCTGATCTGAGGAATAAAGATGATTAAGAAAAGCAAAGACCCAGTAAAAGAAAATGAGAAAAGAAACGAAAGTTTAGAAGTACTCCTTCATGCTGATTTACCAAGTGTCAATTGTGTTTGTATAATACTCGATAAATATCATATACATAAACTAGAGTAGAGTCTCTACACTCTGCTTAATAGAAGTCCTTGTCACTGAAATTTAGATTTCATTCTAAACCAACTTCTGTAACCTCTGCAGTTATTAATTCCACCAAGCTTGCACTCCTCATCTCAGGATTTTTGAGAAGTATGGTACTTTGCTTGATGAATCAAATCCAAACCAACTTAATCATTGAGTGTAGATTTATCTTGACACTCACATCAATTAAGCTTTACTGCTGCCAGTTCCATTTGAGCCTCTTCAATGAGAAATTATTGTATGGTTTGAGACTACTACGTGTCTATGGTTCTTGTCAATCTCTATGTTACATGTAACTGAACTTTTTATTTTACATGAAAGAATAATAAAATTTGACTGCGTCACTGGAGATTAATCGAGACTATCAACACATGGGAATCTCATATCATACAATAATTTCCCAATAATCAGGGAATTTGTTGAAACACTCCACATGCAGCCTCAAAATAAGCCTTGTAATTAAGATGGGCAGCTGGCTTATTAATTTGTTAGGTAGTAGAAGGCTTTTGTTCTGTTTTAAGTCAATATATGTGTCAGAAACAACAGCACACTGCTGCTGAATGAATGAAATACATTTATGTTTCTCATCTAAAAACACTTCTTGTGACAACAAGAACAAAAGCCAACTCTCAAAGCTAACAATCTTAGTAGAACAAAGATGAGTCTCAATGTAGATGACAATGAGTTAGTGAGTGAAATGGAGGAAGCACCCTCTTTGGCTTCATCTATACCAGTCCCCAATGTTCAAGAAATGGTAAGGAATAACCCTTTGCAGGTTCCTGAAAGATACGTGCGGAGTCAAGAAGAACTGGAGAAAGTCAACCATATGCCTCACTTTTCATCTGAGGTCCCTGTCATTGATTTAGCACTGCTCTCATGTGGGAACAAGGAGGAGTTGTTGAAATTGGACATAGCATGCAAAGAGTGGGGTTTCTTTCAGGTAATTCTTGGCCAATAGAATTGTCAATTACATTCAAAAATAGACAAACCGAAATTACCTGCACAAAGAACACTTCTCCAACAACATAAAAATTAACAATAATCGGTGCAATCAATTCACAGGAATACATTGATTGTTAGAGATACCACATAAAAACATTCATTTTAAGCTTTTAGTATAATTAATTCATGAGATGGTACCTGACTCTTTTATGACCAAGTGGTCTAGAGTTCAATCTTCATTGTCCTCAACAATTGTGAGTGCACTTTAAAAGTGTATCTCCTCACTTTGATTAGGAATAAAGTGAACTTTATTCCTATAAAAGGCAATGTTTGTTTTTAGTTCCTTGCATGGATTTTGCTCCTCTAAAATAAAACGGGTGTACTTTAGAGGATAAAGTATAGTAAAAACCATTAATTAGAAAATCAACTATTGGGATTGTAATTAACTTTAATTTTTGTTATATATGTATTTGATTTTATCACAATTCTCGATCATTGCTTTCCTAATCAACGATTGTGAGTACACTTTATTCTCTAAATTGCCTGCATTGACACACATTTATGAATCCAAAACTCTTATGCCTTAGCTTCTTATTTTTGTTCCAAAACTCTTGATGTTTACATATTTCAGTTCTTATTAATTATTTTCTTTCACATATATCTCTATTTAATATGGCCTAACAACTACTTCCATCACAGATATTAAATGAGGTTATTTTAGACTAAATGTATTGTTTGTGAGTAGTATTAAATGTTTCTTAAGTTGTGTGCATTAACTTTAAACATCAAGAGTTTAGGAATAGAGGGAGTACCTTTCTAGTTTCTTTTATTGAGATTATCTTTTTATGTTCCACGTACAGGCCCGACCCTGAGGGTTGTTTTGAGGGGTGATGACACTGGGCTCCATGACTGAAGGGGGCCAAAAAAAAATTAATAGGAAGAGAAAAAAAGTTTTCAATTCCTTTGACAATAACTTAATCTTGTTGGCTTTTTCATAAGCCTTTCAATGACTAATTTCAACTTATCCAAACATTAAAGTTAACAAAATTTTAATTTCCTCCAAAAAGTTAAAACGTCTATTCGCATATAATATTTTGTATTTGTATATATTTTTTAGTAGAGAGAATATTTTATATGTAATAAAATATATTATTTTAACGAAAGTACATGTCTATTTTATTTTGAAACATATGTTTATATTTTACAGTAGGCTTAAATATGTTTTTAGTCCTTCAAATTTGAGTCACTATTGTTTTTGGTCCCTAAACTTAAATTTATTTATTTTTTGTCCCTCAATTTCAAAAAGGCTTAAATATGAATTTAGTCTTTATAAGTTCGCACTTTTTCAATTTTGGTCCCGGTAAATTTTTTTTGTTCATTTTTAGTCCTGTAAGTTTGTGTTTTTCCAACTTTAGCCTCTTAAAGCATGAACTTATAATGACTAAAAATGAAAAAAATGGAATCTTAAAGGGACTAAAATTGAAAAAGCGCAAACTTATAAGGATTAAAAATGAAAAAAAAAACTTATAGGGACTAAAATTTAAAAAGTGCAAACTTACATGGACTAAAAGTGAAAAAATAAACTTACAGGGACCAAAATTAAAAAAGCGCAAACTTACAGGGACTAAATTCATATTTAAGCCTTTAAAAAATGTTCTTTTTAGTCCCTCTTGGTTGATTTTATGCGGTTTGGATGCATAATTTGTGACGGTTTTATACCGTAAGAGAGACTGGAAAAAGCATTTTTTTTTTTAAATTAAGGGACTAAAAAAACAAATTTAGGGGGGAAAACAACAATAACCTAAATTTAAGGAACCAAAAACATGTTTAAGCCATTACAATACTTATATATAAAGTGTCCATATCTATTATTTCATCCCGGACCCATAAAATGTCAAGACCGGCCCTGCACATTCATATTTAAATAATATTATTATCTTAAAGTTAAAACACCATAATCTCTCACATTCTATTTAAAAAAAAAAAAAAAAAACAAGAGTTGTTCAAAAACATCACAATATTGTTAGGCATCCCAACAAGGTTAGCACCCTTGACAATAACCATCATTTGCAGCACACCCAAAGATAATATTAACCAAATAATAAAAGAAGAACAAAGAACATAGGGGGATATAAGTCAAGACCCATGAGAAAAAAAAATCATAAAATTATCTCTCACATTCTTGTATATATGACACTGTTCTTTCCTATTTACTTTATTTTAAACTAGTGGAATCCAATCTTTTTTTTTTTTTTTGGGTAAACATAGAAATGAATATTTAGAAGTAGATGAAGAGAGGAAGGTTGAATACAAAATGGGAATCACATTTGCTAGCCATATAATCGGTATGAATGAGAAGTCAAAAGAAAAGGAAGAGAGAGATAATGAAGATTGGATAGAAAATTAAAAAAAGAACCAGTAAAATCAGTTGTTGTAAAACATAGAGAAATGCAAGAGGGTTGAATTATGTTTTAAGTAATTTTTGCAAATCTTTTCGAAAGACTATATATCGTTGTTCATAAGACGATGTAAATACGTTATAAAATAAACTTTGTTTTAGAACTCTTCTCAAATGGTTTTTGTGAAAACCAAATAAAAAAGAATATTTGAAATACTAGGTTAATAGGATATAAGACAAAAGCAAGATAATAAAATCACACAAGGGATTTTACACTAGTTCGTCTTACTCGAGACTATGTCTAGTTCTTGATACACCAGCAAATTCTACTATAACTTCACAAAGTTACAACTATTTTTTATCAAGCCTCTTTAGGCTCAACCTAAGTAGTCTTTCACTTAACTCTCCAAGCAATCAACCCAAGTACTCTTTGCTACAAAGCCTATTTAGGCTTCAACCAAAATCACTTAAAAAACAATTAAGGGCAAGACTCATAATCATTATCGTTTTATCAAACAAATATACAAAGTTACACTCAAGATTTACTCTTAGAGATATTTCACATTTAGCACAAGTTTGAATACAATTAGAGCTTAAGAAAAGTGAGCAAGATAAAAGTTAAAGCTATAGCGGTTCTTGTCAATTGTCTTGTACTTGGTGTCTCTTGGTATTTATAGGAAGTCTTCAAATATGTTCTTTGTGAATATATTCGAACTTCCTTTGTTTGTTTCCTTCGAAGAGAGAAAATGATCGTTGGAGCATTAAATGTAGCATTAAATGCCTTGTACCAACTAGTCATCAACTACTCACATTGAGGATGACAAGTACGTTACAGTTCCTGATATACAAACAAATGATACATGTGACATATATTCAAATAAACTATAGCGTCTTAACATCACTTGATCTTAAGATGAAGTATATCATCTTACGTTTATGAAAGCATGTTGCTTAACTTGAAAACTTATTTTGTTTGTATAAATCAAAATCAATTAAGGGTACTAATTTGTCTTATGTTCTAACAGTTATAGTATGTAGTCAAATGATAAAATAGATTAAATAATATGTAAATCAAAATGGGGTATTGTCTTTATTATTGTTAGAAAATGCTAATAACACACTCTTTTTAACACACTCATTATTATTAGTTGAATTTTGTTGAAAATCACAAAATTGTGTAGATTTCACACTTTATTTAATGAACTTTACTCATAATTTTGTGGTTTCAATAAATTTTAACCAAATGAAAAATGTGTTAGAGAGGAGAAATTATTAAGTAGTCCAGGATTATCACTTAACCATGGTCTTGACTATCTCTAAGTGACATATATTCAAGTTTTTCAATTTACAAGAAAAATAACAACACTTAATTACATGTGGTGTAGAAATGAAGGAAAACCATAATAGCCCCAAACCATCTAATAATTTCTCGTTAGAAAATATGTTGTTAACACTCCTCATAATAATAAGAGAAATGCTAGCAACAAACTCTCTAACACATTTTTATGCACACACTATCTATTATATTGACTGAAATTTATTGAAAATGACAAAATTTTGAGAGTCCCATATCTTATTTAATAAGTCTTACTCATAATTTTGTAGCTTTCAATAACTTATAATTAGTAGTAAAAAGTGTGTTAGAAAGAATATGTTAGAGATTGTGTTAAAGAGTGTATTAGTAATACTAGTAATTACAAATTGTTATGTTTCAAATGGAAGTCCATTTGAGAAATGAATTTCATATATTCACGCATTTACACAATCATGAATTGACAATATTAGAAGAAAATTGGACGGTTTATACTTTAAATATGTATTTTAAGTTGGATTTAATTACAATATGATATATAAGTTGATTTTCATCCAACGATTTTGATTGATTGACTGTGGAAATGCATATATTTCATGACTGCAGAGAATCCAAATTTATCCATTTGCAACTAGTAAAATGCAATTGAACAAAATCTCACTGCACAACCAAAAGAGAAAAAACCATAATGTTTGGATAAAATTTTGTAATCTTCAAATTAATTTTGTGGTGAAAAGAATTGATCTCAAGTAAAAATTTAAATTTTTAGTTCTCAAGATGAATTATTTATACTTAAAAATGATTCTATTTTAATATTCAAACAAAATAATTTTAATTTTACTTTTAAAATATCATTTTCAAACATAAATCTGTTTTTAAAATTAACTTTTGATTTTAATTTTTATATATTGTCAGTGTAAACAAAATTACATGGTCAATTAATCAGAAATCAAGATATGTATGAATTTTAAGGTAATTATTACAAAAATTAACAAAATTACCATACATAACATTTTCAATTAGGTGGCAATTCACAATTTGAATACATAAACTATTTTCAATATCAATTATATAAAAAAACTAAACCAAACTGGAATCTTCCAATTGTTTTGTTTAAATAGCTAAGATAGTTTGATACATATGACATTTTGGTGGTACCCCTACCTTGTCAGCCTTAACCCATTTGTTAGGAGAACCAAAGCTAATAGTGGACCACAATACCTTTGAAAGATGAATTCCATCAATTTGCCGACATCATTCAAATTCCAATACACATAAATAACAAAGGACAATTGCTACAAATTCCAAATCCACAGAGGCAAACTTTGCTTACAAACACTAACACGTTAAATGAATATTCATATATGCTAAGCCTAATTTTCCACTATCAAACTAATTTATTAAAACATTCAATTTGGTCTTTCGAATCCAATTAATGTCTAGGGTCTATAAATCAAGCTACAATTAGCCAATGATTCAATGATTCACATTTAACATGAAACTTGCCTAGTCAGAAATAAACTAATACTCTTTCCTCAACTCAAGCAAGACATAGAAGCAATAACTATAAAGACTAATAAAAACATAAAAAAGATAAGAATGTAGAAGTTTCATGTCTCAGTTGTGTCTTAGCTAATTACAAATTCTTCTAAAAAACAAGATAACTACAGTTTGCTGCTTAAACTCAATTAGTGCACATCCTGACTAGAACAAATGAAGATTCTTCTCACCATTTGACAAAATTCTCTGTAGGACATAATAGTAATACCAATCAACAAATATGATATTTATATTAATAGTGAAAAGTTGTAAATTGAATAATTGGTATACTAAGAAGTTTAAAAACGGTTGGTTTATAGTATTATCTATTCTATTAGAAAAGAGTTATTCTTATTCTTATTTGATTACAGCATGCATAACAATTAAACAAATAAAACATTTACACTGATTCACATAAATATAAAAAATGTTGTTATCTAATCATCATATTCCGTTTTCTCTCTTCACTTTTTATATTACACCTCACCTATAATGCTATTTTTTTTTCTCTCATCTACTTTCCTTTATCTCACTTATTTTTAATTGCAACATGTGTGCCAAATAAACCAACAAAACAAAATAAATAAAAAGATATAATCTTTTCTCATTAATCGCCTCTCATATCTCTAAAACTTCCTTTCTCTCTCTCTCTCATCCTCCTTCCTTTTTACTAATAAGTGTTTATTTTCCTATTAAGTCCTAAAGGTTAACAATTAAGTACGTATTTCTTAATAAAGAGATACTCACAACCATGGTTCATCGCCAACAAGCAACATATCCCCCTCATAATCAGTGAAGACAATTTCCCACTTATTCCTGTGTTGAAGTTGCCCCCTTATGTTAAACAACTTTTCCAATTCATCTACAAGTTGATCATACCCATCCAACGTAGTCAAGTTGACAACACGATCCCCTGCAACCCCCTGCATTTGAACCTTTTTGGCATGTTTTGAACACAACAAAAAGCTAAGTTTAGAAACTTTTTGTACAAGCCTATAAAACATTAACTTTGTTATATAAATAAATAGCATATGTTAAGCACCTTAATTGATACTTCTACTACAAAATTGCTTGCTTTAAGTCTCTTTTGGGGAGGTGCTTCCTCCTTCATATCTGCATATATGTATATCTTCCAAATCAGAAAATATTTTGAGATAAGTTTTTTTTTTCTATAGTTTGTTAGTGGTAAAGACTACTTGCTTGAAAAAATTAAGCTTATTTAGATTACTATAGCTCAACTAGACCCCTAAATCCAAGATAGAAACTTAAGACTTCAACAATTGACCTTAATGTATAACTTTCTAAACAAAAAGAATTATGAAATTAAACTTTTTCAATCAATTTTGTTATTACAGATATAGTGTGTCTTCCAAATTTTAGGTTAGTTGAATGGGTAGAACTCAATTTGGACCCTTAAAACTAAAAGTTTAGTCTTTAGGCCTTCTTAGTGACTTTTATGCATCAATTATAAATTGGACCACATATTGAAATGAAACAAAATGCTACAATTAGTAAATCCATAAAAAGTCTCTACCAAATTTGAGGTCTTAAGGATCAATATAGATCACGTAGGTTCTAAAATCAAGCTATTTAGGCTTAAATTGAAGGTCGTGTACAACTAACATATTTATAGATGTAATTCTACAGTAGAGACATCATGTAAATGAAATGTCTTCCAAGTTTCAATTTAATCAAAAGTCTATAGCCCTAATTTAGCATGTTAATTGTCCTTTATGGTGTTACTAAAAATCACTAACTTCAAACCAAAAAAGATTTTGAGATAAGGTTTTCTTTTGTAATTTCCTAGCATTAAAGACTATTTGCTTGCAAAGTTTTTGTTCATTTGGATGAGTATAGCTCAATTTGAACCCCTAAAACCAAAATGATAAGTTAAGGCTTCAGTAATCAACTTTAGTTTATAACTTTCAAACCAAAAATAATTTTGAGATGAAGGTGATTATCCTAACTTTTTTTAAATTTTTTTAATGTTGCAACATGAATTACCCAATTATCTACTTAGGTTGTGTGAAAAAACCCTAGTAGGATCCAATCCAAACTATACCTACTTGATTTGTTTGGACCCTATTATCTTCAAAATATAACACAAACCAGGCTTCTCTAAACATCCACTTAGGTTTGGTGTACTTTTAATGTTGTTCCCAATGAAGTTAGTCATGGCAAATAAGCTATTGTCTCTAAATTTGTTTTAAATAATTTAGCAATTAAAAAATAACAATCTAACTTACAATTCAACAATAATAACAAATTAGCCAAATCGTAACTAAGTGAGACATGACAGATCAATTGTCTTCTCTAAATCTAGTTCTCAAAACCACACAATTTAGTAATATGAACAAAAATAATCTAATAAACAATTTAATTCCCATATCAAAGACAATAATTTCTATAAAAAAATGGAAAAGTAATTGTCATAGATCTTGTCATAAACAAAAAGCAAGATAAGCACAAAGTTATTGAACTATAAAATGAAATGTATCAATGGAAAAGAGAGACGACCTTGGAACCACCGACGGTGGAGCCAACACAAACCACCATGGACATTGACCATTGGCGATGACAAGTGGTGCCCAGATAGAGCAAAAGAGATAGAGTTACAGAGAAATAGAATGAAAGAGAAAGCAAGAAGGATACCTGGTTGGCGTCGATGATGTTCGCTAGGGCGATAACACTTCACAACAAGGTTAGGGGGCCGAGTGAGGGAGAGGGTCTAATAGGAAAAGAGGAAAAGTGAGGGAGCTAGACACATATATATTATAGTTTTCATTTTATTTCTTTTAAAAAATAGGATGTTGACACATGGATAATTATTATCCGTTGATTAACATCAATTAGGATTATATAAATGTATTCCTTTTTTAGGAAATGAATCAATGAAGAAATATTAAAGTTTATTTTTATTGTATCTAGCTTTTTAATGGTAGATTGTTAGGAGTAGCATGGACTTTGTATCCTAACATATTCTCAATTATATATAAAGTTAATTGTTCTAGTTTTTTTAAATATAAATATGCATTTTAAAATTAATTATTTTAGTATGAATATGTATTTTAAAATTATTTATTTTTATTAATTTTTTAAAATTTTATATCTTTACAAATATTTAAAGATATCCAATACATGTGAATAGTTATAAAATCCATAGATACCCTGCCCACCTCCCCTGTTGCCATCCCAAAAATCCTCCCTGGCATAGCTGCAATACAAAGGATTTTCCTGTAAAAATAAATATCCATTAAAATAATGGATCAAAATGAGAAAACGTTTTTAGAGACTAAAAACGAATG
This sequence comes from Pueraria montana var. lobata, assembly GCA_026413185.1. Lineage (NCBI taxonomy): Eukaryota > Viridiplantae > Streptophyta > Magnoliopsida > Fabales > Fabaceae > Pueraria > Pueraria montana. Next base: position 70,590,457 of record CM048650.1, on the reverse strand, counting down.
TTACTGTATTTATAGGGAGTAAAACTATATTTAATCCTATGTCTTAGTTAACACAAGGACAACACTAGAAATATAGAAGGCTTTAAACTTAGTAGTACCAAAAGATAAAGTCATTTAATTATCCACACTGTAAAGTTTCTTCCTTTTGCAATCATGGTAGATATGGAGTAATGGCAAATACAAGAGTGTAGAACACATAGCAGTGACAAATAAGAACAAGAGAAGGATTCATATGAATTATTTTTGTGCCCACAGGATGATGTGGAAGTTGAGCCCCTTGATCATATGATAGATGCTCAAAACCCCAAGTTGTACCAGAAAGTCAGGTATGGAGATAGATTATTTGAGACAATCTCTGAAGAGGAAAATGGAGGGAAAAACACACATGGATATGACAAGGATAGAGGATTCTGATCTCACGAACAAAGATGATTAAGAAAAGAAAAGGCCAAGTAAGAGAAAATGAGAACCCTCGTGCTGATTTACTAAGTGTCAATTGTGTTTGTATAATACTTAATAAATATAATATACATCAACTAGAGTACAATCTCTACACTCTAATTAATACAAGTCCTTGTCACTGAATCAACTTATGTAATTCTGCAGTTTTTAATTCTACAAAACTTGTAATCATCATCTCAGTTTTTTTCTGAGAAGCATGGTACATTCCTTTATGAATCAAATACAAGCCAACTTAATCATTGATTGCAGAATTATCTTGACACTCACATCAATTAAGTTTTAATGCTGCCAGTACCACTGAGCCTCTTCAAACACAAGAACTTATTGTATGGTTTGTGACAATCACATGTCCATATGATAACTGATAAAGAGAGTGATAGATGTGATAATTGATAAGTAATATGATGGTAAAGAAAGAAAGAAATGGAAAACATGAGATAGAAGAGTCAGTGAACATACGAATATAATAACCTGTGACTAAAACATGTTGGAATCAAACGAATTATTTTCGTTTCTCTCTTTGCCCTGACTTTGCACGAAGTCCAGCTTACCTACTCTCCACCAATGAATAAAAAGACTTTGCTTATAAAAGTAAATATCCATTAGAAACAAAACTCAATTATCAAAGAAAAGCTGACAATAAACTATTCTCCACCAAAGACATGTTGACAATAAACTAATCCCCACTAACAAATGGCTTTGCTTATAAAAGTAAATATCCATTAGATGCAAAATTCTCAAAGCTAACAGTCTAAGCAGAACAAAGATGAGCCTCAATATAGATGAAGATTTAGTGACTGAAATGGAGGAAGCACCCACTTCTGCTGCATCTATACCATTAGAAAATGTTCAAGAAATGGTGAGGAATAATCCTTTGCAGGTTCCTAAAGAATATGTGACGAGTCAAGAAGATTTGGAGAAAGCCAACTATATGCCTCACCTTTCATCTGAGGTCCCTGTCATTGATTTAGCACTGCTCTCAAATGGGAACAAGGAGTTGTTGAAATTGGACGTAGCATGCAATAAGTGGGGTTTCTTTCAGGTAATTCTTCACCAACATAATTAAGTTTGATTTACTTTTTTTTTAACCAACACTAGACAATTTTTGGGTCACTATACATTGGTTTAACCAACACTACGTATAAATTTGCCTCATACGTGACTACGTATTAAATGATTATGAAAGTTCTGAATTTATAATTATGTAACATAATTTTTTTTAAAATAACAAAAGAAAAAAAAAGTCTCGTTTTAATAGTATTTTATGTATTTGACCACCACAACTAAAATATTCTAGGTCCGCACCTGATAACAGGTGCAACCATTTCACAGAAATATATTGACTGTTAGAGATACCATATAAAATCATTCATGTATTGTCATTAAACAACTTAAGCTTTTAGTTTAATTAATTCATAATGTTGGAATGGGAAAGGTCCACATAGTCTCAATTATAGAATTTACTGCAATGCAGTTTAAATACCTGTCTGGTAACCTCACTTGATAACAGTTGGTTAAGGTAAAATCTGGCATGGTATGGTACCGCCTATTCTGGCAAGTATTTGTGGAGGGTGTGTGCTGGATCCTAGTTGTCTCCATGCTTCAAGCCAGAAGAAATGTTAGGAATATAATATAAAACTTTTAATGTATCTTTGCCTAAACAACTTACGCTTTTTGGGTAATTAGTCCATGACCAACAGTCTCCAAAAGTGAGATGTTTGCTTGGATTTCATCAAAATGCTGCTTGAGATCTTAATTACTTTTGCAGATAGTAAATCATGGTGTGCAAAAAGAACTTCTGCAGAAAATGAAGGATGCAGCATCTGAGTTTTTCAATCTTCCAATAGAAGAGAAGAACAAGTATGCAATGGTCTCAAATGAGACACATGGTTATGGGAAGGGTTATGTAGTTTCTGAGGGGCAGACACTTGACTGGTCAGATTCACTGATGTTACTCACTTACCCCACCTGGTACAGGAAGCTTCAATTTTGGCCTAAAACTCCAGAGGGATTCATGTAGGTACTCCTCACAATTGAAAACTATATACACAATTTTTTATCAGTTGATGAAATTCATCTACTAATGCAGGGAGATAATAGAGGAATATATAAGTGAAGTTAGAAGAGTTGGTGAGGAACTGCTTAGTTCATTGTCTGTGATTATGGGGATGCAGAAGCATGTTCTTCTTGGACTACATAAAGAATCACTTCAAGTTTTACGTGTGAACTATTACCCTCCTTGCAGCACACCTGAACAAGTACTGGGTTTGAGTCCACACTTTGACACAAGCACCATCACCTTGCTTATGCAAGATGAAGATGTGACTGGGTTAGAAATTCGACACCAAGGAGGATGGGTACCGGTGACCCCAATATCAGATGCTCTAGTTGTCAATGTTGGAGATGTAATTGAGGTACTTGAGTCATCTTTTTAGGTTAAATATGTTCTTAGGTACTTGAGTCATCTAGTTGTCACTTTAAGCTTTTGTGTTTAGACCTTATTAAAGATCATTTTCTTTTGATCATTCATTCATAGAGACGTGTCAGTTTAAAAATTTACAATGTCAACTAATTAAAAATCATCTTTAGTTGGACTTTCAACATAGTTATTATCAAAGTCAATAAACTTATCATACATGATAATTTGTGATTGGATGACATTGTTAAAAAGTTTTACATTGTTACTACATATACTCTATAGTCTATTCACTTATGGAAATAGGGACAATGATACATTTTTATAAATAAGGGAACAAAAGGAAACATTTTTTGAGACTAAAATCAAACATCACCTTTTCATATATAGGACTAAAAACCTTTAATCCTATCTTTTTAGTAAAAACAAAGAACACCAGAAATAGAGAAGACTTTAAACTTGGAAAGTAGTCCCACAAGATTAAGTCATTTAATTATCCACACTTAAAAATTTCTTCCTTTTGCAATCATGGCAGATGTGGAGTAATGGCAAATACAAGAGTGTAGAGCACAGAGCAGTGACAAACAAGAACAAGAGAAGGATTTCTTATGCATTATTTTTCTGCCCACAGGATGATGTGGAAGTTGAGACTCTCGATCAGATGATAGATGCTCAAAACCCCAAGTTGTACCAGAAAGTGAGGTATGGAGATTATTTGAGACAATCTCTAAAGAGGAAATTGGAGGGAAAAACACACCTAAATGTGGCAAGGATAGAGGATTCTAATCTGAGGAATCAAGATGGTTAAGAAAACAAAAGGCCCAGTAAGAGAAATTGAGAAAAGAAACGAAAGTTTAGAAGTACTCCCTCATGCTGATTTATCAAGTGTCAATTATGTTTGTATAATAAAGACTGCTATCATCTACATGAACTAGGTAGACTAGAATCTCTACTCTCTACTTAATGCAAGTTCTTGTCACTGAAATTTAGATTTCATTCTGATCCAACTTCTGTAATCTCTTCAGTTATTAATTCCACAAAGATGGTGTTGTCGCGTGAATAATTAACCAATTAAATCGGCCAATGCTTCAACACAATCCCAAAATAAAGATCAAGTTATTGACACTGAGAAAGGGAATCTGTTTCTCGGTTATGTGTTCCCAAGTTACTAGAGGAAGCACTTGATGTAGGTGAAGAGAAAACGCTAAAACGGTAAGAAAATAAACTAAAAGCGGTAAAGATAAAATGATAAGATAAATGCTTAAAGTTTGAATGTTTGCTCCTATATTTATAGTAGTGCCTCTTTCCATTACTTGAAACAAAACAACCTTATACCCAAAACGGTTACTCTCTTATCACCATTGACTAAGTCCCACCGAACCCACATTTCTTCTTTCTTTTCAGTAACCCTTTGTAAACTTAATTGAGCCAACAACACCATACCCAGAGTTCAAAATATTCTTTTGGCCATTTTCGGCTACTGATCATAATAACTGAATTGGATCTTAGTAGCCATATTTGCAATCATTTAGCTATTGATCTTTGCATATTTGGACTATAATCACACAAGGGGCCCAATTAACCTTTACTACCTTAATTTATTGGGCCAGCCTACCAAAAAATTCCCCCAACATCCATCAGCTGATTGCAATGAAGGTGATAGGAAATGCCTTGCTATCATGGAAGTCAAAGAAACAGCCTACTGTTTCCAAGTCCTCTGCAGAAGCTGAATACCGTGATTTATCCTCAGTGGCCTGTGAGACAGTTTGGCTCATACGTTTATTGCAACATTTTGAGGTTCAAATTTCCTCCACCATCATCTTCTGCAATAATCAAATAATCAATCGGCTATCCATCTTGCGTCCAATCCAGCTCATCATGAACACTCAAAACATATTGACATCGACTATCATTTCATCAGAGAGTTTGTTCAGTCCAATACAATCAAACTAGTTCATGTAAAAGTCAACACCAGCTGGCTGATCTTCTCACCAAGTCATTGCCATTTGCACAGTTTCCATTCTCATGCACAAGCTGGGAATAATCAACAATTCAACATATATTCTCCACCTTGAAGGGGTATTACTGTATTAGGAATTAAAAGTTGTTAAAAGTATGTTACAAATCAGTTGTAACTGATTAGTTTTAGTTAGCCTTTATCCACTGTATAAATATATCCCTTTGTATTACACTTTTCAATGAATGAAATTACTTCGTCATTCTACTCTTCAATACATTATATCACCTATCATACCTATATTTTTCTCATTTTCTTTTCTCTCTCTCATTAGGTGTTGAAGAGATTTTGAGGTGTCCAAATATATTTTTCCTTAAAGGAAAAAATCTAAAAGTTCATCCCATTTTAGGGTGAACGTGTAAGGAAGAGAGTGATAGATGTGATAATAATCTGATGGTAAAGGAAGAAAGAAATAGGAAAAAAATGAGATAGAAGAAACAGTGAACGCACGATTGTAATAACCCAGGACTAAAACATGTTGGAATCAAACGGAATATTTTCCTTTATCTCTGTGCCCCGAGTTTGTTTGAGGCCCAGCTTACCTAACCTCCACCATTACCTAACCTCCACCAGTGAATATAATGGCTTTGCTTATAAAAGTAGATATCCATTAGAAACAAAACTAACTCTCAAAGCTAAGAGTATAAGCAGAACAAAGATGAGTCTCAATGTAGATGAAAATTTAGTGACTGAAATGGAGGAAACACCCACTTCTGCTCCATTTATACCATTAGAAAATGTTCAAGAAATGGTGAGGAATAATCCTTTGCAAGTTCCTAAAGAATATCTGACGAGTCAAGATGAATTGGAGAAAGCCAACTATATGACTCACCTTTCATCTGAGGTCCCTGTCATCGATTTAGCACTTCTTTCAAATGGAACCACGGAGGAGTTGTTGAAATTGGACGTAGCATGCAAGGACTGGGGTTTCTTTCAGGTAATATTAGAAATATAATATATTATTCACCAACAGAAGTGCCAATTACGTGGAAAAGTTGACAAATGGAAAGTTTCATGTTGACTCAATTAGAAAATTACTGCAATGTAGTTTAAATACTTGTCTGGCAACCTCAATACCAATTAATTAAGGTAAAATCTAACATGTATCGCCTTTTCTGGCAAGTATTTGTGGAGGGTGTGTTTTCAATCATAGTTGTCTCCAGGCTTCAAGCCCAAAGAAATGTTAGGAATATAATATAAAACTTTTCGTGTATCTTTGCCTAAACAAGTTAAGCTTTTGGGGTAATTAGTCCATGACATTGACATCCTTGCAAAACTGAGATGTTTGCTTGGCTTTCATCAAATGCTGCTTGAGATTGCAATTACTTTTGCTTGCTGATAGTAAGTCATGGTGTTCAAAAAGAGCTTCTGCAGAAAATGAAGGATGCAGCATCTGAGTTTTTCAATCTTCCAATAGAAGAGAAGAACAAGTATGCAATGGCCTCAAATGAGATACAAGGTTATGGGAAGGGTTATGTAGTTTCTGAGGGGCAGACACTTGACTGGTCAGATTCACTGATGTTACTCACTTACCCCACCCAGTACAGGAAGCTTCAATTTTGGCCTAAAACTCCAGAGGGATTCATGTAGGTACTCTTGACAATTGGTAACTATGTACACAACTTTTGATCTATTGATGAAATTCATCTACTAATGCAGGGAGATAATAGAGGCATATGCAAGTGAAGTTAGACGAGTTGGGGAGGAACTGCTTAGTTCAATGTCAGTGATTATGGGGATGCAGAAGCATGTTCTTCTTGGACTACATAAAGAATCAAGTCAAGTTTTACGTGTGAACTATTACCCTCCTTGCAGCACACCTGAACAAGTACAGGGTTTGAGTCCACACTCTGACACAAGCACCATCACCTTGCTTGTGCAAGATGATGATGTGACCGGCTTAGAAATTCGACACCAAGGAGGATGGGTGCCAGTGACCCCAATACCAGATGCTCTAGTTGTCAATGTTGGAGATGTTACTGAGGTACTTGAGTCATCTTTTAGGTTAAATATGATTTTAAGTGTTGCAAATAGGATGGTGTTTGTTTTTAACTTTTTAGCCTCATATTTATTAAAATGTATCATATATGATCCTTATTTCCATAAATAATGGACTAAAAGGAGATAATTACCTGACATGTTTTCATAAATGAATGACTAAAAACATATTTGATCCTATCTTTATAGTAAACACAAAGAGAACAACTGAAATAGAGAAGACTTTTAACTTACAAAGTAGTACCAAAAGATAAAGTTCTTTAACTATTCACAACTTTCTTCCGTTTGCAATCATCGCAGATATGGAGCAATGGCAAATACAAGAGTGTAGAGCACCGAGCAGTGACAAATAAGAACAAGGAAAGGATTTCTTATGCATTATTTTTGTGCCCACAGCATGATGTGGAAGTTGAGCCCCTTGATCATATGATAGATTCTCATAACCCCAAGTTGTTCCAGAAAGTGAGGTATGGAGATTATTTGAGACAATCTCTGAAGGGGAAGTTGGAGAGAAAAAAACACCTAAATGTGGCAAGGATAAAGGATTCTGATCTGAGGCATCAAGATGATTAAGAAAAGCGAAGGCCGAGTAAGAGAAAATGAGAAAAGAAAAGAAAGTTTAAAAGTACTCCCTCATGCTGATTTACCAAGTGTGAATTGTGTTTGTATAATAATAAATGTCTCTACTCTCTACTTAATATAAGTCCATGTAACTGAAATTTAGATTTCATTGTGAACCAACCTCTGTAATCTCTGCAGTTATTAATTCCACAAAGCTTGCAATCCCCATCTCAGTTATTTTCTGAGAAGCAGGGTACTTTCCTTTATGAATCAAATCCAAACCAACTTAATCATTTATCGCATAATTATCTCAGTAAGTTACAACAGTAGGTTACAACAGAAAGTTAGAGAGTTAGTGCGAATATTTTATTTGTTTAGTTTAGTCGATGTGAATTTCTTAAATTGTTTTTTAATTGTTTCCTATGTTACATTTTTAACTTTTTCAGTAATTTAGAATCCAATTCTGTACATGTAATTATGTTAAAACCTAAACTTTAACTACCCTCACTTATCTATCATAATAATTTAATAAATGATTTTGCATCCCAAAAAGTTCAAAAGATAAACTTTTAATGAAAATATAATCATTTTAATAAAACGTTATTAGTTTTTTTGTCAAAAAATTTGGAGTGTTCACGAATCCATTTGGGTCATGTGATTTTGTTGTCAAACTCAAACCAAATCAACAATGAGTTGGTTTGAGCCAAGCCAATTGGATCTGATCATTTAAATTTTAACTTAAAATTTTCTAAAACTTAATTTTTTTTTTATTACCAAACATAAAACATTACCAACTCGAATGTAGATTTGTATCCTTAGTTATAATATCAACTATTGTCAAAGAGAATAAAACGTTTGTCAAGCCCATGCTAATCCTATAATAAATACCATATACAAGTGGTAATTGCTATTAATTTTTTGTAGGATAAGAAAACATGTTTTGCATAGCATGCCAATAAATAAGAGCAGCAACAATAAAAATCTCATTCAAGAAATAATTGTTATATAATATCATATATAGGTTAAATGGATTGCATTGAAATAATAAATAAGGGTCTAAATCTTTTCATTTCAATTATAAGTTGTTCCTATTCTTGTAATGATAGGTTATGCGAAAATAAGTAAACGTAGAAAGTAAATGAAAAAAGAAAAGGATTAGGGAGAGTGAGAGAGAAGAAAGAAATCTGAACATGTTATGAGTTAAGGTATTTTTTACTTTTTGTTACTCACTAATAATTGATTTTTTTTTTGTAATATATATATATATATATATATATGATAATTTTAATAAAACGTTATGTCAACGAGTTGGGTTCATAAGTTCAAAAATCAAAATCTATTACTCAGCCCGTGCATGAACAAGTTTGAATGGATTAAGTCGGGTTCAATCCAAACACTAAATACTCAATTCGAAAAAGTAATTGGGTCAATTTTGGTCAATTCGAGTTTGCATGTTATCTTTACCCGTAAATATACCCCAAAAAATGTTGTTATTAATTTAAAAAAAAAAAAAGTTCCATATCAAAGTTCTTTTAAGGCCTAAAACTAAGTTGGCCGACCCTGCCGAAATGTAGCTAGCTCTTTGCAGCACTCATTCTTTTGGCCCGACATTTTTGGGTGCACAGGGCAATAAAGTCTGATTTGGATGTTAGGTGTCGAGTGGCAATTAGTTCCTGGAGATCATGGGACGGAGAGTGGAGACATTGATCAATATCTCACATTGTTTGGGTGGAATATCAAACTATGCCATTATAAAAGTGAACATATGTAGTGCTGGCATCACAAGGCTCTTTATAATAGGAGTTCATTTGTAAAGGTGTATTCTTTGATTTCAAAAGTATATTTGGTAATTTGGTTGATACTTGCTTTGGGCATACCTTATATATGCTTAGAGCAATGATTTTTTTTTACTTTGAATCAAATTTGTTTGCCTATAAAAAAAAAAATGAGAGATTGATCAGAATGGGCTAATCTTGGACCTTACAATTATTTCTCCTCCAAACACCAAGAATCAAGGATTAACACAAAGGTTATCAATTTTCATATGACTTTCAAGTTCCCTCAAACACACCACATGCAGTCTAAAATAAAACTCTTGTATAGCTGTACCAAAAGACGAGTCTCACACAGGATTTTAGAACCACCACGCTGTGGTAAGTATATCAGAGCCTGCATATTGCATAATTATAAATAAACTTAAGCACGTATCACGAGTAATATTGGCAGCAATCATCGAACAATGTCAATGTCACCATCACCAGCAGATCTATAAGAGGTGTTCGGTTCCATTAATACTTTTTGGCATGTGTTCAGTTGCGGAGCTTTGTTGAGACAAAGGGGTCATTTTCCACTCCCAAACTTTTTTGCAATTTCTTTATACTGATACAAGCACATATGAATGAATAAGAGAGGAGTCTTTCATTTCATTTCTTCGTTTCCCAAGTAGCTTACGATAAAATGGAATAGTCAATATGTAAATTCCCTTTATTTGGCACGAGTGGAAAGACACATGTCCATATTTTTTTTTACATTTTCTTTATAGTATATTAAAAAAATTATTTACGAAACATATGAAAGTTAAAATACAGGTAAATATGAAGAGGTATGAGAAGATGTGTGAGATTGAATAAAAAAAAAATGAGAAAATGAGATTAAGATAGATCAGTAATGGGTGGTTTATTTTAATTAAAGGCGTGATTCGTAATATAAAATTGTTACTCATTTCTTCTATGACTTTTTTTATCTTCCTTGTGTACAGAAAAACTTATACAATGTGTTACCAAAAAAAACTTGGTTTAATGATATTTTGAGTTTAATGGTGATACACAGACGATGTAAAATAATTTTACACAGTCATCCAATCACAAATCACCGTTAGTATGACTTTTAAAATAATTTTTTAAAAGTAAAAAAACTTACCATACATGGTAGATTATTATTGAATGACCGTGTAAAATTATTTTACACTGTGAGTGCATAATCTTTTCATTTTTAGTTCCTAAACAAAAAGTTGATTGGTCTTAGTCCTTAATGTTTACCCTTGTTTTATTTTTTCATCCTTGTCGTTTAAAATCTCTATTATGTGTTGAGGTGGTAGATAATTTTTAATTATTTCAAAATATTCCGTGATAGTTTATTTTCTAACGGTCAAAAATTGCAAAAAAAAAAATGCTTGATTTAAAGGTTTAAAAGGTTTTTGACAATTTTTTCTAGTATTTTAAAATTATTAGAAATTGCTTCAATAGGATCCCAAATATTCGATAGGCACAAACAAAGACCACTATGAAATCAACACAAACAAACAATAATGCTCCAACCTTCACAAGCAAATATGAGCCAGTCAAACATTTTACATGGCTCACCCTTCACAAAAGTTTACCCACTAACATTTTCCGCTATAATTGGCATGTTTCTTTTGATCCATTTTGTTGCAGGTGCGGCATGGATGAGGAGAGTACTATTTGTCGCAGCCAGGATCGCGGCGGGACGATAAAAAATAATATTAAAATAAATAGAGAAGTCGTCACCATAGTTTATTAAAGAAAACTACGGAAAAAATTTTAAAAGAAAATGATCTTGAAAACCAGATTTTGAGTTCGGGAGTCGATTACGCATAGGGAAGGTATCAGCACCCTACGACGCCCGTCGTCCTGAGACGGTTACCTCTAATTAAACGTGCAAAATTTTAATAACTTTAAAATTATTTATTTTACCCCTCAAAATAAACAAGAATATTTTTTGATATTTATTTACTATATTTTGTAAGCAAGAGAATTTTTATTATTAAAAAGAAGTTTATTATTATGGAAAGAGAGAATTATTATTATATTTTTTTATCTTTTTAATTTATATATTTTTTTATTTTTTAGCTCGACAGGAGTGGTCCCTTGCTCCTACGTATCTTCAGGTACAATGGAGAATTCAGAGTTACGTAGTTCTTTAGAGTAGAAAATATTTGTGTGTTGATGTTTTTATTCAAATCTTTATTGTTATTGAATTCAGGACTTCTGAACTGTCACAACTCATACGTCCTAAAATATAAAATTGACAAAGGTGTACACTCAAGCCAATCCATTAGAATTCTTGAAGCGACTTAATTTTGGATTAACAATTTATTTTGGAAAAGAATTTCAAGACATCAAATTGTCACAATTTGTGTCTCAAAATCTTAGGATTAAGAGGATGTCACATCCAATTAACCCTTTCTCTATTAAAAAAAAACTTGATAATATTACTTATTATTTTGCTAAAAAAAACTTGACTTCAATTATTATACTAATTAAACGTAGATTATAATAACTTTTCATGGTCATATTATTAGTAAAAGGGACTTTAGTATTCATAGAAAATAATTACAAACCGATTAATTTAACATTTAGCCTAATAAAACAAAACTGAAACATAAAAAATAATAAAAACCACCTACACTAGTTTCACGTTGCCAGGGGTGCTTCAAGCACTTTTTTTTCTTTGAAGTTATAAAAACAAGTTACAACATTGCACACAAAACATAATACTACTAAAAAGAACACATTAAAATGGTGATAAAATAAATAAACCAAATATTGGCTCTCTGATCCACATGAACAGGAGAAAATTACAAGGAGATGCAACTCAACATTTAAGAAATTAATGAAAACATAAAAACAAAGAGAAGAAAAAGGTACCGAGACAAATGCAACACACGTTCATTCTGAAAGCATACTGCGTTTACTTGAAATTGGACTCCTTATGGCTGCAGAGATAATGCCTGATGCCATTTGTTTGGGCGTGCGGCAGTGGTGTTTGCCGATGCAGATGAGAGGTTTGGGCAACTTGACATGGTGTTGCAGTGGTTGATGATTGGTTTGAACTTGAGGGCCTGTGAGTACTCAGCAAGATAAAAAAAAAGTGAGAGAAGACTTCACGAGGGTTCAAAGGTATGGGATGCCATTGACTAGTTTCTTGTGTGAGGGTCAAGATGAGGTGAGTGACTAAATGTTGATGTAAGGGTGAGAGCAGTGTGTGTGGTATTGTGATGGTGAGAAGGGTTGAGAAAGTGTAAGTGCTTTTTTTGGCCTTGTGACCGAGTGAATTTGTTGAGGAAGAATAAGGAGAGAGACCCCCAAGTGTTATATGTCCGGGGTATATGAAGAAGTCCCCTTGCCAATGGAAAAAAAATTACTATGAAGATTAGATCCACCTTTTGTGCTGAAAAGCCTGCTCATTATTTGACTTATGGTAACTGCAATTGTAGTGTAGGTACAGTATAGCCTTGCGCTGCTTTACAAGAAAATAGCAAGTAGCAAGGCTTGCTTTCTAAGCCTATAAGGTTGTGTCCCCCAAGCTTGCGGCAAAGCTCTTGCTTAACACCAAAATGAAAAGTTACAATCACACTTACGCTGTGTTTGTTATAAACGATAGAATTAATTTACCGACGACGGAAACGAGGGATGATCATTTGCTTCAATGTATCGATCAAAGAAATAAAACTAAATATGGTGGGTCCCATATTATAACAATTGATGGAATAAAAAATTAAAATTCCTGAGTTTGTGGTTTAAAGTCAGTTTTACCCTTTTAATTTGAACTTTTTCTTTCCCACCCACTAACCTTGGAGAGGACACTACCAGAGCTTCAATTCTCTTGCCAAATTGTGGTTGCAAACTTGCCATTCATACTCGGTCCACTCATATAAAACCATGTGCTTCCAGTTAAAACCATGCATTACATTGCATCACTTCTCTCACCATCAAATGTTATAAAAAAGTAAAGTATTTAACGCAAAATCGATTTTTTTGTCGCATATAATCGACTAAATCAATTGAAAAAATGATTATATTATCTTTTTAATCGATTGTATATTTACATGACTGTTAGATTCGTTCTATAATTTGAAGGGTATTAGTGTCATTTTATTCATATCAAACAACTTTACAATATTATTTTCACTCTATTTCTCACATATTTCTCTTAAACCAAACAACCCAACATTCTATTTTATTTCTACTCTATTTCTTCTTTTTAAAATTATTTCTCTTCTATTTTCATCTCCTCTATTTCTTTCCTCAAAACCAAACACAGCATTAGAGAGAGGAAATTTGAACGTGTAGCAAAAAACGTCAACAAGCTATTTTAGTTTTTTTCTTTTCTCTTTTTTCAATATTTGTTTTCTTTTTGGATTTTTTCTATTTTCACTATTTTTGGCATTATATTTCTTTTTCTTCATTTTTCTTTTTGGAATTGAGTTGCAAATTAAACAAAATAACATTTTGAATTTTAAGAAGCACCTTTAAATTGACCTGTTTGTTAGTTTTTTTTTCTTATTTTTCTTTTTTCAATTTTTTTGTATTTATTTGTATTTACCCGAACAAAATTGGGTGCTTACACTATTCATCTTTTACGAGATTGTATTCATGCAAGACAAGTCTGGTCAGCTCTTAATCTTGATACTTCACCATATTCCTATACTCTTAAGGAAGATGCTTGATTCCACACACAACTCATATGTAATCATGGTGATCTTTTTGCATGTGCTTGCTGGTTTATTTGGAAGGCTAGGAACGTTGAAGCTTTTGAAGATCAAATTTGGTTGTGCACGTATACTGTTTGTAAGGCAAAATCCATGTGCAGACTTCTTGCATACACAGCCATGTCAACAACACCAACTAGTCGAACATTAGTTTCATGGACACCGCCACCAGAAGACTTTGTCAAGACCAATACTGATGGCAGCTCCATGGGGAATCCAGGCTTCTCAGGCTTCGAAGGTGTATAAAAAGATACTCACAGTCATGGATCATAACCAACAAGCAATATATCCCCTTCATGATCAGTGAAGACAACTACCCACTTATTCTTGTGTTGAAGTTGTCCCTTTATGTCAAACATCTTCTCCAATTCATCTACAAGTTGATTATACCCACCCAATGTGGTCAAGTCCATAGCACAAACCCCTACAACCCCCTGCATTTGAACCTTTTTGGAATGTTTTGAACACAATAAATGACTTAGCTCAAAAACTTTTCATACAAGTCTATAAAACATTAACCTTATTATCAAAATAAATAGCATATGTTAAGCACCATAATGCAACTTCTGCTACAAACTTGCTTGCTTTTAGTCTCTTTTGGGGAGGTACCTCCTACTCCATATTTGCATATCTGCATATCTGCCAAGCCAGAAAAAATTTTGAGATAAAAAAAAAATCCTATAGTTAATTTCTTAGCAATAAGGACTACTTGCTTGCAAAATTTCAACTCATGTAGATCATTAAAGCTCAATCTGAACCCCTAAAACCAAAATGAAAAATTAAGACTTCAACAATTGACCTTAGTATAACTTTCTAAAAAAAAAGAGTTTTGAGATTGTAACATTTTCTATCAATTTTGTTGTTGTAAAAAAAGTCTGCCTTAAAAATTTCAGGATACTTGAATGGATAGAACTTAGTTTGGACCCTTAAAACTAAAACTTTAGTCTTTCAACATTCTTATTGAATTTTGTGCATAAATTCTAAATCAAACCACATATTGAAATAAAACAAAATGTTACAACTTAGTGTAACCATAAAAAGTCTCTATGCCAAATTTGAGGTATTAAGGATTAATATAGCTCAATTAGGCTCCTATGTTCCAAAATCAAGTTATTTAGGCTTAAACTAGAGGTCATGTACAACTAACCTATTTTTAGACATAACCTAATTGTATAGTCAAGACATCATGTAAATGAAGTGTTTATCAAGTTTGAATTTGATCAGAAGTTTATAGCCCCAATTTAGCAGGTTAGTTGTTTTTATAGTGTTATGAAAAATCACTAACTTCATATCTACATATCTTCCAAACTAGAAAAGATTTTAAGATGATATTTTCTTCTACAGTTTCCTAGAAGAAAAGACAACATGCTTGCAAAATTTCAGCTCATTTGGATTACTATAACTCAATCTGTACCCCTAAAACCAAAATGGCAAGTTAAGGTTTCAGTAATCGACTTTAGTATATAACTTTCTGACCAAAAATAATTGAAATGATACCTTTTCCATCATCTTTGATTTCACAAATATAGTATTCTTTCAAAATTTTATGTCAATTGGATAGGTAAAATCAGTTTAGACCCTTAAAACCAAAATTTAAGTCTTAAGCCTTCTTAGTGACTCTTGTGCATAAATTTCAAACTAGACCACATATTAAGAAGAAACCAAATACTATAGTTTAGTACAGACATAAAAAGTCTTTATGCCATATTTGAGGTCTTAAGAGTCAATATAACTCAATATAGACTCCTAGGTTCCAAAATCAAGCTATTTTTAGGCTACTAAATCACTAAGAGATAGATTCAAAAACATGAGCTCTTGATAAATCATATTTTGTATGTAATGGGACATGAGTTTTGGCCCTGAAATGCTTTATTTTATGTAAATTATTTTGGCAAAACGTTTTTTATGCTAAGTGTGTAACAGGAAGGCCCCAAGAGAATAAACATAAAAAAGCCTAAAAGGGTGACTTGAAGAATATTTGGGCATCTCTCGAAGAGCACAGCCATGCTCAATGAGCACGGTCGTGCTCAAGACCGTGCCCTGATTTGCACAAAAGGAGTTATCAGCATCACCATTTTTTGAGAACGGTCGTACTCCTCAGAGCATGATCGTGCTTTAATTTACACAAAAAGAGCCTTCACTGTCAACTTTTTCCGAGAACGGAAAGCACGGCCATGCTGGAGTAGATATTTGAATTTTGAATTTTGTCCGCTCAAAGAGCACGACTGTGCTGACTTCCACATGACAGTTACACTTTTTGTATTATAAATAGAAAATTAGAAGTGAGGGTTTGGGCATCTTTTATTCTGTTTCCAAAAGAGTGTTCTCTGATAGAGTCAGTGACAGACAGAGAGACTTAGGCTTGGGAAGAACGTGAGGAACACAACGGGGGTTCTTACTTGTAAAGTTTCTATCCCTTTTTGTTCTTTATGTTATCAATTGTAATTTTCTACCTTCCTGTGCTTATGGCTGGCTGATTACCTTTGTTAGGGTTGTGGTGTAAACTAAGAATGTAATCCCCTTTTCCTATTTTAATTGAATTTCTGGTGTTCCCTTTATCAATTGAATTATTTCATTGCTTTGCCTGTTATAGGAACTGATCAATCCTAATTTTAGCCAATTGTATGTCATTGACCATCTACTTCTAATTGGTAGAACTATGAAATAATTGGGTTTATGCAAACATGCATGATCAAACTTGTTTGGTAAATTTCTAATCGGAGTAATATATTTAACCACCCTCTCTGTTGTTTATCCTTTTCGTTAATTTAATTCCTATATGATCAACTAGGAAATAAATTAGGGAAAAGAGAGTTAACAATACATGGTCATTGTCTGTTAATTAATTTAAGATGGTTGATTAGCAATTGATCGTTGACTCTTGAATTTCAATTAAAATAAGTTTTTGGGGATTTTATTGTAAAGTTGAAATCACAACCCTAGTCTTCCTTCTTTGAAATCTTTTGAACTGTTATTGCTCGTTCTTTGAACTCTATTTTCTACAAGTAATTGAACATCATTTCTCAAACTGTCAATTAAATTGTTTAGTTTAACGCAATTTTGAATTATTTGGGAACTCCTCTAGTCCTTCGGGTACGATATGGGGACTTAGGTCCACTATTACTACGCGTAGGGTACACTTGCTCTTAAGCGAACATATTTTACGCATCAGCTCTACTCGCTACCATCGTTAGGGGTTATGAACCCAAACCCCTTGTAGTCCTTGAACCACTTCACTTTCCCACTCACCCTCATGTTCATCTTCAAGTCCTTGAAGAATATTAAAATACACCATAGTTGTCAACTAGTTACCCATCAAACATTATACATCATCCTTTGTTATTTTCCAACATAACATTCACAAAAACAAGTTTCTTTCATTGTCATAAAGTCAAAACTCATTTTAAGTCCTTCTTTACAGTTTTTCTCCCTACCCAAAACCTAAACAACATTGTAAACCTCATGTTTCCCTTCCTCAAACAACTGGTTAAGGTTGACAATGATTTTCCTTATGAGGACATTTATGAGTATTATTTTTTTTTTTAATTTTTAGAATGTTACAAAGTGAATAACCCAATTATCTACTTGGGTTGAGTAGAAAAAAGCTAATAGGATCTAATCCAAACCATCCTCATTTGATTTGTTTGAACCCTACTATCTTCAAAATCCAACCTAGTTCAATCATCTCTAAACAACCATCCACTTAGGTCGGGTGTACTCTTAAAGTCATTCCTAACTAAGTTAGTCATGGCCGATCAATTATTGTATCTAAATTTGAATTATTCATAGTGTTAACATGCAAATTTAAACAATTGAGCAATTTAAAAATAATAATCTAACTTAAAATTAAACCATAATAACAAATTGACCAAATCCTAACCAAGTCAGACATGACAGATCAATTGTCTTCTCTAAATTTGGTTCCCAAAACAACACAATTTAGCAATTTAAACAATAATAATAATCTAATAAACAATTTAATTTCCAGATCAGAAACAATAACTTCTATAAAAATGAAAAAAAATATTATTATGGATCTTGTCATAAACAAAAAGCAAGATGAGCACAAATGTATTGACTTAAAGCATGGCATGTTTAATGGAAAAAAGAGACGGCCTTGGAACCTCCAACAATGGCACCAACACAAACCGCCATGGTCAGCAACGAGTGGTGCCCAGACAGAGATACAAAGAGATAGAACGAGAGAGTAAGAAGGATACCTGGTTGGTGTCGATGATGCTCGTACTGACAGTGATTTGCAACATATTCACAATTAGCATCGGCTAGGTCGATGCTAAAGCTAACGCTAAATGTTACATTTAATATGCATTTATTATGTATTTTATTATATTATTACTAACTTAAATATCTCATGTACGTTGGTTTAAACCGATGCTACATTTAAATGTAGTATTTTATTATGTATTTTATTACTAACTTAAATGTAGCATCGACTAGGCCAATGCAACAAGTTTTAAAATTAAAAAATTAAAAAAAGTGAGATTCAAAGATTGTCTCGACTTTGCATCAACCTAAAGAGTAGGAGTCAATGTAACGATCCGTTGTCGCTACATGACAACTTTCAATGAAAAAACGGAATTTATTTTTATTTTAATTAAAACTCTTAATTAATTTGTTTATGAAAATACGTATAAATTTTTCGCGTTTTCAAAACTAGTCGTTAACAATAAAAATTTGCAACTTAAATATTCAAGTAAGAAAAGCATATACTGAATAACACACATAGATTACATAGCCAACAGAAAAACATAAGTATTGTGCCTTATGGTACTACAACCCATATATCAAACATGTAGTGTGTCTTAAAAGTTGACATACATACTGATAAGAAATGACCCAAAAGTAATACATCAAAAGGGAAAAAGGAAATATAATACATCAATTTACTCCCTAGCTAGCCAAACACACTACTATTTCTATAGATAACAGAAAACTAAAAATAACACTGAGATCCAACTGATGTCATCCTATCCACTGCTGATCAAATCTGACAATAGTACTGGTACGGAAACAGAGTCCTCATGCTTCTGCTTCATCCTACAGCAGTATCCAGAAACCTAATGTAGAGCCTCACCAAGAACCGATGCATTTCCAGCATCTGCTCCCACGAACACATCATCGCGGTCATCACAGTCAATCACGTACACACAAACAACGCAAGGGTAAGCTTAAACAATTAAGATTTTTCTATACTTAATAATTCATAGTCTAAAACTCAATACAGACATCAAATATAACTATGAAGTATATACATGACTGCAATTGTAGTCATGTTCTCTATATGCAGACTTAACCTTATGGAGATCTCCGACAATCGAGCGATCAGGGCGGACTTGTTCCTTAACATGGTACAACAACAACATCGGACTACACAGATCCACAAAACAGCACGTGCCAAAAACCATTGGGGAATGCCGCAACTCTGATCTATAGAAATGATATAGTGGTTGTCAGGATAGACGTACGTGGGTAGTGGCTTTACCACGACACAAGGTTTGCAATGACCTTGGCCTACAATATGGAATTCGCCCGTCTATCTATCCCCAAGGTCCATTGTCAACTACCCCACTAACCTTTCCAACACTAGGTTAAGGGTCTCACCAAGCAACCCCAACTTACGTGCTTACTCACAACACAGTTACAACAATGGACCCATGTGTGTATGCATGTACAAATACAACAACAACAACCAACTTTTATCACACACCACAAGATTAAACCATCACCCTCATAGTTCGTCACAGGACTAAACCATCACCCGCATAGTCCATTACTAACTATAAAGGTCCCACCAAGCAACCTTTATAGTCAACAAGCAAAGGTCTCACCAAGCAACCTTTGTCTTATGGGGATTTCACTAAATAATCCTTACTAATAATGGGATTTCACCTTCTGTACTTAACTTTTTCCGTCAACTACGGATAACATACATTATAAAATTTTATATAGTCATTTAAAATTCATTCCACTTGAATCTTTTTAAATATTTTTATATTACAACCAAAATTAATTATTTTCACCTTTGAATCAAATTTCTATAATAACTTAAAAATTATTTTCTTAGTTATTTAATTCACTAGTATTATAATATTAATTTTAAAATAATTAAACTATAGTTTTATCTCAAAAACTAACCTATTAAAATTTTTGCCTCAAAATTATATTAACTTCACAAATCCCCTCACGTTTTCCTCTTTCTATAAGGAATATACATACTTATATAAAAAAATTTAAATGACTTCTTGACCATTTTAGGAAAGTTACAATACTGTAACAACCCTTGCCTATTTTTATTTTTTTTCATGTGCAGAACTTCCACGCACCAGTGACCAGTAGTCAACCATAATTTTTCAAATCACCATGTGTCTCACTAAAAATTTAAATCTTTATGAGAGATCTTATTGATCACCGAAATTCATAGGTTATTTAATTTGTAAAGTTCTCTAACAATTATCTTAAATTAGCAACCCCTGACTCCAACGTCCTTCAATAGTTTTTTTTCTATGTAAATTCATATATATAGATTCTCTTTTTACACCAATAAGCGGTGTATCAATCCAATGTCATTTTTTTTTTCTAACCATTTTCGTAGATTATCTTAATCAACTTTAGTATAAATATAAAGGTTTAAATAATAATAATAATAATAATAACATATTTTCCAGCAAGGTTATATCTCAAATAAACACATGAGATTTAAAAATCAATAATAACCAAGAAATTAAAATATTTAATAACAACAAAGTCCAAGTCAAGTTCATAATTCAAATCATTACCAGATTCAACCAAACATATATCACCATAAATCACAATACGACATATATATATATATATATATATATATATATATATATATATATATTTGATCAAAATTAGTAAAAATGAATAAGTTTCTCTTACCTCAAAGAGATGCTAAAGATAGAGTTTTTAGAGAGTAGGAGGTGGAAGAAACTTAGTTCCTGGGACAAGGTCTTGAATAGGTCACCAATGAATTTAACAACAAACCATTTCCATGAACAAAATAAAAATAGCAATGGTTAGAAGGAGAGAAAAAAAAATATATTCATCCTTCTCAAGAAAAGAGATGGAGAAAATAAATTTATACTCACCAACAAAGTGTTAGGAGTCCAAGATAATTGTAGTAGTATAGGCCTTCTCTTTGGAAATTTACTTAACTTTAAATTTTTGGGATTGGAAGAAATATTTTAGAAGAAGAAAATTGAAACAAAATGAAGGAGAATGAAGGGCTGGAGTTCACGGTGTTTTTCTCAAGTAAGAAGAAGTGAGAAACTATTTTTAATGCAATACCAATTTATAGACCTAAGTAACTTCCCTTGAGATCAATATAGTCAAAGTTAATGAACGTGAAGTAATTTTCTTTCATGCCTACCAAGAGTATCCAGAGTCAACAAGAGCATTTTTTTTTTCTTATCTTGTAACTGTAAGATAAGATGAAGGAAAGTGAATTGGTGAATTTTCTTTCATTCACACCATAAGTGTCCTTAGTCAAAAGAATTAAATTTTCTTTGTCTTTTGATTTGGCTACAATTCCTGTAATGTATACAATCATTCTTCTTCATGTTGAATAATTGTAGAAATGGACCAATTAAAAAGTAGCAAGTCTAAGATTCTTGATTTACACTGTTCGTATTATAGTAAGCAAGACACAAAAGTCTTGGTCTTTTGGATTTGCCAAAATCTTACAGGAACAAGTACAATTTACGTGTCCTCTTAGTTTAGTTAATTTTTTAAAAAAATTAACAGGTTAGGTAACAAAATGCAAATCAAGTTAATTAAATTGCTAATTATAAATTAGTAAGTGTATCACTCCTCAATTTTAATTTTAATTTAGGACATCTAATAAAATTTAGAATGTTTAAGAATTTTTCTAACTCTAAAAAAATTCTCAAAATTACACTATTTGGAATCACGTTAAAATATTATTATTTTATTTAACAGTGATAAAATGAAATAAAAAATTTACAGAGATCTAATTATAATTATTAAAGATTAATCATAATTAAATCCTTCAATTTTCTTGACTATTTTCTCACTATCACAGTGTATTCTTATACTGTCGGTGTGAAACATAGTCTCGTTTTTAGTGAAATTTTTCACTAAAACTTATACAGAAAAATCACACATGTTTATTAATTATATTTTCTCATGAAATTAAATTTAATTATCTCTTATAATTATTTTCAATCACTTCATTATAGATTAGAAAAATCACAATGTTACAGTCAAAGTCAGGGAGAATTTTTTTAGTCTAATCATCACAATTTTTCTAGTGAATGTTTGGATAAAATTTTGTAATCTTAAAATTAATTTTGTAGTGAAAAGAATTGATTTTAAGTAGAAATTCAAATTTTAACTCTCAATGTGTATGATTTATACTTAAAAATGATTCTATTTTTAATATCCAAACAAAATAGTTTGAATTTTTCTTTTAAAATATCATTTTAAAAAACAAATATTTTTTAATAGAATTTCTTCCAGAATTAATTTTTCAATATCATTTTTTTAAAATCAATCTACTCATATACTATAAATTAGAATATACAATTTGAAGAGTGAGACTCTCATTCTCTTTATTCTCTCAATTAGATATTTGCAATATTCTCTCCTTCTATCTTCTGGGTGTACATTTCACACACTACCATGCACAACTAGCAAAAAAAAAGTTCTCTTAACAATCTCAAGTTACCCTCCTTTCATCTTTATTTGTTTACTTGTTCTTCTATCATTTTCAATTTATCCTCTTTTATCTCTATTTCTAAATTGAATTTCAATAATTCTTTTGAAAAGAAATCACTAATAGTTAAAAATAATCTTATATCACAATTTATATCATTCATCATAAATCCAAAACATAATTTATATATTCAAAGATATTTGTTAAATATATATTATAATTATAATATAATTTATATATTAAAATATATATATTATTAATTTTAATTATATAAAATAAAAATTCAACTTGTATATTATACGAGCTAAAATACTAGCTATATAAAAAACTAAACCAAACTAAATGATGTAAAACATGAATTGCTTAGTCTAAAGAGCTAAGACAGTTTGATACATATGGAATCTTCGTGGTACCCCCACTTTATCAGTCTCAAGACTCTCAACCCTTTTGTCACGAGAACAAGTGGTAGCAGCGAACCAGAATACCTTTAAAAGATAAATTTTAGCAATTTAATGACATCATTCAAATTCAAATTCCAACATGTACCAAAAAAATTCAAATTCCAACACACATAAACAGCAATGGACATTCACAACAATTTTCATAGCCAGAGAGGCACACTTTGCTTTCAAATACAAATACATTAAATGAATTTTATGCTAAGCCCAATTTTTCCCTCTCAAAACTACTTTATTAAAATATTCAATTTGGTCTTTGAAACCCAATTAGTGTCTATTGTCTCTAAATCGAGCTACAATTACCCAGTGTTTCACATCTAACATGAAACTTGCCTAGCCAAAAAAAAGCTAACATCCTTACCTTAAACAAGCAAAATAAAAGCAACAGCAAAAAAGACTAACAAAAACATAGGAAGGACAAGAATGTAAAAGTTTCAGGTCTCAGACAAGTCTGAGCTTATTACAATCTCTTCCATAGATGATATTGGTAGTTTGCTCCCTGAGCTCAATTTGTGCACATCCTGGCTTGAACAAATGAAGATTCTTTTCACCACATTACAGAATTCACTGTAAGAACATAATAATAATACCAATCAATATATATGATATTCATATTAATAGTGAGAAAGTTGTTACATGAAAAATTGGTTCATATAAACAAGAAAGTTTGATGATGGTTAGTTTACAATATTATCTATTCTATTAACAAAGAAGAGTAGGCAATCTCCACTTTTTCATCCCAAAAGTACCAGACTTAATTATTCTAATTTAACTTTGGCATGCATGACAATTAAACAAATAAAACATATACGGTGATCAACACAAAAAAAAATGTTGTTACCTAATCATCATATTACACTTTCTCTCTTCACTATTCTCATTAAGCTTCACCCATATCTCTAATTTTTCCCTCACTCTCATATGCTTTCTTTTTTATACTAACATGAGTGCCAAATAAGCCAACAAAACAAATACTGTCATAAACAAATATTAAAATATATATATATATATATATATATATATATAATCTTTCCTCATTAATCACCATTCGCCTCCAATATCTCTAAAACTTCTCTCTCTTATCCTTCTTCCTTTTTACTAACAAGTGTGTATGTATGTTCCTATTAAGTTCTAAAACTGAAGAGTTAAGTACATATTTCTTAATAACTTCTACACCCCCAATTTTTTTTTTTATTTCTAATTTCCTTATTTTATTCCATTTTCTGCAATACTTGTTCTCTCAACAGCACTATATATAATATATTACTGTGTGTATAAAGAGATACTCACGGCCATGGATCATCACCAACAAGCATCATATCTCCTTCATCATCATTGAAGACGATTTCCCACTTATTCCTGTGTTGAAGCTGTCCCTTCATGTCAAACATCTTCTCCAATTCATCTACAAGTTGATCATACCCATCCAATGTGGTCAAGTCCACAGCACGACCCACTGCAACCCCCTGCATTTGAACCTTTTTGGCATGTTTTGAAACACAACAAAAGGCTTACTTCAGTAATTTTTCATAAAGGACTATAAAAACTAACTTTATTATTTAAATAAACAACACATGTGACATGTCAAGCACCTTAGTGCAACTTCTGCTACAAACTTGCTTGCTTTGAGTCTCTTTTGTTGATACTTGTAGCTGTTCTTGTTTCCATTCTTTAGAAGCCTTTGAGATATCAGACTCATGGTTTACATCAGTTTTGCACTCAGAGGTGACTCCAGATGCATTCTCTACAGAAAGAGAGTTGTTTCTGGCATGATCAATAAGGTCAATCCCAAACAATCTACAGCTTGTAGCAGCCTCTACTTTGTTGATCTCCTTGTCAACCTGGTCAAGGAAATGATCATTGTTCAATCTTTCTGAGTGAGGTTTTGAAATAGGCCAAGCTGAGATGTTCTTGCTATCATCGGTTGTGTCATGATATACTTGAGAAGGAGAAGATAGCCAACTTGCTTCTGTCTGATTCATTGATATACCATTGTTGCTGCTTTTACTGTTATGATGCCACATATGGATACTACTGTCACTCCTTTTGCTTTCAGCCATGACACTAAGTTGTGTCATATCAGACTGTGTCATCCCAGCATCCCAGAAAGTAGGGGCAGCTAATGGTGTGTCTCCTATGAAAGTGAAATGCAAGTGCAAGAAAGATTGATCAATACAAGAATTGGAGAGTGAAACATCAATTTGGACCCTGAAATTAGCACCACCTGGAACTTTGGTCCTTGTTGATATTATGAAAAAAAACAATTTAGTCTGTGAAATTGACACCACTAGTCAGTTTAGTCCTTGATATTATGAAAAGGAAAATTTAGTTCCTGACTTCAGCTATGGTCAAGGACTAAATTCTCTTTGCTATAATGTTAGGGACCAAATTGATTTATGATGCCAATAACTAAATTGACCGATGGTTATCAAAGGAATTAAATTTGCTTTTTTCATAATTAAGAACCAAATTGATTGGTGATATTAATTTCAAGGACGAAATTGATGTTTTACTTAGAATTGGAAAGAATTAAAAGAGGTAATTCCTCACCAAGATCTGGAACTTCACTTGCTTGTCTAGGCCTTTTATTCTTTATAACAGCAGGTTGAGATGATGATGTAGGAACAGAAGCCAGAATTGGTTCTATCTCCCATGGTGAAACTCTATCAAGTCTTGGAAAAGATCCAGGTTCATCCCATTGAACCTAGGAATAGATGACAAGAATAGATGAATACCATACAACCACAAGATATAAGTCGACAATTGCAAAGTCAAAGATGACAATACCTTAAGATATCGCCATTTTGAATTTACCCAGTGAGGGGAAATATCCTCTACTCCAATTATTGTGCCCGAAAATCTGAAAAACCATGTGTTAGAATATCTAATGAAAATGTCACACCACAAAGACACAAACTACAGCAGTAAATTTTGGTACCTTTTGTCATTTTCAGGGGAATCATCCCCTTCAAACCTCGTCTTGAATCTCATACCAACATTACATTTTTGGTTGATAGCCTCCAAATACTTGTTCACACTTACAATGAACTGGCTTGTCCTAAGCAAACAAAATCTCCATGTGTCAACAATCATCCATTGATTACTTAATAGTTAGTTCTACTTTCTAGTTATTTTTGCAACAATAAGAAGTTCTACCTTGGCTTATAATATACAACAAAAAGAGTCTGAGTTGCTGCTGCATGAGATGCAGTTGCAAGAACTCCTAGGTGCATGCTCTGA
This sequence comes from Pueraria montana var. lobata, assembly GCA_026413185.1. Lineage (NCBI taxonomy): Eukaryota > Viridiplantae > Streptophyta > Magnoliopsida > Fabales > Fabaceae > Pueraria > Pueraria montana. The sequence goes on along the minus strand of CM048650.1, from coordinate 70,564,078 downwards.
CTAGAAATCACAGATGATGGCATGCTGCTCTGCGCAGGAGTAAAACGCCTCACTCCAACCCGCAATTCTCCATTGTTCCCTCTACACGCAAAATCTTATTTAAATAAGGCTTGCACAGTCAAATTGATAAAAATTCTTCTATGATTTTATCAAGGTTTTAAATTGCAGTCACTAATACGATCATTAATATTGTGGAAAATTGTAGACAAATGTGACTGATGTGGCTACAACTGCGGCTATAATTGCAGTCACAGACACCTCAAAAACCTTGATGATTATGGCTTCAATTGTGTTAGTGGATAGATTTTTATATACCTTGGATTTTATAGTAGAAGATATCTGCTGAACCATATGAAGGAAACCAACAAAAGATCAAACATCAAATCAAATATATATACCTCAGAAACACAAAGGTGTCTCCAGCAACTAATCTCTTTGAAGTCACAAAAGTACTCCATCCAGTTGTGAGCAAGTGTCTACGTGGCTGACCTGGATAGAAGAAAAATAGATTAAAGGCAAAAACATTAGGCCACTAGTAAGTAGTAACCACAAACCAGAAGGACCCAAATGAAAATTTTTCACATCCCTTGCCTCTAAATATATGCTTAAAGCGCCATTCATAGCCCTGAAGATCCTTGGCAACCAATTCCTGAGTTGGGGTTGGTTTAGACATGTCCTGAGATGAAAAAAAAATAGTTTTTTGTAAACATCACAAGGCAACCTAGATATGGTGTTGGAACCAAAATAAAATCAATAAAAAGTTAAACCAAAGAGATAGTGTTATTACCAATGCTGGAAGGCATTCAGTGGCATGCTTCCTGAGGACAGAGAAGCCACCATGGGTGCTTGTATCAGAGGCAGTTAAGACCTTGCAGAAGGAGTGAACTCTTGGCCTTGGAGGTTCAGCAGGGCACGGATCAGGGCATGTAGGCTCAGTTTGCTAAGACATTTGTTCCATTAGAAATCTAAACAATGGGAGAAAAGAATCTAAGGTTGACCATGAAATAACTTTAAGAATCATAAGGGGCAGCTACATCCTTACATTAGATTCCGGCACCAGAGTAATCTGTGCATAAACCTCATCTGTTTCTTGTTCAGCCTAAACATGTCAAAATTGAAAGTAACTTTTAGTTTTCCACCCAACCTTCATTGCAAAATCCCATAACATTATTTTATTATTAATATAAAATAACTTAATGTCAAACTGTACAATAGGATCCTGCTTCTCTAAAATGAACATTATCAGTTGAGAAAATCAAGTGTCCATGTTAGGTGCACATGTATTACAAATCATTGATATATTGGAATATTAACAGTTGATTTCTCATCAATGACTAAGATTAGGAACCAAATCCCAACCCCGGAGGCCAGATAATCATTTAATCATTTTCTCAGAAACCAAACAATTTTATTTATTTTGTTTATTTAAGAAATAAAAATAAGAAAATTTAAAAGGAAGGAAAATCAGAAGGAGAACACTACCAGAACCAGAAGTTAATTAATTAACCACATAAGACCAAATTTTACATGGTAACTCCAAAACCAAGATGATTATTTGACCAATTTTTCAACAACCAAACAAGATTTATTCATTTTTTTTTTCTTTTTCCCTCAAAACATTAGAGGGAAGAAAAGTTGAAGAAAGTGAGATGGATCATAGAGAAAATTACCAGTAAATGGACGTTGACGACACGACAAAGGATCTTGGAGGGAAGCTTGAACAGTGGAATCCTTTGATTTAGTTCCTGATTTGTTGATACTTCTAACTACAGCCGCAAAAAACATATAAAGTAAAAAAGCAGTTAAACAAAATTAGAAAAAAAAAAATGCAACTTAACCAAGCAAAGTATCCAACACCACCAACATTTTGAGACAACCTACGACCCCAGATAAAAGGAACAAAGAATTTTCCTTAAATAACGAAAAACTAACTTGTTCCATGTGTCCCTGAGGGAAATAGAAGACCCTTTGGCCTGCACGAGGAACTTCCACATGGGGTCCTGCACAAGCCTTCCATAGCTGCTCATAGAGCTCATCTTCTTCTCCACCACGGTTGAACGACATCGTTTAACGTTGTAACCAAATACTAAAAGCTGTTGTTGTTGTTGTTTTTCTTCAGTTCAGAGGTTGTGACCAATTAATCTAAATCCGTGACATCATCATTGTGATGAGGGTGCGGAAAGTAACAGTAATAGTAGTAGGAATGATGATGATGATCACCGTGTGATGGTGTCACAGAAGATAACTGAATGGAATGATTATGCGTTGACAGAGAATTTATGAGGGGAAGCAGCTTTTAGAATCGTGTCTGCTATAAGCTGATGCTATGGTACCTCCTGCTACCGTTACAGACACCTCACTCTCTCTTTCTCTCTCTTTGTTGTGCGAGGAAACGGCGTTCCTTGGAATGCTACTACCACATAACAACTCTCCGTTGGAGGTGTCTTTGTAGAGTGCAGTCTTGTCCGTTTTATAATAAGGCTGTGTCATTTTTTTACTGTTGTGTGGCACCTGTGGCTGTGTGTGTGCGTCTCTTGTGTGCCCTGTTCCCAATTAAGGTTTTTATTTTTTTTTAATTTTTTTTATATTATAATTGCAGCTGATGTAGACGTAATTGGGAGCTACCAATTACTACCAGATATGTATGATATATGATAGTAAAAATCTCTAAAATCTATCAGGGTTACAATTGGGTTAATATCTTCTCCGTTTCTTTTCCTTTCCATTTCTTTTGTTGTTATTATTAGTGTTGTTTTGATTGTACGAGGATTTAAAACTAATTTAATAATATACTTTTTTTTTTTTTTAAGTATTCACTAACTAAATCTTGTTTAAGATGACCATTCAATTTCATTCGACCTAACGACTTATTAGTAATAATATATTTGAACAAGCTATCAATAAAGAGAGATCAAAATTCACTCCCTTATCATACAATCGGCATTTTCAAATTCTAATGCAAAAATACACTTTTAAAGTAAAACAATTTTTGTTGTCAGCCAAATTCTATTTGACCATAAAGGCATAAAATAAGTTGTTTAATTCATGGCAAGAAAAATGCATGTTTGTTTAACAAATAATGCTTTTTTCTCTTATTTGTTGAAAGTGCTTTAAAAAATTAAGTAGCGATTTTCTTTGAAAAAATGCCTAATTAGGCTTAATCCGATCAAGGAGAATGCTAATAATTTATTTTTTAACATGTTTTTAATATCTATAAAAATAAAAACATGTTTTTAATATATATAATTTGTTTTATTAGCACAAATTAATTGAGATTTACAAAATAATGTGAATTTCACTCCCTATTTAATAAGTATGATCCGTTATTTGATAATAAATATTAATTAAATGGTATAAAAACATTTTTGTACTAATATTTTTATCATATTTTCTAAATTAAAAATTCAAAGCAAACATTAGGGGTGGGAATAGGCTAAGCCGAACAAGGCTTTGCTTAAATAGACCTAACCTATTTAAAAAAATTCAAGGCCTGAGCATGGCTTGTTACCTGTCATAGGCTTTATTTTTAGGCATGGGCCTGGTCTATTTGAAAGCCTAGCTTGGCATGTTAGCCTACTTAAAGGCCTATTTCATATTAAAACTTTTATATAAGTTTAACTTCTCTTTACATGGAACAATAGACTCATAGACTATTGAGAAAAACTTTATGTGAACCAAACTATAATCTATAAAAATAAAAAATGTTATTATTCAAAGCATGAGACAAAGGTGGAAATAGGCGAAATAAATTTTATAAGAGTCAAGTCTAACACGTTAATATGATAAGTTTATTATCTTCAAAATAACTTAGTTAAAAAGCCTAGTTTGTAATAAGCCCTCTAGAGTCTAAATAAAACATAAATTTATCACTCAATAAGCTTATATATTTGACTCTTTATGTAGGTCAACATTCATAATATTTTTAAAAGGTAAATAAATGTATGATTTTGATACATTATAACAATTTTAATATAATAATAATACCAACAAAATATTGTAATTTATATTTTCTTAAATAGGCCGGTCTGTTAGGCCTAAAAGACTTTTTAAATGACCTAAAGTCTAGTCTTTTTAATCAAATAGACATTTACAAAAGTCTAGGTCTGGCCTGGGTCTGATGTAGACTAGGTCATAGGCCTCTATCGAGCGACTTGGTCTATTCCCACACCTAGCAAACATGTATCAAATATTTTTGTATTAACTCAAAAACATCAAATTATAGATATAAATTTATTTATTTTTGAGAAGGGATATAAATTTAAATGAATGATAACTTGTTACATATAAATTTTATTCATTATTTATCATATATATTTCAGTCTGACTAACAATTGTCACTTATTATTGAGATATTTTAACTACATATTTAATAGTGTTACATATTCTTTGAACCCATAATGCGGGACTAAAAACCTAAGCATCATCGACAGAACTTTAAAAATAAATATTTATTGCTATCATTAATGACTATTCGTACAATATAGTAAAAATATACTTCTTCCGTTCTAAAATAATGGTCTTTTTAGCTTTCTATTTTTGTTTTAAAATAATGATCTTTTTAACTTTTTTTAATTATTTTTTCCAACAATGTCCATGGACATAATTAAGAAGATCAATTAATACTTGTATTGAAAAGAAACATGTATCATAAAAATAAGTTAGTGGATAACATGATGTATTTGTTATTGGTGGATAGTGAGATAATTTATGACAAAGATAGTTGAAAAAATAAGAATATTTTTATTTAAATTTGTATCAATTAAATATTTCTTAATCAGTATGTCATAATTTTAAAAGATCATTATTTTGAAACAGAGGAATTAAGTAATTTTGAGTTTTTCACTTTGGTTGGGTAAGTAAAAGGGATGGCGCGTGTAACGGCAGTGGAGTAATAATAACAAGTTGGATTGGTAGGGCGCATTGAGAGGTGTGAGGTTGGCGTAACGGAACGGTAAGTTAACGGAATCGTGATGAGAAGTCAGTCACCGTTAGTACCCATCCCTTTCTACGTCTGCTTCGAAGCAGGCAACAGGGTTGGCTCCAGTTACCCCGGCAGTGGCACTTTTGTCATTTTCTTTTCATGCGTTTGTTACTAGTACTTCCCACCAATTTGTTTTCTATTTTCAGAAATTTCATCCCTATATTATTCTTTCAATAATATGTACTTATATTATAGATTTGATTGAATAAAAGTATTTTTGGAAAATATTTTTTTATTAAATCATGTGGTTTTTCTTAAATATTATATTATTATCTTTATCCATAAATATAAGACTCTTTTTTTAATTTTATTTATCCTTTTTTATAATATTTTTTAAAGTTATCTCTTGCATTAATTATTTTTATTAAAATATCTTTAATTACTTTACAATAAATGTTATAAATTAATAAGATAAATTCATTCTCTCTCTTATGAGAATTGGGTAAATGACTAGCACACATTAATTAATTAATTAATTAATTAGGTAGAAAGAGTGAGATGATGAGTCTAAAAAATTTTAAGGATAATTTTGAAAAAATTATACGTTAATAGATTTAATGTTATTAATTAAATTAATCAACTTTCTTAAAGGATTAAAATAGTCTTATATTTAAGGATATGGGTAATATATATTTAATTGTTCGTCAAAAAAATATTTAACTGTGTTTTTGTTTAAATTATTGTTTTTATAATAGTATTATTTAAATTTAATTTAACTTAATCTTTAATTTTAATACATTATATTAAATTAAACATAAAATTTTTAGAAAAATAAAATTTTTAATATTATTTTAATATTAATCAATTCTAATTTAAATTTGTTTTAAATTTTTTATACATCGTATCATAGTTTTAAGGTCTGAGCCTCTTGTTGGATCGAGGCCATCAAACACACCATTGACTTGAGTTGACCCGAATTGAACTGGTCAGATTTGTAATTGAACTGGTGAACCATTTGGTTGAAATGATGAACCGATTTAGTTGAACCGATTGACCAATATTAATTTTAAAAAAATAAATGCAAGCTTTAATGAAAATACAAAAAAAAAATGACACACCTACAAATTGAACCGAGGACTTGAAAATTATTCAATGGATCAACTTATAACCAAACCATCATAATTAATTATTAAACTTTTGACATAAATAATATATATACTTATATTTTATATTACTTACACTGATTCATGCAGTTCAACTATTGACCCATTGGTTCGACCGAGTTGACAACAAGTTTGATTTTTGAAACATTGCATCGTATTAATAAAAATAATAATTCTTAATTTAAATACTTTATTTTTTATTTCTAATTATAAAGTCTTGTTTCTTTAATTTAATGTAATTTAATTTAAAAATATTTTTATTATTAATAATAAATTATATGTTATTATCTTTAATTTATTTTTTATAAATCCTATTTAATTTTTAATATATATATATATAATAGAATAAAACTTGTAATTTTTTTTAAAACAAATAACAGAGTGATTGGAAGTACTACTATAAAGAGATAAGTGAAAGATACAATAAATAATATGGTAATGAGAAATAATAAAATAAATGATAAATTATAAAAATATTATAAAAATGTCAGTAAGAATAATATAATTTTTAATTTTTTTTTTCTGATGATTCCAACTTTAATCTGAAAATTGGTGATAATTACAAACCTTGCCACTAATCTTTGTGGCCCAACTATGCACGTCATCATCAGCCTTTGTAGTACGGGTCCAACTTCTTTTTCTTATCTCTTTCTCTCTCTTCCTTTTTCTTTTGTTTCAGGTTTAGCAAGACATTTACCAGCCATAAAAGAAATATGGTTTAGCAAAACATAGTTTAGTGGTCCTCCACTTTTATGAAGACCCTAGTAAATAATAATATTAATAATAATAATATATTTTTTAAAAATTAAAATTTATTAAAAGACTAATATAGTGGTAAGGATATTTTTATAAAGTATTATTAATTTTAAAAAGTCATATTTTAGAGTTATTTTTTTATAAAATGTTATAAATGTAAAAATTAAAATATTACTTAAATTGTTGGATTTTATAAAAAAAAATTAATTTTTTCTTTCTAAATATACAAATAGCTTATAAAATATTAATAATTATTCTGTTCTTATAACCTAACATCGCTTAATAAAAAAAAATTGAATCATGTCGTTTTAATGGGTAATCACATTCCAAAAGTACAGGAAAATAACTATAATGTCCAATTAAGTATTAGTTGTTCGACCTGTACACAAGAATGAAGAAACAAGCATTTGGTCTTGTGGATTTAGAGGCTTTATATACTACAGTGTTGTTTGGATAAATTTGCCCATAAATATTTTTATGAAAAGGTAAAATGAATTAAATTTGTTGGTGATCGAAATTTAAATTTTCGGTAACCATTGTTGTGGACTCAGTGAGGCCCAAATAAAGGGCGTGTCAAATTGATTAAATTAGGCCGAAATATAGTATGAAGTCCATTATTGATGTTTTCGGTAACTTTGATAATTATTTAACTAAATTTATTTAGTTAAAGAATAATGATCAACGTACACCACATTTTGTTCACCCAGCATTCACCCGAAAAATATGGATAACTATATATATAAATATGGTTAATTTTATTTCAAAAGTGGTTAACTATTAATAAATATTTCAATAATCTCATAACATAATTAGCTATTTATAAAACAAAGTTAATTATCATTTAATTCTTAACTACTTACGAGACAAAATTAACCATATTTTTATTAGTAGTTAACCATGTGTAACGATCAATATCTCTATAATACTATTAACCATGTGTGAGGCAAAGTTAACCCTATTTAAATTTATGGTTAACAACATGTGATGTTTAAAAACCTCATGACTCTATTAACCATATATCAATATGTATATAATTTTGTTCATTTGTTTTTAATCACTTGTGAGACAAAGTTAACAATATATGTAGTTAACCACGTGTGACAATTAGTAACCTCGTGAGATTAATTTTTTTTTTAGGCAAATATAATATTATATAACTATATGAATAGTGCAGCACCAGAAGTGCTATGATACACAGCTTTCCAAGTGTCCCACAAAACAATCCATATCACCCCATCCTATCCCATGTTACCACATCAATTAAGCAGTTTAATCTTACTCAACAAAGACTCCAGGATCTTAAAATATACACATATGAGCTGCATATTGAAAGATACCAGAGCAAATCCCATCAAACCATTCTAATTAATATAGCCTAGCATGTACCATACAAATGTGCAATAATGTCTTGTGTATAACCATGCAATGACTAAGAAACTGCAGAATAATTGCTCACCAACTTGAAAACTTTAACCATGAAACCTCGTGAGATTATTAACCACTTGTAAAACAGAGTTAACCATATTTACACATGTAATTAACCACGTGTGACAATCAATAACTTCATGATATTATTAACCATGTATTAATAAATTATATATAATTGTGTTTTTTTTTATTTTTAACCACTTATAAAATAAAATTAACCACATTTTTATACGTAATTAACCATATGGTGAGGTGGAAGCTGGGTGTAGAAATCCAGCGGTACATTTATCAATACTCTTAGTTAAAAGGCTGCTGAAAGTGGTGGGATTGGGTCAAAACTGAAGGGCAAAAATTTAGGAGAATGTGGAGATAGTTGAGTGAAACCGCTAGATCATGGATTCGGTAGTTATAGGCAGTTATTATAGATAATTTTCCTATAAATACTCAATGTATAGTAATTGAAAAGGACCTTCAACTCAAAATTCAAATCAATCTACTTATCCTTTTGCATTTTTTTCTTACCATTTTATTGCTTTTGTTTTTTTTAAGTTATTTTTATTTTTGTTCAATTCGTACTTTCTTCTTTCACCTACGCCAAACACTTCCTTGAGTAGTCTGGGAATCCATAGTTGAAGAGCATATTTCCCTCTTCAACATCAATCGTTTGATTTGATATTTTGGAATCATGTTGGAGCTTTAGCCGATTTGATCGACTGATTTTCAAGCACAACATAACTTCTTTCACAAGTTGAAACTAACTTATACACTTAACTTTTGAGTAGATTCTACCATGAAGAAGTGTATCAAATGGTTTATGGGTGGACCATCATTATTAACCTTTAGATTTATTATTAAAATATTTGAATATTTGAGATTAAAACTAAATAATTTGGGTCTCTCCATTCTAGAAAATCTGTAATTTGGGTCTAATTCTCAATTTTACATTTGTTTATTTCTTTTATATTTTACATTTTAATTAATTAAATTACTTTTTGATAGTACCTTAAATGAATATGTTAATTCTAGGATTCAATTGGACAAAAATAAAAGAAATAAAACATATGCAAAATTGAGAATTTGACCAAAATTAAGGATTTTCTAAAACAGGGAGACCAAAATCACAAAAAATAAAATAAAATAAAGATACCAAAGTTGCTTATCAGTAATTAAAGGAGGTTCAAATTTGCAATTTAGCCTTTAGTTCATGAGAGAAACTTAATTCATTTTATCTTTTTCTTTTCCCACTTATTGAAAAAATTATCCAATCAGAACTTAGAGAAAATTAAGTTATTTCTTCAGCTCATGTATAATGACAAAGCAATATTTGTTGGAACAAAGCAATCTTTGTGAACCAACTTCACTTTAGGTGCAACATGTTCTAGAGTTCTACATGTCATATAAATTATTTTCAAAGTTTGTAAAATTATTTTTTTTAAAAAAGTGAACTTGAAATTATGTCATTTTTATGTTTATTTCAAGTTAGTTTGAAAAATATATTCTTGGATATTATTGATTTTCAAGATATTTTATTTTATTTTCATTCCCATAATAATAGTATATAAGTTAGTTTACCATAAAAATATTAGAAATTGATTATCATATAAATTAATCAGTAATATGCTAAATTTAGTTTCCACCACCTCTTCTTTTAAAAATTAAATTTTGAAAAATAATCCTACAAAGACTAAACTCTAATTAAAATATTTTTTATTTTTGAAAAAAAACATTTCAAGTTATAATAAAAAAACAAAAGTTATTATGTTAGTATGACAAAAATCAGACTCTAATTTTTTAAACAAGGTTTTAAGTTTGAGTTTTATAAATAGAAAAAAAAACATAATTAAGTAAAAAAATTCCGTTAAAAGTAGTCAATCAATTATTCAACAAAAATTAATTATCGACAAAGTCAATAAATACTTTATACTTATAACATAATAAAAAAAAAAACTCTTAAAAAAAATTTCGGCATATAAGAACATGAATTTAAATAATATAATATGTGCATTTATATGCTATAGATGAAAACTCATGTATTTGGTAATCATTTCCCTTAAAATTAAATAGTCTCTAGCATCCATTTTAACTTTATAATATATGAAGAAAATTCTTCGAGCAATTACTTTTAACATTTTGCTTTCTCAAGCAGTAGAAAAGTAGCACACTTTTTTTTTTTTTTTTTTATTAATGCACCTAATCATTGTCCTTCTTTTAAGTTTGGCTTAGGTGGATAAATTGCACTGGTGTGGATAAGCATTCTTTAGGGAAAATGGCATCAGTAAAGAGACAAATGAAAAAGCCAATCACATTTTACTTATGTGTGTTCCTCTGTCTTGTTTATAATTAGAATCAAAGTGGAATATCTTATGCATAACCTTATTACTCGACACATGTCTTTCTGACAATAACATTAAAATTAAAATGAATGAACTATGCTTTAAAGTAATGATGAGTTGTGTGCTTACCACTGTCCTTTGCCTTTGTCCAAGACTCACTTCCTTCCTTTTCTTAAACGATGTGGTTGAGGCTTCACAAGCTGAAGGATATACTGCGTTAGACTTTGTCCGTACATGTAGATATATTAACACTTAAATTATAAGTCTTAAAACATAATAAGTGTTAATAAGTCCTTACCCTAATAAAAGCATAAAAAAAAGTCCTTACCCTAATAAGTGTTATAATTTGTCCGTACATGTAGATATATTAAGTGTTAATATATCGAGCCTTAAAACATGTCCATAAGTCTCGAAATCCAATTCACTTCAATTTTTTATAATAAAAAAATTTAATATAAATTAATAATAATGTATTTGTTATTAGAAAGGTCCATAAATTATTTCTCAAATTAATCACATAAAAAAATAATTTTATAAAACTATTATTATTATTATTTCCAAAAATCTAGGCATTGTCATGTTTGTTTGTCTGAAATTTTATATTTTTTAGTAAATAAAAAATGACTAAAAGATGTAAATAGTTGTAATTTCAGAGTTAGTTTTTATAATAATTGTTATGTCTATTAATCAATATATTGTTGGTCCGAATGAAATTGGACTCGACCTTCTTAATTAAACAAAGTTTTAGGTTTGAGCATTATAAATAAATAAAAATGCTTAAAAATGAAGATTTCACTAAAGGTGATTAAAGTAAATACTCTACAATTCGTATACCAATACATGGTGACAAAAAAAAAATATATGTTGTGTCTATCATTAAACAACAATATATTTTTATTCATAGGGTTAATGGAAGGGAATTAATGTGTGATAAGTTGAAATGAGTAATTTGGTGATTAGTAAAATTAGTTAAAGAATAAAAAAAAGTCTAAAATAATGTGTATACTAAATAAGAATATCTCTTTTATTATTGGTACGGATTATTATTATTGTTTAGCTAGGAGACTAGTTAGGCAAAAGAAAAAAGGTTTGAGAAATGATACAGAATGGAAGTACCCACAATGATGATTGTGGATAGGTTATTATTGTGGTTGCTCTCTATATGCTTCTAATGGACATGCTGCTGATTCGCCCACCACCACCACCACTAGGGGTGCTCATAAGTTAGTTATTCCAATAACTATAACTATAACTACTAAATAACTAAATTATAAATAGTTATTATAACTATAACTATAACTAATTTTATATAACTAGTTATGATTTGGCATAACTAGTTATTATTTTTAAAAACTAGTTATATAACTAGTTATGAATATATAACCGGTTATATAACTAGTTATATCTAAAACTAGTTATATCTACAATTCCTCTTCAATTTTAATTCAATCTTCAATTCCTCTTAGGTTGAACCCAACAGCAAACTACAAGGCCAATTATAATTGTCTTCATGTAAGATTGCAAACTGACAAGCATCAATTCAAACATGTGACATTTACCAAAATGTAATTTTAACTCTGAAAATCTCTAACACAAACATCTACTTCATAAAGAAATTCTTGTCTGAAACTTATTTGAAACTATATTTTTTAAGAAATCAATGAAAACAAAATCTCAGCTCTAAACTTCAATTGCCATTGACACATGTTGATACTACTTCTTGTAGTTCTTTTTCATTCAAACTGCAGGTAGCTTGGATAGGGAAAATGCGATGGCACCAACTGCAGCAGAAAATATGTCCACTATTAGATAAAAAAAAGGAAAATATAAAATAAAAGGAGAATGTAGAATTCTGAGTTACAAACAATGAATATTATACGTAGTTTCTATTAAATGGTAGCACATTGCTACTAACTACAATGCAGGGGAGATTGGCCAAAGTACTTAACAATGAAATTTGAAAGTCCACATCAAGAGTTTTTGAATGTGATCCAGATTCAATAGTCAGATTTCTTTTATATAAGAAAATTATAACATGAACCAGTTTCTGACAGTAGGTAGAAAATCAGCATTATAGAAAGTATCTGAACTATCTTTGTAACATGAAATACAAATGCCTATAATCAGTGCATCAGTAATTTGCTAAAGCAATCTATAAGTACATTTAACTTCTTGAAGATACCAACCTATTATTAATTATTGGAAGAGAAATTAAATAAGAAAAAGAAAGTGAACAGAATTGATGTTGTTGTAATAAGAAAGTGATCAAAATAAAGATTGAATACTTGGACTAAGTGAACAGGCAGTCAAGGGTGTAGTAATCACATTAATAAGCTAACTCAAACAACAATTTCAAAGACTTGTTAGAAACAATGTCCTTAAAAAATAAATTCCTTTTCTCAGTCATGCTCACAACATCCTAAATTTACCTCAATCATATTATTTATCAAGTCACCAATGAAAGTAAACTTACTTCAATCCCCATCAAGAGTAACATAGGTTGAGCTAGCACCACCATCTTGTGGGGAGACCACTTCTGCAAAAAAAAAATATATATATATATTATTTATCAAGTCATAATCAAATAAGTAATAACATTCTATTAAATATATATTTTTATCTCACCTTGCTCAATTTTTTCAATCTCTTCAATATCCTCTTTTGATGGTAATGGTATAGGTGATCCTTTGAGCCAATCTTCATAGCACACAAGTGCTTCCACTGTTTTATGTGATAGGCAACTGCGATATTGATCAAGCACTCGTCCTCCGACACTAAAAGCAGATTCAGATGGCACAGTGGAGGCGGATATAGCCAACACCTCTCTCGCAATGTTCCCAAGGATCGGAAATCTAGTTGAATTCACCTTCCACCAGTTTAAGATATCAAAGTCAGGGTTCTGACCATTCTCTCTCTCTTCGTCCAAGTACTTATTCAACTCAGATTTGGTGGTACTTGACTTGGCACCAGTTGATCGCAGAAACTCAGTGAAGAAATAGTTGGAGTCAGTACTGTGTCCAACAGATTGGGTTGGTTGAGAGTCACCTTGGGAACCATCCTCCATCCCACCCCTAAACTCTTCAAAAATGGCATGCAAACAATCATCTATTTTTTTTATCAAGTCATTCGCCTCAGATGGACCAAAAATTTGCTTGATGAACCAGGTTGGATACTCAAATTTGTATCTAGGGTCCAACACAAAAGCAACTAACAATAACATGTTCAAACTGTCGGTACTTCCCCAATACTTGTCATATTTAATTTTCATCCTTTTGGCCATTTTATTTGGGCTTGAGTTTGCATCTGTAGATTCACACATTTTTTTTATCCTCAGCCCAATAGCAAAGACCTCTGCCATATATATATTACTAGTAACACAAGATGAACTAGATATGTGCAAAGTGGATTCCTTAAAAATTTCCAAAAATTTTAAGATCTCACGTGCTTCTTGCCAATCCAATGGAATAGGCACACCCTTCCCCCTTCTAAGATCTTCACGGTACTTAGATTCTGTAATCTCAAACTCAACAAATGCCTTTTCAAGCTTCAATGCGGCATTCAACATATCATAGGTGGAATTCCACCTAGTTTCGACATCCAAAATTACACTACCTTTATATTGAATGTTACAACGTTCCACACATGAATTGAATTTACGTTGCCTCGAAGGAGATGACTTGACATATTTCACTGCAGCACGAATTCTGAAAATGGAATCGCCAATTTCTTTTAGACCTTCCTTCACAATTAAATTCAAGATATGTGCACAACAACGCACATGAATTTGGTCTCCGTTTAAAACTAAACCATTCCAAGACCTTAACCTCATTTTCAAATGTTCAATCCCACAATCATTTGATGAGGCGTTGTCTACTGTCACACCCAAAACACGAGTCAATCCCCAATTAGTCAAGGATTGTGCAAGCTTCTTAGCCATAACCTCTCCTGAATGGCCCTTGACTTTAAAAAAATTAAGAATTTTCTTGTGCAAGGTCCAATTGTTGTCTATAAAATGACCGGTTACACACATGTAGCTCATGTTTTGGCAAGAAGTCCAGAAGTCAGTCGTGAGGCACACACTTCGGCAATGTTGAGAAACAAACTCCTTCAATTTAGCCCTTTCAGTATCCCACAACAACAAAGCATCTCGTGTTAGTGTATGGCGTGAGATAGGACGAAATTTTGGTTGCACAACACTCATACATTCACGGAAGGCCTTATGCTCCACAAACCTAAAAGGAAGCTCCATGGCCACACCCATCTTCGCAAACGGTTTCCGACATTCCTCCTGGTCAAATTTGGCTTGTGAAGGGGAAGAAGCATTTGTTGTTGAGGAGGAAGTTGATTTCAGCTTCTTATTCACTTCGCTGTTTGGATTAACCTTGCAATTCTTCTTCAAATGCATAATCATGGAACTTGTTCCATAACGACAATTGAGTGGGTTTTGACAATAGTTGCATATAGCCTTATTAGCCGAATTAGGATCTCGCGTGAAGTGATTCCAAGCATCAGATTTATTTTTACGCCCTCTACTATGACTGCGAGGTTGTGCCTCGGAAGCGGTATTCGAGACAGCAGTATGCTCTACTGCCATAAAGTCCAAAATATGATCGTCATCAGCCATGATTGTGATCAATCCACTACAAAAAAAAAAAGGTTAAAAGTTAAACAGGTTTCAGGCTTACAGCAATGTCAAATAACTCATAATTCACTCATTTCAGTAAGTTGAAACAATTGATCAGCAACTGATTTTATTAAAAAAAATGAGTTCTAAGATTACCAGCAGAACCATAATGGATGTCAAGCAAATGAGAATGCAAATAGTAACTTTTCCTTGATTCATAATAGTTGGAAGAAACAAATAACAGAGGAAGCTTATTAATATATCACATTATTTTATGCTTCAAAAGGCTAATAATCTGAACCTGTTCTTAGAATAATATAGCAGGTCTTCTTTTGGACAGATAACAAACAGACAAGAAGAGATATACACTTTAAATTACAGAGAGAAAAATGCATAGGATTATTAACTCCCAATCATTGTGTGACACTAACATAACATGTAATTCTATTTCAAGTAGCAAAAAGTAACTGGAAACAACTGCTCATTAACTTTACATACATTAGTACATTATATCAAGTGCATTTGAAACATGTAATTCTGCAGTCACTGCATTAACTTTACATACATTAGTGCATTATATCAATTGACAATTGTTGATTCTGCAGTTCCGGTCATATATCAAGCACTTGAAACATGTAATTCTGCAGTCACTGCTATTTGCTGCAGGCTTGCGGCCCACTTCTGCACAAGCAACTGCTGTTAGTTGGGTAATTTGATACTACTTTGCAAATGACAATTTCTCAAACCAGTTATGCTGGCATGCATTTAATGTATAATTTGTTTCTCTTACTGATATTCAGATTTTAAAGGATGGCATGCAACATTTAGGGAATATAATATGTAGCAATTTGGGTGCAAGAATGGATTCTGAGCCTAAACGTTGGAGAATCTTAGGTTTGCATTTAAATTGGAACTTTTATTTTTTTTTATTTTTTATATTAGCTCTTATTTGTCACATTCTATGGTGTATGACTGCAATAATCCTTCCACATCTTGCAGCTAATGTGCTCTATGATTTAGGCACTGGTTTGGAAGTGCTTTCTCCCTTATGTCCACAGCTTTTTCTTGAAATGGCAGGCCTAGGCAATTTGGCCAAGGTACACACTTTTATTGAGTTTTTAAAATTAATTTACATGGTGACATTTGTTGTCATACAAAGTTGATATCATACTAGTTGTTCATTCTCATTCATGCCTATGTAGTGTATGTCATAGTACAGAACATTTCTTGTTCTAGTGAAAGTAACTTTAAAGACTAACTTTAAATTAACTTTGAATTTGAAAGACATGGTTAATTTTTAGTTGAGAGTTGAGAGTAGTGGTCGGTGAACTTGTGCAGTGACAGTGAGACAGTGCAGTTTTTGTTTGAGAAGCTACGCTACCAGCCTACCAGCACAAACTCTATTTACTTTGGTAGACAGTAACACCGCCAAGTGCCAACCAAGCCACACACTTTTCCAGCTAAACAAAAACTAATATTTTCCTAAACTTTAAGGAGCCTACCCTCCACCGCCATTGCCTTGCCCAATTTGAAACAATACGGACCAATGGTCCCTCATGGACAATATAGCATCTACTATATGTGCGTCATTGCAGGGAAAGGTATACCCATACAAAATTTTAGCAAAGCAACATATTCTGTAAAAAATTATGTGATTTGGCCATATAATTGTCACTAATTGTCAATTGTCTCAATCAACAAACTATATATATATATATATATATATGACCGGAAGACTGGTCCAATGCTTAGCATCACGAGCATTGTATTGTACCGATCAATGCAGATGTACACACTGCTCATCCAAGTATATATCAGAGTACCATAAAATGTGTCTCAAATTTCTAGCCTACTAGTTCTTACTTAAGAGAACAGAAATCATTATTAACAATTCACTATTACTATCATCACTTCACCATCTTGTTTGCTTATATGGGCAAAAATATATAGCAGTCAAAACTCAAATCTTAACACCACAAAGTGATTAAAGCAAAAGTGAAGCACACAAATGGTAGAATTAGTAGAAAAAAATGAGCATGGTGAAGTACCCGTGAAACAACAGAGAGACCCAGAAATTCACTGATCACAAAGAAGAAGAAACAACCCGTGTATCTTTGAGGAACTGAGAGAGAGAAAGAAACAGAGAAGAGCAGTGTTAGGAATTAAGGTACACATGTAATGGAAACAAAGCAGAAAACTGAAATACAAAGAGAAAGCGAGTGAACCAGATCGTATGAAGCACTCACGTGAAGAAGAACTTTCGAGTTGTGAGAAAGCGAGCGAACCAGAGCGTATGGTGAGATTGAACTCGCAAACTGCTACAGTTAGGGATTAGGGATTGAGCAATTTAGGGACTGAGCAATTTAGGAGAAGAGAGGACTGAAGAGTTAGGGATTACGAATTCGATTAGGGATTAGAGAATGAGGAATTTAGGGATTGAGCAATTTAGGAGAAGAGAGGACTGAAGAGTGAGAAAAAAAATGAATTAACTTTTATTAAAACCAGTTATAACTGGTTATTAACTATAACTACAATTATTTTTAACTAGTTAAATAAATTAAATAACTACATCTTGATTTAATGAATAAAACAGTTATACTTTTATAACTAGTTTTAACTAACTAGTTATTTTACAACTAGTTAATTACAATTATCCTTAACTAGTTTCATAATTAGATAATTTGAGCACCCCTAACCACCACGCCCTCAAATCAGGAATGTTTTTTCAACTTTTTATAAACCTCAACAGAGACTAAAGACAATGAAGCTTTAAACCATAGTTTAATCACTATGCAATGAATTTACACTTGGTTGCAGGTGTGTGTAGGTGAGAGAATAAGAGACACCACTGTTTCTTTCTGGTGGGGTTTTGTAATTTAGTATGCAGACCCCATGTGGAGACAACGTGGTTTCACTGGTTTGGTTGGTCAGCAAAATCAAGAGATTTCATTTGGAGTTAAACTATTTTTTTTTTTAAAAGGAAATGAATTCAAATGCCTTTTAATTAGCTAGTTTTTTTTAGATACTGATTTTAATTAGCAAATTGACTTATTAGAGTGATGATGCCACTCTATATATATCATCCAAGATTTTGCAAAGTGGGGAAGGGAACTCAACTTACATTAATTTGTTAAGGGAGGAAAATGCAATTGACATAATTTATATTAGTTGGATGGCTTTATTTAAAATCACTGAATAAATAAGCATTTTCATGGGCAAATGGGAAGAATTTTTTTTGGCTTTGTGGGTGGTGGGAAGCTTAACCATTAATTGTTTTATGCTTGCACACATTTGGTCACAAGCAATAAAATTAAATTAAATTAAAAAAAAAAAAAAACTATATAAGCTGAATGTTTGGTGACCCAATTTGACCTGACCTACTTTTGACCTTATTTTAAGCCTTGCCTGTTCCACCTTCTTTTTTAGGTATAGTTGAGTATTGACTGGTCCAACTTCTTGTCATGCCTATTAATATGGGTTTCCTGTTAACTACCTAAGAACCAAGGCATGCACTAGTAATAACCTCAATTACTTTTACTACCTCTTTATATAACGGCTTGTGTTTGGTCTCTTATTTTGTGAATTTAAACACGACAAAAGTTAAAATAGGTATGCCCATACATTCATCGGGCTTTTCAACCATGTTCTTTTAACAAAATACCCTTCACTTAAAAGTACTATTGAAAGAGAAATGGATTTCTTACAGTTTTTTATTTGTATGTATAGATACCTTTTTAAAAGAAAGAAAGAGTAAGAGATTTGAATCTATAATTACCGTTTTTTTATTAATGGATAGTCCAATGACGTAGATTTAAGAGATGCATATATAGTTTGCAAGGATAGTGATTAGATAAGCATTGTCTACGCAAGATAGATCCATTATTGAAATAAAGCACTCACTGCTAAACATGCTATTATTAGTAACATAAAATGCACCCATTATAGATTAACTGTTTACTTTGTAACAACTATAAATCATTTTAAATTGAAGAAGTAAAGACATTGTAAATAATTTACATTGAATAATTAAGTCCCTAAGTTAGGTGCGTAAATACTCTCTATGATTGAAAATTTCCAATACAAGAGATACACACAAAGTGGTTAAAGAGTGTGTTAAATTTTTGTTTTTTTTTTATCATTTAATCACTTTGTGTGTATCTTTTTTTCTATTGAAAATTTCCAGTACTAAAAAGGATACATACTCTTAAGTGAAGAACAATGGTGAGAAACTTAATTGACTAATTTGTATGAAATCGTAAAATTCAAATTTTATTGTCACCGTTATTGATCAAGAACATGCACTTTACATTGAATAATCATATATACTTTTTTTTTTTTCTGTTGGACATTCCCCAATGTCAATTCAAATCTCTCTTCCATCATCTATGGTTATCATTAATTAGCATATAATAATTAAACCTATAAAAAATTATATATACTGGAAAAAGAGAGGCTTTTGTGTATCTATATTTTTTTAAAAATAAAATAAAAGAGGGAGAATCAGAGTAGAAATTAAATAAAAAAAGTGAGAAAAAATATAGGAAAATAGTGGATAATTTTGAGAACAATTGAAGAATAAAATAGTCTTAATAAAATGTGAAGAATTTTTTTTTTATTATTATTGTTAACTCTTTCTTTCTTTTAGATAGATAGATACAAGAGAGACCAACATTGGTTGACACAAGTGGTAACGACTTGTGTCTCTTAACTAAGTGGTCTAGGGTTCAAATCCTAATGATGTCACTTTAAGTATGGAATAACCAATGTTGGGAGGGGAATACCCACCTTGTATGTGCTCATAGTCTCCAACGGAGTTTAGTCATTGCTTTCAACAATGAATAATCCGTACCAATACCATAATCAGAATATAAATAAATAAAAAGATACAAGAGAGAGAGAGAGTAACTGAAAAAGTTTATATAACTTACCTGAGCTTTAAGAGCCACACTTCTCTAAATAATATGAGCAAAAGTGAGTCATGTAGGAGCCATATGATTGGTGATCATTAAGTAGACCAACGGGTAATCAAGTAGGAATCCATGTTACAAAAGTTTGATTAGTCAGTTAGATTAGGAATCCATATTATCAAGAAAGATTAGTGCTTAAGGCTTAATGGGTGTGGCGGCTAAGGTAACAAAATAAATAAATAAATGCAGCCAAACTCTTTCCAATTTATATATACGATCGAGCTTGGTAGTGATTGCAGATCGATGATCATATGCAAGATTTGACACACACGCACGCACATAATACAAGTCATTAAACATTTATGCTTCGTTGAAATAAAGTATCAGATAATCAACACTATTATTATATAGTAGTACATGTATTTATATATTCACTTGTAGAAAATGAATGAAACAATGTACAAGAGCTTAATTCACAAACATATGGTAGACAAAACAACAAGAAAATTTCTCAACCTGACCGATTTAGTTCCTACTTTGCTATATATATTTAATTTTGTACCAAGAATTTGACTGATTCATTAAATTAATCTTCCGAGAGCAAGAAATTATTAAATTGATAGCGACCATTGGTTTCTTGTTCCTTTTGTTCCTTCTTTCGTGGGGCGTTGTCTACAACATGTGAAGTAAAATATTCACTACCTACCACCAATATGAAAAATACTACATGTTGAACCATATATGCTTTATATGAACGGCTAATTAAACTTGATAAGTAATCATTACGTCAAATTAGCATTGATGGGCACTGAATAATGAAGACTAACTTTTTTAGTAGCAATAAAATCTGCAAGTTTCTTTCTCACCTCAAGCTGTGAAAATGATTTCGAAAAACAGACACGAAATGATGCATATGTGCCATGATGTAATTTATTATTTCAAAAATAAGAAAATGGCCAAGAAACAGAAAATGATGAAGGAGGAGGAGAAAGAGAGAAAACAAAAGCATTCCATGGTATTCGTGAAGAAGCAGCAATAGCATATGATCCTATATTAACTGTACATTTTTTTCAGTCTTTTGTTTATTTTTTTGTTTTAAAAAAATACTTGGTTTTCTGCACAATGAAATTTCAAAGATTTGGTGGACATCATATTGATCGAGCAGTATGCATTTTTAAGATATCCATTAAAAAAGAACTCAATTATAAATACATTAATTTTTACATTGTTATCTAATCATGAACTAACATATAATTGAAAATTGCTGATTTTTTAAGGTCATTTGATTTCTAATTAGTTGATAGTATAATTTTTTTTCATTAATAATATATTAAATTTAAATTCATAAAAAATATTCTGTCTCAATTATTTTTTAATAAAATAGAAATAAAGGTTTGACACTCACTTTTTTTGGGTTAAGAAAATGAACAAGGAAATAAATGCTTGCAGTTGAGTTGAAGACAACCAAATTTGTTTGAACCTTTCTTCTTTTATGCTTAGTTTAGCTTCTGAAGCAATGCCACGGTGTATAATAGTAGGGGAGGGGGGATACAAGAGAAAAAGGGGCATGGTTTGTCTTTGCAACGCAATGCAAATTCTCTATCAATTGCTTGAAATTTGTAACAGAGGAACCTTTTTCTTAGGTGTTTTTTCATTTAAGCTTTGATATCACGAATTCAAATAAGAGAATTTTCTTTATTGAAAGTTGAAAGGTAATTTAAGGTTGCATACTGTTATTGTCGAGAATATTGAAGCATATTCTCACGAACTCCTAACAACGTATTAGTATGTTCATCCAAACTTCCTTTTAACCAAAAAATAAAAAAGTTCTAAGCCCAAAGGAATGGGTAGAGGCCCAACAAGAAAGTAACACCAAATCAACGTCTTAATCTTTCACTTTGGGCAGTTGCTTTCTGTACCTAAAAAATTTCTTTCTGCACCTTTTTGACCTTTCGGATTGGACAATCTAGAATGTAAAATTATATTCCAGATTGGTGACTTTCAAATTGGCCAATCTGAAAGGTAAAAAAAGAAACTTTGAATTGGTGCAGGAAGCAATTTGTGAGGTGCAGGAAGCAACTACCTTCACTTGGGAGCTTTGTTTCCCCTTGTGGGCTTTTTGTGGCCTGCGTTTCGATGTTTTCTGTTGATAAAAGAAAATCCCAAACAACGTCTTGAACCATGCAATCCTCACGCTGACTCTAAACTCCAACAGTCCTTGACATGATACAAGGACCATTTCTACTGAATCGGAGTAGCAAAATATGTTGGACAAGAGATGAAGGTATCATCTTAGCATTAAAACGTGTTTGTTTTATGTTTTTAAAAGTTTTCATAAATCTTTTCAAAAAATGTGAATTTTCCAACAGATATGAAGGTATCATCTTAGCATTAAAAGGTGTATTTTTTTTTTTTTAACCAAGCTATTTTGTAAACAAAAGATGATTTAAACAATTTAGTTCCCTCGGTTAGAAATCAATAAAAAATTAAGAAAGAGAAATCACACAAAGGAATTATATTAATTCGTATAACCTAGAGACTATGTGAGTCTTTGATTATCCACAAAGAATTACACTAACAAACTTATGGAAAACATTACTCCACACTGTTACAAGAATTCTTTTGTTACAAACCTCTTCAGGCTTAACTAAATACCAAATATTCTTTCTGTCTTGTATATTTAAGCAATTAACACAAGTACTCTTTCTTAGTAAAGTCTCTTCAGGATCTCAGCAATTTCATAGAGAAATGCTTAAGAGTAAACTCACAAGGCTTTTGTCCTAATAGACAAATGGAAAATGTATAGTCCATTTACTCATAGAGCATTCACCAAAATACAATGAAAATACAAGGAAATACTTGGAAAATATTCAATTTGTGTGTGAATTCTTGTTTGTCAAAAGTTCTTCTTTACACTTGATCTTCCGAGTATTTATAGAGAGCTTTAAGAGTGTTCATTAAGGACTAATAAAGGACTCGCTCTTGTTCTTCATGAATTTGAACATGAGTGAGACAGATAGTGAGGCATCTAGACAAACGAACATTGAAAGAAAGGGCCCAATTCGTACTTGTGTGAAGTTATGTTTGTTAGGACAAATGGTATACAAGATTAGTTTTTTCTCAAATATCTACATTCTTATATTTTGTTTGCTATCTTTAAAATATGAATCATAAATAGTCTTTTGACTTAATAAACTCCTTTTTTTTTCTTTCTTTTTTTTAAATGACAAACAAATATGTAAGATAATGAAGAACACAATACAAAGTGTAAACAACACTTTTAAGAAACAAGAAATAAGTATAGAATTTGTTATAACCTTAATTAGAGTAAAACACTTAGTTGATTCCAGAGCATGAGATAGACAATATGTGTTTTGAAGCTTCAATTTTATCAGAGTTTATCTTAAAAAAAAAATTATATATCTGTATTTGAAAATATATGGTTCAAAATTTTAGATGAGTATACACTTAAAAACTTTTAAGCAAGATTTGGCTAAGTCAACAACTATAAATAAGATTCAAGCTTTTTTATGGAGTCAAATCATAAGAAAGTTAGATCAGTGGATATAGGTAGGATGGATATTTGTTTTTATGTTTCAGACGATCAAATTATATTACTTTTAATAAAGCATATATTGGATCATAAGCATAACCAATTACATCAAAGCATTATTTTTAAATGTCAATAGAGTTTATAAGTATATTCATATTCAGGTATCAAAAAGAAACTACTCCCTCTGTCCCTTTTTATAAAACTTTTTCAACCAATTCACACTACTTAAGAAAAATAGCTAATTTAATAAATCACATTAAATTTCTCAATTATTTGTACTATTCTTTCAAAATTACCCTTCATTTTTCTCTCCACTTAATTGCTTCTCGCTTAGGAGTAATTAATGTTTGGAGAGAATATTAATTGTAATTAATTAAAGGTATCATAAGAAAAATTAATTAATGCACCAGACAATTAAAAAAATGTCTTATAAAAAGAGACAAACAAAAAAGTGAAAATAATCTTATATATAGAGACTGAGGAAGTACTAAAAATAGTTAAGACATGACTTCTTTTGATCAAGGTGATCAAAATTCTGTAGTTTTTTTTTTTTTTTAATTTAGCAAGATAATGTGTTTTGTTTGAGTACAAGGTACATGAAAATATATCAAAGCAAGAAGAAATAAAATAAACACAAAGTCTTCATACTTTTCTTCATTGCTCCCCCCCTCCTTGACTTGAGTCTTCCTTCAATTTGTTCTTTGTTTCCTCCCCTTTTTGCCAACATCAAAATAAGGTGCCTGAACCATCCTATCGTATGTGCTTCAAAATCAAATTGCATATGTAGCTTATCATAATGTTGAATGCTTTACCTACACTCCATTCTTTGTTCAACTTTCAATCGATGAACATGGTCTTGTAGGATCTCTCAAGCTAGAAAATCCTCAATGTCCATAATCTATTGAGGGGCATTGTTAGCAAAAGTAACTGGATTCTAAATTAGTAGAATGAACACACACACACACAAAATAACGATTTAATGAGGTTTGATAATGTGCCTATATCAAGTATTTAAATTACAGTACATATTACAATATCACCCATATACTGTACTGCAAGAGCTTCGCCCCCCACATCCGTAACCCACTTCATCGTAACCCAACAAACAAGTGAACCCAAGGACCAAAGGGCAAATGTTGTCTTTATATTTAGGGGTGGGTATGGATTGGATTTTTTAAAATCCAATCCATATCCAAATCATATCCATTTAAATGGTTTTAAATCCAAATCATTTAAATGGATATGGATTTTTAAAAACGGTTTGGAAATTTCTAAAACTAGTTTGGATATTTTTGGAATTGGATTTAAATCATAAAATTCCGTTTGTTTTTAAAACCAATTTTAAAACTAGTTTATGATTTAAAACCAATTTAAACTGAAATTTTTCCAAGAAATAGTAAACTCTACAATATGTCAAGCCCATTGTTGATATGTTAAATCTTAATTGCATACACTTTCAGGTTAAGTGTTCTCCACTTTTTAATAATGAGACAAAGATAGATGTCATAGCAGCCTTAAATTCTTCTATGCATACTTTTTTAATAGAAAATGTATTGACATAGGTGAAGTGCAGACACATGCTTCACAAGGTTATTAGAGAACTAATGAACATTCATTCACTTCAATAGAAATAATAAGAAATTCTCTACACAAATAGAAGAGCAAAGCCTAACAACCAAACTACAAGTGAAATATCAAGAGAGTTGTACAAACATTCAGTATATAAATTAAGAAATACTCCTAAAGAAACAATTACCTTAAGCACACAAAGCAAAAATAACTACTTTGTAGTCTATCCTATAAAAGTTCCCCACACTCCTAAAAAAAAAAGTAATAAAAATAGGTCGTGTGCTCCAACCATAATAACCAAAACTACAAACTTCATGAGAAAACAAATGATCATCAACCATCATTTCTAAATTGCAAGCAATCAAAATTCCAAGCAAGTTCAAAATCTTCATAACTCTTGATAGTCCATCATCAGCATCATTGTCACTCAGCTGTAGAAAACAAACCACAGGAACATCAGAACCACATTTCCAATTTCCATAGATTTGTTGTATACACGATAAACAAAAAAACTACTTATGCAAATAAAACATATTTCAGAGGGATATAAAATAAGTAGCTACTTCCACTTATTATAATTATAAATTTTTGGGAAGTTGCATTCAAATTTTCACATTACATGTGCTAATGACAGAAATTTAGAGTAAAAATTTAAAACTAAACAATAATCATTTTGTGTGAATAATATACTGGAACAAAGTGAATAGAGGCCAAAAGACTATTACACATTGTTTATTGCAAATAGTTAACTGAATATATGCAAGCATGCACCAAGTACAAGAATCCAAATAGATGCAACCATGCACCAAGTACAACTCAGAGTATGAATGGCCTTGATGATAATATTGAAAGCCAATAGGGATTTTAAAGTCATTATTACCTATTTTTTGGACAGTACGCCAATAAAGACAGTTTAAGTTCCATTTAATTTAAAATTTCCAGGTCAAAAACAAGAAGGTATACACAATATTCAACCAGTAAAATAAAAGCACTACTTTATGAATAGACATCCAGAAAGTAAGGTCTACATACAAGTTTAACAAATCTTTTCAAGACCATCTTGTTGCCAACACATTGGATTACAAACATGTAGGGAATGATACAATATTTTCTAGTGACATTTTGGAACATATTAAGATTCATATGCATCATAAGACTAACTATTACATGTAAACAATCGTGTAATAACACAAACTAACTATTACATCTAAATAACTATTTTTAGAACAGTACATAACAGACACAATAAATTAATAAAGGCAATAGAGGAAGCAAACAAAGTTAAAACAACACCTAATAGTTTACATAAACCATGACACAACAATTAAGACTCATGTCACTTGAGTCAAGTTAAGATTAACAAACCTATAGAAATTAAGGATTGTTAAATGAAAGCAACAATCTTCAATCTTCATTTAGAGCAAGGGAGGCAACATGAGCAATATCTTGTGGAGAAAACATTTCTTCAAAATAAAGAGAGACATTCAATTACTTAGCAAGTCATAATTTACTAGGTAATAATATATTATATTAAGCAATTTATTTCATTTTACCTTCCTCAAATTTCTCAATTTTCTCAAAATCCTTATTTGTAAACACTGGTGAGGGTGCCCCTTTTAACCAATCTTGAGTGCAAACAAGTGCTTCCACAATTTTTGGTGTAAGAGAACTGCAATATGGATCAATCACTCTTCCTTCGGTGCTAAATGTCAACTCAGAAGCCACAGTGGTGACAGGTATAGCCAACACATCTCTCGCAATCATTGCAAGAATCTATAGTCCAGAATTTAATCTCTACCAATTTAAAATATCCAAAGCCTCGATCTCTAAGGATTCCTCTAAGCATTTATTTAACTCGGACTTGATTAGCCCACTTGATTAGAAGAATTGATGATAGCCATAACGATTAGTATTACATCCACTTTATCCACTTGGCCCCATTGATTGGAGAAACTGATAATAGTCGTAACGATCATTAGATTGAGTTTCTTGTGATTCACTTTGAAGCCCCTCCATTCTACCACTATACTCCTTAAAATGAGATGTCAAACAAGAAAATAGTTTGTCTTTTAACTGAGCTGCCACACCATTATCAAAAACTTAAAAAATCTATCAATTTGCAAAAATCAATTTATAATGAGGGTCTAACATAACAACAATCAATAACAATATGTTTAAATTACCAAGATCTCCCCAATATTTTTTTATCTTTTCAGCCATAGACTTTATACCCACGTCCGTAGTCTTACACATTTCTTTGATCTTCATTCCGATTCCAAAAGCCTCTAACATATACATATTAGCAGTCACATAAGATGAACTAGAAAGACACGTAGTAGCTTCATAAAAATACTTCAAAAATGGTAACATTGAGTGTGCATAGTCCTAATCTTCATAAGTAGGCACGTTTTTTCCCTTTCTTCAACTCATTAACATACTTGTCATCTAGCAACTCAAATTCTAAAAATGCCACTTGATGTCTTAAAGTCACCTCTAACATCAAGTACGTTGAATTCCACTTGGTTTCAACATCCAAGCTGATAAGACTTCTGTATTTATTATTCTCCTGTACAGGTTTTAAATTTGGCCAATCTAGAAGGAGATCTTATGTACTTCATTGCAACCCGAATTCTCAAAATAGAGTTATCAATCTCTTCTAGGTCATCCATTGCAATCCTGTTCAGAATGTGTGCACAACAACGCATATGAAGTAGTCTTCATTCAAAACCAAGATATTTCAAGACATTAGCCTCTTTTTGAGATGTTGAATCCCAACACAATTTGACGAGGCATTATCCACGGTAAAACTTAAAATGCGATGTAGCCCCCAACTGTTCAAACATCCCTCAACAAACTTGGCCATAATTTCTCCTGAATGGCTTGTGACTTGGCAAAAGTTTATAATCTTCTTGTGCAGCTTCTAGTTATTATCAATAAAATGAGCAGTCAAACACATGTAGTTAAGATTTTGATAAGAAGTCCAAGTGTCAGTGGTGAGACACACTCTTTGACAATATTGGGAAAGAAAACTCTTCAACTTGATCTTCTCCTTATCCCATAATGTGAAGATATCACGAGCTAATGTAGTGCGTTAGATAACACTAAATATGGGTTGTATGATGCTTAAAAACTTTATGAAAGCTTCATGCTCCACTAGTTGAAAAGGAAGTTCCATTACCACAAACATCTTTACTAGTTCCTTGCAACATCTCTCTTAGTCAAATTTGACCAATGAAGGGGAAGAACTCAAATGACCTTCCACATTTTGTGTTGAAGTTGAAGTTGAATCTATCCTCACATTATAGCATCTCTTTGAATGAGCTAGCATGACACTTATCCCATTATCGCACTTGAATGGACGATGACAGTAGTTACATTTAGCTTTCTTACATGTCGACTCGGGGTCTCTAGTGAAGTGATCCTAAACACTAGACCGATTTCTATGCTCTTGAGTGCAATGTGATAACACATTAGCGGTGTTGGAGATAGCAGGTGGAGGGATCAAATGCTCAACCGTCTCAGAAGATCATGATTAGCCATTTTGACTGTTTGTGTCCATAAAAATTAGGATATAAAAATTAGTATATAGTTGCATAAAAATGCTAAACACAAATGAAATCATTATTTACAAGGGGATGCAGATGGAACCAATGTATTTTTTGACATTCATCCCAAACCAAATCAAGAAAATGAAAAGAAAGGAAAATAAAATTAATTAACTATATAGCAGATAGAATCACAAATAGTAGAGAATTGTCAAGGAAAAGAAAATGCATTGTTACAAATCTTTACCTACAAATAAGTCCAATAAGTAATTCCATGCATGTGTGAAATAGATTGGGCCTTCATACAATAACTTAACGAAATATTTGCCGCCTTTCCTAAACTCATGATTGAAAAACTCCATCGACACAATAATGGCAATCAGCCAACTCAATGATAAAGGAAAAAAACAACCAATGAGTAGTAGAGAAAACAATAAGGAACCATTGTACAAACTCCTCTAAGAAATATTCTGTTTTCCATTAAAATGCTATTCTAACTCCTAAGAGAATTAAAAAAAATAGTCATCACCAAAAATATATCCTAAAGTGCATTCTTCCACTGGTTTATGTATAAAAGATATTGGATTATTACAAACCTCACATTTTTCACAAGTGAACACCTCCAAAGCCCAAAACCAGGGAAGAATAAGAAGTAACCAAATTTGAATTGCGATTTGATTACTAAGACAAATATGCCTTGCAAATATAAACCAGTCTTCAAGTATTCTTCTATATGCTATCCTTGTACAAATTATCTTGCATATAAACTATGTGCTATCCTTGTATATAAACTTTTTTATAATGACATTGAACAAAGAAAGTAAGAAACATCAGTAAAAGCTAAATTATTTATGTACAGCTCTTCAAACATTATGCTATAATTTATCTTCATTTAAAAGTATTAAGTCTAGCTATCCCTGTGTCTCAAAAAGTTGACAATAATTAGTAGTTAAACACATTAAATGTTAGACGCACAACAAAATCTAAATCAATACAAAACGCTTGGTCCTCAAGCAAAGAAAAACCACCATATTCAATCACAAGAGCCTCATGTTAATCCAAAAAAATAGGCAATTTAAAATTCTCAATAGGGTACTTTTTACTTGATTTTAGCTAAAAACAAGGGAAAGAAGAAATTGATCAAAAGAAAGAGTTCAATTAGACTAAAAAGATAGATAACATTATAGGACAGGACACAAAAAGCGTGGTTTGCATAACTTTTTATCAAGTAAAGAGACTTACATGGCTTGGAGGAATATGCTTTCCACTGAGGAGGTCAAGCAAAAGGGCTCCGAAGCTATAAGTTACACTCTCTGGAGTAACTTTGCCAGCATGACCAAGGAAAAAGAGGGTAAACACAATGCCATCATATACTTATCATTATGACATGAGATTATAGGATATAAATTGAGTAAAATAATTAATTATAAGTATATCCTATAATCTCATGTCATAATGATAAGTATATGATGGCATTGTGTCTACCCTCCTTTTTCCTACTAATGTAGGCAGAGTTACTCCAAAGAGTGTAACCTATAGCTTTGGAACCCTTTTGCTTGACCTCCTCAGTGGAAAGCATATTCCTCCAAGCCATGTAAGTCTCTTTACTTGATAAAAAGTTATGCAAACTACGCTTTTTGTGCCCGTCCTATAATGT
Source organism: Pueraria montana var. lobata (assembly GCA_026413185.1). Lineage (NCBI taxonomy): Eukaryota > Viridiplantae > Streptophyta > Magnoliopsida > Fabales > Fabaceae > Pueraria > Pueraria montana. Next base: position 70,533,622 of record CM048650.1, on the reverse strand, counting down.
TGCCTATCTTCTTAGTCTAATTGAGCTCTTTCTTTTGATCAAATTCTTCTTTCCCTTGTTCTAGCTAAAATCAAGTAAAAAGTCCCTATTGAGAATTTTAAATTGCCTATTTTTTGGGACTAACATGAGGCTCTTGTGATTGAATATGGTGGTTTTTCTTTGCTTAAGGACCAAGCATTTTATATTGATTTAGATTTTGTTGAGCATCTAACGTTTAATGTGTGTTTAATTACTAATTATTGTCAACTTTTTGAGACACAAGGATGGCTAGACTTAATACTTTTAAATGAAGATAAACTATAGCAGAATGCTTGAAGAGCTATACATAAATAATTTAGCTTTTACTGATTTTTCTTACGTAATTTCTTTGTTCAATGTCATTATAAAAAAGTTTTTATACAAGGATAGCACATAGTTGTACAACTCTCTTGATATTTCACTTGCAGTTTGGTTGTTAGGCTCAGTCTTCCAACTCTGTAGAGAATTTCCTATTATTTCTATAGAAGTGAATGAATATTCCTTACTCCTTTGACAACTTTGGATATGGATATGGAAATGGATTTTAAAAAATCCAATCCATGCCCACCCCTACCAAATTTGGGTAATTGCAAGTGTGTGCTAAGGGTAAATATAAATTGAGAATGAAATTTTAACTTTAGCTTATAAATATGTGAAAAAATTACCTTCTGAATTGTGCAAGAAGTTAGACACAACAAAAGTGTTTCTTGTTTCCACTCTTTGTACTGAGCTACTTACAATTGGAAACTTTGCACTGAGTTACTTACTTTAAATCAAATGTTGCAATTGGGAAAATCAAATCAAATCTTCTCTGTACGCTGAAAGCACAACCACAAGATCTTAGTCCCAAATCAACTTCAATAGATATAAAAATAAAAGAAAAAGGAAATGAGCAATTTAAACACCTGATTTCAGTTTTCCCCTTTTCGATTTCGAGCGATTGAGACATGAAATTAGGAGTGTGAATGAGATGAAATTAGGGATTTCGGTTTTCCCCTTTTTGATTTCGAGCAATTGAGACATGAAATTAGGAGTGTGAACAAGATGAAATTAGGGATTTCGGTTTTCCCCTTTTCGATTTTGAGCTATCTTCGAGCCAAGGCAGACATCGAACAACTGAGGAAGATGGTGAGCTGAGCTATCGACTATCGTATCGGGCATAACTAGTGGATTTGGATTTTTGACGTTGGATTTGGACAAATTCAATTAACAAAACTAGGGGCTCAATAACAAAACTAGGGGCTCAATTAAGAAAACTAGGGGCTCCATATCTGTGTAAACCTGTTTCATATGGTTAGGATAAAACCCATATCCGTTAAAATGGGTTTAAAAAGGTTTGGGCCGGTTAGGTTTTGAACAGGTTGAGCCCAACCGAATTTTTTGAACAGCCTTATACATATTTCGTTTTGCTCTACAAAGCTACGCTACCTACTCCATTCCACTTTATTCCAACATTTGTCTACCCATAAAATATGAGTCATGCATAACAAAAATGCATGTTTTTCAAGTTCTTCGACGATAGTTAGAAAAGGCATAAGAGGTGTTGTTTCTATTACTCCGTGACTTCATCTTCATCATCATTATTTTCTTTATATATAATCTACAACAATATTAGTTATTTTAATAAGTTTTTTTATTGTTACAAATACTTTTTAAGTCATATTACGTGAAATGAATTCAAAGATGATAGATTATATACTGAAAAATATTAATATAAAAGATATAACGTAATTTCAAGATAGATAATTTAATAATTAAATAGGTAATTTAATAAGATATTTACTTGTAATTTAAATTTAAAACAAGATTTAATTTTCCTTCTTAATTTTTTTCTTTAATAACATTTACAAAGTGAAATCATTTTTAACAACTTATATTTTTATGTTTATTTAAGGAAAATAAATAACACTAGAATCTTTTAAGAACATGATATAAAATACTAATTTAAGGTAATTAATAATTAATTTTTTTGACAATTTAAGTAGTATATCTGATAATATTCTTATTCTTTAGAGTTCAACACAATTTATATCTATTTATAAATAAATATTTTTATTTCAATTGTCTTTTTATATTATATATTTTATTAAATTCATTTTATAATAATACCTCTTTACTAATTTATATAAATATTACAATTTAATATATTTTATATTTTTAATTTAATTTTATCATACAATGAATACACTAAGGTTAATATAACTATAATAGCTAAGGGGTGTAGCTCAAATATTAGTTAAACACTCTATGTAAGTTGTTATAAACCTTTCAACTCCTCCCTTAAATAAAAAAAACAGATATTACTATGATAATTTCTAAAATTATTCTCTGAAGTTTCTGTCAAAAAAAAAAATTATTCTCTGAAGTCTAAACTAATTAACAATTTTTCCATGCCACTTCACCTATTCGTAGAGTTTAATTAGGATGTCTTTGTCGTAGCTCCTATCACTATGTCTGGCCAACCTACGAAGCTTTCCGGTGTGAATCAGGTCATCGCATCGCATGTCACCCAAAACTGAGTGAAGAACACCAACCACCTAACTCATTCCTAATATTCATCTATCAACAATTAATAAAGAATAATATATAAAATAAAAGTTATTTATTCACGTGATATATAGGAATGTGATGCATGTCGGCAGTAAATTCGGCAGCATTAGACTAATGAATTTTTGTTAGTTTTTATAATGATAGATTAGATAAAGGGTCATCTTGGCAATGCATGTAACAACTAACTAATCAACTTTATTTCATCAATGCTGAACTCAGGCATTATGTTTTAGGCCACAAATTTCAACTTTATTTTAACACACATTTTTAATTAAATCATTTAGGCCCTGGCTGCCAAAATAAGGCAGTTTCATAAACTCTAATCATCTAAGGTTTTTTTTTTTTTTATAATTATACTCTTAAACTTTTTTGTTATTAATTTAAATTATAAATAATAAATTTTATATTACTTACACATATATATATTGTTTTAAATTATTTAATAAATTTTATTATTCGTTTAAAAAGTTATAGCAAAAAAAAAAATGCATTTTCATTCAATCCTAACAAAGAAAAACGGTAATTGAAATGACTATGGAATTTAAATTTCTTAAAAATGGTATGATATATATATAAAAAAATATTGGTTTAAACATGTTTTTAGTCCCTCAAATATGAATCCTTATTTTTTTTGTCCTCCAAATTAAAAGTAATTTTTTTTAGTCCCTCAAAGTCGAAAAATATTTTTTTTAGTTCTTCTCCACAGTAGGTGACAAACAGGGAATAATGGATTTGCAATTTGTAACGACTAAAAGCCATCACAAATTTACAAAATCAAATTTTGGCGGCTAAAAGCCGTCACAAATTGCGAATATGTTATTTCCTGTTTCGCACATACTATGGAGAGAGACTAAAAATAAGCATTTTCCAACTTTCAGGGACTAAAAAAAGCGAATTTTAATTTGAGGAACTAAAACGTACATGCCCTATGTTTGAGGGACTAAAAATATATTTAAGCCAAAAATATTTTAATGAAAATGATAGTAATAAGATCACACATTAAATTGAAGATTAGTTCTTTTTATCACTGATAAAAAAAAGATTAGTTCTTTTTATTCTTACTAAAAACTTTCTGTTGGCTTTTATTATTTTAAGTGTATATTAAATCAATATATTTTCTTTTATTGAGAGTTTATTTGAACAAATTTTAGAATGTGAAACTACAATTATTCTTTTATTTGAATATCTACTTAAAGATTATAAGTGGGGATGAACCGAAAAAAAAATGTATTAATCTTAAAACAATTTTATGTTATAGTGAGCATTCATTTGACATTGATGGTCTTAAATTTTTTCCCAAAATTGGAGATATTGAAAGAAATATTAATAAAAAAAATTAATGTCTTGTTAGTGGTATTAAATTATATCAAAATGTTGACTTTTTTACATGCTTGCAATGTTTATAGAATATTATTAACAACAGTTGTAATTGTTATCATTGTTAAAAAGAAATTTTTTAAAATAATTTTTTTATTTGAGATCAACTATATTGCAAGATAATGATCGAATGGATTACCATACAGTGACATGTCAAAATCACTTTGATTATAAAACTTTAACTAAAATCTTGTAGTTCAAAAAGTTAGAAGAAAAAATAAAAATTGATTAATTATATTAGATTATGACTCGAATAGGGTCTAACTCAGTTGGTTGAACATGGTGCGTCAGTTGTTATAAACCCCTTGTACCGGTCTTCGATTTCTATGGATAAAAAAAAATTATGACTCAAACAAAGGGATCTAGCTCATCAAAATTGATAGACACATGTTGAAACTAGTTTAAACATAAGAAATGCATTAAAGTATTAAATTAAATATAAACTAAATAATTTAAAGGAATTGTTTTTCCTTTATGTGTTACTATTATTGATCACGAGTCAAGTTTGGCCAGATTTGAACCCAAAAAGTCCAATCTAAATCAAATCAACCCTTTAATTTCTTGCTCGTATCCATCTAATTGGACCTTCAAATTAGGTGGGTCACGAGTGATTCCATATAGGTTGAGCTTAAAATGTGAGCTAATACATTTTTGTGCTTGGTCAAGTTTATAATTTTTTTTGTTATTTTTGCACAATTTAAATTTTTTAGAAGTCGAATGGGTTATTTAAAAAAAAAATTCAACCATTCTAACGACCCAATGATCAAGTTATATTCAAATTTTAATTAATTATATATTTAAATTTTTAGTTGCCTTGGTGGCAATAATTTTATTTTATTTAAGTGGTTCCAAACACACCTTATTAGTCTCCTTCAACATATCAGTCATATAATACTTTTGTTATTCAATTTCCACTTCAGTTTGGATATTTATTTTTCAAAAACTTTTTTCGACAAATATTCTTTGCACATGCAAATTGAATAACTTCCTACTTTCAACACTTAGAAAAATTTCTAAGTGATACCAACACTACTCTTAGTAACTTCTACTTAGACAAAGATCAAGCATCTCAAACAGATGCCCAAACATGCCAATAGTTCATTTGTTTAGATTATTGCAAGAAATTAAGGAAAATCTTAATCAAGAAATAATAGAATTTCTTACACAATTTTTTTTTCTTTTTTTCCCACTTTTTAATAATTATTATTCCTCTTTTTGTATTAAGAATTACACTGTAGACGATTTCTCTTCACATAACTTGAGAAATGTTTGAGTTTTGAAATCAAATATCGAAACAAAGAATTTTATTGAGTAGCCATTAAAATACCTTTTAAAAATTATATTACACTCTTCAAATGCTTTATCCAAACATAAGGTTAGAGATAATGAATACCAATAATTTCAGATTAAAAAACAAGGAGAAATATTTAGCATTTTCATCACACCTAAAAGTAGTAAGGTTTAGCAATTTTTTTATAATATACATAGCTCATTTGTACATATGATTGCAAGAAATTAAAGAAAATCATAATCGAGACAGAATAGAATAACGTAGACAACTTTTTCTATCTTTCTTTCCTTTTCGTTTTTAATAATTATTAATTATTAATCATAACTCCTAAGAGTAGAAGATACAGAGAATATGTACACAGTTTAACCAAAAAAAAAATGTACACAGTTCAACAAAAAAAAAAAAAAAGGAATGTGTCCCAGAATATTCCCTTCCCCCAAAACACAATTGCGAAACACTTGCGTAATTTTTCACGATAAAATAATTAATCACCGTAAAAAACGCACTTATCACCTTATTAAACCTGAATAGTACTACTTTTTTTTAAAATAAAAAAAAAACAGAATACAGTTAATTCTTCAGTTTCACGCACACAGTAAAGCTAGCGTCTTCTTGTTTCTCGTAAAAAAATCAACTATAAAGTACGAAGTCAATTAAATATGCCCTTCACTTTCTAAACCCCCCTCCCCAATTTTCTCACCAGAGAAAATTTTCCCGGAAAATTTCAACCTCTTCGATTTCTCAGCCAACAAAAAAAACACTTGAATTCTTTCGAAGGAGAGAGAGAGAGAAAAGAAGAAGAAAAAAAAAAGTTAATGGCATCACTGGGATCTGCATCTTCCTTCTGGTGCTACCGATGCAATCGCATCGTTAGGGTTCCACAAAACGACGCCGTGCTCCTCTGCCCCGATTTCCACTCCGGTTTCCTCGAAGAGCTCCAAACCCCTCCCCAATCGCGCCGATCCACGCGCGGCGGCGGCGGGGGGTCCCCCTTCAACCCGGTAATCGTCCTCCGCAACGGAAACGACGTCGTCTCGCCGGAAACGCGGAACTTCGAGCTCTACTACAACGACGACGCCGTTTCGGGCTCGAGCTCCCTCCGGCCCTTGCCGCCAGGAGTAACCGAGTTCCTCATGGGGTCGGGCTTCGACAGTCTACTCGACCAGCTGGACGGCGCGGCGCCGCAGGCCCCGCAGTCGGCGGCGGCGTCCAAGGCGGCGATCGAGTCGATGCCTGTTGTGAAGATCCTGGCGAGCCACGCCTACGCTGAGTCACACTTGGCACACCCAAATCACCCATCTTCTGAAAGCCCATGACCTCTATGGTTATGTAACCGGCGATATCCCTTGCCCCCCCGCAACCATTCGTGAAGGGGATGCAGCCTCTGTTAACCCTGCCTGCACTCACTGGAACCGCCAGGATCACTACGTGTTCCTCGCCCTTCTTGGGTCCTGCGGTCCTGATGCCCAAATTGTCATGACCTCTGCCAATTCCTCTGCTGCAGCATGGACGCGATTAAACAAACAATATGCGAATAAGTCTCGCACCCGTGTCATGTCCTTGAAGGAACGCCTGTCATCAATCACTAAAGGCACCTCCAGTGTTAGTGATTATCTACGTTCAATCCGAGTGATAGCGGATGAACTTGGTCTTATTGGCCACCCTGTTGATGATCTTGACCTTGTTATTGCTGCCCTCAATGGCCTTGGACCGTCCTTTCGCGAATTCACAGCCTCAATTCGCACCAGAGATACTCCTCTACTGTTTGACGAACTTTTTGACAAGTTAGTGGACTTTGAAATAGTCATGCAACGTGATGAACGTCAGCAGCAATCGTTTCCGGCCACTGCCAATTATACAGCTCGCTCTCAGGGCTCAAACCGCGGCAAACGTTATCAGTCTTCCTATCACAACTCATCTAATCGCAACAGTTCTTCCTCTGGCGACAATAGCCAAGGCTCTAAGCGCCCAATTCCTGTTTGCCAATACTGTGACCGCAAGGGTCACACTGCCAAAACGTGTTACCGCCTACATGGTTTTCCAGCTGACCATCCTCGCCATCAGGCCAATCTTGCTCATCATGAGGATCATTCTGACACTTCCTGGCTTCTTGACTCTGGAGCGTCCCACCATGTGACCAATGATATCAGTCGTCTATCCATTGCCAATGATTACACTGGCCAGGATCAACTTCACGTTGCCAATGGTAAGGGTCTTTTCATTAAACATCATGGCTCATCTGAATTGGCCACTTCTACCATTCCTCTTCGCCTTTCTAATATTTTACATGTTCCCTCTGTTACTCAAAATCTCATCTCAGTTTCTCAACTTTGCAAAACTAACTCCGTGTCTGTTGAATTTTTCCCTTGGCATTTTGAGGTAAAGAGCCTGAAAACGGGAGTGGTTCTTCTGCGAGGAAAGACTGAAGATCAGGTGTACAAGTTGCAATCTTCTCCAACCCATCCAAAACTTCACTCAGTCCATAGTCATCCTCCAATAAAGTTGTGGCATCATCGTCTTGGTCACCCTCACATCCAAGTCCTCAAGCATGTTCTTCCCTCCAAGTCTGTTCCAGTGTCTCTCACCTGCCCAGATTGTCTGTCCAACAAAAGTCATCAGCTTCCTTTTTTTAAGTCAACATTGTCTAGTAGCAAACCTCTTGAAATAATTTTCTCTGATGTATGGGGTCCTACCTCAATTGAATCAATAAATGGACATTTTTATTATGTTATTTTTATTGATCATTTCTCCAAATATGTATGGCTATATCCAATTAAGTTAAAATCTGATGTCTCCTCAATTTTTCCCACCTTTAAATCATTAGTTGAAAATCAATTTGAAACCAAAATTAAAACACTATATAGTGATAATGGCGGCGAGTTTGTCAAACTTCGACCCTTTCTTCAAAAACATGGCATATCTCACTTAACCACTCCTCCATATACTCCCCAACATAATGGCCTATCCGAACGAAAACATCGTCACCTAGTTGAAACTGCACGTACCCTTCTTCACCATGCATCACTACCACTATCATTTTGGTCTCATGCCTTACAAACAGCTGCCTACCTAATAAACCGCATGCCCACACCTGTCCTCAAAATGCAATCTCCCTTTGAAATTTTATTTAAAAGTCCCCCAAACTACTCAAAATTACGTGTCTTTGGCTGCCTTTGTTTTCCATGGCTCGCCCCATATAACACCAACAAACTTCAGTCCAAATCCCAACCCTGTGTCTTTATTGGATATAGCAATACACAGAGTGCCTATCTTTGCTTCCACCCATCATCACAAAAGACATATACCTCACGTCATGTTCAATTTGTCGAAACTATCTTCCCCTACTCCATTAACACAACCACGTCCTTACCCGCAAGTCCCACCAACCATGCGCCACTTACCTCTCCTATTTTTCCGCAAACCTTATCTACTGCCCATATTATCCCGCAACAACTATCAATATCCCGCAAACCATGTGCCACCGATCCGTAATTCCAGCCTGCCCATATTATCCCGCAACAACTATCAATATCCCGCAAACCATGTGCCACCAATCCGCAATTCCAGCAACATCCACATGCAACCGAACCAATCTCTCTCTCCTCATCTCACACCGAGCCAACCTCCTCGGATGCCACTTTAAATTCAAACATTACCACTCCTATAATTACTCAATCTCCTAATCGAAATCTACCAACCAATTCCTGCACCTATCCAAATTCAAATATCACGCCCACTATCACTCCCTTATCCTTAGCGTCACCCACCAACACTCTAACCAATTCTCCAAATTCGAATTTTGAAGTTCCAGCGTCATCCAATCCCACAAAATCTCCAAATTCAACTCTCCAAATCGCAGTGCCATCCAATCCCAACAGCCTTGATCCTCAAGATTGCAACTTGCACGCATCCTCTTCTAAAACTTCCCTTGCAGAAGAACCGCAACCGCATTCTTCCCACCACCCCATGGTCACACGCTCCAAAAATGGGATTTTTAAACCTAAACAAATTCATGCAGCATCTAAATTTCCCATTCCAGAACCAGTTGAGCCCACTTGCCTCACTCAGGCTCTCAAAGTCCCAGAATGGAAAGCTGCTATGTCTGAGGAATTCACAGCACTCATGGCGAATGGAACCTGGACCCTGGTTCCAAAACAAAAACACTTCAATGTCATTGGCAACAAATGGGTATACCGAATCAAGCGCAACACAGATGGCTCTATTGCTCGCTACAAAGCACGTCTTGTGGCCAAAGGCTTCCACCAACGTCCTGGAATTGACTACACTGATACATTCAGTCCAGTAGTCAAACCACAAACGATCAAGCTAATTCTGTGCATTGCTCTCTCACACCACTGGTCCTTAAGCCAAATGGATGTAAACAATGCGTTTCTTCATGGTACCATCGAAGAGAACATATACATGTCTCAACCACCTGGCTTCATCCATTCACAGTTCCCGAATCATGTCTGCAAGCTTCACAAGGCGCTCTATGGCCTCAAACAGGCCCCTCGGGCTTGGTTTCATGCTCTCAAACAGTTTCTTCTGAGTGTTGGCTTCACAAACTCCAAATCTGACACATCATTGTTTATTTACAATCGCGACTCAGTTGTGGCCTACTTCCTTGTTTATGTTGATGATCTCCTACTAACAGGCAATGATTCGAGGTTTCTGAACTCGTTCAAGTCCTCACTTGCAGCCAAATTCTCTCTCAAGGACCTCGGCTCACCCAACCACTTCCTTGGCATTGAGATAATTCCCACCGCGGATGGCCTTTTCCTCACACAACATCATTACATCCGCGACATACTCCAGAAATCCAATATGCAGGATGCTAAACCAGTCTCAACACCTATGTCCACTTTGGGTGACCTTGCAGCTTGTGGTGACACTCCTTCCTGCGATGCACAAGAGTACCGTCAACTCGTCGGCTCGTTTCAATATCTATCCTTAACACGACCTGATGTTGCATACTCTGTCTCCAAACTATCACAATACATGCATGCCCCAAATACGGTTCATATGCAGGCTGCCAAACGTCTCTTACGATATCTCAAGGGTACATTAGATTATGGTCTTCACCTAAGACGCTCCTCCGACCTTCATTTACGGGCATTTTGTGACTCAGATTGGGGTGGAGACTCTTCCGACATGAAGTCCACTGCAGCCTACATCATTTACCTAGGCCCCAATGCTATTTCTTGGTCCTGCAAGAAACAGAAAACAGTTGCCAAATCATCCACAGAGGCAGAATACCGCACCATTGGGTCCACCACGGCTGAAATTCTTTGGTTACGGGAACTATTTAAGGAACTTCGACTCCCTCTTGTTGGCAAGCCACTCATCTACTCTGATAACATTGGAGCCACATATCTGTGTGCCAATCCGGTGTTCCATTCTCGCATGAAGCACCTGTCCATTGACTATCACTTTGTACGTGACTTGGTTGCCAAGAAAGAACTCACTGTGTCTCATGTTCCCTCCAGTCATCAGCTTGCAGATCTGCTCACCAAACCACTTAGCTCCACGAGGCACAAGTGGCTCATGTCCAAGATTGGTGTTGCCTCATCCACCACCATCTTGCGGGGGCGTGTTGGCGTGATCAATTAGTTAGGATTTTATTTCAAAATTCAAAATCATTTGTAACCATCATTTTATCTTTCCGTTTTCCTTCTCTCACGTATATATATTTATGTACATCTGCTGTACGGATTTAATTTAATTTTCAATAAAAAACACTTATCATTCCTTTTCTCTATATGTAACAACTAACTAATCAACTTTATTTCATCAATGCTGAACTCAGGCATTATGTTTTAGGCCACAAATTTCAACTTTATTTTAACACACATTTTTAATGAAATCATTTAGGCCCTGGCTGCCAAAATAAGGCAGTTTCATAAACTCTAATCATCTAAGTTTTTTTTTTTTTTTTTATAATTATACTCTTAAACTTTTTTGTTATTAATTTAAATTATAAATAATAAATTTTATATTACTTACACACACATATATATATATATATATTGTTTTAAATTATTTAATAAATTTTATTATTCGTTTAAAAAGTTATAGCAAAAAAAAATGCATTTTCATTCAATCCCAACAAAGAAAAACGGTAATTGAAATGACTATGGAATTTAAATTTCTTAAAAATGGTATGATATTTATAAAAAATATTGGTTTAAACATGTTTTTAGTCCCTCAAATATGGATTCTTATTTTTTTTGTCCTCCAAATTAAAAGTCATTTTTTTTAGTCCCTCAAAATCGAAAAATATTTTTTTTAGTTCTTCTCCACAGTAGGTGACAAACAGGGAATAATGGATTTGCAATTTGTGACGGCTAAAAGCCATCACAAATTTACAAAATCAAATTTTGACGGCTAAAAGCCTTTACAAATTGCGAATATGTTATTTCTTGTTTCGCACATACTATGGAGAGAGACTAAAAATAAGCATTTTTCAACTTTCAGGGACTAAAAAAAGCGAATTTTAATTTGAGGAACTAAAACATGCATACCCTATGTTTGAGGGACTAAAAATATATTTAAGCCAAAAATATTTTAATGAAAATGATAGTAATAAGATCACACATTAAATTGAAGATTAGTTCTTTTTATCACTGATAAAAAAAAGATTAGTACTTTTTATTCTTACTAAAAAATTCTTTTGGCTTTTATTATTTTAAGTGTATATTAAATCAATATATTTTCTTTTATTGAGAGTTTATTTGAACAAATTTTAGAATATGAAACTACAATTATTCTTTTATTTGAATATCTACTTAAAGATTATAAGTGGGGATGAACCGAAAAAAAAATGTATTAATCTTAAAACAATTTTATGTTATAGTGAGCATTCATTTGACATTGATGGTCTTAAATTTTTTTCCCAAAATTGGAGATATTGAAAGAAATATTAATAAAAAAAATTAATGTCTTGTTAGTGGTATTAAATTATATCAAAATGTTGACTTTTTTACATGCTTGCAATGTTTATAGAATATTATTAACAACAGTTGTAATTGTTATCATTGTTAAAAAGAAATTTTTTAAAATAATTTTTTTTTATTTGAGATCAACTATATTGCAAGATAATGATCGAATGGATTACCATACAGTGACATGTCAAAATCACTTTGATTATAAAACTTTAACTAAAATCTTGTAGTTCAAAAAGTTAGAAGAAAAAATAAAAATTGATTAATTATATTAGATTATGACTCGAACATGATCTAACTCAGTTGGTTGAACATGGTGCGTCAGTTGTTATAAACCCCTTGTACCGGTCTTCGATTTCTATGGATAAAAAAAAATTATGACTCAAACAAAGGGATCTAGCTCATCAAAATTGATAGACACACGTTGAAACTAGTTTAAACATAAGAAATGCATTAAAGTATTAAATTAAATATAAACTAAATAATTTAAAGGAATTGTTTTTCCTTTATGTGTTACTATTATTGATCACGAGTCAAGTTTGGCCGGATTTGAACCCAAAAAGCCCAATCTGAATCAAATCAACCCTTTAATTTCTTGCTCGTATCCATCTAATTGGACCTTCAAATTAGGTGGGTCACGAGTGATTCCATATAGGTTGAGCTTAAAATGTGAGCTAATACATTTTTGTGCTTGGTCAAGTTTATAATTTTTTTTGTTATTTTTGCACAATTTAAATTTTTTAGAAGTCGAATGGGTTATTTTAAAAAAAAAAATCAACCATTCTAACGACCCAATGATCAAGTTATATTCAAATTTTAATTAATTATATATTTAAATTTTTAGTTGCCTTGGTGGCAATAATTTTATTTTATTTAAGTGGTTCCAAACACACCTTATTAGTCTCCTTCAACATATCAGTCATATAATACTTTTGTTATTCAATTTCCACTTCAGTTTGGATATTTATTTTTCAAAAACTTTTTTCGACAAATATTCTTTGCACATGCAAATTGAATAACTTCCTACTTTCAACACTTAGAAAAATTTCTAAGTGATACCAACACTACTCTTAGTAACTTCTACTTAGACAAAGATCAAGCATCACAAACAGATGTCCAAACATGCCAATAGTTCATTTGTTTAGATTATTGCAAGAAATTAAGGAAAATCTTAATCAAGAAATAATAGAATTTCTTACACAATTTTTTTTCTTTTTTTCCCACTTTTTAATAATTATTATTCCTCTTTTTGTATTAAGAATTACACTGTAGACGATTTCTCTTCACATAACTTGAGAAATGTTTGAATTTTGAAATCAAATATCGAAACAAAGAATTTTATTGAGTAGCCATTAAAATACCTTTTAAAAATTATATTACACTCTTCAAATGCTTTATCCAAACATAAGGTTAGAGATAATGAATACCAATAATTTCAGATTAAAAAACAAGGAGAAATATTTAGCATTTTCATCACACCTAAAAGTAGTAAGGTTTAGCAATTTTTTTAGAATATACATAGCTCGTTTGTACATATGATAGCAAGAAATTAAAGAAAATCATAATCGAGACAGAATAGAATAACGTAGACAACTTTTTCTTTCTTTCTTTCCTTTTCGTTTTTAATAATTATTAGTTATTAATCATAACTCCTAAGAGTAGAAGATACAGAGAATATGTACACAGTTTAACCAAAAAAAAAAATGTACACAGTTCAACAAAAAAAAAAAAAGGAATGTGTCCCAGAATATTCCCTTCCCCCAAAACACAATTGCGAAACACTTGCGTAATTTTTCACGATAAAATAATTAATCACCGTAAAAAACGCACTTATCACCTTATTAAACCTGAATAGTACTACTTTTTTTTAAAAAAAAACAAAAACTGAATACAGTTAATTCTTCAGTTTCACGCACACAGTAAAGCTAGCGTCTTCTTGTTTCTCGTAAAAAAACCAACTATAAAGTACCAGTCAATTAAATATCCCCTTCACTTTCTAAACTCCCTCCCCAATTTTCTCACCAGAGAAAATTTTCCCGGAAAATTCCAACCTCTTTTAATTTCTCAGCCAACAAAAAAAACACTCGAATTCTTTCGAAGGAGAGAGAGAGAGAAAAGAAGAAGAAAAAAAAAAAGTTAATGGCATCACTGGGATCTGCATCTTCCTTCTGGTGCTACCGATGCAACCGCATCGTTAGGGTTCCACAAAACGACGCCGTTCTCCTCTGCCCCGATTGCCACTCCGGTTTCCTCGAAGAGCTCCAAACCCCTCCCCAATCGCGCCGATCCACGCGCGGCGGCGGCGGCGGGTCCCCCTTCAACCCGGTAATCGTCCTCCGCAACGGAAACGACGTCGTCTCGCCGGAAACGCGGAACTTCGAGCTCTACTACAACGACGACGCCGTTTCGGGCTCGAGCTCCCTCCGGCCCTTGCCGCCAGGAGTAACCGAGTTCCTCATGGGGTCGGGCTTCGACAGTCTACTCGACCAGCTGGACGGCGCGGCGCCGCAGGCCCCGCAGTCGGCGGCGGCGTCCAAGGCGGCGATCGAGTCGATGCCTGTTGTGAAGATCCTGGCGAGCCACGCCTACGCTGAGTCCCACTGCGCGGTGTGCATGGAGAATTTCGAGGTCGATTGCGACGCACGTGAGATGCCGTGCGGGCACGTGTACCACTCGGAATGCATCGTGCCGTGGCTCTCGGTGAGAAACTCGTGCCCCGTGTGCCGCCACGAGGTTCCTTCCGACGAAACCGATGATAGCAATAACAATCATAATAATATTAACAGTAACAATACTGTGGGGTTGACCATATGGAGGCTCCCCGGTGGCGGATTCGCTGTGGGCAGGTTCATCGGAGGCAGGGAGCTCCCGCTCGTCTACACGGAGATGGACGGCGGGTTTAACGGCGCTAACGGCGTTCCCAGGAGAGTCGCTTGGGATAGCTCCGTTGCTAGGTCGAGGGATTCTAGAGGGCTCGGCGCTGCTTTCAGGAATCTCCTCTCGTATCTCGGGAGGGTTCGGAGCTCGTTTTCTCGCGGAACGAGAAATTCGCGTTCGAACAACGGAAGATCTCGCTCTGCCTCGACGGTTTTTTCTAGGTCCAGAGGCTCCTAGGGTGAAGAAGCGACTGTGATTTTGACTGTAACATCAAGGTTTTTGAGGTCACTGTGACTGCAACGCCATCGCAATTGATGCCGTGCTGACCACATTTGTCTGCAATTTCCTGCTATATACACTATGGATTTGTTGTAAGGTTTTAAACAAAAAAAAATAAAAATGATTGCAATTGAGGCTGCATCAGCTGCATTTGCCTGCAATTTAGTTTCTGTAATGTCGAAAACCGTGAGGAGACTGCAACTTTGACCACAGTGGGATTTTCAATTTTTGTGATGTTTTTAGTTTGCTAAGTATTCGTTTGAATTTAGGGGAACTGCTTTTTTTTTTTTTGTAATGTTTTTAGTCTGTTAAGTATTCGTTTGGATTCTGATACTGTAAATAACTTTAACTGATAAACGGTTTCTGGAATTGCTGAATAGTAGTGCTTTTGAATTGGCATATGGTTTTGGGAACCGGATTTAGTGTATTCATGCATTCACACAGTTGTGAATTAGCAATCAGTGTCATTGGATAAAGATCGGATGGTTTAAATTTTAAATTTGATTTATGAGATAAAATATGATTTGTATGATCTTCATCTAACAGTTACAGTTAGCTGATTGCATGAATGTGTTAAATTTTCGATTGCAGGGAATTCGGGTTCAGGGTTTTCCGGTTTGTTTGTGGTTGTGATGAGGTTGAATCAGGATGGAAGACAGGAAGATGGGATGTCATGTTACGGTCGAAATTGGGGGTGGAAGAGGATCTTGTGTAACTGTTGTTGTATCTCTTTGTCTTTTGGTTTTGAATAATTTTATTGGTTTTGTAGTTAGAGTAATTAATGCTTGTGATTTATGGTGTTTTATTTGTTTTGAAATGTGGTTCTATTGGGTTATGGGAAATTATGACTTCTATTGTTGATGTAACATGGTTTGTTTCTTTGTCTACCACAGCTTTGGTTTCTTATGGGTACATGTTAGGTGGTGTTTAATATTTGTGGGTCTGCTTTGGTGGCATTTGTCGCTTTCAAACTTCATTTTCCATGTGATTGGTTTAGGTAGATGAACATTTCACACCTTTAGAATTAGGCAATTGAATTTGCGTATTCATTAATGATACCAAATAGCAGTAAATTATGTGTTAAATCACCATTTGAAATAAGAACTCCACCTCATTTCGTGTTGTCTGATACTTATTTAGGAGGATTATGGTACTTCTGACTGAGAGTAAATTGTCAATCTACTGATTGATTCTCACCTATGCCTTTAATAGTCAAATCTACATTTAAGAAGCTATGTTGCGTTCTCTGGTTTTGGGTTTTCGTTTTCTTGCTTGATCACTTTCATTTGCAAGTTTTATCTTTGTCTGAGTAAAAAAGGAAATAAATGCTCATAATTTGAATAATTTTCAAGTGTACTTTTCATATGTATTTCTCTTGTAGGCGGTCGCCATTGATATTTTGAAGGTGTTGTGATATGTCCCTTTACTAGAAGATTGAAGGAAAGTAATAATTGACAACTGAATGCAGTTATGCCAACATTAACTACATTCAGATACCATTTGCATATGCTGACTTCTTTTGTTGGGGAATTTTCGTATTACTAATGTTTGACTGCAAAATCATTTCACACTTTAGTCATATTGTGTATGTTGTTCGCATAATGGCATTTGACATGCTTACAAAAAATTGTTAAGAGGGATTCTCTGATATCTCAAACTCACCATAAACTTGCATGTCTCTTTTTGTGTTTTACCATTTGTTTTTTATTTTTCTTTTACTAAATGCCAGGATGCCTCTATTGGTATCTTATGTGATGCATGAGGAAGTTTCATTGTGCCTGTGGCTTTCTGTTGTTATTTTATAGGATCTTTTCAACTTTAAGCATATTGCCTCAATTATCTTGAGTCTATGCATGATTCAAGGAACACATTTTCTTTTTTCTGACTTTATAATGCAATCTTGTTTTTGTTAAAATGACTGGAATCTGTTGATTCACTGTATTGCTTGATGACATGTGAAATTTGGGGGTTTTATTTGTGGTTGATACTTGATTCTAGGGTATGGCTTCTGGTTTAGAATTTTATGCTGTGTCTACTTTATAAATAATCATCATTAATGTTATGAATGATTGGTGTGGTCATTTGCTGCAGTAGATGTTATGTCATCATATTATATGATTAGCCTTTGTTTAGGTAAGGTTAATATAATATCTGGAGTTTCCAAACAATTAAGTGCCACATACCCTGCCTTGATACTTAATTGACAAGTGTGTGAATGACTCTTGGTTTAATTTATGTGCTTACTTGTTTGATTGCCATGGTTTTTCATTCATTTATTTGTATTTATAAATCACTTGATGGCTTGCTCAGAGCTGCAAATGGTAAAAAAAACTTTGTTAAACCGTCTGTGCAAGAGAGAGAAACTTCAGCCAGCTTAAAGTCTTTGCAGTGTACACACCCTTTTCATCCTAGTCCTTATTACTTAATTGATTATTTTTGCTGACTAATACATTTTGTTAGCACGATTTGTAGACAAAATGGTGGATAACAATGACAAGACGTATATTTATGATTGTGTTGAGTAAAGGAAACTTGTCAAATTACGAGTTTGATATTTACACATCAAATCTGTTTTGGGCAGTGACAATTAACTACTTGACAAACAAATAGATATAGTTAACCACTTGATTAGGTAGCGTGGATTCATGAATTTGTGAACGCACGAGTGGAGTGGTATGAACAGTCATAACATAACCTGTTTCGTGTAAACTTGGGCAGGGTCAAAATCACAATTGGACTCTGCAGGTTGAAAATAGGAATTGGCAGAATGAATGCTCTGAGGTCTTGAGGGGGAAAACGTTGAATTAAGGTGGTCGATTTTTGATGTTGTATTCAACCTGCTGACTTGACTTCCTTTCTCAATAATTATTAACTACTCTCTTGGAAGCTTTCTTAACTACTACTGGGAAGAAGTTGCACTCTATGGGCATAAAAAAATTGACATTCATTTACGAGTTATTCCAAATTCCAATGCAAAAAATTACTAGTGTCACATTATTCTATTAAATAATTACGAATTATATCTGTTTGACACCTTTCAAGTTTCAACACATTATTTATTTATTTATTTATTTTTAACATTGGGAGATATTTTATGCAGCATTGTCAATAGAGTTGACTCAGGTTGTTTAGTGCGTTCTGCATAAGACTTTACTTTTAATGATAAAAAAATATATTGAAAAGACAGTATTAGACCGTGTTGTTATCTTTTTTTTTTTTATCATACATTTTAGTTTTTAGGTGAGATTATTCGTATTTATTTGTTGTCCATTTGTACTCCTTACTAATTATTTTTAATATTTTTTTCATTTTTTTGTGTCCAAATCAAAATTTATTTTTATTTATACTTTTTGTATCGTTATTTATCCAAATCAATTTCTTTTTCTAACATTGTTGGTATTTTGAAATAAGAAATGGTAATATTTATTTCTATGTTGAAAAATGAGCTGCTACTTATATTTTTAAGATTAGGATTAATTTTTTTTAAAAAAAGGTAAAGAATATAAATATACAATGGTTTCAAAAAGCAATTGAGGTTTGGAAATTGGTTGCTTGTGGAGTAAGGTGCAGATTAATTTCTAGTGTACTTCCATCATAATCATCTTGAAATGGTTATTCTAATTTAATTGAGTAGTTTTTAAATATTGTTTTAGGAAGTTTGTTTAATCCATTTTGACAAAACATGTAACTTTATTATTTATTTATTTTGATTTTTAAAATATTTAAAAATACAGAAAGGCTAATCGATACAAACAATTTTTTTAGGGACTAAATCATTCTATATCTAAAATTTGAAATTTCTAAAACAATTTTATTTTAAATAAGATTCTTTTTTCAATTTTTTTAAAAAAGCAAATAAAGTGTGGAAAATGAAAATATAAAATTTACTTGACATTCAAATATTCTACACAATTAAATAATAAATTTAATTAAAATGTACTAACATTGTAATATTTTTTACACGGTCATTCAATAGATTGTTATGTATGATAAGTTTATTAATTTTTACAATAATCACCTTAAAAATCATATTTAAAATGATTTTTAATTGGTTGATAGTATAATTTTTTTTTTTTACATTTATATATGAAAATTAAAATCTTAAACAATTTGGTAATTTATATTGATTTTGCAAGGTGCGGCAAAAATGCAACATAAAAATATTCCAAAAGAATAAAACAATGTCAATATAAACATAATAAAGCTTGTTTGCGATTCCGACGAAGAAAACAGCACAAATTTCAACTAAAACAATTAATTACAAGAAAAAAAAGTGTAAAACTTTAAAATCTAAACCAAAAAAAAAAAAAAAAACTGGAGATGGCACCGACATGAATTTGGGTAGAATATTCTGGACTGAACTTAGCCCAACAGCCTGCAAGTTTTGAATATAGGTCAACCCAATATATAACATGCAAAAAATGATTTTAAAGTAAATCAAAATTCAAAACATAATAAATAATGGTTAGTCATTTAAACCACATAATGGCATACTAAAATCTCTTCAAGTTGTTTCAAAAAAAAAAAAAATCTCTTCAAGCCTTGCTGTCAAAAAAAAAAAATCTCTTCAAGCATTTAAAAAATAAATCAATCTCATGCATAACTATATTTCTAGTTATCGAGTTGCTTAAGCAACATTGGTTAACAATTTTTTTTCATTGAAGCAGTTAAGCACTCGCATTGGAGATGCTCTTATATAAGCAACCGTTGCTTAATTGATTTTTACAAAAAAAAAAATTTTCAATCACACATTTAATGTGGCTCATTGGAATAAATTTTTGTGTAAAATTCTTATATCTATGTGGTCTTATAGGACTCACAAATTTATGATAAACAACTCATTTAAGCAATCATGCATTGTAAATGCTCTAAATAGAACAAATGATTTGATCACAAATTTTAGGATTAATTATTTCATTTTTGGATTATGCCTCCCTTGTATATATACATGCACATTCCTCTTATTAAGAGTAACATTTAAATTTAAGTTAATAAGATTAAAAATACCTCGAATCAACCTTTACAAAGTACGTATTTGCTTCATCTCTAACCTTTTTACTCTGACCCTTACTAACTTGAATGTTAGATTCATTACAAATAAATCTCACACTATCATTGATACGAGAAGACCTTTTGATATAAACCCTGTCAAGAATTAGTCAGAATGTAATATAAACTTATTTTAAGTCATGAATTTTTTTTTTGACTGCAAGTCATGAAATTTTATTATTAATGTATAATTATTTTTAAATATATATATATATATATATATATATATATATTTTAAAAAAATATAAAACACCAAACTGCAATTAGAATAGCCCAAAGTATAAAAAAGACTTATCCTTAAAATAATCGAGTCTAATTTCTAAAATCTAAACTCATCAAAATTAATATAAACTCGTCTTAATTTAATAAAAGTCTTATATACTTAAAAACAGTGTAAGTTATCATTACCCCTAGTTTAATACAAGTCTTATATACTTAAAAAAAGTCATAGTAATAATTTTTACATTTCTGTAATTTGACTCTTTTAAATACTCATGTTTAGTGAATAAATTCAGTTCATTTTAGATTATAATGTCTCAAGATTTTACAAAATCTTCAAAATTACCTAATTATTTCAAAATTATTGAATAAGGGTTTGATTTAGCAAAAGGAATCAATTATTTCACAAAACCATGAATCATAACATAGAATCTTCTCCAAGGAAGGTGACAATATTATTCAGTGCCTTATCGTGTCTCAAGCAATTTTCTTTTTCTTGTAAAAAAAAAAAAAAAGAAAGAAAAAAGAAAGAAACCCGTGAAGAACAAAAAAGAAAAGAAAATCTAAACTCAGATCCTCACATGTTGTTTAACTAGTTGATCACCCCGTGCAACGCATGAGTCTTTTTTTTTTTACATTTTTTTTAAGATCAAAATACTAACATTTACAATGATAATATTTGCTATAGGATAACATATTTCACATATCTATTTTCTTGTCTTGATTATCAATGTTTTTTTATTTTATTGCACAGGATTCTTATTTTCCTCCTATAACACACGAAGAAGATAACAATGTTTAAATAAAGAAAAATATAAAAAATATTTGACTTAAAATGGATAAAATATTTTTTGTTAATTTGAATCAATATCGTACCACCATAACATCAGTAATATGAATACATGTTTATTAATATTTCTCTAACATGAAGTGACTACTATTTTTTATACCCAAATTACTCCAAATCTTTTATGAATGTTCATACGTATCTATAGTTGAACAAAAGTAAAAGTTTAAATTACAATATGGGTACATGGATCTCAAAAACATGATACTTAAATTACATTTTCATAACTGTCCAGAGATTAAATAGTAAACAATTTTTTTTTAATTTCAACTAAAGAAGCTTGAGCTGGGTATGTAAGATTAGAGGAACCACAAAGATGAACCTCGAAAACCCCTTTGAGATACAAATGAGCCACTCCAGAAATCATAGAACATGCATACACTAAAGGATACAAAAGCCAACAAACACTGAGAACATAAAAACATAAAATTAGATTGCCAAGTTTGTTTTGTATAATACTTGAAAAAAGGATTTACTCCAAAGATAGATGTACTCCAAAGCTTCTTCAAGCTGCTACCAAGTGAAAAGATCCAAGACCAAAAAGATTTCAAATATGTGATAAATAACAAATTTTAACAAACCATCACTTCCAATATGGACAGATTTTAACTCTTTAATTCATAAAAGGATGAAAAAACACTTGATTGATAAATAGCACATTAATATTATCCTGCAAAACAATGAAAGAACATACCATGAAAATACCCTTTCAATAAAAATTAAAGCTTAAATCTCTTGAATCTGGTTCAAGTTGAGCCTCTCTTTTTCTTTGCAAAAAGAAATAACAGATATAGTGAGGAACCAAATTGATTAAGAGAAGTAAAAAATAAACATTTGAAAGAGAAAAAAAACAATATGTTAAATTAAATAAGAAAAAATACGGCTAAGAGCAAGAACATAGCAGTAATGTGCCAATGTAACAGTGAGGGAAATGCTAAAAAATGAATAAATAACCAAAAATTAGTTATAGCACCAGATAAAACTCATTCCATGGTTAACTGTAGTGTCTTCTCCAGCACTCTCCCTCAATTTTTATTATTTTCTTTACTCCTATCTTCTCCCCTCTCATTTTTATATCCATATAAGTCAAACTTTACCTCCCAATTTGATTGCCTCATTGGAGTTTTGTTACATTAATGATTTCCTCCCCAAGATCTCAACTCTCAGTCTCATTATTTGCTTTTCTTGCAATATAGTATATTAACATACCCTACCTAAGAGGCTTCGCTCCGGATCCTCTACGCTCCTACCTAATATGCATATTGTAGTAAGAGGTGGCTTCCTAACATATGTAGGAATCACAAATCTATTTGCCTAGCACGGTTAAAACAGACAACGCAGTGATAAGCAAACATGGATTACTTAGCATTGACATGCCAGCATAACTAAATCATCAAGGCTGTTGCAACAATCATGATCTCTTAATCAAGCTGGAATGGACAAAAGATGCATGCTAATCATAATCTAATCACGGACTTTCTGAAGAACACACTACGCTTAAGGGGTTTTGTCATATCAGATTGGCAGGGAATTGATAGGATTACTTCCCTTCCTCACACTAATTACACATATTCCATTTATGCTGGAATCACTGCTGGAATTGACATGATAATGGTTCCCTATAACTACACAGAATTCATAGATGGCCTAACCTCAGGTGAAAAATAATCTCATACCCATGAGCCAAATTGATGATGCAGTAAAGGGAATTTTGAGGGTAAAGTTTGTTATGAGCCTTTCTGAGAAAATGTTGGCTGATTACAGACTAATCAACCAGCTTGGGAGTTAGAAGTATAGAAAATTGACTCCGAAAGTTGTTAGGAAATAATTGGTTCTACTATAGAATGGTGAAGATGTTGATCAGCCATTGCTTCTTCCTAAAAAGGCTTCAAAAATACTAGTTGCTAGAAGCCATGCTGAAAATCTAGGATATTAGTGTGGTTGCTGGACCATCGAATGGCAAGGATGGAACATACAAATTCTTTATTGTCCTAAAAGTAGTTCACTAAATTACTCAGGTTCAAGATTGGATGTAATGCAGTATCAGTATGCTTCAAACACTTTTTGGGATAACAATATAGGTGGTTGAGAGAACATAAAATGCATAAAAAGTAGAACAAAGGGCAATTAAGAGTATTATGAATATTAGTGATACTCATCAATCATGTAGAAGTGGTTTGCAAAACTTGCATTATTCTTACTATCACAAATGCTAGCTGTGAAGAATAATTGTGACATTCAAATTCCTGAAAAAGCTGCCTCAAAGTGGATTAGTAGCTGCAAGGTTTAATGAATTATGATCAGGTTAAATATGTAAAGGTTAGATCTATTATCAAGATCCTGAAAAAATTTACTAACACACACACACACACACTCATTGGAGAAGAGTACAGATCATTATTAAAAAAGCATATGAAAATATCCTTATGAGCTTCTAAAATAATTATAAATTATAACTATAGTTGGTCAAGGAAATATAACTACAAAGTATAACTATAGTCTAGCAAAAAAAAATATTTTTTCAAGTTAGAAATGTATGCCACATTTTAATCAAAGAAAGCAAGAGGACAACCAACATCTAGAATTAATCACATTTATTCAACATCATCATCTTGCATACCCATCAGGGCACGTATACCACCACAGCAGCTATGGCCAATGACTAAGATGTTCTCAACCTGCAATGAAAATAATCGTCTCTCCTTAAAAATAGGTTCATATCTTACAGTTTTTGGACCAATAATTTGAAAAGCTATTATAATCTTGTGCACTAAAATATTCTACAGATATTTCTTGTGAGTCCTATGCATTAGAAGCTATGTTTAATAATGATATGTTGAGTTGAACTCACTTTTGCCCAAGCTCAATAAGTGTTTTGCAATCAACCTAACAATGCTGCTAAAAAAAAACTCATACTCCTCTTGCTTCATTTCCAATATCCAACTCTTCAAATTGAAACTTTCAATAGAATATGTAGTTGTCATAAGACCGGTCATCATTTTAACCAAAATCATTTTGTACTTCAAATAACTACAGAATCACCCAAAAGAAATTGTGAATAAGTAAATAAGTGATGTTTAAATGAATAAAAGCAATAGAAGTTTCCAAATCCTGTTTTGCACTTCTTAAGTAAAAAAATGCTTACCAGAAGGGAGTTCACAACAGCTTCTAGAGCATTCGTTTGTGAGGGGATCCACTCTGTATCAAGAAAAAAGAGTTAGAAGAAGCAAGCAAGGTATCTCTTTCTTTCACACTTTAAACAATGATAACTATCTGATAAGCACAAGCAACCAAATCAATAGCAGTGAGACTTATACCTCAAAGGTAGGAACCAAATTAGCAACATTGCGAATCATGAATGCTTCTCTTGGTTTAAATCCCAAAATATTAGAGGGGCATACCCTAGAATCTGCACATGCAATACATACTCTAAGGATGATACAATACCTGATTTATAAGACCCTGTAAAAGTGAGTGAGGGACACCATAAAATGAACATAAAACGTAAATAAAAATTAATTTACTGAACCGTTATACCCTGCTAGCTCGAGCAAATAATGTTGAAGATTGGTATGCTCAGGAAGAAGTTGAAACGGAAAAAAAATCAAAAAAAGGAAGAGGAAAATGGGAAATAAAAGGAGAGACATAACTCACCTCATCATGGTGGTCGTTGGGCGCAATGACAGATCTCCAAACCTGAAAAGACTAATGAGTTCTAAATTGCCAATGTGAAAAGGCAAAGAAGTCAGGCATCTAAAGATAAATAGAAAGTGGTCATATTATAACAATAAACTAATGTTCAAGAACTTCTTTAGCACACTTATTAAGAACTTCTTCTTTTGTTTCTTCATATTCCTCAATCTCAGAGTCCTATTCAAAAAAAAAAAAAAAAAGTAAGCAAGAGAACACATTAACTAAAAATAAAAAAAAATGAGTAAGCAACAAAACCCCAAAATAAGAACCCTAAAATCAAGAATCACCAAACCCGCTTAAAGAAATAGAAAAGAAGATAGAAAATTCCAAAACCCATTGACTGAATCAGAGGAAAAAAAAGGACTATAAACATTACCTATGTGAATAGCAATAGAGTAAGGAAAAAAATGCCAAAACCCATCCATTTGAATGCTGTCTCACCGGAACAGAAACCTAAAATCAAGAATCACCAAACCCACTAAAAGAAATAGAAAGAACAAATAAAATCCCAAAACCCATCCATTAGAAAATGCGAGAACTCATTCGTGTGCCACACAGAGGTGAAAATGCATGATCAGAATGAGAACATACGAGGAACAAATCAAAGAGAAAAGAGAGAGCATTAAAGAAAAAGAAAGAAGAATGTGAGAGAATGAGAATGCATGATCAGAATGTGAACATAGGATGAACGTGGAGAAGAACAAATCAAAGAGAAAAGGGAGAGCATTGAAGAAAAAGAAAGAAGAAAGTGAGAGAATAGGTGAAAAGGAGTAGAAAAGAAAAATTATTGTGATTAGAAGATTAGAAGCTTCTCCAAGAAGCCTCTTGTTTGAGCAGGAACATTGTAGAATTTTAAAACAAAGTGACACACGTGATATAGATGACAAATTGCACTGACAAAAAGGCTGCACAACTGGATAGACCATGAGGGAGAAAGGAGGGGTGAGGGAGGAGAAAGCCAAAAGGACAAGTTGGTTTGCATCGGCGTAATTTTTGCTGCGATACAGATACCCTTGCACTAACGTGGGCAAAAATATGAGTATGGAAAAAAAATCAACCTTATTATTTACAATATTATCTTGTGAAATAAGTTTATCATTTAACTTGAAATATTGACTTAAAAAAGATGATAAATATTGAATGTTGACTTAAAATCAACCTTATCATTTACAATATTCAATTTCATTAAATCAATTAAAATAGGCAACAAATATTGACATTCAATATTTATCATCTTTTTTAAGTTAACATTCAATATTTATCATTAGTTATAGAATTTAACTTTAAAATTCATAAATAAATAAAATATTAACCAAACACTAACACTTTAAAATGTTGAAAATGAGGGGGGGGGGGGGGGGGGGGGGGGGGGGGGGGGGAATGTTAAAATTTTAATATCCTATTTTCATTATGAGATGGTTATTTTTAGAGATTGAAGTTAAAGAAATTACTTAAATTTTGTTGATATTTATGTAACTTGTTAATGCAAAATTTAATTAATTTAATTTTTTTTAACTAATTAAGCTCTTTATAAGACTTCCATTGTAAAAAAAAAGAAAGGAAAAAAAGCTCTTTATAAGACTAATATAATTTCACTAATATAAAAAATGTTAAATACTATAAGTTAAATTACTTAACCTTCAGCACATAAAAAAAAAACTTAGAGTGTGTTTGGGATGGCTGCAAAAATTAAATTATTTCAATAATCGATTATATGTATAATTGATTATTGTTATAATCAATTATAATCATAATCAATTTTTGTTTAGGTAAGTTTGCTGAAAAGTTGTTCGAAAATAATTAATTTCGTTTGGATGTAACAAAAAATAAGCTTTTATATAATAAAATAGTATGAAAATAGTTGAAAGGGAAAAAAATTGTTGAAAAATAATCATAAACTACAAATTTTCAGCTTCATAAAAACAGTTTATTTTTTCAAGAAATTTTTTTTTTCTTTCCAAATTTAAGCTAGATACCCAAACATCTAGCTTTTTACATAAATTGATTTTGGTTTCTTCATTATCACTTAGTTTAAAAAACTATTTATTTGAAAATCCAAACACCACTGTCTAACAGCCCAAATAAAGTATAGTTCCGAAAAAATTAAAGGGTAAGAATAAAATTACAATTTTACTAAAACAAAAAATACATATTTTTTTTTAATCTATATTTTCATTTATGTAAGTAATCAATATAAATTTTACTAAAACAAAAACTACATAGAAATTATAGTTTGTCTTTCAACAAATCCTTTATTATGCGCCATAGTCAAGACATATATATATTTATGAAACAATTTTTTTTTGATGAATTATGAAACAATTTTATATTCACAAATAACGTAATTTAATTAGCTAAATGTATCAATAAAAAATAAATTTTGAAACCATTTCACTAAGATAAATAATAAATATACTTATTTTTTAAAATTTATGTATCAATTAAAGAAAAAAAGCATACTAATTTTGAACTGAAAATAGAAATAATAATTTTCTTAACAAATTATTTAATATCGTAAATAATTTGCGTATCAATTAAATAAAAATAAGTAAAGTAATTATGAAATGAAAATAGAAATTATAGATTTTCTTTCAACAAATCCTTTATGAGCATGAAAATATAAAATTTTATCCCATGTTTCCATTAACGAATCACTTATTTCATATTAAACATACATATTTAAAGATATTTATAGATGCAGTAAAAAAAAGATATTTAAATATTTAAATATAAGTTATAGTATTATGGTATCAATAATAAGACAAAAAGAGTACAAAGTGTCTCTAGAAGAAGTTAAACAACTCCAAAAAGTCATTGTGAGAAATACACTGTTATATGAACAGTAAATTAAGTCTTGAAAAGTTTCCTTGGTTGTTAAAGTATAGATGTGTTTGCAAGGGACAGAGCCACAGAGGCAACCTCGTGTAACCCTCTCATTCCTCTTATCCTCCTTCATTTTCATGTGGTTAACATCTTTCTCCAACTAAAAACACAGCTTGTAATGTAATGTACACCCTGTCTTATCCACATTCCTTAGAAAATCTCAAGTTCTGCTGACGTGGCCTTATCCAAATAATTTTCAAACCATCTTCCATTCATAAAACCTATGCTAAATGTGTCATGTTAACATCCAAGAACACAAAACCAGTTGGTCCTTCTCACTTTGTGCCAGCAAATTAAACATAAACATGGCATCCATGACTATGCTTCAGACCATGATAATTCCCAAGAATGCACCAAACCGTGTTGGTGTTTCCAACAACACTAGGCTCTCATTTGCGGGTGTACCGTGCACCAGGATTCAGAGGAATAATAATAATAGATCTTCAGTTGTGGTTGCTGCAGTTGGAGATGTTTCATCTGATGGCACCACTTACCTTGTTGCTGGTGCCATTGCAGTGGCTCTAATTGGAACGGCCTTCCCCATCTTCTTCTCCCGCAAAGACACGTAATTATACCTTCATCTTTTCTTTTCTCTCCAACTATTCACATTATATTAATAAACAGTATGACATGGTAAAATACTTAAATTAATTGGATGTATGTTAATATTGTAAACAAGAACCAAATTATAAGAAGTAAATCTATTAAGATTGACTCAGTGGTGGAGACTTAAGAATTTCTATTATGTAGCTATTTTGAATTGACTTTTCTTCCTTGGGATTTTGAAGTAGAGTTTCCTATTCGAGCATTTGTTTCCCCTAGTGTGTTCTCTTTCAATGATTCTTGTTTAGGACGGTTTTAAACTTCGAATTTTAATATGTATATACAAGCTATATATATATATATGTGTGTTTGTTGTTGAGGATGATTTGTTAATGATATGTATGAATTATGACTGTGGCAGATGCCCTGAATGTGATGGAGCAGGGTTTGTGCGTAGGGCTGATGTGAGATTGAGAGCAAATGCAGCACGAAAGGATCAAACCCAAATCGTTTGTGCACGCTGCAATGGTTTGGGCAAACTTAACCAAATTGACAAATAGACAACATATGCTCCCTACTTTACCCCTTTCTTTTGTTTTCTAAATATGTAATTATGAAAAGGATAATATCCCCTCCTCGTGTTTATTCTTCTTCTTCTTCCTATGAGATGAACATTATAATATGTCATGATAGGAGAGAAAGGCACAAATTTCACTTGTTCAGAAACCTACCATTTTGCATTGCATATATCTGATTTGTGTTTTTCTCTCCGGTATCATGATACACGATGTTCCTAATCTGTTGTCTAATTGTGCATATGTTGTATGTACTTGAAGTACACTTGCCATTAAGAAAGCCAAATAAATATGATATGTTCGTCCTTTCTTCCTATTTCTATTTCTGACTGATTTTTTTTTTTTTTTTTTGGGTTACATTTCTGAATCCGATTAAAGGGGAAAATTTAATCTTTATAAACAGAAAATTAACCCTACAAAACCATAAAATAATCTCAATCGGTTGCCTAGCTAATAACTAGGAAGACGTACATGCATTAATTGTATTTGGATTGGGTTATTATAAGTGATTATAATTTATAAAAAAAATTGTTTATATTTATATTTTCTCTTTTTTTTTTTT
The DNA here is from genome assembly GCA_026413185.1 of Pueraria montana var. lobata. Taxonomy (NCBI): domain Eukaryota; kingdom Viridiplantae; phylum Streptophyta; class Magnoliopsida; order Fabales; family Fabaceae; genus Pueraria; species Pueraria montana. The sequence continues at coordinate 70,503,918 of CM048650.1, read as the reverse complement.
TGGTAGAGTTCAAGAAAACAAAACAAAAATTATTTTCTCTTGTTTGATAATTTTGATGAAAATCAAATTTTTTTGGTGACCTTTGATGAAAATCAAATTATTTCTACTACAAAGGAAAAAATTCTTTCAAAAAAAATTTTAAAAGTTGATTAAAAATTTAACAGATTCTGGATTAGCAACTTTTTTTATATCCTCAATAATTGGTTGTCTTGGATACAAAATCATTTATTAAAAAAAAGAAAAAACTTTCATTTTTGTAGTTCAGTATTTTTTAGACTATATATATTATCTTTAAATCACTTATCATATATAATCAATTATAACAGTAATTGATTTTTTTTTTTTGAAGAGAAAATATGGATGTATTATTCAGATGAATTCAAGGTTTGTACATCCAACAAAACAGAATCTGCAATCTGGTGTGGATAGTCTTCCAACCAGTACATTTCTTTTTGATTCTAAAGCAAATTTTGCTAAACTTAGACTATCTGCTGTCCCATTACCAGCTCTTTTAGTGAAAGACAACTCACAAACTGAAAAGTGTGATTTCATGGATTTGCAATGGTTGATCAGTGACTGAAATATAGGAACGTGCAGCTGCATCAGAATCATGACTCCAAGCATTAAGAACCTGCAGTTTATCAGTTTCAAAGATGACCATTCTAAAGCACATATGAATAGCTACTGTCAAAGCCCATTTAAAACAAATTGCCTCAGCAACATTTGATTTATGTTGGAAAGGTTTAAAATCTGTAGCAGCACCAAGAACATTGCCATCCACATCTCTAAAAACCACTCCTAAACCCATTCCAGCCTTATCCTTCAAAGAGATATCAAAGTTACCTTTTATACACATAGGAGGAGGTGGACTCCAACAACTGTATCAGCCATACTTGTATTTTTAGACCACCAGCCAAAGTCAAAGTTTGATTTAATAGTTGTCTTTTCCCTTCAAAGACCCATAAATTCCTTGTCCTCCAAACCGCCCAAAGGAGATTAAAAATCAAACCAATGACTTCAGAATCTTTCAAATCAAGCCATTCAATAAAACTCTCCAGTTGGTCATCAATTCTAATAGACAGATTAGATGCAAACCAGATGCCTCTTAATTGTTCACATGTTAGCAAGGCATGTAGAACAGATTCAGCTTCTTTACCACAGCATGGACAGACATCATCCTCGCAAATAAGCTTTCTTTTTACATTTTCTTTCACTGGAACAATACCTCTAGAGGCCCTCCAAACAAAATTTTTACATTTGGAAACAGCAGCAGCAGACCAAATGTCCTTCCACCTAACTCGTTGCCTCGTGCTTGGTTCTGCTTGAGGTTGTACAAAACTGTCCAGCACATGATAACCTACCTGACTTAACCGTATAATGACCACTCAGTAAATTTCCAAGAAAGAAGATCTTTCATTGGATAAATTAGAAGTGGTATAGCACCAATATTTTCTGCAACCTCCGGGGGGAATATCATGTTCAAGTCATTGAGTGCATTAATCAACTGATATAAAATTGTTTCATTGTTTCAACTAGTTTAACTGTGGTCTTTAAGTTCAAGTCATTACTTCATCAACGTTTGATTTATAATCTTGCCTCCAGAACATTTTAAATCTAACAGATAAGATCTCATTTTTTAAGTACATAATCAAATTTTGAAATTGCAACGTCCGTCTTTGATTAATCTTTGTTATTTATCCCATTAATAATCTGGGTAAATTAAAAATTCACACCCATATTTCACCTTTTTTTTTTCAAACATAACTTTAACACCTGTTACTATTTATTCTACACGTCAACCACAGCAATTTAACACTTCTACAATGACCCTTCAAAAGGAAAATAACCTTTAGAGGTTGATATAATGTTAAAACTGCTATTAAAGCCAACATTTTCAAGTTGAACCAAGTCGAAAGTGATTAAATGTTGCACACAAAAAAACTGTACAAACATCGATAGTTCCACCCTAGCTCCTCTATCTCACTACAGGTCAAAGGATCAAGGATGCCAAACTGATAATCCATTCTGCCCAATCCAGCTAGAGCAGTAAGATAACAACAGAAAAGGCTCGTGGACTTGCAACTAAAGAGATGCAAAGCCCTTTTGCCCTTTAATTGTAAGGAAAGAGACGCAAGCCTTTTTATCCTTTGCAAGCTTAGTGCAGAAAATCCTTCATTGGATCATCATGATGTACTTTCTTCATCCTGTATGCCTCCATGTCCTCTGCAGTAACCTCATCGTTCCATCTAACATTATATTTGCGTTTCCTCTCATCTTTCTCTTCTCTCTTTCTTTGATCCTCCTGTTAAAAGGTGTCATAACACAACAATCAGTACAACATATGTATAAATGTCTGAATAATTACATTGAATTCTCCAGAAAAAATAATTATATTTTACACTAGAAATGAACATCCATAAAATAAAGCCAAATCATGTCATCTTTGTTTCAAGAAATTTCATGCAATATTTAGCTTGAATCAATGGTGTCTTGACCTCAGTAATTAAGGTCAACAGTTATTGGCACAAAAATATAATTAATTCCACAAGGGGGGGTACAATAAGACACAGAATGACATAAACAAATACCAAATATATATGCATGATAGATTGATATTTACCTTCTTGAGTGCTTCAGCAAGCAATTTTTCATCCAGAACTAGATCATCTGGGACATCAGTACCCCATGTAGCAAGCTTTTTCTCCTCCACAGGTGCAGGATCCTCTGTATAGGTTCATGAAAAGAAATAGAGATTAATAAAGACATGCTAAATACAATCACAAAAAATTGTCAAACAAAGAAAAAGAAAATAATAACAGCAACAGAAAGGGAAGGAAGTTGGCCCACAGCATAGGTGTGGTGTATGTTAGAGTACGAACCTGTAGCAGCCTCCTTACGGGCAATATTAGCTTTCATAAGATCACTTGCAGCCTCAGCAGCTTCAATACCAGCAGCACCAGTGCAATAGCTATTACGTATTGTCTGCTTGCAACACTTATAGCCCCATTGGTGATCCTTCCACCATGAGCCCCAGACAGTTGTGTGGTTGTTAATGTAAACATCTTCTTCATACTTGCTCCTGGGCACGGCTGCTTCCTGTTGGAAATATCAGATAAATAACAACTAAATCTATCATCTTAAAAAACAGCAATAACCATAAAGCAGAATCCTTAAAGTTGAAACTAAAACTCATGGTGAAAAGTGTTATATGCAATCTAGTCCCTAAAATGTTAACAGATCATGTAAAAAGTCCCACTACACTACCAAGAAGAATATTTAAGTAAGATTTATATGCAAATTGCAAATGCTGCACTGTAAATTTAGAAATTAGAATGCATATCTTACCTGGCCCTTAATAATTCTACCAGCACGATCATACTCAACTTGCCTTTCGCTTTGGCCCAGCAGAAGTTCTCTTGGAAGTTTGTCCTCATCTGCTGCATTGCCATACTTCTCGATAATGGTTTCCTTTGTTTGATACTTCAACTTCTCCTTCATGACCTTGAAATTCTTATAGAGTAATTCAGCTTGGGATGGAGCTGCTTGCATGTGAACATCTTGTCCCTTATCAAATGCTTCCCAAGCATGGATGTTTAATTCCTTGAATTCTAAAGCTTGCCCACTATTTCTATATTGGTTATCACCCTACAGTACAAAAACAAGATTTAATCCAAATACAAAATTAAATATGGCAGTAAAAACAAGTTACAATGTTTCATGTAAATTTTCATTCTATAGACAAGTTACCTCATAGAACTTTTCATTTGGATCTGCATCTGGAAGTGGATCCTCACGCATGGATCTGGTCTTGGGATCATAATGTGCAGAATTGACATCGAGATTAAGAAGATATTTTGCAGTATCCTCTCGAATACGTAGATTCCTGAAGGAAAAAGTATTTCAGCTCCAATTCGTTTAAGATAAATAATGAAAGAGAAAATCTTAAGTATCTGACTAATTAACTTGGCCTTGCATTATTAAAATGATGGCAACATAAAAATTACCTCACAGTTCCTGTACTCCCACCACCTGTTGTTCGCACACGCTTCTCAACCTTTGCAAAATCCATTTGTTTGCTCTCATCAACCTTTGCCTCATCTACCCTTAGATCATCTTCCTCTTCATCCTCTTCATCCTCATCACTTGCAGCATCCTCACCATTTTGGTTGCTCTTCTCCAATTTCTTCAGCTGCTGTTCTTTCAGGTATTTCTTTCGAGCTTCATCTCTAGCTTCATACCTCTCAATGACTCGAGCATAAGTTGATGCATCATAGCCATTCCATCGGTCCCGTTTTCCATCATAGTCAAGCTCAAAAGTTTCTATCTTTTCATCAGGAGCAATGTGTGTGTTTGTCCATTTTGCTCCCACTCTCCGTGGTCTTTCCATGCATGACTTAGAATCATGTGTCATGGCTCCACAGCTATAACAAGAAATTGAAGATTGAAGCAGTCAATACATCATTGTAAGAGAAAATGAGAATATAAATAAATTCAGAGACAAGCACAGTTGTCAAACTTGAGAGATTAGGTAAAGTGGTGAACTCATGGGACTTAGCAAATGTGAATAATAAACTCAAAATAGTTTACATACTTTCATAATAATATTTAAAAAGCATATCTTAATAACCAAACATAATCAAATAACATATCCATAAGTAATATTCATATTTATATTTATATTATTTAATTGTTGATCAAAATAATATAAGTTAGGTAGTCCATAGACCAAACTAATTAATTAAAAAAATAGGCTAAATTGTTAAAATTTAAGGCCCATGGGCCAGGGCAGGCCATTTTGACGGCTCTATCAATAACTAATCCATCTGTTACGCTATACTTAGTCCCAGTCCCATGCATTATTTTGTAGTTTGAACAGAACAAAAACAATATGAAATAACTTCAAAAACCTAATAGACATTGAATAGAAGATGCAATTCAACTCAAGTAACCAGCAAAATTAGTCAAAAGTTGCACTTAGAGATAAAAACCATGTGTAGATCCAGCCTCATTAATTTGGGAGTAGAATTAACTAATTATGTGAGTGTTTACTTAAGACTCATTAGATGGCTGTCAAACTCTTGATTAAACTCTTTTTTTTTTTTTTGTGATCAGCAAAGGAAAACATTGTATTGAATCATGGGTACAAGGGGTACCCATCCCTTGACACAGAGAAATACAAACCAATTGGAACCACATAATTATCCCCACTAGATCCCCCAATAGTTATAATAACCAAAGAAGCTAACAAAAAGAAGTCCCAAATCTGCAAACATAAAACATGCAGACACGTGCACACACACATATTTGACAAGTAGAAAGAGACCACTTACTTCTCACATGCACCTTTCCGATACTTGTCTGCCTGAAAGATTTTAGCTCCTCTATCATACCATGATTTGGTGTAATTGGGGTCAGATTTCCATTTCCTTTGATGTTTCAAACTCTACAAGCAAAACAAGGCAGAAAAACATGTTAATTTTTATATGTCAAACATCACAATTTCCTACAGATCTCAACAACTACAAGAAGTGGAGGGGGAGGGGAACACTTACAGGTCTCTCAGCATTAAGATACCAAGGTGCAGAAGACATATACTGGGGAATGTGAGGGTTGATTTCTTTTCCATCTTCATCGAGTTCAGCCGGCGCAAGCCCCGCTTTACGCGCCTCCTCCAACTCAATCTGTTTGCGATGGTCCTCCCTGGACTTAAATGCCACTGCAATCCACGCCATACAAGATTAAAAAAACATTCACACAACGGCCAATTGAGGTATAAAGCAAATTGGGATAAGCATAGTCACGTTAAAATTTCAATCAAAAAAGAAAATTGAAAACTGATGCAAACAGTTTCAAGCCAATTAACCTAAAACCCAATACGAAAAAAAGAGAAAAAAAAAAATCCTCCATGTTACGCAGACCCAGCCAGTATCGATTAACAAATTTGAATCGAACGAAACAATAGCAAAGCCCGAAAAATAAATTTTACAAAAACGAAGAACGCAATCGAATAAAAAAAAATATTGAAGTTGCGCAGTGGAATGAAATAGGGTGGGATTGATATCAGAAACCCTAGAAAATGAAAATCTCGGGAGAAAAAGGAGTACCTGAAGCGGTGGCCATGATGTGCAAAACGCAGAATCGAAGTGAAGATCAAAGACGAAGAAACGATGAAGAGGAACGAAGCGGAGTCAGTGTGATTTTGATTTGGTATTTTGCAAATTTACACGCTTTGCTTATCTTTTTAGCCTCCACCAAATGCGAT